>CM060732.1:73822013-74516590 GCA_030704615.1 Takakia lepidozioides
GGTGGGCTACGACTGGCTTCCATTTTACATGGACTTGAACTAAGCAGGGTACATCTCTTTGGCTTAGAGTACCTGGTACCTGATGGACCCTTTTCAAAACCAAAAAAAACTAAGAAGTGGTGTATTGAGTCTTGTATTACCGTCACTTGTGGTATTTCATGTTGAATGACAGATGGTTTTCAGTCTGTATTTGCCTTTGAACGGTTACTATAACTTGGGTTGTGAATGGGTCTTTGGTGAACAAGGTGTGGGTAGGTACGGTTGTGGTACCTTAGGCATGGTTTGGAATCCCATCCGATCGGGCTGAGGACGATATGTGACTTGGTTTTTGTGAATGAAAGATGTGCTGTAGTGAGGGGTTACTAGTACATCAGCTTGCTGAATTGGACAACTACAGTAGCACTGTGAAAACGTGAAAACATAAAAGTTAAGAGAAGGGAAAAACAAACAATAATATTACACTTTAGTGCTATACACTCAGATACTCACATCAGTTTCTGAGTTCTGACGATGATGACAACATGGGTTATTGAATTCTGACCCGCATATGTAAGAGGCCATTGTACATCTGAGTTATAGAGCGTTCTGGCACTGGGATGCATTATAGAGAACAGGATGGATCATGGTATAGGCTTCCCGGCTAATTCTACAAGGCGACAAGATGAACCTCCCAGGCTTGCCAGCCTGGGTGGCCCACTAGGCAGATCCCTTTCCCTTTATAACTTGTTGCAAATACTCCTTGGTTCCCAGTTTCCCACTGACGGACTTTGTATTCGTTGGGTTAGAGCTACCTACCCTAATCACTGCCTTGCCCCTAATAATACCTGCACTGCCACCCTCTCCGGCTTTATACTCTGTTTTTAGTCGGCTGACTTATTGCACTCAGGCTGCAACTTGGGCAGGCTCGAAGAAAAGGATCTGCATCTTCCTGCACTCAGCCAGTCACAAGTGGATCATGGAGCAGCCTCTCTAATAAGTACATATGAAGAGCTGCAGTGCAAGCTGATCTGACCTGTCTCTTCGAGTTACCTAATACTTCTTGATACAACTCTGCATCTTGATCTAGATGAACTCCCATTGTTTCCGTGGCACCAAAGTGTAGGACAGCCTACCTGATCGATTCTCCTCAAAAGTGCAGAGCCAGAATGGCAAGTCAAGGCATTGAATCCGGACCCAACAACCCTCACATGTGTGGGTGCTGTTTTTCAGGCCTCCTGCTGCCATCTCTGCCATGTTGTTTGCAAACTTTCAAGTTCATGCAGCATGCTTACCTATCTAGCTAGTCTTCCTCCACTGGGACTCATATACATACTAACAGTTACACTCACTCTTTTTCATTCTTCAAGTCACACCCATCCTAAATGAAGTCTGCATTACTGCATCACTTCAATCCCAGGTAGTGAGTGAGGGATTCAGGAGTGCTGCACTGGGCTTGCTGTAACTTATACAGGTATTATGAGTGTGAGCTTCCATGGACAATGCCAACTCTGTGCATTTAGTACTCTATAGTACACTGATCACATCAGATATCCCAGAAATGAAATATCCCATATCGATTGCCTCAACCGCCTACATATCACATATGACGTGGATACCTACCTACCTAGGTACCGAGTTGTACTAGGTACCTGGTTAGGTACCACCTACACCTCGTACGTGCACTAGAATACGTATGTACTGTCCATACAGTACACGCTGCGCTCTGTTTAGTCAAAAACATCATAATGTCAACGATTTTCATCCATATCCCCTGCTTGCCATACATCCCCCGTCCACATGGGATGGCCTTGTCATTATCACATCCAATACTAGGTTAATCCAAGTAACTAATTTACTAGGTCTTTCTAAAAGATGCCTTTATGGATGTAAGTTCATGGATGATGGACCTGTCGAACCCTCATTACTTGTTTTATTTGCTGCCCTAATGAGATCTTGACCATCCAAAAATGTCAGATCCGTCCTCTGGTAAATAGTAGTGCAGTGATCTCGGGATCAAACCTTGGGGAAGAGTGGCTATATATATATTAAATGACCGCAGGAGGTGAAAAAGTGAAGTAAGGGATCCATTTAGGAACTGGCGTAGACTGGCTGGGCATCCAAATTACAGGCCCAAGAACCTCTAGCCATCAAATACCCGCCAATTATTTGATGAAAACTGCCTGTAATAAAATATTGTAATAGTCACAAGTGGATATTATTAGTTCCCTAAAATTAAACCAGGGCCTCTGTCCCGTTATAGAAAGAATCAATAAAAGCCTAATAACCGGAATGCTCAAATAACGTAATCGATTGTGAAAACTTCCGACCGACCAGCCGCTCTACATAACTCTAGAATTTAAGGAAATAATTTGCTGGATTATTTGGTATAGTACATTGTAGTATACGAGTAGAGATTAGAAATACGGGTAGAGGTACGCGTCTCTGACAGTGTCGGCAGGCTTTGTGTCTGGCTCCTTCATTCACGCTCGCGTGCTGCTGCTCGGTTTTAGTGGGAGTGAGTCATGCATGCTTCATTATTGGACTTGTTTTCTTACACTCATCTTTCACTACCCTGCTTGGCATTCCTGACTCATTGTAGCTAACTTAACCGTGGAATCTTTTTCTCAGAAATTCATTTCACCCCGTATACGCTGGACATTGTTCCTACACTGGACTTCCCTCTCCGAACTGTGGTTGTAGGACCATGGTGTAGAAAATGGGAGAAGCGGCTTTTGCGACAGGTAAATACCTGATAGTATTGGTGGCTGTAGCATAGCTGGCAATGCTTTTCTGACAACAGCAGAGAGGTGAGCGTGGTGATTTTGTTCTGTTTCCTTACTAGTCACGGCGGACGGGTGGCCTGCTGACGCTGAGATAGAAAGTGAGCAAAACAGAGAGCGGGAGACAAGAGGCGACTAAGAAGGGAAGAAAAGAAGGCTTGCAGTCCCGGATCTGTTTGCAATGATTTGTTTGTAAGTAACTATTATCAGGAAAACTTCTTCTACAGACAAAGAGCTACAGTAAGGGAATGCAGCGATTGTGTTTGTATACATGCAGTGATATGTGAACTCAATGCTGCCCTTCAGCAATCAGAGAGAGCTGCAAATCACTCGTGTTCCAGCATAAAGAAGATTGACATCACATGATATGTCTGGTGTGACTTGCCTGCAGAGATCAGGAGAAGGCGGTCAGGAAATCTTGAAGAAGAGGTGTCACATCTTTGTGTTGTTGTTATGTCGTTCTGGGACACTTATTCGTAGCATCTGAGCAGCGAAATGCCACAGTTCGCTAGTTACTAGAAAGCAAAACAAATTCTATCCCCGCAGCGAGGCACTTAGAGTGGGATAGGGGAGAGCCTGAGAAATTCAGGCTGCATGTTTGGGCGAGCAGTCTCCTCGAGAATGAGGGGTCGAAACGATGGAGCTGCACAGAAACGACGGGTGTTGGTTACCGTGTGTACCATGGTGCTTATGCTGTCTCTGCTCTCTATGTACCATGGCTCCTTCTTCAGCAACCGTCTCCACAAAAGTAAGGCTGTCATTGGAGAACGCTTTGGCGGTGCCGTGGCTTACTGGTCAGGTTCGGATGCCGTAGAAGGAAAAGAAGAATCCTCGATAGGCAGTGCCGATGACACTGAGAAGACTGCTGTTCAAGACACGGATGCGAATGTGGAGGAACAGCCGGAAGACAAGGGTGAAAAAATTGAATCGGATGGAAAAGAAGAGTTGGAGGCAAAGGTCGACACCAGTAATGAGAAATCGGAGGACAAAGGGGATGCTGCTGAGGATGGATCCTCTGAATCCTCTGGTGAGGACACTGAACAATCTTCAGAGGATGCCAACAGCGGAGAAGAAGTCACTGAAGTGACACCAAAGTCCTTTCCTGTAAGCATTACATACGTCACTGAGCACATGCTGATAATAAGAACACTTTCTTTCCTTGGTGTGTTCTTATCATGTGAAGAATCTGGACCATGGATGAATTTGCTTGCAAACGGCAGAGTTGCATAACATGTCTGAGCATTTTGCTCCAGCATGGAAGTGGTGGTGGAGGTCAGTTAAACTCTACGGGCTTGAAAAATCAGGAAAAACCTGCTCATGATAGGTAGGGCTGTGAGCGCAGGTATGTGATGCACGGTACACAGAATTGATTCCCTGCCTGGACCGGCAACTGATAAGCAAGATGAAGTTGAAGCTCAATCTTTCACTCATGGAGCATTATGAACGACACTGTCCCACTCCAGACCGCCGCCTCAACTGCATGATCCCACCTCCCCCCAACTACAAGGTACTAGAGACTTTTGAGTTGCGCTTATGCAGTAGCCACGGTGCAGTCTAGGTAAGAATACATGAGATGTGATCTGCTTTTGACATTTTATCATTTATTATAGGTCATCTCCTGGCGTGAAGTCGCAGCAATTATTCTGGCCCCTTGCTTTCGTTGTAGAGCACACATCTTAATAAGCACCTGCATTGATCTTATCAACCACACAATCAAGCCCTACAAGGATTTTTTCAGTATGGTAGGGGGGTATATCAAAGAGTTTTCCAATGCATTCTGCCCCTCAGCTATACAACATCACACTATACAATTATGAGTTCTTAAAGACAGGTCACTAACTTTGGTGGCCTTTTCAGAAATGTAACTGGACTCATGATTTTTTGATGTGGTGACCTTCACTCAGTTCACTATCTTGAGGATCATGTATGAGGACATGTTTACATGAAACTTAGATAACCACAGTAGAAGTAGCAAGAGTGCAACAAGGAGATGGCATGGCCATTGGACTACATTATCTTAGTTTAGTAGAACCAGAGCAACAGTTTTTTGAAGCTTATTTAATGAAATTTTCTTAGTGCATGAAGTACCTCTGCTTTCTGCAACTGTGACAGGCGCCAATCAGGTGGCCATACAGCAGGGATGAAGTTTGGCAAGCCAATGTGCCACATACATTTCTGGCCCGTGAGAAGTCAGATCAGCACTGGATGGTGGTTAATGGTCAGAAGGTCAACTTCCCGGGTGGTGGCACCCATTTTCCTAATGGTGCAGACAAATACATTGCAGCTCTTGGCAAGGTATGTGTGGTTGATCTCTTCAAAACAAGATTTATTCATTCTTCTGAAGTTATTTCTTGGCTACCCAAACATTGACATTGTGAGAAGGATTCTTGGCCTCCTGAACTAAGGAAGATTGAAGAATATTGTAGGTGGCTCACGAACCAACCAGAGGTTTTTGAGGGAAAATACTAACTTCACATTAAGGTCTTGGTTGATCCTTAGGCTGGAATGCGTTGGTGCAGAAGCCAGCATTGTTCACTCATTCCAACATGAAAGCCCGATGGATAGGATCCTGTAATGTGTTGTCACTTTGTGCACTTCAGAATGGTGGACAATATGGCGTCGTCCGTGTGCAGTTTGTTTTGATGCCGTGTCTCTTGCTTTGATCTCAGATGCTCGGGAATAAGGACGGAAACCTGAGCAGTGGAGGAAAGATAAGGACAGTGCTGGATGTAGGGTGCGGGGTGGCAAGTTTTGGAGCGTACTTACTTCCTTTGGACATTTTAGCAATGTCTCTGGCCCCCAATGATGTACATCAGAACCAGATTCAATTTGCATTGGAGAGAGGTATTCCTGCAACACTTGGTGTATTAGGCACAATGCGGCTGCCATACCCAAGCAAGTCTTTTGATTTGGCTCACTGCTCTCGCTGCCGAATTGATTGGGTACAGCGGGATGGAATTCTGCTCCTGGAGGTGGATAGGATTTTGAGACCTGGTGGATACTTTGCCTGGTCATCTCCACCGGCATATCGCGACAATGAGGAAGACAGAAAGATTTGGAAAGAAATGAGTGATCTTGTGAGTCGCATGTGCTGGACTATCGCTGCCAAGCAGGACCAGACTGTCATCTGGGCTAAGCCACGAACAAATGAGTGCTATGAAAGGCGGGCGGAGGGGACAGAACCACCATTGTGCAGCACAAAGACTGACCCCGACAATTCCTGGCAGGAGCGTATGAAGCCATGCATCACACCTTTGCCGACAACTTTGACCGAGTGTAAGGTTTCTACTTGTTCTCCCATCTTGATATGGTAGTGAGAACCCCCCTCCCCTCCATCTCCTTAATGTTGCTCTTCTGGACTTAAGCTTGGGTTTGGGTGAAAACTAAGCTGGAATGTCCTGTCTTGCAGCCGAGGAGCTAGCAGGAAATGGTCTAGAGCCGTGGCCCAAGCGCATGTCTGCCCCTCCTCCACGCCTACAAGAACTTGGTGTCAGTGAGAAGACCTTCCATGCTGACACGGTAATGTAGACATTGCCTATTGAGAACCTGTGCAATTGTTGTTTCACGAGATTCAGGATAAGTTTTGATGTAATATTGAGGCTCTTTGGTGCAGAGGCTTCGCCTCTGTTTAAGGTGCTTCCCTGGGTTGACATCAACAGGTGGCCTCCTCTAGGAGTGTAATTGAAGGCATAACCGAGGCCTACTTTCTTTGTCGTCCTCCACCATCTCTCCAATGATGCGCTGTGATTAACCAACTGTTAAGAGGCAAGTGCTATATAATCCAGGAGTCCGTTTGTCAATTCGACGTTGTTGCAGTATACTAAGACTTGTAAGAATGGGGAAACCAAATGCAGAATGCATGGAAGAAGAGGGTGGACTTTTACTGGAAGCAGCTGAAGGCAGCAGACCAAGTGGAGCAATATAGTATACGAAATATAATGGACATGAAGGCCAGCTTTGGTGGTTTTGCTGCAGCACTGAGAGAGAGGGACATGCCTGTCTGGGTCATGAACGTGGTGCCTGCCTTTGGCCCCAACACACTGAAAATCGTCTACGACCGTGGTTTCATTGGCTCTTTGCACAATTGGTAAGCACAGTGGTTTTTTAAGGCCGCTGGAATTATAGGAGCTGTGGCTTATCAATCATTCCATGATCCATATCAGTATTATTTAGATATCAGGGAAGCGGCTGAAAAGAAAATGGAGGGGGTGTTCGGCTTCAGGTACTGGTGTGGCTGCTAGCTGTGCCTGTCTTTCAACTTGTGAGATGGATTCTAAGCTCTAGAGTTGGCAGAATAGGATTCTCTTCCCAGCTTGCTTGAGGTTCTACTAGCTGGTAGAAAGCTTTAGTCTTCGGTCATGGCAGCACGAATACAGGCTCCTTGCTCTGATTGATGAACATTGAAGGTGTAGTAAACTCTTTCTAATTGCGAATATGCTTTTCCCCTTACAATGGTATACTGATATGATGACTCTCATCGATGTCATATAGTAAACTGCATGCAATTTGTCCCAGTTTTTCAAAGCGTAGTCTGTTAACGTAATGGTTTTGGGGTGGGTTTTGTAGGTGCGAAGCATTTTCAACATATCCCCGCACATATGACCTGCTGCATGCCTGGACTGTGTTCTCGGATATTGACAATGAGGGCTGCAGTGTGGAAGATCTCCTGCTAGAGATTGATCGAATTCTGCGTCCAATGGGCCTTGTTATAATCCGTGACAAAACTTCGATAGTCAATCTAGTGAGCAAATATCTCCCGGCCTTGCGCTGGGATGTGTGGTCGAAAGAGTTTGAAGCAGAAAAAGATCAGATTTCAGATGCTGATGAGACGATTTTAATTGCCCGGAAGCAATTATGGCAGCCTGAGGATACATCATGACCTGGGGATGCTCTGTACAACATGAAGACGGGGCCTCTTGGCGAAGCAGCCTCCAATCAAAAAATTTCAAAAAAAGTTGATTAGATATTTGGGAGTCCAGGGTTGAAGTAGAGCACAATAGATATGGCAAATTGGTATGCTTTACTGCGTTGGTCTGACTACAGGCGGCACAGCATTTCTCCGAAGTCTTGTGACATGAAGCTGGTTTCAATTTGCGCACATGCGGCTGTCAGGTGCCGAGAATGGCTGCTGAGATTTGGGAAGGACATTTCATTTTTGGTCCAGGTTGGAGTGGTGGGAAGAGTGTATTCCTAGCTGGTCAAACAAAGTTGGGGAAGCACGGCAAAATGGCACTATTGATTGATGTGGATATACAGGTTACTCCTTAGCGCTTCGGTAGCCTCATTCTTTAAGATCAAGATACTGATAGGAGCAGGTTGTTACAACTGCCCGTGTTTATGGCTATGTTGTAGTGTAAATCAGCTTTAGGCTGGGAAGCAAAGTTGTGGTATCCTTGTATGTAATTTTCCTCAGCCATGATTCCATACAAGTAAATTCAAAAGTATTCATTCTTGGGAGGTGTGAGTTGGCTCTTTTGAGGTCAATTTATCTGACTCTCTACTTTAAAGGGGGCTCGGGTTGCTGGGAGTGATGTTGATCATGTAAAGAGGGAGCCCTGGGATTGTTGGCTTGGTATAGCAATGGATATGGAGAGAGACTTGATTGCTCTCTAGATGCTGAGAATGTGTGAGGGAGAGGCTGGTATGTCAAAGAAGTGTTATAGTTACCTATTTGTTTGTTTTGCATTCACATAGAAGCTTGGCAGCAGATGCAAGTGCGAGAAGGAGAGTGGAAGGAGTAGTCGTCCTGCTGATTGCTGTGACTTTGATCTCCATGAAAATATGAGACACATCTATCTGCATGGCACCAGAGATACATCCACATGGAAACTCAAGGAGCTCAAAGTGAGTTGAGAAATCTTGATGTTGTAGAATCGGGGGAGGAAGAATCAGCCACCAAGAAAGAAACCAAGAAAGACGAAGACAAAGGGGGGAGAAGAATGGAAGTGGGAGTCGTTCATGAGATTGATGAGATGAGGCTGAGGTTTGACTGGGGCAAGAGGAGAGCTGACCACAATGATGGTGCAATAAGGGTGATGGAAGCAGCGTTGCAGTGATGAGTGCGGATCGCTTGCCATATCGCACTTGCGTTACATTCACTGTCTCACCATGTAGACGTGCATATAAGAGTTCCGGGAAGGTGGGTGAGAGAGGAGACACAGAGAGAGAGAGAGAGAGAGAGAGAGAGAGGTGTGGCGATGGCGGCACGCGAGCAGCGGAGAGCCATGGCAGATCCCCTGCTGCTGCCCCTCAACACGGGAGGGTTCATACCTGCGCTTGGCCTGGGCACTTCGGGCCTTCATACCGCCCACACCAAAATTACCGTGCTCTCTGCTCTGCTGGTAGTAATCTGAGGCACTCCTCCAGTCCAGTCATAATGAACGATTGCAAGAGTTTTGAGCTCGCGTCTTGGGTAATGCGGGGTTGGGAGGTCTGCTTTCTTCGTGTTGAATTGCCGATAGGATGTCCAGAGCTGTATGTTCTTTGAACAATTAGTGTAGGGGAACTCCCCACACCGACAGGTCGAATTCCTGTTCTAGGCTACGGTATGAGAATTGGCCGCGCGGGAAGAAAGTAAGATGCTTTTGGTTCAGAATCTCTGGATTGGATTGACGCGTTTCTTGGCCTGAATTACTGTCCCCCGTCTGTGTCCTTTCCTGGAAAGTCACAAATGGAATATTCTGCATTTGATTAGAAATTGTTTCAGACGAGAGTCTACACATGTTGAAATACAGTTTTTTCGGTTTCTGGCAAAGACCGTTGGTTTCTCGGTTGTGGTTGGCCGAAACGCTGCAGAACTGTTAAGGCTCCAAAGCATATCAGTAGTATATTGCTGAAACCTTCACTGTACTAAGTAAAATTGATACAAATAATAGTATGCACGAAATTGAAAGAGGGCGCCAGTAGCCAAAGAGTTTTCTCCCAGCATTCTGAAGCTGCTTAAATTCATTTCTTGGTATTTTGTTTTTCAGTGTGTTCTTGGGATTTATCTTTGGATTTTCACATTGCATTGCATGATAATATTTCATTGGAGTTATCTGGGATATGACTGCGTCACATGTGAACCTCATGCGGGGATCCAAATGCCTGGAAAATGTAAGTGCTGCAGACCGGACTGGCCTGAACAGCAGAGGATTTTAAAATCGAATTGCTTACTATTTCCATACCAATGTCATGGACGTCTGTCAGAAGGTCCTGACTAGAAGTAGTTCTTGACGCCTGATCGGTGCAAGCATTGGCAATGGCCCAGGGTGTAGGATTGGCCACCACGTGAAGTGACGACATCAATTTGGGGAGAGAGAAAAGGAATGTGTAAACTAGTTGAAATTTGCTGGATTTTGGATACAACGACAAAATTCACCATCAGGCCACTGGTTGAAAATCATGTGAAACTGCAGGCTGGTGTGCATCGATAGACAATTGTCTTGACTGTTCATTATTGATATGCTCATGCGTGGCAGGCAGGCTACAGGCACATTGACTGCGCACCTCTATATGGAAATGAAGCCCAGGTTGGTGAAGCAATCACTGAGGCTTTCACCCAAGGCATAGTCAGGCGAAAGGAACTCTTTGTGACTTCAAAACTTCCATCAACTGCCCATGACCCTGAAGATGTCATTCCAACCCTCCAAAAGAGTCTCAAGTGAGCAAACATTTGAGGTTTTTTCTATGTTGGAATGAAAGAATTTTCAGATCAGCTTCCCACAAGCTTTCTCATGGCTTTTTGTGAATTGATATAAAAAATTAGCAAGGTTTGCTGATGTTGGCAGTTTAAGTATGTATAAATCACATATCATCAGCACCTGAGTCTTTTGATATTCGTACCAGTGTTCTCAGAAAAGAGAACACTGGTATGAGCCTACATCAGAGACTGCATCAGAGATTGGAGTAGACATGAGGCATTACTTTCATGGTGGACACATTGTCATGTTGGTTTGCTGGCAGTGAGTTGCAACTGGAGTATGTGGATTTGTATCTCATACACTGGCCCTTGAAGTTGAGGAAGGGTGCGGGTTTCCCACCCAAGGAGGAAGATTTTTTGGCTTTGGATATCAAGAGCACTTGGCAGGCCTTGGAGCGCTCAGTGGAGGCTGGCTTGGCTAAAGCCATCGGTGTTGCCAATTTTTCCAGTAAAAAGTTGGAGAGCTTGCTTGAGTGTGCAAAAATCCAACCTGCTGTTGATCAGGTAGGGATCACTAAACTCTGCTTATTGCACTGGAGTGCAATCAGGGTGATTTTGCCATTTTCCAGAATTGTGCTGGTCTGTTTATAGAGAGATTGAAAAGGAGATCTTTCTGCTGAGAAGCTTATCTTAGTTGCTTTCCTGCGGCATCACATTTCAGGCTCATGGAAAATTCAGGAGTTTCAGAGTGCAAGCTGAAGATTCTTGGTTGGGAAAAAGTGGCTCAACAGTGTGTCCTTCATGAGCAGGTGGAGATGCATCCAGGATGGCAACAGCAGGAACTTCGGTTTTTTTGCAGGCCACGGGGCATCCATGTGAGTGCATTTTCACCCCTTGGTGCACCCGGAACATTCTATGGGAGAAATGACATTCTGACCCTGCCAGTTGTCCGAGACACAGCAGTAAGGCTTCAAAAGACCCCAGCCCAGGTAAGCTCGGCACTTGCACTGTCATAAAAAATTGCATCTCTCAGACGGTTGATTCCTGTTACTGTCTTTCTAGACTTGATCCAGGTTAGCATACCTCTCGCTTTTGGTTTGGCAGAACTTCCTCCCATGCATCAAAGCTGGCTGGTATCAGATGCTTCTAATAGGCAAGGGTCGTTGTGAAGTAAACATCACATTAAGAATGGAACCTGTATTGGTTGGCACCTCCCTGATTTCCCAGCTGACATCTATGTATCTGTCCACCATGCTCAGATAGCATTACGGTGGGCTTTGCAGCAAGGAGTGAGTGTGCTTCCAAAGAGCAGCTGCCTGGAGCATATTCTAGAGAACTGTGCAATATGGGGCTGGGAATTGTTCGAAGATGATTTAGAGAAGTTCCGCCATGTAGAGCAAACAAGATTCCCTGTGCCTTTGTTCATCAATGACACAACCAGCCCCTACAAAACAGCAGGGGAGCTTTGGGATGGAGAGTTATAAGTGCTTTCTGTTTGTAGTAGAAGCTAGTCCATGCTTATTTTGTTAAGCCTAGAGTCAGCGTTTGCCCCATTCATTTACACAGGATTGGTGAAATAAAGCTCACATTACACTTCATTTCGAAAGCATCTGGCTCATCTGGCTCTAATACTGGAACTCTTTGCGTTGAATGCCTGACAATACATGAGATTATCTGCCACGCAAAGAGGATAGAATATGTAGACCGAGAACTTCTTCAGAAGACATCAAGGACTGGGAAGTTCAGAAATGAAGCATTGCGAGTCGAATTCTGGACATAATCTGTAATGAAATTGTGTGTACCGCTGTGAGAGCTTTTTTTATTTTTTTTGGAGAAACGGAAACCTTTATTCCACCTAAATGTTAGCACAGTCCAGCGGCATATGATAACATCTCAATAGAGATGGGGGAGGAGTAACATTCCACCGTACCCCTCTATCCAAATGGAAGCAAAAGAAGGAAGAACCAGCCCAAACAGATAAAAATTCAGCCTCAAGATCAGATTGCTTTTGAATGTTGCGATTGAGAGCATGTTTCAGTAGTTGTTGCCACTCTGCCATGCCACTAGAAATGGTGTCCTTCCATGCCAGAGTCAAGACTTGTTGCACAGAGAAGGACTTCCTCCAAGAACAAAGTGGCACCTCGCGCACCAAATTTACCAAAGAATGTTAGACCTGAAAATGTCCTATGCCCGGAGTGGATGGCGAGGTGATCTTACATTACCAAGTTGAATCTCCAATCCCCAGTCCTCCTCGTCCATGGAGTGGCTAGGGGGCTCAATGCCAACCTGTGAGAGCTTTTGGCAAATGTCTAAAGGTTTGAATTTCTCGAGCACTACTGGGATGTGAATCAGTGAAGGTTGATTAGTGCTTAATATTTGAGTTATAATGCAAGCTGGGTCTTGGGATTGAGGGTTTTGATCTATAACTGGCAATGATACACACATGAACGGAGGTCACCAACAGGGTTGCTTTTCACTGAAGTGGTGCTCTTTTAGCAATTCGCCAACATGCAGCGTTCGATGGAATGGCGACCCATCTGGGCCGCTTGAAATTAAGACTGGAGAGTCCAGATGAGCAGAAGGCAGGAACCTTTACTTTCGTTCCAAAGGGCTCTGGAAAAGCTATCGTGTGAGGAAGAAAACGGGAAGAAAACTCACATGGTTCATCCTTGCATGCCGACGCATTTCGAGTTCGGAAGACTGATCCTCCAGTGATCCAGACTTAGGTTTTTCAGCGGATATTACATCAAAAGATTGTGGTTCTTGAGATGTCTAATTCCTTGACGATCTGCCTTTGCATTTCACATTATGGGTTGATTCGTGAACGGCACCATGCATTCTGAAAGTTCCTGTCAGTACTTATCAGGAAGTTTGTGGAGTATTTGCCTTGCCACTGGAACTGACAGCGATCGACAAAAGATTTATCGGTGATGGAATTGACCTCAGAGATGGTTGGAGTCTTCGACACAAGTTGCTTCAAAGGATAAATGAGATGCAATTTTACTCGTCGAATGCCTCCCACGAAATGAGAGGGATGTAGCTAGTCCAATTTACCTGTAAACTCTTCCATGATATGAGGCCTGTCTCCTCAGGGAAAAGGACCAAACATTCTCAAGCCTCTCAAAGTGGTACCCGGGCCTTATATGGTCATGACGTTGCATGCCGGAGTACAGTTGCGTCGATGTGTCTCCTGCCAGCATTTATGAAGAGGCCAAGTACTCCTTTCTCCCCAGTAAAGCATTTTGATATAGCCATCAAAGCTCCAAGTTTCCAAGTTCGCAAACATGAAAATGCGAGACAACCACATGTATGCACATACCCACACCCAGTACTCCCCAAAGAATCTTGTAGAATTTCCGAAATGTCTGGCAATGGCACCTGCGAGGCACCACGACTCATGTGCATTAATGTGCGTCTTGCTAAAGTGATCTGCCATCACTAAAGACGAAGCAAGTGAGGGAAACATCGTCAGAATGAATATCCCCTTCGCTAACCAGGGTGGAAACCGTCCTCGCATGCTCGTGTGCTACCTGTGTGGACGCGAATTTGGCTCAAAAAGCTCTCTCTCTCTCTCTCTCTCTCTCTCTCTCTCTCTCTCTCCCATAGCTCTATGAGCTTTCCGCGGACGTTATAAAGCACCATTTCATTCTATTTCTCTCTCGCTCTCAAGTATATTTCCCTCTCTTGACAAATTGCAATTAGAGCAAGTGATAAGCCATGCACAGACTATTGTTAGGACTATCGTTTCCATGCGGTACCTAAGCTCCTCTAATGTTATCTGCTTAGACTGAGAGAGGGTCTGTGTTGGTGTGCAGTTTACCCATCCATACTCCGCAATGCCAGAAGAAATGGGTGGATGCAGAAATGTTGAAGCCCAAAAATGAGCGTCGCCCAATGCCCCAGCCACCAGCCCCTCCACCGCCTGACCGAGCCATCAAAGTGGGTGGTCCCCAAGCCATTGATGACTTAAATGAGGCGTGAGGCCCAACATCTTTCTAATCCTTCTAAACTTGAGTTTCCATGGATGGAGAGACTAAGATAAAACATTATGGCGTGCAGTACTTCCAACTTTGGTGTCCAAATGTTCGAAATGAGTAGAGTTGCTATCAGCATTATGAAAAGGAGTTGGTTCTGACTGTTGAAATCGGCTGCACATGAATAACATATCATAATTTGAAAGATTTGAGAGCACTGGGAAAAGAGGCTTGGACCATAAACACATTTGGAATTTGGCGTCAAGTGCTGTGCGGCAGTAAGCAGGCCCCCTTTCTCAGCAATATTTCCCACGTTATATATGAATGGTTTGCTATCACTCCCAAAGGCTGCCTGCAGATCTAAGTCCCTGAGAGCCTATCTAGTTATATGAATTATCTCAACATCATCAGCTGCACAGAGTTTGTCCAACTCAGAAGCTTAAGATGCCCCAAAGACGAGGCCTGCACGATTGCATGACCTGTGTTGCAATATTAACAATATATATATATCTAGATCTATATATGTGAAAAAGATCCTATATAGGTGAGATTATTGATCTCGAGCGTCAACTCCTTAAAAGCCAAATCGACTGCATTGAATGACAAATGGGGACCCAGCAAAGCTACGCTTGTAAGCAAGTTTGAATGCAGTTTAATAGCAGAAGTTGGTCCCTTAACAATGTTGCAAGGAGTTGCAATTCTATGGTTTGCGTCTATGATCAAGTGAGGGAAAGAGATCGAACTTCCTCCATGCTCTAAGGCTAATCTGAAGAGTAAAACAACACAGCCTGACCCTACACTGACTTATACGATGCGCTGGTTGCAGAGCATACGCAGCGTTTCAGGCTTCTCTTCAACAGTGCAATCGCAGGTTCAGCCCAACTGCTTTCAAGCATCACCAACATGGCTGCACAAAACGAAACCCTGCTAAACCGGCAGGAACTGGTCTGATTGCAAACTCCTTGTCGAACAGATTGGTGCCCGGTGCTATTGCTGGATCTAAGCATGGATTTGCAAGTAAGTACTCTGACGAACTCAAGTTTATACGCAAACGCTTTGTCTGGAAGTCTATTCCCAGTGCCCCAGGTGAGCAGAGATTTCATGAATGCTAAAAGCACAAAATATTTAACCAGAGATATTCAGAGGTGTGGGCTGGTACAGGATCACCAGGGAAAAAAAAAATAGCAATAAGAAATTTAAAGCAACTCCGATTAAGAAACCAAAATTACATATTACAACTCGTTCGAGCATAAAACAAGTGATTGAGAACAATGAGCAGAAAAGGGCAAAGCCTAATCCATCCTCGGGTCGAGCAGGCCGTGCATCAAAGCAAGAAGCTCCGAGGACCAAACAAACACAATTAAAGAGGCCTCCACAGAAAAAGGCAGGGGCTAGTTCATCGTCTGGACCAAGCAAAAGTGTAGGCCCGACGTTGTCCCCATTCCGCCTTTGCAGATCTTCTTGCTGCTGACAAAGGCCGATGAAAAGTGTTGGAATTTTGAAGCATTTGAAGCAAATCAATCCAGACCAAGTTTGCAGGACTGCACAGGAGGATTTCTCATCTTGTGCGTGATCAATATAACATCGAGCTTTGAATCCGGCTCTATTTACGAGTGGCAATTGATGATAGATTACACTTAATTACCTTTTTTTTTTTTGAGAATTTATTCCACCTAAATGTTAGCACAGTCCAGCGGCATATGACAACATCTCAAAAGAGATGGGGGAGGAGTAACATTCCACCGTACCCCTCTATCCAAATGGAAGCAAAAGAAGGAAGAACCAGCCCAAACAGATAAAAATTCCGCCTCAAGATCAGGTTGCTTTTGAATGCTACGGTTGAGAGCATGTTTCTGTAGTTGTTGCCACTCTACCATGCCACTAGAGATGGTGTCCTTCCATGCCAGAGTCAAGACTTGTTGCACAGAGAAGGTCACCTCGCACACCAAATTTGCCAAAGATTTGTTAGACCTGAAAATGTCCCATGCCCGGAGTGGATGGCGAGGTGATCTTACATTACTTAATTGAATCTCCAATCCCCAGTCCTCGTCCATGGAGTGGATAGGGGGCTCAATGCCAAGGAGAGCCTCCAACCACGTAGAATACAACACACAGCCAATTTCCAAGCGAGCGTGGTGGAAATGTGTCCATGTATGGTGAGCAAATTTGCAAGACCAGAGACAATGTTGTAGTGTCTCGTCATGTTGCAAGCAGACCTGACAGACTGGAGAATGTCCCATTTTAGAACACCAAACAGCAGTAGTAAACCCTCCATTCATTGCAAGCCACAGGAACATAGACACCTTCCTAGCCTTGCCTCTGTCCCAAACTCTACACCAAGTCCGGAAGCGGTCTTTGCAGGCATCAAACCCCATTGAATGTAAGATTTGAGTGGCCCTTGAGCTATGTCATTGGTGGAGCAAGGCAGCAGTATAACCAATTTTTGCAGTATAGCCAAGGAAATCTTGAGCCCCTGTGGCTCCAGTCTCCTTCCAGTGCCACTAGCCTAGATCCCAATCTAGGTTATCAATGAAGCCATGAGAGAATAACCAAATAGTGTGGCGTGGGTATGGAGTGTACCGAGGATTCGTGGCAAGAAATCTCCGCTGAGGACCATCCCACGTGATCACCCGAATTAGCTTAATAGGAAGAGGGGGGATGTGAACTAGGGAAGGGGAAGAAGAGAAAAGTTGCTGGTTGAAGTGGCCACCTTTGTGATATTTGCGAGCTAAGGTCATTGTGGCGGACGTCCATTTCACCTGAAAACCTTCCCTAACCTCCTCTTTGCCATTGATGGTGTGTGATGTGCCAACCCAGTCACCTACTTTAAGAGATTGCTTGAGCCGTGGATCCCAGTTGGGAGGAAAAGCTGTAATCAGACGTTGGCGATGTTGGCAAGTACCATGGTTGCCAACACGTTGGCTTAAGACCTCTCTGGAAATCCAATCATCTTTGTGAGGGTCCCAAATATGCTTGACATGTGCGACACCATAGCTCGCCCATTTTGCAGCCCATTTGGAGTGTCTACCAGTCCCAAACATGCTACCATGTTCATCCGAGGTTCATCCACAACATGGGGGTTGAGAAAGAGAGATTGTTGGAGGATTGCTGAGGTAGTATCTGGAGTAGCAATCTCAGCTTGATGCTGCACTGATAACCATGCCTTCCAGATGCCCCAAAAAAGCTCAGCAATCCTCCAACCATGCTGAACTTTGGTGGCATGCATGGCCCAATTAAAGCTACCTGGCCACAACCCTTCTTTGGTCGTAGAGATGCGACACAGTGGCAAAGCAGTGATTTCCATGGTTCCATACCAGGTGCCAAGCCGTGAACAAAAAGTTTGGCCATCAAAGCATTTGTCTACAAGAAGGGGTCAATCAATTTCACTCCCCCTAGTGAAAATGGTAAGTTCAACGTGGTCCATGCAACTTTAGCTCTGCAATTATGGGTGTCATCTGACCAAATAAAATTGCGAATCAAGGCCCTCACTTGGTTCAGAACACGGACTGACGGGCTCCAACATGATGCCACATACCACAGGGTGGACAAGAGTACATGGTTGGCAATAAGAACACGCCCTGCAAGGGATAACATTTGAGAAGCCCAAAAAGAGAGTTTTTTGCGTAGTGATGCCATATGCAGTGCAAAGCGTTGTGTTGCACTCATCTTGTAACCAAGAGAGAAGCCAAGGTAACGGGTAGTTTCCCCTGGTAACAACCAATTCAAATGGACATCTTCGCCCCAATGGAAGGTGCGAGGGGCCTCACTAGCCCAAATGGCGCAAGATTTGTGCCAATTGATATGGGCCCCTGAGGCACAGCAAAAGACATCAAGTACACGACGACATGCCTCCAAATTGCCTTTGGTACCCTTGGGAAAGAGTGAAGTATCATCCACAAATTCTTGGTCTACCAACATGGTGTTGTCAGGAACTCGAAGACTTGTAATTGTGCCATCATTTGAGAGCACATGCCCCAAACAATCTGCAATGAAAAGGTACAAATATGGAGCAAGGGGACACCCTTGGCGAACAGAACGGGAAAGTGAGAAGGGTTTGCTCGTCAGTCCATTGAAGGAGATACAAGAGTTGGCATCCACATATAGAGCTCTCACCCACCTTATCCATTCCTGAGAAAAGCCCATTCAAAGCATCGTACCTTCAAGAAAGCTCCAATCAACGCGGTCATATGCCTTTTCAAAATCCAACAGGAGTATAACTAGTGGTTGTTGGCTTTCAGTTGCCCACTCCATGGCTTTATAAGCCAAAAAAACATTATCAATAATGCAACGTCCACGAACAAACCCAGGCTGGTTGGACCGTATGAGGGTTGGGAGCAACACTTGAAGTCTCATGGCCAATGTCTTGGCAAGGATCTTGTAAATGGTCCCTAGTCACTACAGCAAATGGGGGGGTTTTGCGACGCCAGCCACGCCCCACGCCCCGAGCGGCGCCGAGTGTGCGACGCCAACCCCGCGGAGCCTGTTTGCGACGTCGGGCCGTCGCAGTCAAACCCCGCAGGTCGCCACCTGGCGCTGGGGCCAGGCGGCGACGCCTGGCCGTCGCACGGGTGGATGAAGAGCAGAAGGCAACCCTTCTCTGCGACACCCAAGGGTTGCCCCCCAGTGAAGGGCAGAAGGCAGTCCTTTCTGGCGACGGCCGGTCGTCGCACACAAAAAAAAACAGCCCTTTCTTTCATCGCAGCCCTTTCTTGCGACGCCCGGCCGTCGCATAGTGGCATGAAGGGCAAAAGGCCCTTGCGACGGCCGGGCATCGCAAATTGCCTGGCTGCCCTATTCTTTCAAAACAAAGGAACAGGTCACAGTTTGCGACGGCTAGCCGTCGCCATTTGCAACCCTCGGCCTCATATATCCAAAAAAACGCGTCGTAGTTTACGACGCGTGGGGGTCGTAGGCAGCGACGGCAGGGCTTTCTAGGTTTAGGTTTAGGGCCTTTGAGGGTTCTTAGTTTTTTTTTTTTTTTTTTTTTTTCATATAGTACCAGGGTAGTGTGTTTTTTTTCTTTATGATTTAGTTTGTTGTTGTGGACCTTCTTGTAGATTGTGACATTCATTTTGATAATTCTCTTGATATCACATCTGTATGTGGTTCTCCAACATATTCATTGCATCTGCCTTCTTTCTTGAAAGACTACCAGCCACAGCCATATTTGATCAATCATAGAAATAAGCTACAATATGTATGTACATGTACAATCAATCGAAGGGATGGGTACAGTTCGGTGCGAGAATTGTTATGTAGCTTTGATTTTGTGTCTAATCAACTTGAACATCATCATCCGGAGCTTCTTCATCCTCATCAAGCTGCAAGTCTTCTTGGTCATCGGAGTCATCGTCATAAATGGCCTGGCCCTCAAAACGCACCTCCTAATCATCCTCCATCTCGTTGTCAATGGCCGTGTCTTCGTCTCTTTCTCCAACATCCGTATCTTCTGGAGCTTCATCATATAGGGTCCGGGATGCATTGTCCGGGGCGTCATCATCATCTTCTACCCTCTCTATCCAACCTCCATCATCAGCATCATTATGACCAGTCTCTCCATCCACTGCAGTTGCCTCACCCCATGGAGATCCGAGACCATGATAGATACGTCTTCCTCTTGGCTGAGCATGCACAATCACCTTCCAATTCCCCCCTCTTGTTTTGTCATCGGAGAAAAAAACTTGCTCCATGTCTGAAGACCATGAAAAAGGCTCATCGGAGGGACGATGAATAGAGTTGAGTCTATCTGCATTGACGCGCATGAAACCACAATAATCTTGCACTAGTGTTGCGGAGGGCCCCACAAGATGTGGCTGGAACCACCTTCCCTTGAAGAGAAGAAGCCGGTACCTTGTATACTGAAGTTGCAGTATGATCTCAAGCTCTTCAATGTACTCAAGTTTGCTCATAGCAGATCGTGTATCTCCTTTGCCCCACACGGAGTCTTGCCAATATGTGGCACTTAAGCCAGAATCAAAGGTTGTTTTGCGCTTCATGTCAAGAGCACGAATGCGGAAATGACGACCGTGAACCCAAACCGCCGTGTATGAGGTCGTGAATTGAGAGGGGCCCCTTGCAATGTCTTGCACCAAATCTGAAACCCACTACTACGTTTAGGGGGGGTTAGCGATGCCAGGACCCCGGGCGCGCCGGACGCGCCGACCCCCTTGCGACTGCAGCGTCGCACCAGCGTCCGGCTCGGGACTTGCGACGTCGGGGCATCGTAACGCTGACACTCGGACGACGTTGTGGCATCTTGCGATGCCATGCCGTCGCCGGAAATGGGCCTAACCCCATTTCCCCGCCAACGCACTGGGGGAGTTACCCCCCTACTGTGACGTCTGGGGGTCGCACTTACGACCCCCGGACGTCCCTAATGCGGCGTCGCAGAAAAAACGTCGCAGAAAAAAACGTTTTTTTTTTTTTTTTTTTTTTTTTTTTTCCTTTTAGCAATGCCCGGACGTCGCAAGTCGCGCCGGCGCCGCGGCCCGGGGGTTTGCGATTCCCCGACGACGCTAATTAGCAACGTTCCGGGAGCGACGTCTCTGCGACTTCCCGACGTCCCAAAATGCCTTGGGCGCGCTCTGGGCCCCGTAGAGTATTTCCGTCGCTAATCGCGGCGGTTGGAGGTCGCTGGGGCATCGCTAACCCCCCCCCCCCCCCAAACGTAGTAGTGACCACATCTCCTTGAGCAATGGCGTCATAAATTGAAGTCTGAAGCCACTGTTGGAATGAACTTAGAGGCTGCAATTCCATGGGCAAATTTTGTGAAGGAACATTCCGGCGGCCCGCTCCTCGTCATGGGCGTCTAGTAACCGGCCTTGGATGGTTCCGCCTCCATGCAAGCGTCTCCTCCTTTCGTTGCTGAACAAGATTATTGTATCTTGTCTCTCACTCATGTATGGATGGGGTATTCTTCAGCATGAAGTCATGCGCTTGCTCAATCACCAAGGTCGGCAATTTTACCCTCTTCGATTTTTTGGGCAAAACGATGTCATTGGTTTGTGCATCCTCCTCTTCCTTCCATATCCGAGGGGCTTCCTCATCCACCCTTGTCATGTACTCCGTAATAGAACATAGTTTTTTGCAACGTATACCCCTCCGCCATGCTTCCCTCCGGTTGCGTCATTTCTCTTACAAATCATTTCAAAATCTTCATATAACGCTCAAGGAAAACAAGGTACATGGTCTGGAGGTAGAAAGAGACATTTTTTTGGTGAGGAATTTGGGGTGTCCAGCCGCATGGTCCCTACTGTGACTGAACATCTTCGTTTTCCGACCTCCTCGTATCGAACACTTGAGTTGTGCCCCGAGCTTTGAATCTTCTTTTGTTGGGGCAGTTTAATGTTATGTGATCATCGTCTCCGCAATAAAGACATAATCCATTCGAGCTCCGTCTTTGTTTTTCTTATGGCGTCAATGGCTTGAATCGGACAGCATCAATCTGATAGAAAGGTGCCCACGAATCCCACTTGAATACCTTCATCGGGGTAGTGTTGTTGATGTAGTCGTAAGTACAGTCGTACTTGTTGAACAAAACCGCGAAATCTTGATCTCGTCCCATCAATTTCTCGGGCATGCTGATCTTTGGTTCTCTCGTAATCTGTTGAAGATGAACCGTTGCAGTAGGAGCTATTGCAGTAGGGACTCGTATGGTTGAAGATCCATTGTTCGACTCCTTTAACTCTGAAATTTGTTGTTGCAAATTGTGGAGAGCGTTGCCAAGATCTTGAGACTGATCAGCTTGCAATTGGGTGGTAGAGGTACGAAGTTCTTACATATGGAGCTGAAGACTCTGCAATGTGGCGACCATTTCCGCAAATGTGCCTTCCATCTTAACTAACTAAGGAACAAACTTTAGTCTCGCCAAACTGTCAAGGACGAGAACATGACTGAACACAAACAAGAGATCAGACTAGAGGTACAAGACTAGACAAGAAGTCAAGGTCGGCGTGGCCGAATGCACGATGAGTAAATAAGAATCAAGATGATCTTTATAACAATGAACAAGAGTATAAGATATTGGAACACGACTTGAATACTGGAATGCTGGAAACTGGACTAGAGTATCAGATATTGGAAACTGGGCTAGAGTACTGGGAACTGGAAACAATAGTAGCTTGAACTGGTGTTGGCGAGACTGAAGAGTGTCCAGTCTCGCCTCCTATATATACTGGCTACTAAGAAACTTCCCTAAGAAGCTTCCCCTATGGAGGTTTCTTGCTGGAGAAGTTTCCAAGATTAAACAAAGGTTTCTTGAGGGAGAAGCTCTCTTAAACAAATGAGGTATCTTGATGGATAAGTTTCCTCCAAAAGAAGCTTATTGAGCAGTTTCCAAGTTACTCTTGGTAATTTGGTACACTCCCGATAACTTGGTAAGTAATGATAAATCATGGTAACTTCTGGTAACATGATAACTTGATAACTTCTGGTATTTACTCCTGGTAAGTTCATCTGGGCTATGTCCGTGACAATTTTCACGTAAAAAATTTGTGTAAGTATTTGAGGGTGAGGATATATGTAGGACCTGAAGATTCGTCATCTTCTAGATCCCATGCATATTGAGTAGAATGTCTGCTCGTCCCTTTTTCGGGTTCTTCACGGCACGCCGACAAAGAAGGGAGTGGTTACAAAAGGAGATTATCTCGGTGTTAGAAATGAGCTTGAGGAGCAGGGTCGCATGCGCCATCTATGGGCCGAACAAAATGGTGTGGACCCAAAGTGTGTTGTACGGTGGAAGTATAGGCGCACACCTTGACAATGGACAAAGGAGGAATACAAGAAAGTGATAACCACCATAAGTGTTGTCCGAACACCAACTGGTTATAGGTCATCCCTCCGTACGAAGTTCAGATAAGAAGACGGGGTCCATGGTTTGAAGTCTCATGACTACCACAATCTATTGCAAGACATCTTGCCCATTGCAGACGTGAGACATTGATTTCCGAGGTTCGTGAGACAATCTATAGATTGGAAGGCTTGTTCCGGTGGATTTGCTTCAAAGAGTTGGAGGAAGCGGATTTTCCACGAATGAAGAAGGAGGCGGCGGAGAAAATGGGTATGTTGGAGATGCACCTTCCTCCCTCCTTCTTTGACATCCAAGTGCACTTGGTAGTGCACTTAGTGGAAGAGGCTTCGATTTGCCGGCCCCGTTCATTCCCAGTAAAGATCAGGATGCAAAATCGAGATATCTCCGTAGAAGCACTTTTGGACTCGAGCGTTTCATAGTGTTTTATTGACAAAGACTTTGCGAAGCAACACAATTTAACGTTGTAAGAAAGAAATTATCGGCCCCTGTTGAAGTCATCGATGGACGACCGTTAGCATTAGGAAATATTGACCATGAAACTCAACCTCTTGAAATGAAGCTTAAAAATCAAGCATCACAGATTGTTTTCAATGTCATCTAGTCTCCAACAAATCATGTGATCCTTGGACTTCCCTGGTTTGTACTTCATAATCCTGACATCGACTTCCGATCACGAAAATTTCTGCAAGACAAAAATACAAAAGTACCAAAGGTATTCAACCCCTGTTTCTTGAAGCTAGAGCCTTCATGAGAGCTTTATGCGACTCCGATCAAAACCACAACAGACCAAGGTACTTCGACATTATCCACTTAATATCAAGATTTCAAGGATGTCTTTGAAAAAAAAAATACAGACATGTTGCCAGAACATCGACCTTATGATTGTGCAATTGAGTTGCAAGAAGGAGCTCAACCACCATTCGGCCCGATCTACAATTTATCTCAAACGGAGCTGGCTGTTTTACGCGAATACATTCATGAAAATTTGTCAAAGAATTTCATTCGACATTCGAAATCACCCGCGGTAGCACCTATATTATTTGTGAAGAAGAAAGACGGATCGTTACGCATGTGTCTGGACTATCGTGGGCTCAACAAGCCGGTTATAACCGCCTGTTATTAGACCGGTTATATATATATATCCGGAGGAGGTGCAAAAATAAAAATAAAACCGGATATAAACAGGTCCGGCGGAGGCTAGGGGTTGAGATAACCAGCGGACTTTGAGAACCGGCGAGCAAGTTTGGTTTTTTATTTATTGATATCCGGCCATGGCCTTAAAAAATGACCCGGTTATCAATAAATAGTGTCAACATATACCCTTGCTAAGATTAATGTGACACCAATCTGGTAACTAAGATGTCCATTATTGATCATCTGGATGATCCAGTTTCAAGGGCTAACCATCTTGCATGGCTGGTCAATCCCTGCTTGGCATTTATTTAAGTTTTTTTTTAAATAAAAAATAAAAAATCATCATTTCAATATATGTAAATTTTTATTTTATAAATAATTCATAAACATGACCGCAATATAACTGTTTTAAGGACCGCCGGTTATCTACCGGGTTATGAAGTATATTGAACTTCCAGAACCGGTTCAAAAACCCGCCTGTGCAAAGGTCTTTAATAACCGGAATTGAACTTAACCGGGTTTTTTGAAAACATCAAAGAACTGCCTCCGGCAGGTTATTTTAAATTTCTTTTGCCATTTACCCGCCTCCGGAGGTTTTAAAGAAGGGCCAATTGGCAAAGAACTTGCACCGGAGGAGCTCACGAAAACCTGATAACCGCCCAACACTGGTAAATACCCTCTCAGGGCCGGGTGCCTTCAAGAAGGCTGCCCTGGGACACATGTCACCCCTACACCTGCTTATCCCAATTTGGCTCGTGAACTATCCCTCGTTAATAGGTGTCTGCTTCATACCTTTATTTTTTAATCCCCTTACATGATGGTTATTCATTCAAATCCTGGTCTAGCTTACTATAACCCATGCTTCTTAATTCCTGGAGCACCCTCTAATGAACAGCGCCCATGCAAACTTGGGGGGCTTATTTATTGGCTTTTGAAGGGGATACTTTTGCGCAAGAGGTGCCATTGTTCCCATTGTATCGTGTTTGCTTATATCGATTGAGGTTAGTAGAACATGGATTGATTGCAAAAAATTAAAAGCAGACTGACTGCACTGGCAATATGCAGTAAAATTGTAGAGAAGGGGGGACAACATTAAGATGTAGCGAATAATGCAAGGGGGTTGGGTGGGTGGGAGGAGTATCTACGGGAAATGATCAAAGGAATGCAACACTTTGGTGTTGCTATACCAGGCAGGAAGGAGGTGCACCACCGAAGCTACTGGACACACCAACCTCCAGCAGGGCATTGCAGACTCAAGGGCAGTTGGAAGTCACCTCGATTCCAAACAAGCAGTCTGTGTTACAGAGATTGTCCACCATCTCCAACCTGGAAATTGCAAAATGGCCAATTTGGAAGCAAGCGACATCCACCAGGGTCCCAACAGCCAAGTGTGAAGTAAAGTAGAGGACTTTCAGAAGCCAGTGCTTTGGCTTGTGAAGTAGAGAGTCCTGAGAAGATATGTTTGTAGTCCACTGTGGATAGTGGTGCTTGTCCAAAACGTAGGAAGCGCAACAAAAAGGTGTCAGCTTGGCCATGTTTAAAGACATCAATCCATAATTTGTTGCTCCTGATATGTGGACCAGTATGGGTAAGAGAACCGTTATGTTCCCCAAAGCAGAGTTCTTGCAATAATCCAAGTGGTTCCCAATCAAGGGAACCACATCTGAGCAGTGCACGCTTGATTTCTGTTAGTGGCAGCAATATATTTAGACATTTGATTCTGTAACAGTAGAGCTAGCGCACAGTTCGAGCATCAGATGTTAATATGCTAAATAGGGGCGTCAATCTAGGCATCCACAAAACAAGCATCCACTGGCATACCACCTGCATACCACTGGCTAAATCTGAAACAGTTTGGTTTGAGTAGATAAGGAGATAAGTCCAATGTCTTTATTATCGCCTCACAAGTCTAGTATAATTTACAACCTGATATTTTGATCTTTCCAAGGTTTTCAGTAGAATATAGCAGCTTGTGAATTCTTCGCACTTCTGCATAACTCTGCAAGATTCGGATTAGAGAATTATGCTTCGCCATCTAGGGTCATACTTCAAGATCACTCAATCATAAGCCAGTGTAGTGCAATGAACTTCATACTTTACATATCAGCAGTCAGCTTGGAGTTAGCTTGATGTTGGTAGAGATGTAGCAGCTGTGTATTCAGTTTTGATTGAACTCCATTCATCTTTTTACAGTGCAATAGAGTTTAGACTACACTTAACATGGAGCAATGTACTTGAACATGCCTAGTGAAAGATCTCTCGACAATTTGTAGTCATAAATTAGATACTCCAGGCTGCAGGCAAAATTAATTCCGGATATCAAGTTTGCATCGTGACATTTTATTCTCATCATCTCGTAGGCACCGTGTCTGAAGAAACCTGTACAAGAAAATATCGCTGAAAGCATTGGCCAAGTACTATCGAATCCCTGCTGCATATTCTACACAATGTGTTGAACTAGGAAGTTGCAGCATATATAGTACATTTCTCTACAGGTGAGGAAACTAAATCATTAGATGAGAATGCGACTGGCCACAATTTACTGGCCGAAGACGGGGGCATGAACGAATAGCTCAGTAACAATGAGGGAGAAGAAGCCGATCATGGCTAGACGGCCATTCCAGCGCTCAGCCCTGGCGTTGAAGGGACCGAAGCTTCGGGCGTCGGTGGATTCCCCATTCATAATTGGCACCAGAGACGCGTATGTGAGCACTTGCACAGCGATCAAGAAATAGACGAGGCCGGTAGTGCCAGGATTGAATAACTGCTCCAACACTGTCAATCCGGTCACCTTCTCCGCAACCACTGCCCACACAAATCCCACCATAGCCTGCAATGTGCCAGCACAAGACGTTTTAATTCTAGAATGCAAACTCTGATGACGGGAAACGTTCAGCAAGCATCGACCCTGTCAGGAGTCGATGATTGCGACTGTTCTCGACGTGGAGGGTGACGAGGTGACATTACGACGATGACATGTATGTGAATCCATAAATGAAGCTTTGCATCACTAGTAGCTTCAAGTGTGCGCACCATTGCACAGCCTACAATGGGTCTCGAGAAATGAGGAAAAATTGACACTTGATAAGATGTTAACTTACCAAACGTCCATTGATAGTCTCGGGTGCGGCTCCATCAAATGCAAACACGCTTGAAAATCCCTTGCTTCCTGTCTCGGGCCTCCTCTCCACTTCGGGACGTGGATAGAAAGACCCAGAGTTCGGCTTGGCTCCAAACACTGACCGCTGCTCTGATTCATTAGTTTCCTGGTTCGTAAGGATCTCATCTTTTGTAATCTCTTTCTTGGTGCTCTTGTCGACTGCTTGCTTCACACCTGCCAATGGTCCCTCACCAGCCTCGCAACGGACTCTGCCTGCAAGGGAGGTCATCAGCCTCGTAGAACTCGGAGTTACCAGTCTGCTAAAGCTGGACTTAACAGGCAAAGCCTGCAGGCCTCCAAGCTGGGCAGTAGCTGGCATGTGCGAAATTGTGGCTGCCATCTCGTTCAAGGCTCTGAAACAGGTACAGATGCAAATGCGAGCTCTTCAAGTCCCACACCAACTCGAAGCTGATGAACCCGATACTCAGAGCAAAAGCGAAATCTTGAGAATGTGACTGTTGTGTGTTCTGTCGGCGATGAACTGAGGTGTGTGAGATGGTAGATTGCAGCGACGCAGGGCAATATATAGAATTAGATCTGAAACCAACCTATTCTCCCGATCGCTTCACTTTGACTCATTACGTGTCAGTGAAAATACGAACCCAACATGATGATCTCACCAACACTCACAAAATCGATGATGCGGCACAGTTGCCGTGGCTTCTTCATGGGCGTTCTTCGTTGCGTTCAGGACACTTGGAGTACAGCACTTTTGCACGTGTCCAGATTTGCCAAGCGAACTTTTTGGTGGAGGAGCCACGTTGAGCGTTAGCATAATTACCACGGACATGTGATCGCTTTCCCCCCTGGCCTGTTTTCCATGCATGTTCAGGTATAGACTTGATCTAACACGACAGGTTTGATTGAGGGCCAAGGGAAGGGGATGACTCGGATGAGTTATAAGAAGCCACCAGTAGCAATGTCAAAAGCAATTTGTCACAGCTTTGAAAGCTTGTCCAATGACCCATGGCGTGGATCCCTAAAATAGATCGATGGGCGCTGTAGACGTAAAGTGCTACAGTGACTTCATGAGCTTGGGCGCCCCCTCAGTGGTCAGGGAGTGGAGTGGAAGAAAGTGGATTCTTGTCCGATCAATGGCATCTCATCCAGGGTTCGTAGCTCTTTACTCTTGTAGAAACTAGAAAGTCTCTCCAGGGCTCTTGGCTTTGACAAAGTCAATCACCTGGAGCTGGACGTACTAAAGGTCCTTTAGTATGTCTGAAACGTAGATATCTCTCTCGTTTCTTTTTCATTGATTGCACGAGAAAGGTACTTAGTTGCAACCGCTTGCGTGCGTCGATATTCTCTGCTGGATACTCTGTTTTGTGGAAGATACCCATCACGTGCGTTTTTTATGAACTTGAAAGTTATGAGCATTGCCCACGGAAATATTGTGGCAAGTTTCAAGTGGTACAAGGATTTCCAGTTCACTCCTTAATACGGAGGGATTCTTACCACACATGTGACACACGTTGCTGTGGTTCCTCTGGAGCTGTGCAGAGCCACAACGGTCAATCCACTCAGGGAGGAAATGGATAAGGGCATGTTTTCAATGATATTTCCTTGCACAGGTTGCTAGAAGGCTTGAAGCCAAATGGTGTCACCTTTATGTCTCCTCTATGCATGTAATTGTGGGCATGGTGGAGGAAGGGCATCACTTTTTTGGTTTCAATGTATCAAGATGATGGCCTCACTCCAACAGTGGAGTATTTCGGCTGTATAGGGGCCCTTCTTGGCTGTCAAGTCCGAGTGGATGAGGTGAAGGACCTAATAAGATAGTTCCAACTGAACCACTTGCCAAGGTCGAGGACCTTGCTTGGTGCCTGCCAAGTTCCTACCAAGTTCACAACGATATGGAGTGCAGTACATGAGAACAATGCATGGACAAATGGGATCCGGGCGCCATAGCTTATGCTCACGTTAAAGCAAATTCATGGTGGACAGCAGGGTGGACAACAGGGTACATATTTCCGTCGCAGATGACATTGTTTCCAAGAATTGAGAGTAAATTCGTTCTGAACTGAAGAGAGTGTCTGGATCTATGAAAGGCCTCAGATTGATCCATATACTGTGAGACAATGTATGGGGCAGCGGGTCCTGCAGCAAAGGCCATAGTGTCATGGCAAGGAGTGGCCATAGCTTGTGCGCCCGCGTGGCGCACAGGGCCGGGCAGCAGGGTGGTCCGCAGGAGGACCTGTGGGGCAACCCCGGCACGATCGCCACAGTCTGTGGGACAGTGTGCCGAGGATCGCCATCGCCATCGCAAAGAGTGTTGTGTGTTTGCGAGGGGTTGTGGTGAGAGAAGAAGCGGCCATGGCTCCCACGTCCGTAGGGAGGCCGGCGTTGGTGGTGGCATTTTCTGAGGTGCGGAGGAACTGGCCTTTCGTGGTTGGCTTCGGTGTCACTGTCACCCTTGTCTTGAAGCTGACCACGAGCCTCGATCGTAAGCATCATCTCTTGTTGTGATCGATTTCTGACCTCCAATTTGAGATTCCATGCTCCCAACCTTTAGTAACGATGGCATATCCTCATTACCTTCACTGAATTTAAATTGTTTTTCTGTTTATGCAGCGGCGGACGCCCAGAAGTCAACGTTTGTTGTTAGAATTGAGCAATAGCATGAACAAGAACTAAAATCTTAGACTAAAGCTAAAACTAAAGCTCTCCTCCCAACCAGAGAAACCACCATCATACTCTTACACTTAGATTAGTGGCTTCACCCCCCAGCTTGTACAAGAAGGTCTCTAGAAAGTCCTACTTGGTCACTTCCACTTCCACTATGGTGACCATCCACCTTCTAGCCATTCACCTTCCAATGGTGAGTTAAACAAGTTAGTCACTTAGACTTCTAACCTTTTGGCCTTCAAGACTCTTAGTCTTCTAGATATGTTTAATTACTTCCAACACTCCCACTCATTTAAACCATATTATTGAGCTACTTCGCTTGTCTTTGGAGAAGAGACACCAAGTAAGGCTGAACGCTTGATGTGTTTTGTTTGTGGTAGACTCTTCGTTAAAACATCCGCAACCATATCTCCTGTAGCACAATAGATCACCTTGATCTCTCCCTTGCATACAACTTCCCATATGTAGTGATATTGCACTTCAATGTGCTTCGTCCTTGAATGATACTTCGGATTCTGACTTAGTGCAATCACACTTTGATTGTCACAATAGAGACTCATAGGTAGTGATTGGAGATGACCCAAATCTCCAAGCCACTTTCGTAACCAAATAGCCTCATTTGCTGCTTGTGTAATGGACATGTACTCAGCTTTTGTTGATGACAATGCTGTTGCAACTTGTCGCTTACTAGACCAAGATACAACTCCACCTACTAGTACAAAAAACGGGTTTCATGACATTTTTTTTTACTGTTTTCATGACTCTTTTGATCATTTTGACTCATTTTTTACTCTTTTGCAAAGAGTCATGCAGACCGTGTCGTTACGATGACTTTAATATCCGCATCGTGAATATGACTCTGGGTGACATCTCCTGTGAGCAAGATACATGACCCTGTTTTTCGTCATGTCCGTGACTGTTTTCTAGCAATACACGACTCTCCCCGGACTGCGACGTGTCAATTTCAGATGACGACAAGTGTAGGGACGATGCTATTTCGCACGCATGCCACAACGAGCCACATGTTCATGTTGAACAATACCACGTGTTGGATCTAGCAACTTTTCGAGAGTCATGGATCTGCCTGTGGATGCGTTCGTGCCCGGATACGTGGCGCTCTCTGTATGGTTTCAGATAGGAATGGGAAACTACCCTAGTCATGAGCATGACCATTTTTTAAACTTGTGGTCGTGGATCTGTCTCAAGTCTCATTGAGTGGTTACGTGGCGCATAGTGTATGGTGTGAATTTGACATGTGAAAGGTATTTGAGTCATGAGCATGACCTCATTGGTTTGAGTTCATGAGCATGACTGAACACGTGTCACGTTTTGCATGGCTGTTGGTGCCCAGAGTCATGGGCCTGACCCATCTCTACTCCACATATAATATTCTAACTGGCCGAAATTTTTAATATTTACCTGAATAACGTTTTTTTTATTTTTTTATTTTTCAAAGAACAGGGACAATGGTTTAATTTGTATTGTATGTTTACTGAATTATTATGTTTATATGTATTGAAATATTATACCATTTATATACAATTTATAATATAGAGAATATATGCACAAATACACGGTGTCATGAGCGAGTTGGGTAAAAAATAATTCGACAATTGATGGAAAATATGAGAGGAAGACACAAGACACTATGTTTAAAGTCTGTGCACATTGCCAAAGGATCAACAAAAAACCTTACTGTTTGAAAGAATATAATCTCTCAACGGTAGCCCAACTACTCACTGCACATGTATGGATCCAAAAAAGTGACAGACCGAGCACCTTCCTCCTCGCTGATTGTCTATAGTATGCCTCCTTCTGCCCCAAGACCTTCTGCCTCCTTCCTTACAAGAGATCAAGAGCGCATGACCTGCACATGAATGTGCACATGAATGTGCACATGTACAAGCAAATCAACACCAAGTGCAGATTCCAATAGGAGTGTGCATTAAAAGAGAGAAATAATCATAGTTCTCATTTGTTGAAGCATCCAGAATAGTCATTCATGTGGGCAAGTTCCCATAGACCTGCTTTGGAAAAACTAAGGTTGACTCTTGCTATGCTATAAGGCAGATTTCCAGCTTCAGGTTGTTATGGCAATTCATATAATCAAGCCAAAGTTCAGCAAAACCAAGTACCGACTCAGTGGAAGAGAACTGAGCAGACTGCATGGAGTTCAGTTGGAGAGCTATACCAGTTTGAATGCTGGTGAAAGAAGCTAGTGGAATTAAATGGGCCTCAAAACTTGTTTGCAAAACGACCATAAGAGTGTCCTGCCAACCAAACCCCTTTAGAATGTGATACACATAGAAGAGCAGACCGGGATGTGTACCTTAGATAACAACCCCACGGCTAGTTGGAGCTCACTTGGAAAGTAATCAGTGATAATTCATATTTTGCAAACCTGTGGAACTGCTCCCACCCAATACAATTATATCTTCCTTGCATACATTCAAATGAAGTGTACTGGAGCGTACCATGATGTCCAATGAGCCCAATTTGAAGGAGTGCAATAAAGCCCGCAATGGCAAGCGCTTTATTCTCAAGTAAAGACTCGTGATTTGTTAATCCATCTCTGGCACAGGGCCCTTCCACTTGAAGTTGTCTGCATATGCTTTTGGCTGTATGTCATACCAAACCAGTATCAGATCCACCCCTTGAGACTTGAACCCAAACCAACAGCAACCAGTCTGGGACCTTATGTGACAAAAATGCAAAACTACACCAAAGAATTTGCACCAGAAGATATGCATTTCAAAACAAATAACACTTAAGTTACATACCTTCTGAAGCGCCTGGTGGGGCTCCCTGACCTACAAATAAGACAACGGACATTCAAGCTTGTGAAAGTTAGTGAATGCAACTATTGGATTACAGAATCAACAGAAGATGGAGAGTCCATGCTTAAGTAACATGAACAGAACGTTGTGGCACCACGAGTGGCAGTTTTTATAACTGCAGCAACAGCATCAACGCTCATCCCATAGCTGCCCTCCTCCAATTGTAGGCATTGATGTTTGTTGTTCCCTGCTCCATCCATCTCTGAGTGGGGAACCCTGCGAGTTGCCACTATAACAGCTTCAGCACTCATGCCACCGGTTCTCAAAACTTCCCCATTTTCAGTAGGAAGAGTCACAGCCTTTAGCACACCATACTGATCATCCGTCATGCCTCTTAACTCTACTTCATCTCTTTCTCTTTCTGTGATGTAGCCAGGGCCCATCTCCAAGGAGGGTTCTGTTGAAAGAAGTGAATTGGTTTCAGATCCATTGTTGCTCGCTGGTCGTGAGGAAGGCCCAGTCTCATCTGCTAGTAAGGGAGTTTCTGAACTGACAAGTCCACCGGACGCCTGCCCTGATTCTTGTTGCAACCCACACTATTTTGACTCTTTAGCCTACCACATTACTACCAATACAAACTCTCAGTCCTCTGAAGATCTTGAAGAACACCAAAATAAACTTGAGACATAACCATGACATTAACTTGGAAATTCCACTAGCATCTATTACTACAAAAATCTAAGGTATAAGATTTCTCGAAGTACAATAGCCATATCAAGCGCCAACTGACTGCTCATTGCTCAGAGGCCAAAACACAGTTCAAGGTTTAGTTATAAGCTGCTCAGTATTGAAGTTGGAGTCAATTTAGTATCTTCATCTCTACCTATTTTTGCTCTCTTGGTATTAGTTATTGTACCTTCGCTAGCACCCGAAGAAAGAATTTTCCAACTTGTGGCTTGTTAACCAAATAGCTGCACATTCACCACAACATGCACCTATATAGGACTGGTGGTGATATAAATCTGCACAAAGACTGTCCATACATGCTTACAAATGAGATTTCAGTACACACACTTTTGATGGTGGGTGCTAAAGACAACTATGTCACCAAGCTGACTTGACCAGGCCATCGTACTTCATCTCGGTACCCAACCATCCTCATTACTCACTACAACAGATCGCGCTATTTATGACTGTATATATGACTGTATATATGACTATTCTACAGTCATAAATGGTACATATGACTTCTATGACTGTAAGTCGTGCAAACCAAGTGAATACAATGAGTACAGGATGGTACGGTCCGGATGACTACAGTCAGATGAACCAAATGATATCTCTCACTGCAGTCATATATTCCATACTGCAGTCGCCGCTGCCGCGCCACGTGCCGAGGCGCAATTGATTAAAAAAATTAAATTAAATTAAAAAACTAGAAAAATTAAAAACAGATGTCAGTCGTCGCGTCGCACCGCATTGTGCCACGTGGTAGCCCATCTAGGGTACCACGTGTTATCTATAGCTTGTATATTAACCCTAGGGCCATCTTATCCATTTGATTGTACTTAGAGGAGTTTGAACCTACAACCTCTTTACTATAAGAGTTATAGTTCACTCCTTGCTAACCAATACACCCATTAATCATTCATGTGATCATTTGGTGTTTTAATTGTATTATACACACCAAATTACAAAATCCCCAGTAGTCATCATGACTATGTAACCTCATCCATGTACACTGTAGTCATGGAAATGACTATGAATGGTGAACTAAATCTGGTCAATTGCCGTTAACCAATCTTCCGCCCATTCCGGAGCCATGTAGTCATACAGACAACTACTTAGATAGACGACTACTTAGTTCATATGACTACAGTCGTATGAATGACTGCAGTCGTATGAATGACTGCGAGAGGTCAATTTCATATAAAAACATGGTGCAGTCATGGTCAAAGTCAAGAAAACCATGACTACCACGGTTTGGCAGTCATAACTACCGTGATCTGTTGTAGTGACTATTGTGTAAGCAACAAGGCAGAAAAACCTCACTTATAGAACCAGACATACTGGTGAGGGTTCAGCTCAGATAGTTGGGTCATCATTGTCTTCTCAGTTTTGATTGTGAAATAGTCCAGCAAATGCTACACGAACGAGCCAATACCACACTCAGTCAACACCATCCTCTGGAAACCTTCATATATAACACTGAAAATAGTGCTTTATAGGCTCTCTTGCATGCTCATTGAATTAAAAATCACAATGCTCAGTCTTACTGACCTATATTTAAACTGCACAATCACATGTACTGGCACCAAGCTTAGGAAGTAGATCCGGAAACTAAAATGTTCAACTGAATCAAAGGTCATCTCTAGACCTCATGCACGATTTTGGGCAACATGAGCTTGACAATGAAAATTCCCTTTGGACCCATTCATGCTCTGGCACAGCACAACTTCTGCTCTACATTGCACATCAAGCGATAAGCCTTTAAGGCTTAAAAACCTCAAACAACCCTTAGAAACGAGGCCAATGAGAAGAGAGATTAGCGCAAACAACCTTCTCCACATCGTCAAAAATCTCCTCATATTGTCCTCCAAGTTCATCCACAACCAACGGTGCATGATGGCCACTCGAACAGGCAGGAACCATGTGCACCAACACACATGCACTGGTGCGGCAGTCTTGCCATGCCTGCGTCGGCGTACTTTGCAGCTGAAGCCGCCCTCGTCTTCTTCGTTGTCCCACATACTGCTGAGGTACATATACCTTCGCGGCAGCCACTCCGCAAGCACTGGATGATGGTGCGGTCTCAGAGCTCCCACTTGTGCCACAACTGCAAGCCCTTCCTGAAATAGGTCGAAGAAGAAGGTGCCCTCACTATATTGTCATCGACCTTGTGTCATGACCCATGGAGGATTTGACTGAACCCAAGAAGACCTCTTATGTGTGCTGCTTGTGTCTGTAGTCAGGTAATGTCGGATTGGTATGTGAGAACCACCACGGTGCAGCTGAGCGGGCAGAGATTGAAACACGGCCTGCTCCAACCACCACAGATCCACACAATGAGCCAGCTTACGAATTCAATACGCAAATTCAAGGCCGAGTCTGATGAGAGGGCAAAACAGGCTGAAATAGGTCGAAGAAGAGGGTGCCCTCACCACATTGTCCTCGACCTTGTGTCGTGACCCATGGAGGATTTGATTGACCATGAACCCAAGATGACCTCTTGTGTGTGGTGCTTGTGTCTGTAGTCAAGTAATGTCGGATTGGTCTGTGAGAACCACCACGGTGCTTACCGGGCAGAGACTGAAACATGGCCTGCTAAGACCAAGCTGACTCTCCCAAGAACCTTGTAAACATCGGGAAGAATACCAAATCACGGTACTCTGCTCCGTGCTCCAAGGTAGAGGTTTGTGCTCGAAAATTCGACAACATCAACATTTTGACAAGGTCCTTTACTGAGGGGTGCCAGTGAGCTTTGAACAACATTCATGCAAGTTGTTTTGGGTTCCATTGGGCTCTACACGATGAGGAACAACGAACATGCCCAGACTTACACAGATGCTACAAGTATGAGACCTATAGTACCCGCTTCACCAAAAGATGCCAAAGCCCTGCAATGTGCCCACGATTTATCCAACAATACTGTGAGCAACCTTGGCTAGGGCTGCCCTGATGGCTTCACCCCTTCCTGTATCATCATCTGATCGAAGATCTCTAAAGCCCTCCTTATGACACCCATGTTGAGCATATCCTACAACCGATACACTCCACGAACCATTTTGTCAAACACTTGATGGGCATCCTCCTCCCGTTCCAAACATCACCGAAAGCAGAAGTTGGCAGCCCTTTCAAAGCCTACCCACTGCACTTCAACAAGAACAAGAACAACAATTAGTCACTCCTCACAAATCCTCTAAGTGATTGTGAACTAAAAAGCAAGAACCCTAAAATTTGATCTTGAATACTTTATATTTCAACTAAATAATATTACTATTATTTTGGAAATTGCTGCCGTGGAAAGAGAATAGAGAATTAAACCGCTCCGGAGCAGCCACGTGTCTTTTCCAAGGTCCTTTACTGAGGGGTGCTAGTGAGCTTCAGTAAGCAGTATGTCACCATAGGATCCATTGGCCTGCCGCTATGACCTCCACATTTTGCCTTTCTTCTTGACTAACCAGAGCATCCCCTCTATCGCTACCCTGGTAGGCTCTCGGAGTGGGAAGAAGGGTGGGGGGCGGTCTTCAAAAGTACCGAATGAAATAGATGGATGAAATCATCCAAATCCTTGTATGTAATAAAATCATCCAATTGATGAATGAAAATAATCAAATTTTCATTCATGTAATGAAATCATCCATCAATGGATTTTCATAAAAGTCATGCAAATGACCTTATCTTGGTCAAAGGGAGTTGACTACACCAATCTAAAAATTTAGAGTCATCTGCATTGTTATTTAGAGTCATGTTCGTGACCCATGATCACGACTCTAGTCCAGTCAAACGACGTTGACCGGGATAGAGGCATATACACGACCCTTTTTGGTCATTTTCGGTCATACCCACGACATTTTTGAACCTTAAAGACATTGAGTCATGGTTTGAGTCATGAAAACCATGACTTTCAAAAAAAAAAAAAAAAAAAACATGATTTGGCGTAGTGAGAAGAAAACAATGGCTTGAAGTTGATTTTCTGCTATCAACGTCTCCTGCCCAGTCAGCATCAGCAAACCCCAACAAGCTTGGATCTTCCACTCTCTTGTAGAGTAGACCAGAGGTTGATGTTCCTCTTAGATATCGAAATATCCTCTTCACTGCTTTCCAATGGGTTTGTTCGAGATCTGAAAGAAATTGTGAGACGACTCCCACTGAATGTGCAATGTCTGGCCTAGTACAAACCATTCAATACATCAAACTGCCAACTGCGCTTTGATAAGGAGTTTTCCTCATATCCTCCTGCTCTTCTTGAGTCTTAGGTGCCATGTCCTTTGTAAGTTCAAACCAACTTCGAGAGGAGTTGATGTTGGCTTACTCATCTCCAACTTAAACCTTTGTAGAATGGTCTCAATGTATTGTCGTTGATGCATGAATACTGTATGGTTCACTCGATCTCTGCTGATTTGAATACCAGGACAGAACCGAATCTCACCCATGCCAGTCATGGCAAACTCAGCACTCAACAGTGCTTTGGTTTCTGGCAACAACCTTTGACGATCGTTGGTGACAATGATTGTGTCATCCACATATAAAGCTATGACCACAAATTACTCTCCCATCTTTTTCACATAGATATTTGTGTCAGCAATGCTTCGCTCAAATCTTGTCTTTAAGAGATAAACATCGATTTTAGCATACTAAGCTCGAGGACTTTGTTTCAGTCCATACAAACTCTTTTGCAACTTATACACAATATCACTTCCTCTTTGTACAAACCCTTCAGGTTGTCTCATGTAGATCTCTTCTTGTAGTTCTCCATTCAAAAATGTCGTCTTAACATCCATTTGATGAACTTCGTGATCATGTTGAGCTGCAAGAGCTAACAACAATCTGATAGAGGAAATCTTCACCACTGGTGAGAAGATTTCATTATAATCTACTCCTTGAACTTGTGCAAAGCCTTTAGCTACAAGACGAGCTTTGTACCAGTAAATAGATCCATCAGCTTTGTACTTCAACTTGAAGATCCACTTGCAACCAATGGCTCTTCGTCCTATAGGCAACCTAGTGAGTGTCCATGCTTTGTTTTGCATTAATGAATCCAACTCTGAGTTGATTGCTTCTTCCCACTGTAGTTTGTCTAAAGAGCGCATCGCTTCCTCATATATAGCAGCTACACCATTCTGCTCAGGTGTATATGGAACAGTAAGCTGTCGAGCTATTCCATTCTCTTGACAAAACTGATTGAAAGCCTTTGAGATGTACTCACCACCATTGTCAGATCTCAGAGACTTTCCAGTTTGTTTTTCTGCAAGTGATTTGAACTCTTTGAATTTCTCTAACACTTGACTTTTCTGCCTCAGGAAATTCGTCACAACCCTCCTTGACAAATCATCAATGAATGTCACAAAGTACCTTGCTCCTCCAAGTGATGTGGTTTGCATTGGCCCGCACACATCAGAATGTACAATCTCCAATATACTTGTAGCTCTTTGTCCACCATCCTTAGGAAATTGACCTCGATGGTGCTTCCCTTCCAAGCAACCTTTGCGTAGACGCATATCGCTCATCTTCTTCAATGGTAGTCCTTCCACAAGATGGCTTGAGAGTTGCATCTGTCTCAATTTCTTAATGCTCACATGACCTAACATTTTATGCCACAACTTTGTTTATAACATGACATGTGTAGATCCCAACTGTGGTGAAAATGTGGTACGAGCACTAGAGACATGATGTTGTAATCTATACAAGCAATTATCAAGAATAGCTTTTGCTACCACAGCTCTTGAGCTATCTGTGATAGTACAACTCTCATCTAGGAATACCACTTTGTATCCTTTTGCAACAATTTGTCTTACAGACAGCAGGTTTTTTGTTAAAGTAGGGACATGTATGGCATTTTTCAACTCTATGGTTTCCCCTTCATTGAACATAAGAGAGAATGAGCCTTCCCCACTAATGGCATGTTTGTTATCATCTCCCAAAAGAACATATTGTAAACATAGGTGAAAGAGATCTATAGGATAAGAAATGCTCTCTCTTTCTGAACTCATTTGTTGAGATGAACCTGAATCAGCATACCACACATGCTTCTGTCTAGTAGTGGCTAAGAGAGAAACAACAAATAGAATAGCGTTCTTCTGATGAGTAGCTATGTTCCCTTGACCCTCTCTGTTGCGCTCATCTACAATGCGCTTTCTACAATCCTTGATCATGTGACCAAGTTTCTTGCAATAAAATCACCTTATTTTGGCCTTTTTGATCTTTGAGCTAGATTGAGGTTTCTGAAACCTATGGGACTTCTGAGACACATGTGAAGGGAGTCTTCTATTCAAGACTACTCCAGTCTTGCCTGTGAACAAAGCTTTGTCTACCTCTGTAGACGTACCTTGACCTTTTCTTTTTGTTTCTTCCTTGAGGAAAAATCCTATGACAACATCAATAGTTAAGTTGGTTTGTCCTGCTAGAGACACCACAAAACCATCATAGGATTCAAGTAAGGTTGCCAAACACACCACTGCTACGTGTTCATCAGTCACATTAGTTCTCACATAGACTAGTTGATCTCGCAACATATAAAACAAATTCAAGTGTTGTTCAACTGAGTCTGACTCGGTTATCTTCAGATCATAGAACTTTTGCGTCGCATATACCTACGATGTGACATCTTTCGTCTCATATATGCTTGCTAGCTTGTCCCAAACATCCTTCGCATTCACGTATAATGAGATGCAACTGATTGTCTCTCAAGCTTGTGATGATGCTAGCTCTTGCTTTCTGATCTTTCCTATCCCATATGGCTTGGCCAACAATAGTGTCAGGTCTTGGGACTGATCCATCAACCACTCCCCATAGATCTTTGTCTAGAAGGACCATCTCCATCCTAAACTTCCAGGTTTGATAGTTAGCTCCATTGAATCGATCTTCCACTCTCACATCTAATGCACTCGTCATAGACATAGAAGGAGGATTGCTAGAAGACGACGCTCCAGCCATGATCAAGTTCTCTACCAATTCTCACCTAGAGAAGAATGGCTCTGATACCATGCTAGAATTGAGCAAGAACATGAACAAGAACTAAAGTCTTAGACTAAAGCTAAAACTAAAGCTCTCCTCCCAACCATAGAAACCAACTCTTACACTTAGTGGCTTTACCCCCGAGCTTGTACAAGAAGGTCTTTAGAAAGTCCTACTTGGTCACTTCCACTTCCATTATGGTGACCATCCACCTTCTAGCCATTCACCTGCCAATGGTGAGTTAAACAAGTTAGTCTCTTAGACTTCTAACCCTTTGGCCTTCAAGACTCTTAGTCTTCTAGATATGTTTAATTACTTCCAACATTTGTAAATCCTAATGCTCACAAGTAACGGCCAATGCTCACATAGAGTCGGAGCGTTTTCTAATTGATGTGTTTTCTGTAGGTTTCTCTGGCCATACCTAGTTGTGATATTGAGTTGGAACGTGTTATACACAAGCTAGAGGATGAATCCACGCATCAATATTGTGTCTAAGCTACCTTTATGATTGTTCACATTCATCAAATGTTGCAAGTCTGAAGTGTAAAGCTCATTGCAAATGTAGCTTTGCGAGTTAGCTGTCTGGACAATCAGTCCTCTGTCCTCTTGGGCAATACTGTAAATCAGTTGGGACGTTAATCCCCTATGGGATTCAATATTATTAAGTACTCAAAGTAATTAAGAGTAATCTATCATCAATTGCCACTCGTAATTTGAGCCGGATTCAAAGCTCGATGTTGTACTGATCATGCACAAGATGAGAAATCCTCTTGTGCAGTCCAAACTTGGTTTGGATTGATTTGCTTCAAATGCTTCAAAATCCCAACACTTCTCTTCGGCCTAGCAGCAAGAAGATCTGCAAAGGCAGAATCGGGACAACGGGCCTACACTTTTGCTTGGTCCAGACGATAAACTAGCCCCTGCCTCTTTCTGTGGAGGCCTCTTTAATTGTGTTTGCAATTTGGTCCTCGGAGCTTCTTGCTTTGACCTCACAGTTACTGTGACTTGAGACTCCCAGCTTGCACGGCCTGCTCCCGATGATGGATCCATTAGGCTTTGCCCTTCTCTATTCACGGGCCTTCTCAATCACTTGTTTTATGCTCGAACGAGTTGTCATATGTAATTTTGGTTTTTTAATCGGAGTTGCTTGAAATTTCTTATTGCTAGTTCTTTTGCTTGGTGATCCTGTACCACCCCACACCTCTGAATCTCTTTGGTTAAATATTTTGTGCTTTTAGCATTCATAAAATCTTTGCTCACTTGGGGCACGGGGAATAGACTTCCAGACAAACCGTTTGCGTATAAACTTGAGTATCGTCAGAGTACTTACTTACAAATCCATGCTTAGATCCAACAATAGCACCGGGCACCAATCTGTTTGACAAGGAGCTCGCAATCAGGCCAGTTCCTGCCGGTTTAGCAGGGTTTCGTTTTGTGCCATTTTGGTGATGCTTGAAAGCTCTTGGGCTGAACCTGCGATTGCAATGCTCGCACTGTTGAAGAGAAGCCTGAAACTGTTAGAATTAGGATGGATGAACTTTTGGGTTCAACTCATCATCCGTTAGATATTCTAAATACCTAGAATAGATGCGGCTTGGAATAGCTATTGGATATTCTAGATATTTAGAATAGATACGGCTTAGAATAGCTATTAGGTAAGCCTTGAGGGAATAGACATCTCTCAGTGGGAGACATCTAGTAGGTATATATATTGGGCTCAAGGGAGAGGCAAACAGTCTTTGTGTCTCTTTGTGTAGACCTCTATGGTTGGGAGGAGAGCTCCTTTGTAATAGAGTCATGTATTGTTTCATCCCTGCATCTTCAGAAGTATGTGTGTGTTTTCTTGACATGGTATCAGAGCAGGTTTCTCTGTAGAATTCTTTACAGGATTGAGAGATCTAGTTTCATTCATATTTCTAGAAGTGGGATTGATTAGCAAAAGAGAAAGTACTTGCTAGAGCAAAGATCTGTGTTGTGTAGTTGATTCCTTGGTGGTGGTGTGAAATCCTTATTTTTGTACACCTGTATCCATATCTCTTTGAGTTTGAGAGAAACAGGACATCACTATACTTGATTAGCTTGGTCTGCTTAGTTCGATGGTATTGCAAAGTTCGATGGAAACAAGTTTCATATCTGGAAGGACAAGATGCAAATGGTTCTTGTTAGAGAGGGCATATGGAAGGTTGTGTCTGGCAAACATAGCAAACCTTCAGAGACTGATGTTGATGCATTAGATCAATGGGAGGATCTTGATCAGAGAGCTCTTGCAACTATTTCTTTGCATGTGAGTGATTCTTTGTTTGGGCAAGTGAGTAAGCATGATACATCTTATGAAGCTTGGGAATTCCTAGTGAGGATGTTTGAGCCCAAGAATGGAAATGTGCTGTTGCAATTGCGACAACAATTTTTCACTCTTAAGATGAGTGAGGGAGATTCCATTGCTTCTCACATCGCCAAGATGCAAAGTTTACTGGATCAGATTGCAGCGATAGGGTCAGAGATTTCAGAGTTAGACACATGCATGACATTGATGGAGTTTGACTCCAATATTTGAGTTTGTTGTGGTATCTCTTGGAACTCGTCATATTACTGATTTGTCCATGGAGTTAGTTGTTGGAGTGCTCCTCCAGGAGGAATTGCGTCAGAAGGGTCTTATTGCTGCTACTTTGTCAGATGTTGCGCTCAACACAGGGCACAAGTGCAAGCACTCTGTCTCTACCTTTGGTACATCCACCCAGGAGAAGGGGAAGAAGAAGAAGTGGGAGTGTTTATATTATGGGAAACCGAATCACCATGAAAATGAATATCGAAAGAAAGAAGCTGATAGGAAGGATGGCAAACTTAAGAGATCTACACCTGAAGCCAATCACGTGGAGGATGCTGGTGACAACAGAGGGTTGTTTGTGACTGCCTTATCCGTAGTTCCGAATGACGATATTTGGTACATCGACTCCGGTGTTTCTCAGCACATGATATCGCACAGAGAATGGTTTTCTCCTACGAAGACCTTCCAGGTGACAGAAAGGTGTATCTTGGTGATGACAGTGCTCTTCAGATCAAGGGTAAGGGTACTATTCCCTTCAAGCTACCGAGTGGAGACTGCAAGAGCATCAAGGAGGTTCTACATGTTGAGGGACTCCAGAAGAATCTACTGTCAGTTAGCAAGATGGAGGATCAAGGTTATCAGGTAACTTTCGGATCCGGGAGCTGTTTGATGGAGGCTCATGATGGCAATGTGGTTGTGGTGGGCGTTCAGACAGGACGACTCTACAAGTTGTCAGGATCTCCACGGAGAACAGTTCATGCAAACGTGTCACGATGCGTGGACACTAGTGGTGGCGCTATGGGGAAGGCTGATTTGTGGCATCAGCATCTCGCACTACAATAGATTCCGGCTTTAACGTCTGCCACATTTGCCCAGTCGTAGCATATATGTCTACAAAATGCAAGGGGGCAGTACTGGTTGCCATTTGTGACCAGCAGAAGTCGTATATGTCACCTTGTACCTCCGCCACGTCAGGATCTACGGTCAAACACGTTTGACCAGATAGGGGAAGATGGCAGATACGACTAGGAGTCATGGCCAAAACTGCAACAGGATGACGTGGGCATGGGAATGTATGACTGCCAGTATTCACAACTACACGTGGCGATTGCCGGTTGCCCAAGGAGTGTCTACGTAGACGATGCAAACATAAATGGATGAAACATATGCAGGATGTGATTGCAAATGACGATGTGTCAACATATCATTGCTCGCGGGCACTAAGATACACCCTGTGAATGAATGAATGGATGAATGAATGATTAGGATGAATTAAGATGAGTGACAGTGGCACTGACAGTGTTCGGGATTGCCGTATACCAAGGGCTCCATTCTTCCATCATCTTCATTCATTATCCACTCCCCTGGGACCTAGCGATGCAAGCAACAAAAAACAGTCACCTATAAATGAACGTGTTGTGAATGTAGAGTGCAATGCGATAGCCCAACATTTTTACACCTGTCAGCAACCCAAGTGGGTCGATGTGGGTTGTAGTGTTGAGCTTATACACAATCTGCTGAAGTGGCTTTGGTGGAAGCCACAACGGCAAATGGTGCGCACCCTCCTCTTGGGCTACACTATCGTTCAATGGAAGAGAACATCCAAAGCAACCTCAAGTGTTTGTGCCAAAAGAAGTGAGGAGCTTGATGACCCTTCTCCCTTATATATGATCCAAGAGAGATGAAAGTGAAATGAAAGTGAAATGAATAAATGACGAACCAATAGCGTCCACCCGAAAAAGGCTGTACAACCATATTTGTTGTAATTTTGAAATTAAGCGACCGCTAATATTATGGTCGCTATTTAAAAATAAATAAAAAACAAGCGACCGCCACTACCGCAATCGCTTTTATTTCCTTTCATTTGTGCAATATTGCGGTCACTTCTATTTTGTATATTTTTAAATTTAAGCGACCGCCCGTATGGCGGTCGCTATTGTTTTTTATTTCAAAATATAATGCGACTGCCGGTATGGCGGTCGCTTCATTTGTTAATATATTTAAAATAAAGCGACCGCCAATATGGTGGTCGCTTTTATTTTTAATATTTTTAAAAAATACGACCGCCAGTATGGCGGTCGTTTGTTTTATAAATAAATAAAATTAAGCGACCGCCCAATGGCAGTCGCTGTTTTTTTTAATATATTTTTGAAATTATCCGACTGCCATATGGCGGTCGCTTGTTCTGTACATATTTACAAAATTGTGCGACCGCCAATACGGCAGTCGCTTGTTTTCTTTTTTAAATTAGGCGACCGCCAATGCGACTGCCAATGCGACCGCCAATCTTGTTTTTTTTTTTAAATAAATTGAAGCGATCACCAAGATAGCGATCGCTATTTCTTTTTTTAATTTGAAAAATAAAGCGACCGCCAGTACGACCGCCAATCTTGCTTTATTTTTTATTTTTTTTGAAGCGACCGCCAATATGGCGGTCGCTATTTCTTTTTCTATTTCGAAAATAAAGCGACCGCTAGTGTGACCGCCAATCTTGCTTTTAAAAAAATAAAATTGAAGCGACCGCCAATACGGCGGTCGCTATTTCTTTTTTAATTTCGAAAAACAAAGCAACCGTCATAATTGGCGGTCGCATTCATTTTGTTAATTTTCAAAAATGTATTTGCCACCGTGCGACCGCCAATACGGCAGTCGCTTGTTTTCTTTTTTAAATTAGGCGACTGCCAACACGCCCGCCAATCTTGTTTTTTTTTTAAAATAAATTGAAGCGACCGCCAACATAGCGGTCGCTATTTGTTTTTTTAATTCGAAAGAAAAGGCGACCGCCAATCTTGCTTTGAAAAAAAAAACATTTGAAGCGACCGCCAATATGGCGATCGTTATTTTTTGTTCTATTTCGAAAAAAAAAGCAACCGCCAGTGCGACCGCCAATCTTGCTTTACAAAAAATAAAAATTGAAGCGACCGCCAGTACGGCGGTCGCTATTTCTTTTTTAATTTCGAAAAACAAAGCGAATTGGCGGTCGTGTTCATTTTGTTAATTTTCAAAATGTATTTGCCACCACCACCGTGTTGGCGACGTGGCTGCTTAAGTGGCAGTATTTTACCTGGTACTGTTTTTATCAGAATATTCCCTGAACCTAACGTGACGGAGGTCCCGTCAGCGTCAGGTCTGACGTGACCTGACACTGACGGACGGACGGACGGACGTGACGCTGATAACCGGGAAATTTCTCGGTCCACATGGTCGTATTGTTGGGCTCAATAAGATTGGTCTAAAAAATGTCATGAATATAAAGCACGTGGCAATTTGTGAAAGTTGTTGCTTCAATGGACAAGCTTTCTCGCGGTTTACTGCTTCTGAATCTTGTGCATCTTCTCCCATTACTCGTCAGTAGCTTTCTGCAAGTCTGGCTTCAAGTACAGAGTTACATTTCCTTTACTGCCTTTTCGGACTATCTTAAGATTCTTCTCAATTTTCTTCGTCACTAATCAGTCCTGAACCTCGCTTTGCCACCCGTTATTCCATGTCATCTCAGGTCAATTTATCTTGGGTCTGTTTATCTTATTAAGACCTTCTAAAGACAATACTTATGGGGCCTTCAGTCCTTACATTGTCCTCATCTTAAACCATATACCCTAAACCTAATTCGAATGTTTGATGCGCATTCTTCAAGGGTTACAAGGTTGGGCATAATAGAATGGCCCTTGGGATATTTCATTCAAGTCTAATTTCTTAGGTGACAAATCACTTGTACACTTTCCCAGATTTATGTCATTTTTTGACTCACATTCCATAATTGTTTGTCCATTTATAGTCTCTAAACCCTAAACCCTTAGCCCTTAAACGTAATTCCATTGTTTGATGCGCATTCTTCATAGATTAGATACAATCTATGGTTGGGAAATTTTATTCCCCAAACCCTAAATCATAGGTGACAAGTCATCTGTACCTTTCCCAATATTTTCTTTTCCATTCATACCGAGTACTATGGTACCCTCGCAAACTCTATACCCTAAAACCTAATTTCAGTGTTTGATGCTTATTTATTTATTACTTCCAATTTTGGGTACGGTCGAAGTGGTGGGGATAATATTTCATGAATTGTTCTACGTATGGGTAAAGACTCAAACTCCATAATTGTTTGTCCATTTACATTTCTGTGTATAAATGTGAAACCTGGTTTATCGGCATTTTTGAGACAATATCCAACCATGTCTGTAAAAGTATGAAGTCCTCTATCACAAAGAGTTTTACAAATCCTAAACCCTAAACCCTAAACCAAACTCCACTGTTTGATTCACATTCCTCATAGAAATTTGGATACAATCTGTGGTTGGGATGTTTCATTAACAAATTTTCATAGGTGCCAAGTCATCTGTACACTTTCCCATATTTTCTTTTCCATTCATACCAAGTACTATATTTCAATGTACCCTAGCAAACTCTATAACCTGAAACCTAATTCCAGCTTGGTTCAATGACTTTATAGCTGAATCTACATGACACTCTTCCACAATATTTGGTTGTCATATGAACATCGGAATGATCCCTAAATATTTTGAAATATAATTCACATGTTTCATTGAAATCCAACCTTATTCCATTCAATGTTTTAATCCATTAATTGAAAACTTGCAATACATTGGTTCGTGGTACTACTATAATGTAAGCATGGTATGGATGTTTACTTTTCATTTGTATATTATCTTCTTGAATCATCTGTTTATGTCATACATCTATCAATTTATTAATAACTTCATTCAATCGATCTTATCTTTATAATTTTCTGATGTAAAGTACGTCATTCGACTTACCATTCGATGTTACATGAATGGGATTGTGCAACTTCACAAGTTAAATGACTCAATATTCCACGATTTTTTTTATTAATACCTGAATTAATTTTAATTATGTTATATATTAAGTTTGGTCCGGATTTAAGCCAAAAGTCCGGAATTACTTAAAATAGGGTTTAATGCTCATCTACCAGCTTGGAACCTACCTCCATTATTTTCGTGCCCCTTGCCCACTCAGTGGGGTCTTTGACTCTGCAAGACAGGTAGTGCTCACTCACCCAAATCCATGAGTTATGAGCCCCAGAGGTATCCAAGCCCCTACTGAAAATAACGGGCATGACATGAACAACAACAAGATCTGGAAGAGAGGCAATATTTTCAACCATTATGCCAATATGTTGCATATGAGATAGAGTCAGGTTTAGTTTTGGAAAGAAATCCTTGAGAATGTTTTGCGTGAGGGTCAATGCGAGCTCTCTTTCTTTCCCAATGCCGAACTGAAGAGCCTGAGCTTCCGAAACCCATGCAGACTGGAATCATTGCTTCACACTTGGCAGGAAGAAACTGGTGTAATCATCTACAAAATTGTAGAGCAGGGGGGTGACGCATATTGCCGCCTTTTCTCTCTCAAATGAGGAGCCTGGTTCCCACCCTGGAAGGGGGCTGATCTTGAAAGAATGCAGCTCCAGATGCGCACTGGGAAGAAGCCCGATCCTGTTGGTTTAATGGGGGACACCACTTCAATCAATACGGAGCCTCTTTTTCTTTTCTTGGAATGTAGCATGGCAACCATTGTTTGATCATCTGAATTTCTTTGAGCTTCTTGCTTCTGCTGCGTTTGATTGGCCTTGGAGGTATCGAGTGGCTGGGAGGCTCCTTTCTTGTGATCTTGATGATTGGGCAGTCTGCCTTGATATGCCCTTCGGCATTGCAGTGGTAACAAATCACCGAGAGAACCTCCTCTTTCACTGCTACCACAATGTAGGAGTCATCCAGGGTGGGGAGTTTGATAGAGGTGCCAATGGCTGCGTTTTCAAGCATGAGCACAATGATCTTGGGGATACCAATGTCCTCAGTAACCTGAGAATGTGTGACCTCGGTATCTACATTGAGAATTTTGTCCTGAGCTGGCTCTAGAACATTGATTGCCCCTATAAATGAGCCAAAGCTGGTACCTATCTCTGGGAGCGAAGTCCGATACGTGGGAGGTAGGAAGGGGATGGCAATGACTCTCGGCTTCCACAAGACGCCTTTCTTGTGACCCCAATCCTGGGTCCAAGGAAAAATGTGGACTTTGGAGGCGGATGTCTGTGTGTTGAAGTGCAGAGCCTTTTCTGCATCTGCTGGCGAGCTGAAGATGATAGCGTAGAAGCTTTTCCCCATTGAAAGGCTAAAGTGTTGTGCCAATCCACCAGCAGTTCCTAGGTGCTCGATAATCCAAGTACGAATTGATTTCCTCGTCCTCGGCTTTCCAGGGAAGTACAAGAGGATGTCTGTCTTTGTTAACTTTTGCACTTGAACCTGCAGCTTAGCTTTGTTCAAATTTATGACAGGTTGCTCCTTGTCTTCTTGCACCGTTGTGTCCTCCCACGCGTTCTCAGTCATCAATGGTGAGGGCGGGGGGGCAAAGGCTGAGGGGCCCTTTCCTAGAATGGAGGCAGCTTCGACTTGCAGCATGGACGATTTCCTGGTCCAAATCTGATTTTTGGCTTTCCCTACTGGAGACAAACCGCCGGACACTCCTCCACGTCTCGCCTTTCTGGAACCACGACCTTTGGAATCCATGGGACAGCCGCAACAAAATTGCGATTAGCAGGCGTTTCGGGTAGATGACAGACGCGAGAAGCAAGAGTGGGAATAAGAGTAGAGCGGGGGGACGAGAGGAATGAGGTAGCGAGTGGAGGGAGGGATAGACGTGGATTATGCAAGGGAACGATGTGGAGCGAAGACCGCAAATGCGACAAGCTGTTAGAGGTGATAGATAACTGATTCAACTGAATGCATGTAGAATTGCATCAACATCAACATTTAAAGAAAAAACATGAGCTCTCCTCAATCTTTGGTCTATGCAGCAGATATGACGGGGTTAATAGAAGAAGAGAAGTCTTCCCTTCCTGTAGAGAATGCATGGCGGCTGGTAGCGTCTCCATACTGCACTCTTTCAGGCTCATTAAGAGCCGCTGCACCGAGCAGACCACTGCAGGCCTCGAGGAGCCACCTATTAACGACAAGAGCTTAAGTGCCTGAGACAATGGCAGAGTGTGGGTGTGTGAGCGGGGCGGCTCATTAAACCAACATGGGAAGCCGGGGGGGTGGGAAGAACTGTGTTGGATCTTATGAATGAAGAAAGACTGGAGAAGAGAGGCACATGAAGATGAACACAGGGAAGATGAAATCTCAGCATATGCTTTAGGTTTTCCTTTTTTGTCATTGCTTTGGAAGAGAGCGCAGGGGGGGAGATGGTTGGGGTAACGTAGCAAAACTTGCTCATGTTATCGCCTGATGGGGGAACTTGACTTGCAAGAGAGATTGGGGGGGGGACAGGATGGCCTTCTGCATTGTGAGAGAGATAGGGGAATTGGATGGTCTTCTGCATCGACAGACCCATTCCAGCTGAGGGAGAGGTTGGGGAAAGCGGCTAAGTCCCAGGATACACTCACCGCAACTGCGGAGCGCCATCCCATGACTATCGCCCCAGATCCTTTCTCTTTCTCCCCCTCCTCAAGTGCCTGAATTGTGAGCAGTCGCTCCCAGGTTTCCTTTATTAAAAAAAAAAAAAAAAAAGCCCTAGTATCTATACTTAAAGTCATCATATTTGAGTGCACCATGTTTTAATCCACCCGTCAGTAGCTAAGTTGGATAGTGCTCTGAGTGCCACCACGTGAACTTGGGCTCAAATCCTGCTACCTCATCTTCTCCCCATCCACTTGGGCGGTGACCCATGAGCCTTGAGCAATTTCACCACGGCTGCAGGAGTTATTGTGTACTGTGGATATGGACAGAACGCAAACCGACGGAAGGGCTACAGAAACCCATAACTTGTCGCAAAATATAAATCACTGAAATGGCCAAGTATAAAGTTTACACGCCACGTGGCCGCTCACCTACTCAACAGTCAGCATGTTGCAGTTGAATCCATCGAGACAGGACCATCCTTCTTCTCACTCTCGTGACAGTGCACAGACTCTACGTGTTGGATTCCTTACTCCACGACACGCAAGAAGTGATCTGGAAAGTAAGTTGGTTTCACCTGACCTATACTTCTGCTCCGCCTCACTGTTCACCTCCAACTCTCAAGTCATACTGAACATCCACCACAGCATTCTTCGACAAGTCACTCTCCTCGATTAGCAGCCTTGATCCAGCATTTGCAACTCTGTAAGTACTTGTTTTCTGACTTGAGCAGATGGCAGCCACAATGTCGCACACTGCTACTGCCCAGCTGGGAGGCCTGCAGGCTTTGCCTATCCAGTTCACTCGGTTTACAAAAATAGGAAGCGCACGGTTAGCTCCAGGTTACTGACCTCCCTTGCCGGAAGAGTGCGGTGCGAGGCTGGTGAGGGACCGTTGGCAGGTGTGAAGGACGCAGTCGACAAGGTCACCAAGAAAAACATTACCAGGGATGAGATACTTACCAACCAAGAAACTAATGAGTCGGAGAAGCGGTCGGCGAAGCCGAACTCTGGGTCGCTCTATACACGCCCTGAAGTGGATAGGAGGCCCGAGAAAGGGATTTTCTAGCGTGTTTGCATTTGATGGAGCCGCACCCGAGACAGTCAATGGACGTTTGGTAAGCTGTCTCTCTGATAAGTCCTCGTCTCTTGTCCTTCACAAGTTTTTCAGCGGTGTCTAGATTAACTGTGTAAAGTTCCATGTAGCGACTGTAATCGCCTCTACGACCGACTTCTCAATATGAAGGTTAATATATATCGAATCTGGCGTCGATCTTCAAACTTCCACTTCATCTTCTCTAGACACCCACATTTTCCTCGTGCACACGGGATGGTGGAGCGGGAAGTCGGTTTTGCAGAGCATGACAAAAGAACCTGCAGGCTTGGTCAACTTTAAGTATATAGGATCGTGAACCCTAAAACTATATAGTGTCGTCTACCATGATTACTATTCAATGAATCACTTGGGATATGCGGATTCTCATATCCACTCCTGTGATCAAATCCAGCAGCAAAGCTAGATTCGTGCATGGCGGAATAAATTACCCCCACGTCCGACATCAGTGCTTGACACAGTTGATAGTGGAACGGGAAGTGGGTTTTGTGCATGACAGGCTTGACTTCAATCTCTAGTATGGTGATTCATAAAATTACATATTGCTTGCGCAACGCTTACCCGAAGTTAATTGTAACCAACTCAATGAATCACTTCAAGGAAGATGTTGATTCTCATATCGAATCCTGTGATCAAATCCAGTAGAAGTGCTAGGTTCGTATAGATAGCTGAATAGTTAACCACGTCTGACATCAACGCTTGACACAGTTAATGCTTACTTCTGCGATCCAGTTTGTTTTACTAAATTAAGTTCTAGGTGCTGAAAGCTCTTCCGGTGGCACATTGCAGGCTATGGTGGGATTCGTGTGGGCGGCTGTTGCGGAGAAGATGACCGGATTGACAGCGCTGGAGCAGTTGTTCAACCCCAGAACTACGGGACTCGTATATTTCTTGATCGCTGTGCAAGTGCTCACATATGCGTCTCTGGTGCCAATTATGAATGGGGAATCCACCGACGCCCAAAGCTTCGGTCCTTTCAACGCCATGGCTGAGCGCTGGAATGGTCGTCTTGCCATGATCGGCTTCTTCTCTCTCATCGTCACTGAGCTGTTCCTCCATGCCCCCGTCTTCGGACAAATGCAACTTGCAAGCCATCAGATTTACACTGTACAACTTAATCGGCGTAGATACGAGGAATCTCTATTGTCCAGATTGTGTACATTCTGTAGAGAAATGCTGGAACTCGACATTTGACGCTTGTAATTTGTAAAGTCCGATATTATTTTACTTCCGAGGACTGCAGTGAAACATATCAATTGAGCTTCGACAGCTTGTGGTGTTTGGGTTGTCAGCTGCACTCGTTGAGATGCTCACTTCCGTGATGTTTATAAATTGCACCTCCAGATCATATCATGGTCTGTAAAGGGCTAGATTTTCCTAGTCTAATGTCAGCGGCATCAACGACTCTCAAAGAGACAACGTCGACGTTAGGATGGTAAACTAGAAGTAAAGAGAAGTGCGAGCTCTAATCCACGAATTGGAAATGTACTGATGAATAGAGTGATCTGTATGAGTTTGTGAGAATCTGTGTGTGTATGATTCTGAATACAATCTACCTCGGTGTATGAGCGTATACCTGCAAGCTCTCACAGACTTGGCCATATTCTTCTCCGATCTCGTTCAGCGCAAGCCCAGACCACAGATCTTTTTTGATCGGACAACTTACGTCCCCTTGACATACTGAGGATTCCTCTGTCGTGCGATGAAAGAAGTGCCACGTTACTGGACGCTACTTTGGTTCCCTGAGTCGAGATCATGGTGTCACTCCAGTTGAATAACTAGTTCCATGAATTGGGATCGCACAATCTCTTTGCAATTTTGTCCCTCTCTCGCTCTGCTTCCGCACCTCCATAGCTCCTGTCTGGATTGCACCAATGATTGTAACATAACGTGATCAGTCGAGCGCTATATATCTCTTTCTGGCCTCAATGAATATATCAACAAATTGGCAGGTGGGAGGGCGTGCTGTTGTTTATAAAGGAGTGACATACCTGACAGTTGACTTAGAGCTGGACACCAAGTCCCACTGTTGCAGCGCAGTCGCTTCACACAGATGCTCAAACAATTCATTGCTAGCAAGCCCCTGCCGTCTTCGCCATATTCTTAGACTTTTAGCTCGTGACTCTGCATGAACTTCTGGAGCTAAAGACCTCAGTTTAGAAGATATGTTCGTGAACAATTTTCAAACTTCAAATGTAATGTTATCGAACAAACTCTTCAGCACAAGTTAAGCTTACAATGTTTGTTCAAAAGCATTTCTGTCTGACTCCCACACTGCGTGATTAAGTCCCTAGTGTTTTATATCCCACTAATTTGTGACTTTGTAAGTGTAATGGTTGATCCCAATGATACACTTGCATGATCTGCATTTTCAGAAATTTTATGTGAGCAGTGCAACACAAAAGAAAACCACACCAGCGAGCAAGTGGGCTTGTTACATACTACTGATGCCTCTGAAGAAAACTTTAAACAAGTTTGATTGCGACAATTTACCATAAGGTGTTCAAAGCCTGTTTGAAGAGATGAAGTGACAGGTTCTTCATATGTACTGTAAAGCCCACAAACTTGTATTGTATTAACCTCTAATGATACACAATATATGTCTTAGGGCAAGGTGGTCTAAATAAGCAACCCCAATCCTTCGAGAGAAGCAAAATCAGCCGGGAAACAGGGGGTCTAAGAAATGAGCCTGATCTGATGTTGGTCCTTCATCCAGCGATGGTGGACCCAAAGACATGAGCCTGGTCTAACGTTGGTCCTTCATCCAATGATGGTGGACCAAAGATTTCTTTGGGAGTATGAGCCCAAGGGATTCCACAAGCATTCGTAGCACTGGTAGCTTGATGGCACACTATGGATTAGAGGGGTGATCAGTGGGATGGTGGAAACTTTTTTTTCCCACAAACCATCATTATTGCTTAGGAAATACGGCAGGCTCCTCTAACCCCTGGAAATGACACTTTGACAGCTTACAATTGGAAAGAAAACAAAACAAGACAAACAAAGAGTCCAAATTTGCTGCCTACAACCGCGCATCCTAGTTTTTTGAAGCAAACACCAAAGTATCTTGTGTCTATGTAACTCCAGTAAAGATTGGTTTAGTGAAAAATACCAAACTAAATTCGGTAAACTTGGGCCAGAGATAGAACCTGTTATAGGACCTCTTTGATGGTACAGTTTGTGGATTTCAACAACTGGGGCAAGGCAATTAGGAGGCTCATGTTTACCCTAGTTGTTCTGCTCTGTCATAATGTAAAGGATTGGTCTGCAGCACGTGCTATTGATCCATACTCTTGGATTGAAGCACAAGCGGTGGTGTATGACCTGTTGCCAGGATCATCCCACTACCACGATATATTTGACTTGTTAACGTACCTCGAGACACAATAATCTGCTCTTCATACGTGCAAGGTGTCAGTAAAGGCATTGCAAACACAACTACCACACCAACATCAGCCTGTCAGTATCGCACTAGCAATATGCTCTGTGCAGTGAGCCATACAGGACAAGTGTGCAACACCAACCGTCCATTTTTTTACTGGTATCCATAAGTTCCCAGCAACCTACAAGGAACAGGCCTATAGCACAGTGATAAATTTACTAACCAGTCCCCCACCCCACAAACAAGTATGTATGTACCTACAATTGTAACCTGCAGTTGAGAGCAGACTAGTCCAACATGAGGTGGAGAACCTGTGTAAAGAATACCTATCAGGCAATCACAAGCAACTATAAGTGGGACCAAAGGTCGAATGTGTGCAAAGCTTCGCATAAAAGCATCAAGGGATGACCCTATTGTATGGCAAGTCTGATCCCAATTCCTCGTGCTCCTTCCGTTCTTCTTTCACCTGCATTCAAAGCAGGAAACTCTCCATCAGTAGGAATTGGGGTACTACTGAGTCTCCCTAGGATTTGTGTGCAATATATTACACCTTCAAATTCACCTTCTGTGTGCAGTCAAACTAGAATAGGATCATGTAGCCAGATGTCTCTGTTTTCTAAAGCTTGCTGGGCGGTCACAATCTCACAAGGAAAATGTCAACGTTCGACACATGCAGCCTTCCCGATCACATGAAAGAGGGCTACTTGCTTGTTTTATCAGATTGACTTCTTACTTTGAGATGCTGCACACTGTTCCAGGATTGTCTACAACATCAACTTTCTGGAATACTGCTTCTGGTGTTGGTCACAAATCAACACAAAAGTCATAATACTCGGCTCCCCCAAAGTGAAGGGAAAATGCAGCGTCTTCAATCTTATCGAGTCGGGTAACCCACATCAAAACCTAATTTGGATACATCAAAGTTACCAAGTTTCCAATTTTATTTTCATATTTTTTCAAGCAGCATCTTCAAAGCAGCCAGCCTGTAGAGCTACCTAGGTTTCCTTGCACTAAGCACCCTCAATTGTTTATTATTTAAGGAGATAAAATTGGCGGCACAAACACTCACCAGACTCAACATATCTTGCAGGTAGGGTTGGAATGGAGTCTGCTTTGCCTGCACACACCCCAAAAATTCCACCATGAAGGTTTACAATAGGACCCTCTGCAGACAGAGACCAAAGTCTTTGGAAGAGTCCATCCCGAGTACCAGAGAGTTCAACGATTCCTTGAATGGCAGTGAGTAGCTGCTATAGTCATGAATGTACCCATCAGTTCTGGCAGTCATTCAAACAGCAGAATGTGCTACATTGCAACATATACCCCAAATCTAAACATCTGTCTCCATCATAAAAGACCCCACAGCTACAGTTACACAAAACAACAAAGAGTGAACTTACATCATCTCTACTACTCTCACCCGGTAAGACAAGGGTTGACCATTACACCACTGTAGTTAGGTGGCTGCCTAGAAATTACATCTGGGAGCAGTTGGGATAGGTACAAAACGCACCCTACCTTTCCCTGACTATACAGGTTTCAACAGATGAGCTGTTGTCTATTGATTCTTTAACAAGTTAAAAGAGCCCACTCTTGTGCAAAGAAGAATTACCTGCCACTCCTTGGTCAAGTATTTATGCTTGCCTGACAAATCTATGGCACGTTTCAGGCGCTGGTTCCGGAGATCGACCTCATGCTGAGGCAGACGTGTCAATGCCTCTTTTATATCCAAATCGTACAAATCATCATACAGGTCATCATACCGGAGACCTTTGCCCCAACACCAATGTTGCAATTAGAATTAGCCATGGCACAACATCCAAAGCACTGTTTCAGTGATGTACAGTCTGACAGACTTCATAGTAAAGGTCCAAAAGGCCAGACCAGAAATGTGACTATTACAATTTATAGACAGCAGATCTTTGAGATGAGATGAACAGCTAATCAGAAATGAAGCCATTTTCAGAAGACCTGTAAAGCCACAGAATTTTTTTTCTGGACAACAGCTGTTAGATGTAATAGGTCTTGGCGCCACAACGCCATCACAAGAACATCTTGGAAAAGTGAACCAAGGTTGCCGTGTAAAGTTACCTCGGAGGAACTTTACGGATTGAAATGATAAGTGAATACTATATCTCCGTTCTGTGGGAGCAGATGAATCCTACGCCCCGTTCCTTAAGGACGGAAAAATCAGAGACTCGCTGAGTTTATTGACATGTTAAGTAAGACATCACTTACATACATGACGATGTGTGTGATTCAACGGTTATCAGAATCTAGGTCGTGTAATGTCACGACCATTGCTGAGAGTCAGATTGCAAAACATAACTGAACACAACACCATTCTTCATGTGACAGATAATTTTATTTCTGAGACCAAAAATTATTCCGGCACAAGATCGGGAAGCAGGATAAATACTGTAATTTCACTCACAACACAGCCAAGGGCTAGGGTTTGGCCCACACACCATACTTCTTGAGCTCCTTCGCAACGGCGGCCTGGTAACGGCGAGATGCCCAGTTCCAGAGGGGATCCAACGCCTTCTGGAGCGCCTTAGCCATGATTCCGCAGCTCGCTTGTATAGATCTGCTCTCCTCCTCCCCTTCTCTCGCAGCTATGGCGCACACGCTGCCTGCCAGGCACTCAGACGGCCCCGCGGACATCCACATCGATGTATAATCCCAATCATCCACTATTCTTGAGTCATTCCGAATTGAATGAACAACATCATCCAGTTATGAACTGTGAGAATCTCGTCCATAGTCGCTGTGGCCTACATGGCTGCATCTTATTTGTCAAGAATAGTTAATATATTCTATATTAACCATTTGTTTTTATTTATTTTTATGAAGGAAACCTGGGAGCGACTTTAAAAATAAATAAAAATAAAGGAAACCTGGGAGCGACTGCTCACAATTCAGGCCCTTGAGGAGGGGGAAAAACCAATAATTGTTTCTAACTAATAATAAATTATCTCAAAATATATATATATATATATAATCTCATGGATGTATCCCTCTTGGACCCCCTCATGGTTAATTTTTCCATGATTTTATTAGTATGAATTACAGGGCCTTCATTAAATGTTTTTGAAAAACAATTATTTTACTTGTTTTGCACAAACTTCTAAGATAGGTATATGATTGCCTTACACTGATAAATGTCCACCATATCATGCAATCGTCACCAAAGCATCTCTAGGGAGAGCCAAATTCTCGACAGGACAGTCTATGAAGAGGAGGTCACGACTCTCTTAACTCTCTCACATTCGAACAACAGGTGTGCCTGAACTTTGATTCTCAGACAATTGGCTGTAGGTTTTAAGAAAGATGATCTGACCGAGTCTGTTTGATACAAAGAAGCACAGTGGATGTTGTATGTGAGTACCTCAGGGCTTCAGGAGTCCCGAATTAGGTCAACTTGCACACTAAGGTATCAATGGTACAAATGCTCCCGAAATGTACAGTTCTCAGTCAAATGTTATCCGCTACACCTCGAAGACTAAGTAAGCACTAAGTGGTATGTCCAGATCATCGAAACCTGTTACACATGCTCACACTCGTATACAGGAGACTCTGTTGCAATTGGGGTGACTGTAGGAGACCAGCTGCCGAGATATTGAGATGATTAACTTAATCATTACGCTCCTTTCCTGACTGCTCTTTGATGCGTGATAACAAGGCCTGCTTTTCTTCCTCTGGAAGAATATTGAAAGCAAATACTGACTTGTCACCTATATCATCCTTGATCGGTTGGGTGAACTTCCTGGATGCAAACACAAGAAAAAGACCCATCCATGCTACTAAGAGGGTCAGTTGAACCTTCTCGTCCATCACTCCTGACAGACGGCCGAGTAGCAATGAAGGTATGATGAAAAAAAGGGCAGCTGCTTCCAGCTTGCCGTAGCAAAGCCCCTCCTTGAAAACAAGCCCAGTAAGGGACGCAAACAGAGGGCCCACAGCCCAGATAGCTGCAGGATGCTCCAGCACATAGGCCACCAGCCCTTGCTGGCTTGGAGCAGCAAAAATGAGCGCCACGCCCAGCGAGCCCAGCACCCCTAGTGCCCACAACAGTTGTAGTGTGCGTTTTATAGAGGTGACATATATGTGGATCAGCAGCAGTGCCACTCCAAGCCCACCTGTCCCAATCGTGTACAAGGGGTCATATGCGCTTTGCAACAGAGCCCGCAGTGGGGTGTCATCTGACAGACACACAGTTGATGCTGCGGTTACAAAGGATGCTGCAGCTGTCACCAAGCCCACCCGATACAATACCACCTCACGTATGTCAATAGAATTCACGGACCAGGGCCCATACACACCCTGGTACAGCTCCGCGTTGCCTTGCGATGAATTGTCCCTCATAGCCATGCATACTAGTTTCCTCCCTACTCGATTTCTACAGCTTAACCCTACTTTCTGTGGTCCACTCCGAAAGTTTTTGTCCATTTTCCCCCATCGCAAATCCTCCGTCATAGAAAATGCAAGAGCGAGTCTTCGATACTGTAAAGAGCCTGAGCGACAGGACAACTGATGATGCAAACGCTGAGAGAGGAGTACAGACACTCCTTGTCCCGCCATATTGTACTCAGGCGCAACGACGGTGAGGCAAGCTTGAGGGCCTGCACATGAGGGCAAAAACCAGAAAGGAAACTAATATGACTATCCCTCTCACTCTCAACCTCCACCACAAGCTTATTCAACCTTTTCCCTCACACACCCGTCACGGTCTGCTTTTACCACTGAGGAAATGGACCCACAACGTGCTCCCAACATGCCCATTCATACCTTGCTTGCTACCAATCGATTTGTTTGGATTTCCGGACGGCCCATTGCGGAGCTCCATTTTGGTCCAACAGAATGGTCATGGGACAGTCCCAAGAGCCAATTTTTGCTGATACCACTAAGAAAGCCTATAAGGCACTCACCAATGCACACCTTTTGCAAACAAAGTGGAATGAAAAATGGAGGCTAAGTTACATGGTTTCCAAAACGAAAATTGGGGTGCGATTTGGGTTTTTGTCTGGATCAAGACTCGTCCGGCTGAGCTTTCGGCACTTATGACAAGTAGCTAATCGGGTGCTCAAAGTGGGCGAATGGTTATACTTTCAGGAAGCCCTTCTTTGCAGTTGTTGCTCCCCAGGAATTATGGAATCCCTTGAACACTGCCTCATTCATTGCCACACTCCTGCCAAAAATTGGCCACTAGTCAAGGCACTGTTAGCAAGGGGAACTCCTAGAACCTATCAACCATCAATTTGTTACTCAACTATGATTTAACTACAAAACAGACATCTATGAGTTGCCCAGTGTTAATTGGAACCCTCAATCTGACTCGTTGGCATCTATGGAAGGCTAGATTCAACATTTTTGAGAGTTACATGCTCCACTTTTCATTTACCATGACTTGAGAGTTGAATGTAGGAAAGCCTTAGGCCAAATTTTGTGCAAACATCGAGAGAACTCCATGCAATGCAAATTTACTCTATGCAACTTGGGCACATAAAGGGATCATATGCCACAATGTTGCGTTCGGAACTAATGACTCTGAACGTTGGAGAAACCGAGGTTGGGGCTCGAGTGAGCATGCTCGAGTGAGCATGCTCGAGTGAGCACAAGGGCATATTCCCCGAATTCCCGGGAAAGTTCCACAGCGAAACGAAATTGACAAAATTAACAATTATGCGAAACTAACACATAAAGAACAAGTAGCCCCTATACCCGATGAACATGTTACCCTATAGGTGTGGCTTTTTCTCCATAAGAGGCGGGGGAGTGGGCGGTGAGGCTTCACCTCAACTTTAAGGTCCTTTCCCTTGCTTTAAAAAATAAAAAAATAAAAAAATCCCATGGAAATCCAAGCGAAATTCCGCCTGAGAAGCAAAAAGGATGAAGCCCCCACCCATTCTTTTTGGATGTAGGATTTTTCGGTGATGGGATTTCTCAATGCAAAACGCAGTGCTTGCTTAGTTTGTGCCCATATCACCAAGTATTTCTCAGTGCGAAATTCACTGCTGCCCCTACAAGTTTAGGGTTTTTGGTTACACTAGTGAAGGTTTCGCCTCTCTGAATTGGCGCAAATGTACTATACAAATGCACCAGTCCTTTATACCCGCTTATGGTTTTATTCTGTTTTGAAAACATATAACTCCTATGACCGAGGTTTAAGAACATAAAACTTCCATGACCGTGGGTTGTGCTCACGCGAGCGTGCACACAGGATACCAACCCCCAAAAAAACCTCAAATGCTATTAACCACTAAAGTTATCCATAAATTCCATCAACTCGGTGGACTCTCACTTCAAGGCCAAACTTGTGTCCAATTAAGATGCGTGTTATAGGCCTTTTTGTTGTATTCAACTCGGGTCCAAACTCAAAACGCCTGCCCAAACAGACGTATGGAGAGTTTTGTCATGAGTTTAAGGATTTGGACCAGTTGAGGCGGCTATTGTGAGCATAGGGCTCGAGTGAGAGCACTTGGTGAAACTCACGATGAAACTCTCTGCGAGTCTTACCTGTTTTAACAGTTCCTAACAACTTTACGAAGGGAAAACAAACTCAGGTCGAAATGGCATTTTTAACTACTCACAATGAAACTCCGGTCTGAATTGACGGATAACCTAGTTTGAGAGGAAAGTCAACTGGAAGCACATCAAACATTGTTGGAAGGCCTTCATGCTCCACTTTTATTAATAATTAGCGTTCGCGTTTGCTGCGAAGTACTTAATCTGAGATTTTGGTACTCACTCTCCTCATTCAGTTTTATGAGTGTCCGTCGATTCAATGATGATGACCCATGGTCATGTTATGTTGCATTTTGTAGACCGTGGTCTGCCGATTCTGGCATTCCTTGAGGCCTGGAGGGCCAGCCCTAGCGGGATGCCAGAATTGACAGACCCGGTTACCATGCGGAGCTGTATATTCTGTACTAAAGGAAGGGCCGCATAGGGCAGATACAGTACACAGTATACGGTGCAGATTATGCATGCACAATTGGCAGGCAAAATCGGCCAAGCCTGCCGATTATCTGCCCCGCCTATTCAGCTCCAGAATGAGCCTCTAAAACGGCAGACTATGCAGCCCCGAATGGTAAGGGGCTTTGCCGGTCCTGCCATTGTGGACTTCTTTTGAGGTCTTCTTCGTCTCTTCTATGTTTGGCTCCAGGGGTTTTTTTTCTCCCTAAATATTCGAAATAATCTCAGTTCGGGGCTAAGTCTGTCTGAGTGTTGATATGATATCACATTTAGGTCAGACCAGTATCGCAAAATGTTCATACCAGTCTGGTATGTATAATGGCAAATGTATTTTGTCTAAAAATTGGTATGAGTACTAAATATCATGGTCACAATACCAACTGGTCTCGTGTATCAAAAAAGTAGCATTCAAGTACCATTTTTAATCAAAAGTTTAGTTCAAAGACAGAATAACTTTGTAAAGTCCAATATATAAATATACATCCAATATACATATATACGCATACAGAAATTTTATACAACACTTATATTGTAAGGAGAATACTCATACCAGATCGAATGAGGAAGACGGTGGGGAATATTGGTATGGCGGCTGGTATGCAAAAGTCTATACGTCTATACTAGTTTGGTCTGGTATCTACATGAGTATAGCATATTTGGTCTGGTTTGTACCAGTGTTGAGCAGGTATTGAATTTTTATTTACCCTCAGGATAAGGGTAACCTGAATTTTGAGAAATGATGCACCCGTCAGGTCAGGGTATTATTATTTTCAAATGAAAAGTAAGGGTCGGTTGCTGGTAATGCACATTTGTAGAACACGCGGGTCAGGGTATAACCGGGTACTCTCAAAATAAAACCTGAGGGTAAGGTTATTTAATGTGTCAGGGTAATTTGGTATTACCCGCCAAATAAGTATAAGTTTGGGTAGGGTAAGGGTAGGGTAAGGGTAGGTAGATGGCAATTTCCCTAAGGATTTCAAATAAATTGGCAATATAAACCAATGAGATTCTAACCAGGAGAAATTAAAATTGAATATATTTCAAAATATAACTTGAGCATAATAAATCAATGTTAAGAAACTAAGCTTCAATCCCAAGAGTATTAAAAACAAAATATAGGTACATCATACATGTGCAAGGCACTGAAGGAGCCTAGAGTACCGCACTAGTACCTATTTAATGCTTTGGGATTCGATTGCCATTAAATGTATGTCATCGACGGATGATGTCATGACTGGGTTATGAACGTCCGCCACACACTTCTATGTGCAAAACCCGGACCCAACTATCTCGGGTTGGATCTCCCAACTCCCCGTGAAAAGCTGAAAGTTGGGAGATCGGGTTCCGATCTTTGACTTTCACCGGCTGTAGTATGTCGGTTTTTGCCATCACCGGGCGAGCAGATCTCTGTCTTTGTTCTCTTTGTGTCTTTTTGTGGCTTTCTCTTCATCGCATCTAGCGACCACATTGTGTGAACAACGGGAGAGTGAAAATGATGGCTATGTTGAATGAAGAAGACTCAGATGCCCTGTATGAAACACCAATTGTGGAAACAAATGGAACACAAGTGGAGAATGGTTCAAATGACGACACCACCGAATTTGGAGCTGAGCAAGGATGCATTCCAGGAAGGGTTTACAAGAAAGGGGCATGGTTGCTTTCTAAGATGATGGTTTTGCTAGCTGCAAAACGAAGCGACTGGACCAAGCATGGCCCTCAAGCAGGCTCCAAAGCCTTGCATCAATCTGCAACTTATAGGTGGTAGATGGTTGAAAAAACATGTTTTCAACAAGGTGTTCTGAGAAGTGCCGAACAATGCCAAGACAAATGAGAAGGGATATCTGTAGACTTCCGTAAGATCTAGGACTACGAAAAGAAGATCCTTAGTGGGAGGAAATTGTATTACCAAATGACCCCCAGGGAAAGAAAAAAGGCCAAAATCCCCAAAACACATCTTCACCAAGAAGTGTTTGATGATCTTCCAATCGACACTTCTGCCATGGCCAGACCAAGAGGTAACACGACTTCGACGACTCTCTCCTAAATAAGTGGAAGGCTTGACCATGGTTTTCCAAGCCAACCGAGAGAAAGTCGTTGTTGCTGTAATGGATGCTCAAATTCAAGAGAACAAACGCGACGAAGAAACTCTACAGTTGAAAAGGGAAAAAATATAAGTCACCGAGGATGTAGAAGCTAGCTACATTGCCGCATTGTTGTGTTCACAAAAATATGGAGTATAGCCCGCATTTTGACATCTCATATCCGCGGTAATAGGCCTTATGTACATTTGTTGTTCGCGGTTATAGGCCCTATGTGATCCACGTCACTCTGGAACGTAAGCAGAATTCTGCTCACGGAATTTTTCGCTTACGTGAGCGGCTTACAAACTAGCATTCCCACAATTTGTAGAGCTAGTATACGATGTGCCATAACATGTGTCCTATATCAATGTACCAGAGCACATTCCCCTTGATTACAATTGACTCAATTGAAGGTATCAAGAGCCAGTGTGTACACCAGAGCATTCAATTTGAGGCATTGTAATAGAGTCATTTTGTACCAAAGCGAGTGTACCACTCTACCACAATATGTGTACTATAGATATATCAGAGCACTACAATTGATTACAATTGACTCAATGGTCTTGAATATACCAGGAGTTAGTGTATACTCCTATCTGTATCAAAGTATTTTGTACCAAAGCACTATAATTGATGTTTTAGCAAGGATTGTACCACAGCCCTATGACCACAATACATTCAACGTCTTTTACTGTACCACAGTACAATAGTATTATGCACTAACTAGTTGTACCACAGTCTTACAATTGATTACGATTGAGGTGAGGTCAATGTGAGGTCAATTGACAACGATTCTTCCCCCCAAATCATCACTTCTGCTCTGATTTCTAAGGGTTTTTTTTTTTTTTTTTTGGGCGCATTTGGAGATGTAGTGATGATCATCACTTCTGCTATGATTTGTTGTGCGCATACATATCGCTACACAACTACATCGCTGTCCAAAACCACACAACACATGTGCACACCACACACTAGTATACCACTAGTCCAACCACTAGTCCTTTAGTGCTCCCAAGTCCTTCAAACTGAATGCAAAGTAATTTCTGTAAGCCCTCAGGAACCGCCGTATACGTCATCTCTCTCATCCGGTGACAATGGGTCCGATGTCAAGCTCCCAATTGTCCTCCGTAACTGCAACCTTAAGTCCAGTGGGCTTAGAGGTAGAGGACGGGTCCCGTGGTTGCTATGCTGCAACCTCTTGAGCAGTACTCCATGCATGCTCAGTCAATGACAAGACCTCATCCTGCCCCATCATCTCATCATTGAGGACATCCTCAACCCGAGAAGAATCCCCAACCTCATCTATCACAGCCGCCTTGGCTGCCAACTCCCTCTGAACCTCGAGCACATCCCACGTGTGCCATGGATGACTACGCCATGCGGTCCTCACCGGCTTGCCCCCACTCACTGCCTGTACCGTCTCAGTAGGCAGAGAGACCATCGAGGGAAGTGTACTCCGCACTCTGCGTTGCTCAGCCAGAGCCAAGCTGATAATCCAGGTCAAGCAATTGAGATCCATTGCTTGCCCCAACACTTGACGACATGATGCCTCAGAAAGAGACGACACCGCCGTGGTACCAGTGGTAAAACCTATTGTCCGCTCACGCTCGTCAGCATTAGGCTCCACTAACTGCTGCAACTGAGCATCCCACAGGAGGCCAGGTCCACTATCTCGGAAAGCATGCGATCGTGGGCAGCTGAGCAGTGTAGGTAATGCTGCTCGTGGTTGACCCACCTTGTTGACCACTGCCAAAGGCGAACGGTCATCGTGTCTCACACGCTGAGACTGCTTCCCTGTGTCCAGAATGCTATCCACTGTGAGATGTGCTGGCCACTGCACCCCATCAAATACACGCTTGAGCAGTGCGGGTGGCATCAAGTTAGTCCACCATAGCCGTGGACGATGAGCCCGTGACCCTACTGTAGCTGCATCTAGCAACACTGTTGACCCAAGCCATGACCGGACTTAATGCACACTGACCATCACCCTGGCCCGAGAATCGCCCATCAGTGGCACATTCTCCAAGATGTATGCTGGAGATACAGCTTGATGAAGCTGCAAGTGACGCAAAACCCGCACCATCTCCCAAAACAGACCCGACCTCGAGTCTCAATCCATTGCCATGCCCGGCTGATGAATGCCCTTGGCAGGGCCAACCTGCCACTACCAGATCAATGGAGCCAACCCGCTCCAAATCCTGCGCCCCCAGCAACAAAATGTCTGCTGGCAAGGCCTGCTGATATCCACGAATTGCAGACACCGACAACAACTCAGGGTACCGCTGCACCAACTGAGCAACATGCGTCGTGCAGTCTCATCCCTCTCCACATACAAGTAACGCCGAACTCGTACACCTGCCTGTAACACAACAGGCAATCTGGTGCTGATCCCGCCAAACAAGTCCAGAAGACAAATGCCTTCATCCGGATACTGCCACACAATAGGTGTGGTATCCAATGGAGACAACTGAGGTGGTCCTGGTGCAATCCCCGCACTCTCCTCCCCTCCTGACGGTACAAAAGCCTCCATCCAGGCTTGTTGCACCCGTCGGTCAGCATCCCGCTGCAAATCCTTGCTCGTGCCCCACAATAGAGTCTGAGCAACCATGGTAGGCAACTCCGCCATACCATACATGTCATCCTGCTCTCCCGGAGGTGGCACATCCTCTGAATGAGCGTTGCCCTCAAGCAACTCTCTAGGCCAACTCACTGCCGCTGTGAATGCTGCTAGTGTCGGCATCTTGCCTCGCTGGGCAACCGCAACTCCTCCAATGAATGTCACAGGGAGCTGCACACACCAGCCCTCCCCTGACTGCCATGCAGGCCTATAGGAAGCTGACTTCTCCCAAAAATCCAAGGTGAAGCCCATGGGGTACAACACTGCCCCACCAACCAGGACATCGTATGAGACCGCGTCTGTCACAATGGCCTTGGCTCGCATCACTGAGCCATCTGTAGGGTGATCCGAGACTGATAGCCAACTCACGCCGTGTCATGCCCCGAGCCTGCTCCGATCCTCCCAGAGACGTCTGTATCTGGAAAGGACAAGGCTTCATATCCGCCTCCGTGAGGCCCAAGCCTGCAATAGCAGCTCTGCCCAGCATCAATGGCTGAGCTCCCGAGTCCAACAAGACCCGCAGTGGCTGGTACCTCTTGCTTGCCGGTCCACTCAAACAGAAAATGTCATCCTGGTTGTCTAACATGACAACTCTAGGTGTCACCATGGCGCGCTCAATGGCTGGCCTAGCTGACAGCTCCATCAACCTGGCAACTGCAGCTTGCCATGGCGCCGCCGTGGCAGTCTTGACCCTCAAATCCAAGGATCCCTCCGGCATTACACCTCCCACTATCTCCGCAGAAGATGAAGTAACCTCCTCACTCTCACAGAGTGTAGCTGCCAGCCTGAACACCTCAGCTGGTCTTACCCCCGGCGTCGCAATCATGGTAGCCGAGAACAATGGAGCCTGACACACAGATGTGGCCGCTCCTAGCAGCACACTAGCTGCCGTAGCCTTGGCAACACTAGGTAGTGGTGCTACCCGTGTAGCTTTCCCCAATGGCAAAGTAACCTCCGCCTCGGTAACAGTCGGGCGAGAACTAGGTGCCATGGATGGCGTCGACACTGTCTCCGCCAATGTGAATGACTGAGGAAGCCTAGCCTGACGGCTTGCCTCCCCATGCTGTGGATCCAACTCCACCTCTGCACATCATGGCTCAGGAACTCGTGCTGCTCCTCGAGTCACGGATGCAGCAGACTCCACCTGCACTAGTGGTAGTGCTGCTCCACACATGAATCCCATGCCTCCCATATCTCCTCCCTCAGGAGCAGGAGGTGGACCATCCGGCCTTAGAGCCGGTACCACCTAAGCTATAGCCATGGCAGCGAGCCTCTGCTCTAGCTGCTGAAGCCGGTTGGCCATGCCTTGGTCAACCCCCTGACCTCCGCGTCTTTGGCCATGTTGAGCTTGTCCTTGGCCTGCACCTCGTCCTCTCTGGGCTGCTCCACCTCGCCCCCGACCACCATTGTTCCCTTGGGACTGGCCTGGGCGCAACTCAGGATGCAAACCATAACACTGGGCCTCTCCATGCCCGTGCTTGCCACAATGCCCACACTGCAACTGTGCAGGCTGTGCATGTGCTGGCCCTTTGCCTCCCTCTGGGCAATCCTTCTTGACATGGGGTCCTCCACATGTCCAGCACACCACATCCGCCCGTTGTTGGCCAGCAAATGAAGGGAGATACCCCTGCATCTAAGGTCCTCTCTGCCCTTCCCTGAGCTTCACCTGAGCCCCCTTGTTGCCTTGAGCACGTTGAGGTAGTGGTTGGCTAGGAGCACCACTACCCCGTGGTGTCTCCTTAGCAAATCCCACCATGACCACTCGTTCCTCCACCATGTTGAGCTCTATCCGCTCTGCCAGCAAAAACACATTTGCTAAGGTGGGTTGGGCCGCTTGTATGAGAGTTGCATCCCGCACCCTTCTCCTCAACTCCTTGTCCAATATCCCATACCAGAATTGGACTGCCTGAGCTTCCGTAACCCTTTGGGTTACATTTATCAAGCGCCATATGCGAGTGAAAGCCTCCCTCAAGCTCTCGGTCGGCTTCCGTTGGAACTCTTGCAAGCTCCGCAACTTCTCTGTCCTCACCCCTGGGTAGTTCCCTCTCAACTCTTCGAAGAACTCCACAACAGGGTTGAAGGCAGGCACGGGTGCTAGTGCTGGTGCGGTAGTGGCTTGGGTGGACGTCGTAGCTACTATACCACCAGTCCCACTAGTCCCACTGCTACTTGTTGAAGCTGCCGGTGCAGCGGCAGGTGTAGCCACTGCCCTCGTGGCTCTAGTGCCCCTAGTGATGGAGACATAGTCGGGTGACCAGTATATCCTCCACTCCTCGATCTCAACCTCATGCCCCCGCCTGAACTCATGGTAATCATCCATAGGCGGCCCCTCAAGGTGCTGAAACAGCCCTTTCCATGCCATGAACGGCGTAAATAGTTGTGGATTGCGCATTTGCTGCAAATCACACCAACTATCAAACTCTTGGATAAAATCATCCAACTCGATGGTGCCCACCGCCCCAGAGTACCTTCGTGGCCCCTTGGTAGCTCCATACATCTCCTCCATTGTGTCCCACAACAATGACAAAGAAACAATTTGCACCGCCGGTATGAGTCCTCCTGATTCACAATCCGAATCAGAACCTTCCGTAGAAGACATAGGAGGTGAAGGTGGCCTAAACCGCACACCTCGTCTCGTGTACCCACTAGTATCGCTAGTGCTCGAACCGGCACTGTCCCCAGCAACTAGTGGCACCTCCGTGTTGACACTCAACCGGTCATGAACATGTCCCTAACCCCCTCTCCACAAGGTAACCGGGTAGAGAACCTGTTGCGGCTTATGATTTGGAATACTAAGTTCCTAACATAGCCTACACATGTACTTGCATGACCATGGGAATATCATCAAGATACTCCTCAAACCGCCCTCCACGAGCTTCAAAATTCGGCCTTCAAGACCACATGCCAGTCCTTAGGCAGTCCACCAGTGCCTCCACGAGTCAGCATAGGCCGTCCACAGGTCAACACGGGCCACCACAGACCAGCACAGGCCCACACAGCTCACTGGTCACAGCCGTCACAGTCCCACAGGCCACTGGGCACAGCCTGTCACAGCCCCGCACAGCCCGTCACAGCTCGCCACAGCCCGTCACAGCCCCACAGGCCACTGGGCACAACCTGTCACAGCCCCGCACAGCCCGTCATAGCCTCACAGGCCACTGGGCACAGCCCGTCACAGCCCGTCACAGCTCGCCACAGCCCCTCATAGCCCCCAAGGCCTCAGGCACGGCCTGACACAGCCCCTCACAACCCGTCACAGCCCCGAAGGCCTCAAGCACGGCCTGTCACAGCCCCTCACAGCCGGTCACAGCCCCAAAGGCCTCAGGCACGGCCTGACACAGCCCCTCACAGCCCCTCACAGCCCCAAAGGCCTCAGGCACGGCCTGTCACAGCCCCTCATAGCCCGTCACAGCTTGCCACAGCCCGTCACAGCCCCCAAGGCCTCAGGCACGGCCTGACACAGCCCCTCACAGCCCATCACAACCCTAAAGGCCACGGGCACAGCCTGTCACAGCCCCAAAAGGCCACGGGCATAGCCCCTCACAGCCCATCACAGCCCCCAAGGCCACCGGCGCAGCCCGTCACAGGCCCTCACAGCCCGTCACAACCCCGAAGGCCACCGGCACAGCCCCTCACAGCCCGTCACAGCTCGCCACAGCCCCTCACAACCCCCAAGGCCTCAGGCACGGCCTGACATAGTCCCTCACAGCCCCAAAGGCCACGGGCACAGCCTGTCATAGCCCCGCACAGCCCGTCACAGCCCCACAGGCCACTAGGCACAGCCTGTCACAGCCCCTCACAGCTCGCCACAGCCCCTCACAGCCCCCAAGGCCTCAAGCACGGCCTGACACAACCCCTCACAGCCCGTCACAGCCCCAAAGGCCTCAGGCACGGCCTGTCACAGCCCCAAAAGGCCACCGGCAGAGCCCCTCACAGCCCCTCACAGCCCCATCCATGGCCGCTCTGGCAGTTTAGCCATTTCTCCAAGGGGTTTAGCCACGCCAAGCTAGGGTTTGTGTCTCTTGGACTCTAGGCTTCTTTCCATTGAGCTATGGCGGCTGTGAGGAAATCAACAAGGTATTCTTGCTCTTTCGGCTCCCACACACCACCATAGTAGCCCTAAGCCATGAGGTGGTTGCCACAAACCAAGCCTTCTTTCTCACTTAGCCTCCCCAAACACGCCACTAAACTCAATGGCAAACAACCAAGCCCTGCTGGTTCCCAGCCCTTGTGAGCACTCATTCAAGCACTCTCCTTGGCCATAGCATCTGTCTTAGAGCCTATTCCAGCCCCCTACACCTGCTGCTTCAAGAGTTGCGCTCCCTTCAAGCTTGAAGTTGAAACCCCAACTCACACAGGCCCTACAAGTGCTTTTCTTTCACTCCAAGTGGAAACCAGCCCTAGACCTTCCATTCTAGCTCTCTAAAGCTTGAAAACAAGAGCCTCAATGGGCTGAAGGCATGCTCCACACATGCCCCACTCTCACCATAAGAGAATCAGCTCTTTTGCTTCATTTCTTGTACCCACAAACCTGAAAATACAAGCTTCAGCAGGCTGAAAACATGCTCCACATGCCCTACAGGGAAACCAGCCCCTTCCTTCCTTTCTTGCTTGCCCTCCAAGCTTGAAGATGGAAGCTTCAATGAGTTGAATACATGCTCCACACATGCAACCTCTTCACACAAGAGATATCAGTCCCATATCTTGCCTCCTTGGCTCCTTGATGTTCTCTAAGACAAGACTAAGCACTCCACAGCCTTTGCCAAGCTCCTGAAACCCTAAGGCTTACATTTCCAGCCACAAGACACTTCTCTTGTGGTGCAAGAGCTCTTCTTCCAAGCTCTGAAACCCTAGGTGCACATTCCATGGCCTTGCCGCACCTCTTAGCTCCTGTTCCAGCCCTGCTCTTGACATGACAAGAGCCCTCTCAATGCTGAAGCTCGAGATTGAAACCCAATCTCACCATACTCCACAAAGTGCACTGATTTGCCCCAAGCCAAATCAGCCCTTTCGCTTGGTCTTGCAATCCTTCACACAATGAAAGCTCGCATTCCCAAGTCCAGTTCTCAGCTTTGCCACCAAAGCCACTGTAACCTGCTCTTGACTGATCATCTTCCCAATCGTGCTTGCTCATGCATGTACACAATCTGAAACCATCAAGGTGCTCTGGAATTACCTGCAGCATGGTGCTTTCATCTCTGAAGCTGAAGATCGAATGCCAAGGTCTACCACCTCGTAACCCACATTGCCTCCGCTTCTAACAACCAAGAGCTCCACGGTGTTCCTTGCATAACAACTTGGTTTTTCTCGTTCTTAAGCAAAAACCACAAGTGCTACAACTAACTCGTATCTGGCACTCACAGATACGAGCTCATCTTTCTCGAGTGATAAAGAAGAAGAATACAAACACGAGCTCAAAAATCTGAAGCATAAACTCATGCATATATAACCTCATCACTCAAATACAAGTCAAGCCAAGTGCACCCTATGCCATGGGGAATCCACACTACGGCGCCATAGCTAGGCGCGGTGAGGCTCAACTCGAGAAAGATGAGCCTCCCGCGCTTGCCGTGAAGATAACCACTCCAGGGCCTAAATGTGCCTTGACCCCTGGATTGATACTTGGGCCAATCCCAAATGTCAATATGTAAAAGCTAGCTATTTCCTAGCTAGTTTCACACTAGTGGTAAGATAACTTGACAGATTTATGAGTATATATATATATTGAGTATATATACATATATACATATATATGACTGGGACATATATATATATATATATAGGTCATAGGCTGTGTTTCTCTAATGTGCTCCCGCTTAGAATCTGCTCACGCTTAGTGTGCAAAGCGTGAGCATGCTCACGCTCTACAAACTGCCTTCATTACAATTTACTATGCCTCCAAATTGATTGCTCTGGTACAATGAGTAGTATACATTGGCTCCCGGACGTTTAAAGACCGTTGAGTCAATTGTAATCAAGGGGGATGTGCTCTGGTACAACTATATACTACAGTACATATTATGGCACAGTAGTACACTGGCTCTACAAATTGCCTTTATTACAATTTACTAAGCTTCCATATTGGTTGCTTTGGTACAGTGAGTAGTACACATTGGCTCTTGGTACATTCAAAGACCATTGAGTCAATTGTAATTGAGGGGAATGTGCTCAAAGTGTATCCAACATCACCAATAAAATATCATTTCCCTTACTTCCACTCCTTGTATGCTGCGGATAGGCCCATTTAATCTTTGACCACTTTCAACGAAGCTGATAAAATCCAGACCTCAAAAACACCCTTGCATCATTAACAGAACCTAAGAAGCTTACAAATGTGTCTAAGAATCACATGCTTGAATCACATATGGTTTGTAAAATCATAGAATAATTGTGATCTCGCGGGTCAACCAGTTTGTACCTCTTTGGTTGGTAGACAAATCAAGCAATATGTGGGTGCAATCAATTGCTCCACAACATTGCGGTGTGCCATAAACACCTTCAAAACCCTACTTTACCAATTGAAATCCCTCACTATCAGGCCACTTTAAATGGTGTTGACCTCGACGTATTAGTGCCTTCGTAAACGCCACATGATTTTGGAGGCAGTAGAGTCACTCACCCCAAACATCTTACCCACACTCAATAGTGAATCTCTAGGTTCCTGTCTCTGAAGCCCTAGTGCCACCTGCTTGGCTACACTCAAATATCTGTCTTCGATCTCTCGAAGTCCATGAGGTGGTTTTCTCAACAAATCGGGAGTGAGTAGACCACAAATGTACTGGAAAGTTGGACAGATACACTAAACAATCTTCGGAAGCGCTCCTCATCATCTCTCATGACAACGTCGACAAATTGATCCCACCAATGGATTAAGCAAGGTTTTACATACCATGGTCCACAATCTATTCCCAGTAATGTTGATTTTGTGAGCAATTCTTCAAATGTGAATGCAACAATTGCCTCCTCATCTTCTTGAAGTGTTGTGATAGTTGGAAGTGAAATATTGACAGCAAATCGATTATTTGATGTCCTAACCATGCCCAATCCTTGTTGTAAGTAGCCACAGCTCTGGAAGCGCCTACCAATGAGGCTTGCAATGATCTCTTTCGTGAATTCATGAGTTTTCTCTGAATTGACTAAGGGAGACGTACCTAAAATGGTCACTGACCTTAAATGGACACCTATGTTTTGACCTTAAAGTGACAATGCCTTTACATTATAGTGACATTAAGGAAATGGGACCACATTGAGGGGAATATGTGACCGATTTAGGATCAAAGAGGGTTACATATATGTTAATCATTGGGATTTTTTGGACAACGGGCTAGGAGTTTAGCTCGAGACAACATCTGGTTAATGCAATATCAAGTACACTTCTGAGGGCTAAACATATTTATTAGGGTGATTGGTCAATTGATGGTCTTTGAGCCTAGGCCTTACCGGATGTTAGCTTGGATGTTAGCTAGGATATTTTAGAAAAAGCTCCCTCATGCGGGGCCGCAGAATAACATTGCATGATACATTAACTCTGTTGGGCCACATTGGCCATTAATGATGTCCATTTAAGGTCTAACCATATTCATAAAAAGCTATGTTCATGTCTACTTTACGACCAATTAAAATTAAAATTGGATCACAAAGTAACCATAATGGGATTATTTCTGTTTGCTTTTGGGGGGGGCTTATGTGTCACAAATAAGTGTCAACGAGTCCAGACTTTGAAAAATCATATCTATTTCATATTATCACTATAATTGGGTCATATTTCTTTTTTATTTGCTAATCCATAAAAATTATTTTTATATTATCCTTGTCAAGTTAAATAAACACAGTGTGAAACTAACTAGAATAAATTTAGTTATTTGTATTTAACACTTGGAATTAGTTCAAGTGTTAAGTCAGATGTCAAGTTTAGCTTGACACCTGAACCATCTTATCTTCACAAGCTCGTCGGTTGTGCGGCTCATCTCTCTCGAGTTGAGCCTGCACGACTGACCGACCTCCATCGTTACTTAGCATCTTAGTGTACTTATGGAGGGAGAGTAGGATGTGGAGTCCCCATAGCTTGGGGTGCCCCTAGCTCGACTCTTATTTTAGCGAGTGATTGTGTTGTGTTACTGTGTCAAGGTTCGTCTCCCTTACGTGAAGATGGGATATAGAGCAGAGAATCTCTGTCGCGCGTGTGGAAGAAACCGGCAACGCAACCGGCTTATACCATGTGGCTACATGGACGGACCCGTGATCGTCAAGTCAACGGTCAGGCCTGGTCAAACCCATTCCAACGATGACATCATTGGAGGGGGTCGGGTCTACATGGAAACCGACTCTAAATGATACCCTTCATAAGGGTCTGGGTCCAGATAAACAAATCGTAATATGGGTAACCTTACCCGGATAAATGGTGTACCCGCTCAACACTGGTATGTACGCATATCCCAATAAGTTATATATATATGTCCTTCGCCTGTATACCAGACCAATTACACTGGTCTGTCCCCTGTTTATTTCAGTAAGAACCTATAATTAATTATATATATATATATACTCATAATTAACTAATAAATATTTAAACACTTAAAATATTAGTTTCTGTTGTTGTTAAGGTGCACCACAGCTGTCCTAGCCATGCATAATCTGGTAAGCAGGATTTGAGCTCGGGATCACACGCGTGACACTAAGCGGCATACAAACTTTATTAATAATAATATTACAAATATTAAGCGGATTATAATAACAAAAACAAATTTGCAAAATGGCGAGAGAAGAGAGGCCGCACACACTCTCTCTCTCTCTCTCTCTCTCTCTCTCGCTGTGTGTGTGGAGCTCCGAGGTCGCAACGCTGTGCATCGCATGATTGAGAACCAGCTCTCAGTTTCCCCTGCTTGTGTTTCGGTATCATTTCCATGGGTTTCTCATTAGTCTGTGATTCTGAATTTCCTCTGCGCCGAAACGCGCTGGGTGTGAGCAGTCATTCCTGAGTTTTTCATCAACAAGCGCAGGTGATTTGCTTGACGCCTCCAGGCTGGTCAGTTTCCACGCTCGCTTGATAAGCTAACTTGATGACTCTGAAAAATTATTTCTTGAGTGCGGGCGTGTGGGGAATGGTTACGCAGAGTAGGCTCTTTTTATTTTGCTCTTTTCTCTTTACCTCTCTCTCCATCTCTCTGTCCTCGTTACCTAATTTGCAGAATAATTCAGTTCAGCTTCTACATAACACGTATTTTTATGAGGGGGTCTGGTCGTATTGATCACTACATTGCCTTATTTGGAAATGCTAACAGAGCAGCTCGAGCCTGGTATGTGAGTGTACTGAGGAGGTGCGTGTTCTGCTAGCTGTTGGAATAATTTCTGACTATTCGGACATTCAGACCTTCTCCATGGCTATTGTTACGATGTTGCCAATGCAGGGTGTATAAATTGCGATTTGACTTGTCGAAAGTTTGCTTTGGAGTTTGTAAGGTGTTGGACCTTTCCAAGCAGCATAAACATGCAGCTGTGCGCAAGCTGATCATTCTTGCAGCGCTCATGAGTTAGAGTTAGAGGTTGCCAGCTCATTGTCTAACACATCAGAGAATCTACAAGCACCGGAGTATTGCATGTAGCTTACTTTTGCATTTGTATCAGGTATAGTGTTTGGAACCAGCATGAGAGTAAGGGGCTCACTATTTACTGATCGAATCCACCTATTCTCAGACTGACCATAATGTCAATTAGACGTATAGTTGGCGCTGATGGATGGTCATTGGAAAACCTACATTTGGTGTCGTAATGTGTGCTTTACAAAAGTCCACACGTTTCTCCCTTTAGTTTCTATTGGACAATATAAGTGCCAGATGCTGAAAGAGCTGCAGGATTCATCAGTTTCCACGTGTGGGTTGGGTTGCAGGCCTTCAAGGTATAGAAGATATCATCAAACATAGCTCATGCTTCCAGCTATTTGCGCCTTTGTTGGGCAGCCAAAGAGTGTGCTATTTCTAGTCTTCTTGGAGAGAGGAAGGGCAGGATGGGAAATGCCCGTTCAACTGAAGCGCCAAGCTTGAATGGAAGCCAATCAGATAATCCAGGATGTCTGCTATTTGTGGCACTCAAGGTGCAGAAGCCTGATGACCAGTCCGTGCCACATGACTTGGTACTCCATGTCACTGGTTCCTTGCCCATTTTGGGCTTTTGGGATCCATCCAAAGCAGTGAGCCCTTCTTTCCTTGTCTTTGTCTTTATAATTACTTCCATGCTCTCCTCAGTTGTTCCTTTCCTTCATTATCCACCACCCATGTCAGCTAGAAATAGTGACTTCTATGCTGGTATCAGGTGTTTGAATGACAAATACCATAGTAGGTTGTTAGATTGTCTGTAGTTTAGGATTCAAGAGGTTCAAACCAGATGGATAGAGGTGATCATTGACTCTAACAGACTACTGTTGTCCAACTTTTGAGTTCTGCATAGAGGTATTTGTGCTTGGTTCCACAATTTCTCAAATGTTTGGAGTTTGTGCTTGAGAGAAAGCTGTACAGGTTCCATCTGCAATGAATAAATTGATACAAGACTTTTTTCCCTCCATCAGGTTGTCATGCAACGGGAATCAACAAATACATGGGAACTCAGTTTTGTTGTGCCTTCAGACTTTGGTATGAAAGCTTACTTCTAAACATCGTGAATCGTGCAATCCACACCTTGCTGTCCGAATCATGACTTTCAGAATGCTTGAAAGGGACTGTGGTGATGACATTGAATGAGGAGTCTGTAATAGGGTGAGTTGGTCATAAAGCTCTCGTATTGACATGTTGGTTTGTCATCATCTTGACATTTTTATCAAATACCTGAATGACATGCAGATGTTGCAAACTTTGAAAGTCACAAGATTGAGGGTATCTCTTCTTCCTCTTGTGGGTGGGGTGTTTTTTAGGGACTGGCCGAGCAAAGCATTCCCAACTGTATAAATTGTAGGAGCTTTGGTACACAATTCAATTAAAATTGGGATGTATTAGTTATAAGCTAGTGTCTTGCTGGTTTTCATAGTTTTGACTTCTGTGAAATTTCTTTTGGGGTGGTTCTTTGCATAGAAAATCTGGAATTCAAGTTCATCCTTAAGTCAAAAGACAACAAAGCACTGAGTAGAGCTGAGGAGGGCGCAAACCGGGTGCTCAGGGCAGGCAGCATGGAAGGGGAGGCAGGGCCACTTGCAAAGTTTGATCTTCCAGTGGAGTATGGCATCCAGAGACTTGAGCTACCCATTGACATGAAGGCTGACCCGGTGTCCCCATTTGCACTTGCAGCAAGCTGGCGTGCTGTTCAGAAGAACCTTCATGCATATGAGTCCATGGTCCAGGGCATTTCAGATGTTTCGATCAACAAAATGCCCACTTCTCGTGCATTGACTGCCCAAAGTGGCTCAGAGGCCCTAGAGCTGGATTTGGAGCACTATGAGGTGCCCACCCCAGCAACAAATGCTGGTGTCCAGTATGTGGCGGAGTCAGCTGAAGATCCTCGTCTGCTGCAACGCTCAGTGTCAGTGCCAGTTCCTTTGAATGGGGGGAGTCTCTATTATCCATTACGAGGGTCCACTGTTTCAAGGGATCAATGTGTTTCCATTAAGGTACATTATGTACAACAATCATGTCTACTGAGGTTGAGTACAATGGAAATAAAGCAATCCGGTTGATATGATTCAAATTTGGCCTATGCCTAAAATCACGTTAAATCTGACAGCATAGTGATTGTAAAGTCTGCAATCATAATCAGACAGATTCACCTGTTGGGCTATCCAATTCAGAGGAAGTCTAGTCCTAGGCTTGAGGGCAGTTTTGGTGGTTTATCTTAGCTCACATCTTTCCACTTCAATCACTTCAAACACATTTGCACCAGTTCAGCCATTTGTACCGAAAATAATAAATTCAACAAAGACATCAGTGGGGTATGCATGTGGTGTACATGACTTTGTTCATGGGGGTTGCACAGACCCAGAAACAATTCTAAGGTACTTCCAGTTGGGTTTGGCTGAATTTGTTGCCATAAATTGCCAGTGCCAGGAGTGTCACTGGGACGTAGTCTTAACTATTTCTATTTCCTTGCAGGACCTCGTGCTGGGGGGCTCTGAGTCCCCAGTTATGGAAGCAGTGAATTCAGGTGCTGCCACACCTGTTGGAGAGACAAGGAGCATGGCAAGCGGCTCTCTGGTGCCAGGATATGTTGACAAAGGAGTCAGTCACTCTTCCAGACTTGTCAAATTGTGCAGTGATGTTAGTCTGCTGGACTCAGATCTACAGTCGGACAGCGGAGCCGAGGTGCTTTTTCTTGTTTTGCAAAATGAATGAAGTACTGTGATGAGGACCTAGCAGAAAATGAGTTGATTTAAAGAGCAAGTCACTTCAGTATTACATCCACAAGTGCTCTGTATTTCTGCAAATGGTGAAGTCAGCTGAAGTTTTTAGTTGAGGAATCTCTTTGTAATGGCTCTCAAGTAGAAGGTACTTGTCAGGGTTTGAAACAGGTGTTCAGAAGAAAGTGGTCTCTTATGTTTCCAGTAGAGGTACATAGCTGTAGGAAAATGGAAGCAACACAGATGCTGATGGTCCTTGACCATTTCCCATTTTTTCCTTTGTGTAAAGCACTGAAGTGGGTACCCAATTCGGTACAATGCCCTATTGAATGCCTTTTGGGTCTTCCTCTTGTTTTATGCAAGTTACTGCATGTGCGGCGTATGAGATCATCTATTACTAAGCACCTGCCATATCAGCTTCATGCCGGTGGCTTACTGGCCTTGGATATCATATTGAAGTTTTTGAAGCAGTTGTGTTCAGACAATGCCAGAAGCTGCAGGGGCTGTAGCTGCAGCTGCAGTTGCGGACCGACTCTTGGGGCCTAAAGAGCGTCGCCAGCTGGCAATTGTACTGGTATGCTGGTTAATAGCCATCAGTGTAGAAGGCTCTTACGTTTAGTGATATCGAGTGGGGAGCTTGTTCAAGCCCACTTACTACAGGGAGTTCACTTACCTCTTTTATCTCGTCCTCCTCTCTTCTCTATTTTCTTTTTCTGAATCATTCTTATGCCCTCATGTGCTTACTATTTTGGTTTGTTACCTTGCACTTTGTTTAAGTGATAGCCAACAACATGACTGTTACTTCCTGAAATGGACAGAAACTCAGTACGTTGGTTGTGCTCTGTGCATAAACCTATACCCATGGTCAGGAGCTAATGAAGTTGGTGGGGAATTGAAGGTGGCTTGTCACTACCATATATGTTGTTGATGAATCCGTGTTTGTTGTTTTGTTTGTATCCGTGTGTATTTTATCCTTGATTCTTTTTCTTCCTTTTTTCTTTTCTCTTGTCTCTGTTTATCTTTCCTTTGCTGTTTGTTTCTGGTTTTCTCTCCTGAAAATCCCTCTAACCGTAGATCAGTACGTCTTCTTGGGCTCCGGTTAATTGGAAGTATGGAGATACCTGTATTATATTATGGATACTTGTTACTGCCCTGAGGAGAATGTGTTGTTTGTGGAGGACCCATTGATTTCAGACAATCTTGGACAGTCATCCATGGAGTAGGTATCATCAGCTATCTGCTGCATTAAATGTTGAGTGATACTATTTGTGAAGCTCTTTCAATTTGCATACGGCAGAGCCAAATATCAATAATCAAACAGTATCTGCCAGGAAAGTTTCAAACCCTTGAGTCCATCTCTTTCTTACACCAGTTCACCACTGAAGAAACTATTGGGTATATGATGACGCTAGGTGGGTTTGCCTGCACGAGGAAAGACATTCACCGCAGCAAAGTTGACGAGATATTTGCGTTGGCTAGGTCATGACACCAAGCACTTCAACGTTGGCAAAGTATGAGTTGAAATGCTCTATTATGGTTTGATTACACAGAATATCTTGTCCTGTGCCTAACTAAGTACGCATATACAGTTTTGTCCATAATGTAGTCCAATTGCCATTCAAACATCACTTATCTAATGTTAAGTATCAAATACAGTACCTCTTCCTGAATCTGTGAGGGATTGTGATGTTTGAAAGCACAGAAATATTGCATGTCACACCTATTTAGTCTCTTCGATCCTGCAGACTCCTGACATATGGCATCTGTGATGAATCAGTACCGACGCCTGAAGCATGGCTGCAGTCAGGTCAGATGTTTTTTGGCCACCTAAACCACTTAGTTATTGGGTGTTTAAAAATGGTGAACTTCATCTTTTGTCTATTTTACCCTCGAGTGGTATTTGATGTGCAGTCTGTAAGGTTGCAATGATGGGCACTCTGAAATGAAAAGGCCTTGATCTCAAACCATCCAAGCGGAGGGAAACATTCTTTCAATCATGAATGGAAATTTATTCTTTTGACTATTGACGGAGTTCCAACAATGCACGTATGGCTTATGTGTGTACCAGACTGCAGATTTTTTTCGGGGTGACAACCAGGAGGGCATGGATGCCAGAAATGAGGTATATTAGAAACCAGATTTATTAAGCCAAGTTATCAGTGTGTCTTTTCCAAGTAAGATTTGAAGTGGTCTCCAGTCAAGCATGGCCGTGGCATCTAATGGTCCATCATTATGCACCCAAGCAGTTTTTGTCTATATTTAAGAGGTCAGAGTTTATTGTAAGGATGAGGAGCTCCTCCCTCTCTTCATCTCTCTGTCTTCTCTGCACATACAATGTGCAGGTGGCAGCTTTAGCTATGGAGGACATGCTTGCATGGATGCAAGAAGGGGGCCAGGTGCTTTTCTGATTTCCCTACCTTATGCCATGTATTTGTTGTCACATTGGCTGCATTCATTATCACATAAAACATCCAGCAATTTTCTTCCTGAGCATATGATGTATTAGTTGAAATAGCACTTCATCAACCCATCCAGTCTTTCCCTGGGCTTATGCACTTTCTTTATAAAAACTTGGTAGAAAGCCACTGCTGGCAACCTTCTTGAAACTTCTCATCAGAATCAAAGCCTTCAAATTCAAATGTGTTACTCTGAGTTTCCAATGGCAGAAAGAGCTATCTTAGATCCCTCAGGATTGGATGGGAAACCTGCATACCCTCTCTCCTCATCTTCTTACATCCAGTATGTCATTTCTGGATGTCAAACCAATTTGGCTAAATTATCTCCTTCAACTTATCCTCATCAGCGTGGGATGCAGGTGGGAGTTTTTGATGCAACCAACAGCACAAATGGACGTCGAAATCTGCTCATGAAGTTGGCAGAGGGCAGGTGCAAGGTGATTCCTCCCCTCCAGTTGTTTACTGTGTGCGATTACTCCTGTGTGTGGATGTAGGGGTGGCACTTTGGCTTGTATGAAATATGTACAGCATTATAGAAACCATGACGGCTTGTGCGCTATGGCTGTCATTAAGCCAATTGAACACGAGAGCTGTTTTCATAGCTGCCTTTGAAGTGTAGAGGAGTTCAGCAGGAATTTCATTCAAGCGATTGCACTTACTTTAGGCTCGATCAAAAAGGAAAAGAATAGGCTGACATATGGTGGTGGTTGATCCAAAGTAAACTCGGGCCTTGTTAGGCAACCTGTTTGGCATCTATACAATGAAGAAGAGCAGGTGTTTTAGTTGTCACTAGGGGACATTGCAACTCAATCTTTGGATATGCAAATGGGAGTTCAAGAGGGTCAAGGTTTGCAGTAAAGGGAAAGGGACGGGGCCTGGACAGGGCTTCAAAGAAAGAACTTGAAGAAACTCTTTCTGGTAGCCGGTAAGGAATATCAACAGATTCTGGACAAGTCAATATACCACTGTGTTAGTGAACTCTACACTAACCTCTTAAAGGCTACATGTTGAGTGCATATAGTTGCAAACGATGTGAGGACCTGGATTTCAAGAGGGATAGCAAGGTGGTGATCTAGTCACCCTTTCCAACTACATTCACGTAATTGTGTTGCTGAATTTGCTGTGTTCACATGATTAAATGTTGTGGGGTTGCCTGAGACACCCTTTGTAATGCCTTACCTACAGGGTCACAGAAAAAGGAAGATTCTGAAATGCAAGACAATCTGATGAAGATAGAAACTTTATAAGGCCCACAGGGGGATGAGAGTGAGAGAAATGAAATGAAATGGTGCTTTATAACGTCCGCGGAAAGCTCATAGAGCTTATGGGACAAAATGGAAGAAAACATGAGAGAGGAAACAAAACCACAGGCAAAAATAAAAACTATTGCTCGAGTGACTGTCTAAGGGTGAGAGTGAGAGAGAAACCTTCCGTTTCCCCCTTCTTTGACATACAACATAAGAGAAAGACAGAATGTAGTCATTGGACTTGGTTTCCCTTAGCCTTTGTCACCAGCAAGGGAGAGGGAGAAAAGAAGAAATGTATACATCCATTGGAAGCCATGGGACTAATAGATAGCTAAATTAAAACCAAGGGAATCATATTTAATAAGTTGGCATGTGGATCTTGGGGTCTTCACAAGCAAGTGCAATCCTCATCTCGGGTTTTAGGGGAAAAGAGAGTGATTCATGAGCAAGAGGATGGATGCTTGGATGGCGGGCGGATGGTGGGGTGATTGTCTGGGAAGCAGGTGATATTTTTGGAGACCATCTGTAATGACCAAGCTGTGATCGACTTCAATGCCTGTGAAAAGATAAAGGCCAGCCCCGACTATGTGAACATGTGAGTGGCCATGTGGGTGCTAGATTTGGCAAGTGCCCTTCAGCTCATATCATCCTTCCCTTCCTTGCCTCTGTGCATTTTGTGCAGGTCATTTTTTTGGAGACCATTTGCAACGACCAATCAGTGATCAACACCAACATTCAACTGAAGATTCAGCAAAGTCCCGACTATGGTGATGTGTGAGTTGCTGCAGAGAGTGTTGCTCCTCCCACTGTGGTTAAGATGTAAAGTAGCCAGAAGAACAGGAAGTGGGTAACGCACCATTTTTTGCACTCGATTCCACCCACTGCAAAGATTGTGGACCCGGCTTCCATACAGGCTTCTGGTGTCAGGATGCCTGCTTCAATCTGCAGGGCCTCGTGCCTTTTGATAGCCACTTGCTTGGAAGTGGCAGAAATGGGCACATGCTTGGGACTCATCATACATGCCAACTGATGAAGTGTTCTGGTTGACTGCCACAATTTTTTGGTCATATGCAGATGAGAGTGTGCGTGTAAAGATCCAAAGCTGCATATAGTCCATTTCAAAGTGCAAGGGATGTTCCAGAAACAGACTTGTACTTATAAGGAACAATAACGCCAACCACATGTTGTTACCACACACACACTCAGCTGCTGTTGTATGGAATGTCCCTCTCTGCATGCGCAGCCACTCATCCTTTGCAAGGGATACCCTTTGCTTGTATTTGTCAAGATATTTCCACTCAGTTAAGGGTACAGTAGGTGAGTCTTCTGAGTATTAGTTCCGGACAGCCCATAATGTGTCGTCAACTTGTTTGTGTAACCACTTGGGTCCACGTTAACCTTTGCCCACTTTTGGAGCCCTGGCTAGAAGGCTGCTGGGAAGATTGATTTGCTTAAGGCAGGCGGTATGTATCAAGTGTTCTATCTTTTCTGTACACAATGTTGCTCAAGAACCGTGTTGGGGTTGAATCTTGCCATCCTCTTTTTTCTGTGCAGTCTAGCTATCATCTAGTCTAAAAATCCAGGTGCCCTGACAGCCATTGTTGGCATGCTAAGGCTATAGGGAGTTTGATCTGGGCTTACCATTTATAACTTACTATGGTTCCACCCCGCCTATTCCAATATTACGAGGCACTATTCAAGGAGACACCCTAAGCCCCTACCTATTATTATTCAGAAAGCCTCATTTGGGATCGCGCTCCTGCAGCTTCCCACAAGTTGAAATCACAGCTATGGAGGTGGTGCTGGGTGATCTGTTTATGAACCAGCCCCAAACCTCTGATCTGGGTTACGATTGATTCCCTCTTATCCTGTTTCATACAATTTCGCTTGGAGTCTTGTTCCCCACAAGTTATAACAACCATTGAAATGGGGCGTGGTTATTGTTGATTATCAGTTTATGAACCACCATGCAATCTGTGTGATGTCCAGGCTTACTCAGAGGTCCTCAGAGTGCAAAGTTGTTCTGCTTTTTGTTGTAACAGGCCCGATTATGAAACTGCCCTCACAGACTTCAAGACCCGCCTTCTGAACTATGAGAAGGTGAGCCATACATGATCTCATTGACCTGGACAGAATTTTTGAACTTTTGGAAGGAAGTTGTAATGCCAACGCACATTTTAGTCCAGAGTGTTTGTGTTGGCATCATTTTTGACTGTATGGTGATTTGTGATCAGTGCCAAGGTGGTGCCCTGTAAGCTACACGTCTCAAAGATCTCTAATTGATTTCAAATTGTGATTCCCTTTTGCCAGTCCTTGGAGTCCTCTTTGTTTTTGCAGTTTGAATTCTAATGTACATCGTCTACTCCACCCCGAATTCCTCTGATTTGGTACAGGTTTATGAGCCAGTAACTGAAGGCTCCTATATCAAAATGATTGACATGGTCAGTGGCGAGGGAGGCCAAATGCAGGTGAGCTTGACAGTGGGTTATACTGTGGTCAGATAGTGCTCTGCTGGGTTGCTTAGCTTGCCCCCACAAGCCCAAGTCTCTTAAGACAACCCATCACTGTTCTAGGCAGCACAAAATGGCTCCTCGTGCATCATCTTGTGCAGAATGTAGAGCTGGTTGATAAGATTCATCGTCGTCATACTGTTTTTTAAGAGGCTGAACTCAGTTTGGCAGATGCACAAATCCTAGATTTAGTTCGAGGCATAATTGGAAGTGCAGTGACATCATGAATGTTCCTCTAGACTCATGGCTACTGCATTTGCAATCCATATTGATGATTAATTGACCATACTCAATAGGGCAAATGTTGTGGATGTGCAGGTGAACAACATCAGTGGATACCTACCTGGCCGCATTGTCTTCTTCCTGGTATGTTTAGGTGTTCCTTGTTGGGTTACACCTTCACCACTAATAACATAGGTAGTGTACATGAGCTCAAGGTTGTCAAATAAACCATTTTAAAACAGTGTCCAATTAGATGTCTGATGTCAAAATCGACAGAACTATACCTCATATAAATTGCATGTACCATGTTGTGTGGCTTGTAGAGATATACAACCACAGGTGACTAAGAAGTCCTGGATGTATTGGGCTTCCAAAGGGTGCTCTCATGTGGTCAGTGTAGGCTCCCGGGATAGGTATTACCTTCTAGGCCCAGTTGAGGCTTACAAGTCCTGAGCTTGCCATAGTTGGTCAGCACTTGGTCTGAGATAGCATGCTCTCTTCCTGTGTCTTGCTGTAAGTCCTTTGATGACACCTGGGAGCCTATTCGTCTACCCTTAGATTTGTGAGATTTCATTACAAGATCACAGGAGTTACTAACACTTGCTTGCAAATCACCCACGCTATCCACAGCATTGAGGCCACTTACTACTGTATCAGCACGTCAAATCCACACCAGACAGCCTTTCATGTCACTGGTGTTCCCAATTCATGCATAAGAGTATCTGGTGTCACATCCACCATGTGACATGTAACATGTTCAATTACATGTTACAGACTGGCAGTGAAAGACTTTTAAAGTGAATTTTGGGAATGTTGGGACTTTTTTTTTGTTTTCCTGTAGGTGAATACACACATAACACCACGGCCAATCCTGCTGACTCGGCACGGGGAGAGCCAGGACAATGTAACGGGTCGCATTGGTGGTGACCCTCTTCTCAGGTAATTCCCTTTTCCTGAACTCAAATGGTAACCTTCAACACCTTGATGAAACTGCTAATTTTTATCTAGCCATAAGAAATATTTTGTTTCTTCCCAGTACTCATGAGGGAAAGCATCCTGCTGTACATAGTAGATGTCTAGTCCGTGGCTTAGCTGGAGACTTTTTCAGTTAACTCCTTTATCTTTTCAATATTGCAGAGAACATGGTGGACACACTTGTGGTGGGTAGTTGCGCGACTTTTGAGTGCATGTACTGCCTGTGCAATTGTCTTGTAGGAGCTAGCTTCTGGTAGTGGACTAAATCAAACTTGATGTGTCTGTCAGTGAGGCTGGAGAGAGGTATGCGCTCAAGTTGGCCGATTTTGTAAACAAGCGGCTCAAAACTGAGCGCACTGCCTCTGTAAATACCTTGAGCCTTGTTTCTCTTGTGATGCATTTGAATTCACACGGCCAGACATGCCTTCTTTCTTGTTTCTATGTCTCTGTCTTTCATTATCTTTGCATGACCTGCTCTGTGGACCTTAGTACCATTTTCCTTTACAAAATTGTGAGTTTCTGGTACTCCGTGAGTCACTCATGGCCACCCATGCAGTTATGGACAAGCACTTTGAGGAGGACATTAGTTACGGCACGCCACATCGTTGGGTTTCCTAAGGTATAGTAAATTCATATGCTACTTCACTGATGGAGAAGTGAAAGTCCTCAGCCATGCTGTGTATGGTTTCATTACAAGGCTCAAAGATTCACAATTGTGGATAGGGTCCTTAGCTGCTAGACATTGCAAATATCAGCAAAGGCAGCAGCCTTTCAATTTTGGCCTAATTATTTCCGGTTAGCTTCATTAACTGAGAATGCTGTACAAGGCTGTCTTGCCAAGAAACTCTTGAAGGTCTGTGCAGGTCCTTGATTGCACCCATCCACAATGTTTACACAGATGTGAGTGTTCTATGTGCCTATAGAAGAAAGTCAGTAGCTTGTGGCCTGGCATTATTCCATTTCTTGACGCACTTGGATGTGTGGCTCAACCAAAGGATGTGGTTACAAATCAGTTTAACAAGTTATAAGTTGAAAAGGTGCAATGGCGGGCTCTGGATGAAATCAATGCTGGCGAGTGTGATGGAATGACATACCTGGAGATCAAAGAGTCCATGCCTGAAGAGTACCAGTATGTGACCCTTACCTTCATCACAATCTTCCTCATGCATGTGGCAAACACACACCTTTGAATGACATCCCCCTTCTTGCTAGTAGCTTCCTAAATTCGCCTTTGGGAGTAGTGAAGCATCGCTCGGAATACCTTAATAAGGAACCATTCCTATGCCTGCCATGTACCTTTTTCCCCAGCCTTGAGCTGCATCAGAGTGACTATTTGGATCTGTTGTGGCGGAAAACTGCAAACCTAGCTGGCAAGACTTAGTGAAATTGGGATCTATTGGACGAAAGCTTTGTGGCAATGTTTACTACGTAAGAGCAGCCTCGTGCACCTCAACAGGTTAGCATTAGGTTAGGAACATGAGAGCATAAAGACGTGCCTTGTTCATATCTGTCAGCCTTCTTCTATCAGGGTGAGAAATTCACCCTTCTGGTCTTAAGTTTGTACTTGAATGAAGAATGGGAGGTCCATGATGCTACTCAAGTGCAACTCTTACTAAATCTGGCGCATTTTCCTCAGTTTTAACTGTCATTTGTATCTTGCACGGGGAACTAGATATTGCATCACAGCAGCCTTGCAATATCAAAACGTGCAGCAGTTTTCTCTCTCAAGTGACCATAATGAATAAATCAAGGCCTTGTCAGGTAATTGCCATTTTAATCGTCTTATTACACAGGGCTCGGAAGTTGGATAAGCTCAGATATCGATACCCACGTGGGGAGTCCTACTTGGATGTCATCCAAAGGTACACTTTTGAGACACTGTGTTGTTGTATTACAGGTCTCATAGCTGGTTGATAGGGCTGCCCAGGCATATTTCTGACTAATTCGACTGTGGGGGAGGGTTGGTGCAGATTAGAGCCAGTAATAATTGAGTTAGAAAGGCAACGCTCACCTGTAGTGGTGATTGCCCACCAAGTGAGTACTGTGTCCTTTTCTTCATGCCAAGTCTGAGCCCAACATAGGATTTCTTTTTCGGGCTATCATGATGTAATGTAGGGTCTGCGGGTGCTCGTACTCCTGAGAGAGAAGAAACCACGTCTACCAGACAGAAAGAAAGAATCAAAGAAGAATGATATCTATCATGGTCCAAGGAATACAAGCAGAACAACACAGAAGAATCAGAATGATTGTTCTAGGATAATTTTCCTTCCCCTCACATTAAAGAGGGAATAGAATAGAGAGATGAGGGGCTGCTTGTTGTTAGACATGTATGTCATAGTGTAAAGGATGTGAATTTGGATAAGTTGCCTACATCTTACACTGTGGTGGCATCAGGCTATACTGCGCTCTTTGTATGCGTACTTCATGGACAAACCTCTGAAAGAAGTTCCACATATTGAGGTTCCTCCCTAATTCCCTCTCCTCAATGTACTCATGATTGAAGTGTTTTGTTTTACTACATTGCCTTACTACCATAGCCTCCATGGCTGACGATCAACATAATTGCGTGATGATCTTTGTTTGGAGCCCCTATAGCTCTCTCACAGCCAATGCAGACCATTTGGAAGACTCAGTTTTACTGCGGTTGGTGCTAAATTCAAGTGGGACAGTTTGCAGTAAGGTAGAGCATGCTGTTACTAACTTCAGGACTACTTGTGATAGCAGTGGAGCACTAACCATCACCTGTCAGTATGTTGAGCCTGTGAGGTCAGCCAAAGCATGTAGTATGTCGATGCGTACCTCGCATGAGTCTTAGAACGGCCCAGAATTTACTGCTATATAGTCAGGCTGTCTTCTTCAGTTATTCTCAGCCTTTGGATGGGATGCAGATGCCCCTGCATACAATCATTGAGATCCAACTGGGAGTGACGGGTGTACAAGAGAAACGCTACAAACTCATGGAAACAAGCAGCTGGGTTCCAAGCCATGACATTGAGGGGTAAGGCTCCTTCAACAAGCTAAGTTCATCGCTGGTGTGTCAACAACAATTGTGTCCTCTCAAAGCTCCTTTTGGACGGACCTGCATATTTAATGTATGTAATAATGATCTCTCACACACTAATCATCTAGACCCATAGGGTAAGGAATTGATTTCAAATATATTCCTGCCAGCAGGTGCTGTCACAGCAAAAGCTAATATTTGGTTGCAAAATGATTGTTGGGTTCTGGTTACTTCACAGAAATGAATAGGATTGTTGTAAGATTTGGATGAGGTTCTACTTGTTTTAGAAGAGAAATGAACAGAATTGAATGGATTTACCACAAAAGCACATCCAGAGGAAGGCTTGAAAAAAATTCGGCTGAAGGACAAAAGTTTATTCAAATGAGGCAAAGTCAAGAAGCACCACCAATTGCTCCTCAGGGGCTCGGTGGATGGTTGTAGTCAGCTTTGAAGACTGTTGTGAATATACTATGATCTTTACAGTATTTTTGAATCTTGGTGAATCAAATAAAACTTGACATGTTTGCAGTGAACAGTCTTTGCATCTGTTCTTAGTATTTGTGCAGTCAGCATGGAGTACCCACATTCTAGCGCAGACATATATGGCCTCAAGCTAGTGTGTAGGACAAGTCCCAACCGAAGGACAGCTTTCTAGAAATGACCCTCATGATCGGTAGGAGATTAATTTTAGACAACTTGAAAGAAAGAAAGAGTTGACATAAAATAAAGCTTTTAACTCAATATGCGTGCCATTGAGGGGCTGAAAGGAAAGAAGTGTGCAGTTTAGGACAGGAGAAGTCTGTTGGTGGTCTACACAGTGCCGTTTATAAACAGCAGGTAGGTCAATCGATCGTCAACTCAGAGAATATTCCAACAAATAGGCCACAATACTCGTGGAAGTAAGAACTCTTGTCTCTAGTCTTGCCAGTGAGGATCTTGGGTATGATACCCATAGTTGTATGCATTGGCTCTTCACAAAGTTAATTTTTCCTTGTTTTAGTACTAAAAATTAAACAGCCTCCCCTTTTCTTAAAATTAAAAATAGTTAGCCTTTCTGATTTGGTTGTGCCATATATATATATATGACGCCTCTCGCAGGAAGCGCAAATTATGGTGGCTCTTGACCCCAAAGGGCTACTGCCTTCCAGCAAGAAGGTGGACACCTTTGTGAGACCATTGGTGGATTGAACCCACAACCACTTCTGAGGTGGTATGTGCCCATGACCATTGGGCTACAACTTGGTTGTCTGGTTATGCCCCCACTTTGTGGTTAGTGGGACCTTGCAAAGCTACCATGCCAACAGTTGTCGGCAGTCTTCATTCTGCGCCCAATATAGCCCAAGACAAGTTGTAGAGAGAGAGAGAAAGAAGAGACAACACCGTACAAGCTGCTAGTATAGATTAGCACCTCCTTCTTAGTTGTGATCTTCTTTTTCTTTTTTTGGTTCTTTTGTGTCCACAACAGTCTCTAACTGTTTGTTGTAGAATTTGCGGCTGCATAACAATTCCTCAGTTAGGTTATGGAATGGTCAATACTGATCGCTGTTGCCATTGTTCCCGTGGATGCATTACAAGTATTATGGAATGGTCAATACTCCTGTATTTACCAGTGTTGGGCGGTTCTTGCATTTGTGAAGGAACCTTCGGTTCCGGTTCCAAAATTATTTCAAGAGACGGTTCCGGATCCGGTTCCGGTTTTTTTTTATTGAGCCGGTTCCGGTCCGGTTCCGGATCCAACTTTTAAACATGGGGGCGGTTCCGGTTACCGGTTAGTTGCTGATAAAAACCATCGGTTCCGGTTAGGTTCCGGTTCTATTTTAAATATATATTTGTTTAATTTAATTAGATTTAAAATATTTTATCAGTCCGGTAGATTAAATAGCAGTGTATTCACATATTTGAACTAAAATCCAACGATTTTGTTAGTTTTCACTAACACAAAAAAACAAACAAAAATACTCTAAATAAACTGGTAGAAGAAAATGGGTAAAATTTTATGGGTTGAAAGTACTATTCAGCTACCTGGCAAGTATTGGCATCTTCAAACATTTTATTAATGAACTTAGCCAGGATATCATGGAGCTGGAGATTGAACCCAAGATCTCATGGCGCTGAAGCATTGAACATAGAATCTCATGGCCTTCAAGCATTGAACCCAGGATCTCAGGAGCTTAAGAGCATTAAATAAGTTTTTCCCTGGGCCCACCAGCCCCACCAAGGGGTCAAGAACCAAGAACCGGACTTAGAAGCGCTTTGGTAGGTACTAGAGACATTTAGGGCTACAGCCCACGGGTGGACCGGAACCGGAACCGGAACCGCTTTGGAGCTGGAACCGCCGGTTCCCACACATGTGGTCGTAGCTGGAACCGCCGGTTCCGGTTCTGCACAGGCGGGTCGGGTTCCGGTCCGGTTCCACATAACCGGAACCGGAACCGGCGGTTACCCGGGGCCCAGGCGGGTAACCGCCCAACACTGGTATTTACGTTCTGATATTGTGTTTGCCTGTGAGTTTTGGTTGCATCTGTTGAGTTATTTGTTCAATTTTTCTGTTAGGTTATGTAAGAATGTATATGATTGGATTAGTGGTTGTTGGTCAAAACCACATAAAGTTTGTTGGCTCCTCCCTCAAGAGGAGACCACGCAGTGCCAAAATGGAAGAAGATCCTGATATACCTTTGCCGGAAAACACCCAAAAATAACAGATATACCTTCACTAGTTAACATTCCTCCTGATATTAATGAGCATCAAATATTAATTTATATTATTGTTTTTGTTTATGTGAAATATGTTTTTAACCATAACAGCCACCGGTAAATGGCTGGAGACCGGTGAAAGCCGGTCGCTATTTCTTCTCTTCTTCCCTGCTCTCTTGTTAAGGGGGCTTGGAGGCTCATCTATCGTAGTGAGCAAATGAGCGCCTGAAAGTTATGAGGGTAGAGTAAGGTTTATCTATTATAGTGGGGCGGCAAGAGCTGAGAGTTATGAGGTGTGGAGTTGAACGATTGAGCAGCAGCAGCGGTGACTTTTTTTTTGGGGAAGCAAGTGGATGCAGCGATGGACAGCTCGACAGTGAAGGGGGCATGCAGGCTGAGATATCTGCCAAGCAACACATGCATTGCAACAAAAGTGATTCTTCTTCTTTTTGCTACACTTAGAACACAACACACGAGTTGGTGGGTGTGGAGGATAGCTTGGCAATGGCCATATGGAGAATATTTCAGTGTTTTTCAGCCAGAGTTTCAACAAGTATTTCAATATTTCAGCTTTTTCTTCGACAAATATTTCAATATCTCAGTCAGCTTCAACAAACATCTCAATATTTCAGTAATTCAGTAAATTGAAAGATCCGTTTATAGTATCATACATTAATATTTAATTTTTACTTTATGGTACATGTTCATTTAAGTAATTGTTGAATTTTTAAAAAAAAGAAAAAGATCAAAAGTAAAATTTATGGGAGGATTTGATGATTAGTATATTTTCAATTGCCAAAGTTGTCAATAAACTATAATATAATAAGCTGAATGTTATTATATATTTTCTCATAACAGATATTCTAGACTCTATTATAGGGAATTTGTTTTGTAATTTACTATTTATTTTATCTACAAATACCGTAGTCGGCAGGCTGATTCTAAATAATTAGAAATGAACATGCCTAATAAATAAGTGAAATTAAAAAAAACAATTGTCGAAATTTCAGAAATTTCATAAAAAAATGCCTAAAATCTCAAACAAACTACTCAAAGATGTTTCAAGGCACAAAATATTTTCCTAGAGCTTGTGGTGCTTTAGCTCTGAGAAATCCTAGAATAATTGGCTGAACAATCAATGCATTTAATGATTGACCAGATGCTCTCATGGCTCTTATCAACCCACATAATTCTCTTACCACATCTGGTACAGTAGATAGAGCAAGTCCATGCTAGGAGTCACCACCGAATTACTTAAAATCTCCTCTTGGCATTGCCGTAAAATCTAGAAATTTCCTTAAGTTATGCCGGAGTGATTTGTTGTAAAGAAAATAAATATTCGGCACTTCACCGCCGGATCAGCCTGCCGACTACGGTAAATCCAGGGACTCTGGTATATATATATATAACATTTTCAATATAACATTTTAAATGAATATTTTACTCTCAAGGTGGAGCCATTATGCGACTAGCTGAATATCATGAAGGTGTCCACCTTCCCATTGGAAGGTTGTAGCCCTTTGGGTCAAGCCCCTCCATGTCAAGTAACACCGCAAGTTTGGCAATAGTCAACATTAATCGCATATTATGAAAGTCGTACCATGCTAATTTATTTTGTACCACACGTCGTGTTTGTAAATGCCAAAATCTCTTGATTTGTATCCTTGCCGCAAATATATATAACACGCAACCCAAATGTTTGACCAAACCACTTGTTAGTTTGAAGGGTCCATGAAAGTATTGTGATCACAAGATTTTCTGAGCTCAGCGATGCAAAAGGATACAAAACATGCCTGAGCCCCAGAGGTTCTGGTAACTTTAGTTTTGGGATTGTCTTATTCATTATTAGCATTGTTTGACATTATTGTTCCTAGTTTTAACTTGATTAGGTAGAGAGCCCTTGTCCCCTTCTCTCTTCTTTTTCTTTCTTTTTTGGTCTGTTGGGGGAGGAAGCCTTGACCCCTTCCTGAAATAATCTTAAGAGAAAACAAATTGTGTAAGGGGTGTTTGTTATTTTCTTATTTTGGCACGCTTGGAGACAAAGGGGGGAGGAGCCGTTGAGCGAGAGTGAAGGCGTAGCATAACGGCTCCTGTCTCTCTGTCTGTCTACGCACCAGTCAACAACTATGGCGCGTTGTTTGTCCTCCACAGTGCCACCCTCACATCGTGACAAAGCCCACCGTCTCAGGGGCGTCAACTTCTATACATGGGAGCTGATCTTACTGTTTGATTCACAATACCCATCTCTTCAAATCTCACTCTCTCCTTGATTTCCCTCTGTCTTCTGTCTGTGTTCCCATCAGACCACGCTGTGGTGAGGAGCGCGCAGAGGCAGTTCTGGTGCTGAAAATGCATTACGCGTTACCCGTTGTCTCTGTGTCAGGTTGCAGTGCGTTGCGGTCCTTTCGGGTAGTCAGCACCTAAGTGAGACGCATGCACTTAGGGTGCTGGTGGAAGGCTGCCCCTATTTTTCGGTGGAGGTTGTTTTCTGGAAGTGTGTATGTCTGTCTCTTCGGGAGCTTGCGTGGAATCCGTCGGAAGCATTGTAACTCTTCGAGCTGCAGCACCACCTGTGATCATCATCCGCACCGAACCGTGGCTCTTTGTTGTCAAGTTTAGGATAACTGTACCATTCCTTCTCTGAATTCACCATGTTGACTTGGTGTACTTAGTTTCGGTCGTCATTTCCTGCTTTGAGCTGATAGGATCCAATGACATTCTGTCGCCATTTGTTTTCTTACCTGCCAATGCATCCTAATCGTCAAGTTTAGTCTCGGTTTGCCGACAAATCAGCTACCTTCCCTGATACTCTGAATCTCAATTGGAGCCATCAATTTGGAATGCTGGGCGAATTTCTGTGCCTGCAAAGTATTCAGCACATTGTCCCCGTCATCGAACACATTGAAATTTCCACGTGTGGAGATGGAGGCAACAGAGGTTAGATCGAAAGGGATGGCAGATACTGCTGGGGAAGAGCAACATCGGGTGGTTTTGGATGGGGTGGATCAACAAAGGGGAGTGAAGAGGACAAGGCGTGATAGGGGTTCTTCTGCCAAAGAGCGAATCAGCAAAATGCCGCCTTGTGTGGCGGGGAAGAGAAGCTCAATCTATCGAGGAGTCACAAGGCATAGGTGGACAGGGCGATATGAAGCTCACCTTTGGGACAAAAGTACTTGGAATCAGTCCCAAAACAAGAAGGGCAAGCAAGTATACCTTGGTGCGTATGATGACGAAGAGGCTGCAGCACGTGCTTATGACTTAGCTGCTCTGAAGTACTGGGGCCCTGGCACTCTCATAAACTTTCCGGTGAGCGACTACACAAGGGATGTTGAGGAGATGCAGACTGTCTCAAGGGAGGAGTATCTCGCTTCACTCAGAAGAAAAAGCAGTGGGTTTTCAAGGGGAGTCTCAAAGTACCGTGGGGTTGCGAGACATCATCACAATGGGCGCTGGGAAGCTCGCATAGGCCGGGTGTTTGGAAATAAATATCTGTATCTGGGGACTTACAGCACGCAGGAGGAGGCCGCAGCAGCCTACGACATGGCAGCCATTGAGTACAGGGGCCTTAATGCTGTCACCAACTTCGATTTGAGCCGTTACATCCGCTGGCTACGTCCAGGCCAAACCAACGCCAACAACCAAGATGCTGAGGAGGGCAGCCCTAAGGCAGGGGACGACCTTCCGTCCCCTGGGGATGACCAGTCGGCAGTGGACGACCATCAAGCCCAAGGGTGGCCTGGGCAGGCCAGTAAACCATACCAGCTTCCTTCGCTGGGGCTCACACGTCCAAGTGTCCCACAGAAGGGAGGAGCATCCGCCCCCACAGCTCTCAGTCTCTTACTACAGTCGTCAATGTTCAAGACCATGCTTGAGCGAGCCTCTGCTGGTGGAGCCACGGATGTTAACCCAAGACATCATGCTGGGGTGGAGCTTGGCAGCCGCAGCCCATTCCTGGCCCGCCACCAATCAGTTATAGCAGACGAAGGTCCCCAAGATAGTCATTACGAAGAGACCGGTGGGAATCCCGAGCTGTTCCATCGAAGTCTACACCACGATTTGTTCTCTTTGTACAATCACGGACCTTCTGCGATCTCTCTAGCCCACGACCCTGGGCAATTGCAGGCAAGGCTACACAGGAGCCAGGCTATTGCATCTCCTAATTTAGACAACCCATGGGGACAGTGCAGCAATTGGCAAATTGCTAGCGTGTAACTGGATTTCGAGGCTGAAATGCGGCTCCCTTCCATAATCACTTGCACACCAATACAATCCGATGCCAGCCAGAATTTCTTGCAGTCGTATGGGTTGTTCCAGCACTACTGTAGTTTTAGGCACCCACACATGTCAAGCAAAGTAGAGAAATAATCTAGTTGATTTTTCTCTCTTGCTGGGAATAGGTTGCCAACTAGCAGTTAGACCTCAGGCTTGACCAGAAATTGAGACAGGGACTGTCTACGGCTACTCTGGTCACACTTGATAGACCACCCACATGTTGGGATGTATCAGAACTCGCAGCCACTTTCTGAAGTGAAGGCTCCAAATTACCCCCTTTTTCCTCGGGTACACAATTAAGCAAATTCAAGTTATCATTTCAAGAACACCTTTGGATCCGTTAAGATGCAAAGATCAGTTGGATCATTCCATCAATTGAGGACTCTTGTTTGCTATCTGTCATTTGTGTGTATTCCTGTTTTGCGATCCGTGTTAGGATGCAAAGTTCAGTTGGATCCTTCCATCAATTGAGGACTCTTGTTTGCTATCTGTCATTTGTGTGTATTCCTGTTTTGCGATCCGTGTTAGGATGCAAAGATCAGTTGGATCCTTCCATCAATTGAGGACTCTTGTTTGCTATCTGTCATTTGAGTGTATTCCTGTTTTGGCATCCGTGTTAGGATGCAAAGATCAGTTGGATTGAGGACTCTTGTTTGCTATCTGTCATTTGAGTGTATTCCTGTTTTGGCATCCGTGTTAGGATGCAAAGATCATTTGGATCCTTCCATCAATTGAGGACTCTTGTTTGCTATCTGTCATTTGTGTGTATTCCTGTTTTGCGATATCAAGTCCATTTTCAGACAAGCCTTCGATGTGCGACGTTTCCAAGGATATGGCTCAGAACAGCTTCTGACGCACTCACAAACATGGTTTTGTCTCGACGCTGTTTCCTTCCAAGGATATGTAATGTGGACTCGCTGTCTTTCGATATATTTGTGATGTTTCCAAAGACCAGACGATGAAGACCCTCTGTAGCACCCGACACATCGTCGACATTGTGTATCTGTCATATCCCTTTGAAGAATTTCTCCACTGCGGAACTTTCATTCTAGCGACGACTGAAGGTTGGAGACTAGTTTAGCGTAGAGCAGGAATAGGGTGCCATAGTGCCACGTCATCGTCACCATGTCATCATAAACATGTCAACGTTGCCACGTCATCGTCGTCACGCCACGACGTCGTCGTCAGCCATGTCATTGTCGTCGATTTTCTTGAAAGCCCGAAATACCCGAAAATAACAGGGAGAGGTGTCTTGTACCGCGGGAGGGATGACTGCCATAGTGCCACGACATCTTCGCCATGTCATCGTCACCGTCATCAGCCATGTCATTGTCGTCGATTTTCTTGGAACCTGCTCGAAATACCCGAAAATAACATGGAGAGGTCTTGCACCGGGGAAGGGATTACGCCATAGTGCCATGTCATCGTCATCATGCCATGTCATCATCGTCAGTCATGTCATCGTCGTCGACTTTCTTGGAACTTGCCCGAAATGCCCGAAAATAATAGGGAGAGGTGTCTTGCTGCGCGGGGAAGGGATGACGAGGTTCCCACTTAGCGGGGAGAGGATTCACACACCAATCTCATAGGGCGATCCTACATGGTGGATGTTGCAGAACCTTTTTTTCATTTGGGGACTGGCTGCAGTTTGAGGATTCCAAGCCCATTATGCTCTACAATCCACTCCCATAACCAAATTAGTCACGGAGAGATTCAATACCCCACTTTGAATGGATCGGATGCAAGGACACCGGTGCAACTAACAACATTCTCGCTTACAGATATGCAGTTGAATAATAAGAATGCAGGAGGTTCGAAGAACAGTTTTCATGTCTAAGGTGTACTTCAGCTGGCAATTACATCCCAGAGAAGCATCTTTTATGGAGGGGGCATTCTAGCAAACGAGCATCGAGTTGGAGGGCGTCTCTATAGAAACAGAGAAGGAGTATATGCTGCTCTGTATGCTTGGCTGTACCCTGTTCCCAGCGAAAGAGGTCAAGAATTTGACTAAGGATTGCAACGTTATGGTGCAACTGCAGGCAATCTCTCATCAGCCATCCATGGCCAAGTCACCAGCATTGCAGCTCCTGGTGACAACCATTATTTCAGTCTTATCTATGTGTCATCGCAGATGGAGACATTTGGAGTACACCGCAGGAGCTCTGACAGCTGGAATTTGCAATGAGACTTGTCCCCAGAGTTCCTCATACCTACCAAGGGCCTAAGTTTTGCGAAGCTGCATTACAACTTATTGCTGGATAGTGGCTGGATATTGAGCCTTTTTGGCAATGCACCCAGTCCGAAATTTTCCGTTTCAAGCTGGCCCCTTTGGCTTGGGGGCATCCCATGGGGCGAATCTCCCCCGCTGTCGCCTTCTCATTCAGTACCTTAGATGTGAGGGTGCAAAGTCCAACACCAATGTTAGTGCTGTTTTCCGTGCAGTACTTGTGGAAAGAGTCCCAACCTTGCATTTCGAAGGTCTGGCTTGAATGGGCACACTCTTGCAGTGGAAGGTTCATGGAGTAATGAGTCTGGGCAGATGTGCTTGGTGGCATGTCATGCTGGTGCAAAGAACAGCGATATGAGTGGTGATTGTGATATCAAAATCTGCCTCCACATTCGAGCGGCTGTCTCTCTCAAGCAGCGCAGCATTGTGGAAGGCACCATTTCCAGCATCTGGCCTCTCAACCACTCTAGTTCATTCAACCAAAAACAGCTTCAGTACAAGTACGACGACATCAGGGAGGTAGGTGCAGTGATGGAACGGTATGAACCTAACCTCGTTCGGTCCAGAATCCGGGCCAGTGTGTTTCGTTACCCTTCTCTCCATGGACTTGATGATTACAGCATCTTAAGCAGAGATCTTTCAGTGGAACACTCCTGCTTCCCCAGCAGAAGCAGCAGTCCAGGTTGGATTATCCGAGCTTTAGTGTGCTTGCACTTGAGGACCACATGACAATAAACTGGAGGGAGGAGAGTAATTTTACCATGGTTCCAGAGGGGACAACCGCGTGAAGATTTGCTACCATACATTGCTGATATTGGGTAATCATCACTTTACCCTAGTAGATCTCTTTTCAGTGCTAGTGGTTCCACAAGGAATCCAATAGCATGAAAGCTCCAAGGGTTTTCTTTTCTTTCTTTGGTTATTTGGAGGGATTGATTTGCTCAACAGACCAAAAGGAGAATAGCATCACATACCCCACCCATGAGGCCTTAATAAACCAAGATGAGCCCCAAAGAGCACAGAAACTGGCCATGCTTTATCTTCGTTATCCCAGCTGCACATTTATTACCCTAGAAAAACTCTTCTCTTTGAGCTTCCTATGGATGCTATAAAGTTTCTTTCTTTCTTTCCGCACACGTTATAAAGTACCATTTCATTTCTATCTTTCTTCCACAATGTCATGGATATGTCTAAGTTTGCTCCAGACTATGGCTGCAGATATATGAAACCAAGTCATGTGGATGTGGCAGATTTTCTACAAGAAGTAACCACAGAAGAAGGCGTGCGTTTCTTGCAGCCTGGTTGCACACATCTATCAAGAAATTAGTTTGTTGATGCCTATTCAGGTTCTGATATGCATAAGGACGTATTGCGTGTTGTTGATAGCCCAAAGGTACCCATCACTCAAAACTATCTTCCATGTGGTTAAATCTGAAACTCTGTCACTCTTGAACACCAGCTCATAGGTCAGACTAGAGTTATGATTCAGTCAACTACAGTCCCGACCAACTATGTACTTGTAATTCCCCAGAGTATTGCACAACTAATATTCTGTATGAAGCTCTCTCTTAATCGTCGTTTAGAAGTGTTTGTGTAACTTTGGTGAATGTGCTTAAATCCCTGGGATGCGAATCTCACTGCTACACCATCAGCAAAAAGCCAGTTAGATTTGTCTTTGATGGCCAAGTTCTGATTACCCTGCCCTGTTTACCATACAGAATGTACATGAGCTTTAATTGGAAGCAGCAAAACCTCTAGGTCTGGAACTAACGGACAAAGAAGGCACGGCAGGTGAGGTATTCTCATTCACAACAATCACAACAATTGAATACATCTTAGCTGTGGCATTTTTTTTTTCTGGGTTCCGTATGATAAATGTCTCGACTTTTAAATAAGACAGTTACTAAGATCACCATGAATGTGAGATGTAATACAATAGGCCATCCAGCTGGGTAGCTCCACAGTGGTGCTTGGTGAAGACTGTGGGCAGACTCTTCTACTGCTTTGCAGTCTTGCTGGTGTATTCTAAGTTAAAAGTGCACAATGAGCCCAATACTGTGCTGGTCTACATGGTGGCATATTCAGGTTGTTTCAAAGGTTGATGGTCAATTGTGGATGCTGAAATGGATCAGCATCCCTGAGCTTACGACATCAGGACATCCAAAAGCCACTATCTTAAATGGATTGGTGTCAGATCATCCCAGCAAATCCATTTCTATTTACCAGGGATGCCTGTGGACCAGGTGGGAAGAGTGCCATTGTAGTTTCTGAAGTCGAAGCCACAGGAATGGCAGCTGTTGCTAATATCCAGCAAACCACACAAGTGAAAGAAGGAGACTGTCTAACAGGAGTTGTGAACAGCCATGGTAGATCTGAGTATGTGGCATTTCCAGAAAGCACTTATATTATTGCTGCAGATATTGTAAAAAATGTTCAGGAGGCCCCATGCAATATCGGTTTGCAGCTTGAGCGTCCTCTGGTACACTCTTAACTCATATTGTTTTGCAACCACCTAAAAGTTGATGGAGATTCTTCGCGAATTTCCATTCTGGTATTAGAGGTCCAATATCAGTGATTATACATGTCTGGTCACTTATCTGCTTTTACATGTTGAAATTTGAAATCTAAAGGCAAAGAGGGCTCTACAATCTAGTACTGCTATCCATGTACTACCTACTGGTACATGTAACTCTGGAATGGCATTAACCCAAGACATTGCTGAAGGGATGGCCCCCAATCTTTTGATTGAAGAACATGTTGGATAATTGCACTTGTATCTATCTTTCAGTCAAGTACAAACCCAGCAGATTTAAATTGACATAGTGTCATGACTGATAAAAATCTGAGATGAGCTAAATCAGGATGTGTTGATATGATTCACGAGGATGCATCGGCTTCAAATGTCTTTGACCATGAGTTTGTGCAAGACTGGTGGCCCTCAACAAAGACAATTTTCAAACGCCAGGCCACCTTGGCATTGCAGAACACAAGCTTTGTCCTTGCCCGTAATCTGCAGGTGCAATCATCCATCACATTCAATTGTCACAGTTGCCACTTCTTCCAACCAGAGGTTCACTCAGCCTTAATTTACGTCAAGAAGACAGAATGTACTTATGTTTGCTGTAGCCTTGTGGCCATAGACCCCGCGCCCAATGTGGGCGGAACAAAAGGCAACAGACACTAACTTTGTGAGGGGCTCACTCCACTGGTGGGAATTACTGTGATATAAACAACTGGGCCGGGCTTTCCAGATTTCCTCTAGGAAGCCCCTCACACAAGCATCAATCTGCTGTGTGTGGTCAGCCCAACAATTAGACTCCAACAGGGGCAGGGATTTAGGCTCAGCCTAAAGTGTGATCTTGAGTGCACAAAAGTGCAGGGACTATGCTCTTGATGTTCCTCAAGAGGGTCGCTCTCTGATGAGAATACCCCGGAAATTGTATCAGACAATGGATACTGTCTTCAGGCCGCCCACACATTGGGCATTGACAATCTCCCTTTCCCCTCTGCATCTGTTTATTGTTCGAAGGTAGACTCCCCACCCTCAGTTTAAATTTCTCAATGCAGTGATAAAACTGAAAAGAAGTGAATATAGTGGAATTCGAGAAAGTGAATACAATAATCCTTAAGCTCAGACTTAATCAAGTTCATGGAAGTTTATGCCTAACTTTGCTTGTTTGGATATTCTTCGACATGGCCTTAGACACTTCCGCCTCAAGAAGACATCGACTGCTTCACCTAGGCTGCCTGTCTGAGGGTTGCCTGGGATTGGTATTCTATTGTTGGAGATCACCTTTGTATACCCTTTTAACCTTTATGTTGTATCATGTGAGTAGATAAAATAATCTCATATCGGGCAATTACAATCTGGGCTTTGCAGATTTTGACATTTTTCTATGTGTCAGTTGAATCAGTTTACCTGAAGTTTCCCCTGTCTCTTGCCCTGAAGAAATTGTCCCACTTCAAAAAAATTCCTTTGGTTAGTCAGCCCCCAAAAAATTGAACAGGGCCAGGGCTTTAGGCTCAGCCTTGAGATCTTGAAAGTTGGCGAACAGAGGTGCAGGAACCATGTTCTTGATGTTTTTGAAGAGGGTCACTCCCTGCTGAGAATACCCTCCCTCAAATAGTCCTCCAGAGTTTATTTTCCAGCTCAAAATAACCACCTTCTTTAACATTAAACCTGGGCCTGCATGCACTCAAGCTGGCCGAATGTATATGGGAGAAGTAGGTAGTCCAGTAAACCAGGATAACCACCTTAGATGCTGGTACAGTATCTTTTGAGTAGGTGTACATGAGAATTCAATATTGCTTAACAATTTTAGTTGTCCCTTAATCAAAACACTATAGTAAAGCTGCATGGCCCACATACAACGAGGTACCCATATTAGACCAAAATGTTTTGTGATATTCAGACTGACATACTTACAAATCTCAGAGACTTCCTTTGGACATATACCGGCCCCAAGGATGGCATGCAATTCTTCACAGCTCGTTACAAAATTTTGCTTCATCTCTTTCTCACAGTGGAACAATTCCCATGCATTCTTACCCTGCCCAAGCACAAGCGTTTAGTGGTGGTTGGAAGATGAAGCAGCCATTGATCAGCAGCAGTGAAAATGATAGAGAGGTGGTATTGGAAAGTGGCAGAACAAAATATCAATAAATTACAGATTTTTATCAAAACAACTTGGGCATGTATATAACTTCAAATAATATGGAAAAACAGAATGTTAATACGAAGAGACGGATAAAATATGTTTCAATTAAAGACAAAATACATTATGAACGCCGGAACAAATATGCATTAAGTTAACTAAAACACAACAAATCTTTTTCATGAAACCGTGACATTAAATCAGAATCCAAACTATTTGAAATCTAAACCAATTGAAAATGAAGATGAAAAAGATCTCATATAAACAACATTCATAATCCAAAGGTGTCCGGCTTCCTAGCATAAGGCAGTAATCCTTCGGGATGAAGAGACACCATAATTCATCCTTGGCGTCAAATATTAAATATTAAATATTAGCCGTATGCAAGTTTGTATGTGAGCCCCATAACGGGCCAAACCCTCCACCCAAACATGCCAAAGATGGTCAAAATTTGCCAATTTTGTCGAAAACCATAGGAATAATGTGAGAACTTAATGCAGGCGCATACTTTCGCCCCGGACTAGGTAGGGTTGGCTCCTCTGGCTAGCCCCCTGTCAAATTCTCTCCACCCCTTCTTACCCCAGATTTTCTATTAAAATCTAGTGACAACTGAAGGTCAGACATTAGTTTTAGTTTGTCACGTCATCATTGCAATGTTTTAATCTGCCCAACCAAAAAAAAATTGATTTTTAAAAATCATTTATTGCGTCATCTTCAGCCTATCATGGTTTTAGTCATTGTTACCTAGAATTTTTTTTATTTCTAGTTAATTAGGATAAAATAATTTATATTTGTGGCATTGGGACTTCACTTGGTTCCATGTCTCACTTGGGACGTTATCTCCATATGAGGATCAGAAAGGTTCGTCTTCTTCTAGTCGAGGTTCCCGAGGCCTCTCTCATCGTTATAGCTCTAGTACTTGAAGTGTGGATGAGGTCTCTATGGTGAAATCCTTTAGCAAAGGTGATGTTGGCTTGACTTATATAAAGTGATAGAGTGGTTTCGTCTTTTTTCACATCTATCATCGTTGTGGCATAGCTTTGGTGCACGATAAGCCACGTCATCGTCGTCATTTCTTAAAGCTGATAAAAAAAAAGCAAAAAATATATTTTATGTGAATTATTTCTTTTTATCACTTTCTTATTTCTTTTGTTGTCTTCACATACTCAATGTAAATGATATAGCACTTCTAAATATTAATTGTGATAAAACCACCAACCATAATCATTGGTTTGCCTAGTTTTGAAACCCTCGAAAGTTCAATCCTCTGGTTTTGTTTTTTAATTTATTAATAGGAGCCGGTTCCACGGTATTACCAACAACAAGGTTGGGTAGCACATGAGCAGGCTCACGCCTCCGTGCGCCTGCTCACGTGAGCAGAAAATGATATACCACATATTCCAAAAATATTCTTAAGAAAAATGCTTTAACAAAACTAAAATGTGAAACTTGTGCTCACGTGAGCACAAGTCTGCTCATGTGAACACAAAGCCACACGAAGTCGGGGCATAAGGAATTTCTCGTCAGTGTCATCTCCATCAACACTATTCGTTGATTAATAGTTGCATCTTTAATCATGGGTAGTTGACACTCGTAGCCATCATTGATATGCGAAACTAGACACAATTCATTCTATTTCGCCGATGAAAGCGTGGGTAGCGTCCTACTGCAATATGCACGTAACAATACGGTAGCGAGATAAAACAACCTCACGTCGTTCCTTATATGCAAAACCAAACACAACTCATTTTTGTTCGCCCTCTAAATTTCTCACCTCAGTTTCTCTTGCATAGCTGTTCAAGGGAAGGTTAGACACTTTCATTTCAACTGTTTCTTGACAATGACTGAGTTTGATGCTGGTTCGGCTTCATTTACTTTACATACGTTCTTTAGTTTTAATATTGGCTATTTCATTTGAAACAATGGCAGGTTGCAGGTACAGGCTGGTTGCAGACATACGAGTGATGTACCTCTTCCCTCAGTAAACATCAAGAAGCCATATTTAACACAACCAATTCTAACACTGCCACATAGATTGCCTGCTGTGAGGCTCCTGGTCTAGTCATGGACACAGTCTCCACATCTGGGAGACCACCTCTGCCTCCATCAGCCTCGTCCCTTGAAAATGTAGCATCAGTGAAGGAGAATGCACTTACAAGTAAGAGAAGTTCAGTTGGAAGTGGGACTCACGTGTATGATCCAATCATTGTGCCCTCCTGCCAGCCTCAGACAACCACAGTGAGCAATCTTCCGTCCATAATTGTGCAGTTACCTCCCCCACATCTCTCAGCCCCACCTGTACCTCCCCCTTCTCTACCACATACCCCTCGAGCCCCTCAGCAGCTGTCCTCCGTTTCTACAGCCAGGGCTGTACAGTGTTGCAGGAGCACTCTACGAACATCGATACATGGGATAGGTTGTTTCTTCAAGGGGCGAATGCAAATGTTGTTGTTTGCACTGATAATGGCAGCATTATTGATGCTCATTCAGGTGTTCTGGTAAGACACTACAGTTGCGTGCTCTAGTCTAGAATAACATGGCACCAATACTTGGTACACACATGATCATTTGCTCAAAACTTCCTCGTCTGGATTCTACAAAGTTCAAATGCTACAGTGCTCGAAAGGAGTTTGATTCTTATCTTCAGCTTCCTCTTGCATGCTTTTGTACTTGGCTACCAGATGTTGCAGGGACCCATTTGAAAATTAGAGTGGACGTGGAGTTTATTTCTGTGGATCTGCCATTTAGCAGCAGCCTTTGGACAAAATGCTTTGCTGATAGTTGCCCACATTAGCAGTGAGGTGTACAGTATCTTGCAGTTTTACCTGGCTGATATCCCCCAAATGACCGTGAGCATGTTCTTAGAGTCTACGCAACGATACCTTGAAATTTCACTGGTGAAACCCAATACCTTGATTTATTTTGCTGGCAAAACCCCATACTTTGATTTATTTCGTTGGCGAAACCCAATACCTTGATTCATTTCGCTAATGAATCCTGTTGTTTGCCTCATTATATTAAATTGTTCAATTATTGTTTGGTAGTTGTGTATTTTGGATGGTGTTGGTGATTGTGACTTTGCTTTTCCCCAATGTGTTTTTTTTTGTAGGATACCGAAGCTGTAAATATTTGAAACTTGGAGCTTGTAGGTGTACATTAGGGTTTAGGGACAGAAATAGGCACAGAAACCCCTATTTCGCATGGGGATTTGACAGTGCGCCCCGCTGGAACGTCGCCGGTACGGCTATCCCCAACGACCGTACCGGCAAGGCTCCCACGCTTGCATTCAACTCGTCAGGTAAGCGTAGTCTGCTCCAACCGGAACCGCCAGTTATGAAAAAAATCAAATAACCGCCCAACACTGGTATGTACATCTATTTAGTAGCTATATTTAATTTTCTCTAGAAAAACCTTTATAAAACCATAAACGAAGTGGCTATTAGTTACATCAGCTCTTGCCATACATAGTCTTTTTTATCTCTATAATAACAACAGTACCATTAACTGATCGGATTGAATTTATTTTATTTTTAAATGAATATTATTTTTATAATTAGAAAATATATGAAGTGTGGTTTTTTTAAAGATATTCTGTTGTATTTTTTATTTAAAACATATAAAGAGATATTAATCTTTTTTTTTTAAACTCTTGTCGTAATTTATTGTCTTACTTCATCGTGAAGGGTTATTGCCTTCCATTTGGAAGGTAAATACCTTCTACTGGGTGTAACCAAGGCAACATGTGAGGGTTAAGTAGTCGGTTGATCCAATATCCTTTTTCTTAAAAACAAAGCTCAAGGAGCTGACGTTGCCTGAACTCAGCAAAAAGTATTGTCAAATCGCACGCCCACATTAAGTTATTATTTTGTTCATATTTTTTTTCACATAAAATATATTTCCAATCAAAATGAACATTGTTCTCAAAAATAGTACTGACCCTAGTAAATTTGGAATGCAACAAGTCTCCAAGAAGCTGTGAGTAGCTTATGGCTAGGTGTTGGCAGTGTAGGTGGCGAAGTATTTAGTTCAACTCTTAATGGATGTTTCGTGTACCCTGGCTAATGTAACCCTGGATTTGGGGTGAAACCTGTGTCACATTGTTTCTTGTGTGACTCCTCTCTATACAATTTATATTTAATAAAAATTCGAGACCAATTGTAAGTTACATAGGAATTACACTCCTCTCCGTGCTATGACCAATGTAATCCCAGTAGAGTTACACTCTCTGTCCTGTAACCCAGTGTAGCCCCATAGAGTTTACTCTCCTATGTAATCCAGTGGCAATAGAATTATACCCCCTTAAGTTCCATGTCACTCTCGAGATGGCTGCGGAAGATTTGACATGCCGGAAACCGGCGTACTATCCTGTGAGAAATCACACTTATGCATCAAGTTCTTACATGGCTTCTAGTGTTCTCTAATTTTCTTTAAAATCGGTGTAGAGCCATATGGCATCGTAATGAAATACAATCAAGTGCTCAGAGATGTAATTTCGAGCAGAAAATTCAACATTGAATACAAATAGTGCTACATAATGAAAATATACTCTCTACTTCACGCTCCATGCTGGAACCATGAAGTGGAATGCCCTCTGGCCGATTGGTTTGACTGGAAGACAATGGCCCCTGGTCTGGAAAGAGGTTTGGAGGCAGGACCGTGCTGCTAAAGTCTGTGCTTTCCTAGGGAAGATCACTAACAGAATCCTTCCTGTTGCTGCTCTATCACCCCAGAGTCCCCCTCATGCTTGCTTTGTCTTCTATCTGCTGAGGAATCAATTGAGCATTGCCTTCTCTTTTGCCCTCGGACGGTTCATGTTTGGGGGCTTGTCATTACTTTCTAATCTAGATGGGCCTCTCTCCGCTTGTTCAGTTGTGAACTCCTTTTGCTTAAATGGAGGCAAGATCTGGTCTTCCTGCCCTACATGGCGCTGTCTTAGAGAAGAATCTTTGCATGCCCAAGAAGGTAAATTATCCACTCGTAAACCACTGCCAAAAAAATTTGTTTGTATTTATGGTGCCGTTAAAAAGCAGAATTCATGGGGGTGCATTCCACATGGCAGAATGCACCCCATCAGCTCCCTCGGGTGCATTCCGAAATGCAGAATGCACCGGCACGGAAATATTTTTCAAATTTTGTGGCATTTCTTTACGCAGGGTAATGCCCCCTCGTGTGGGGCATTCCCGGATTTTTGGGCCTTCACCTAGGGCTAAGGCCCTCAATGTTAGGCCCTTAAATCATGCCTAATTGTGCAACGTTCCGCAAACACAACTACGATTCTTTTCTTTTTCAGGGTCTCATATTGATCTGTCGAATCCCATTCGGTGGATCCAGATGACGATCGCCTCGTTCGTCGCGTTCCGTCCTCGCTCGAGTAAAGAGCCGATTTGACCAGTATCCGTATGACCCCAATTATCGAAAATTGTAGAGTCCGCATCATGAAGAGATCCCATGAGTCTCAAATCTCTAATCTCTAATTCTAATCTCTCGCTATATTCTCTCATTTCTACTCACTGTACTAATTTAGCTATGGTCCTATTTGTTTTTGGGCCCTGGAGGGAGCCCCCTAAATACTAACTAAAATACTTATTATATATATATATATAGTAGTAGGCAAGCAGCCTCTTATATAGGCCTGGAGGGGGTGATGGAGACCTTGAGAAGACCCTGTGAGGCGGTGGTGGGGCCTTCCGGAAGACCCTAGAGACACCTCCACGTGTCCTACCCTACCCCACCGTTTGACACGTTTTCACTAATTCTAACCCTACAAAACCTCTAATCCTAACCCACCATTGGCCAATGGTGGGCCTATTTTTAACCTTCTATAAATAAAACAATCTCTCCCCTCTCTTTTTAGGTGTCCCTACAGCCGAGACCCACCCGTCTACTCAAGAGCCCAGTTAGTCGTGCTAGCTAGTCACTCGCCGATTTTCTTTGATTGAAACTTGGGTTTACATATTAGCTCAAACAATCGAACTAACTCTCGCCCGGATGGTGCAACAATTTGGCGACTGATTCGAACTTTTGGCCTCCCACCATTGGTCTATTCACATCAACAAACTGGATACACCACAGAGAAAAAGGCCATATAACACAACGTATCTTTGTGAGTGTTATGATAGTATCTCTGTCACTACACTAAGGGCCGCTTTACACTAGGGCCCAAGCCCAATAAAAATTGGGCCCAATCTCTACCACTCTTGGGCTGGTCTTGGGCCAACTTCAACGGTCATGATGAAACGATCATGATCAAACAAAGATATTATTTTAATACCAAACTTCTTGGGCCAAAGAGTGGAGAGCTCCACTCCAGGAGGGTTCCTTTTTCTTGGGCTAGCCCAAGAAGCTGGCGCCACCGTGTTCTCCTTTGCGGTTTCTTTGCATTCTTTGCTATTCTGTTTTGTGAAAATGCTATGCTCTGTTGGGGGGCTAAAAACTTGTGCCATGTAGGTGCCATGTAGGCAAACGACCCACTTCCATTTTCTTGGGCTCGGGCCATAGTGTAAAGTCGTTGGGCCTAATTTTCAGGCCTCCGCCAATGTGCATGTATCATGGACACTCATGTAGTTGTTTATTCAGTGTGCAGGTGCAGAGAAAAGAGCGCTCTACATAAACTGCACCTTCCAGCATTGCCTAACTAGCGGCCCTCATCACTAGAGAACATCAATATCAATTGGAGGTAGTGCAAAAATCAAAACCCTGAGTGTAAAGCTAACAAGCTGACCTCAAAACAATCTCGTAATTTACGAGTGAGGTCATTAGTGACACTACTAGCCACTTATTTGTTTATGGAAGGAAGTGTAACATCCAATAAATGTACAAAGCCTACCTTTGCACCCAATGGTAGTCTGAAGAGGATTGAATATCTACCTCCAGATAACTATAACAAAACAACACAAAATGAATCAGGGCAATCCAAGTCTTTTCTCTAAAACATGTTATCCTAACCTATCCCCTAGTGACATGCATACAATTACTATCAAGGAATCCGCCCAAGATGGACAGCTAACCACAAATTGCCAGCCACCATTCTACTTTTCCTGTAAACTTCAACAATGCTTGGAATAAATAATGACTGAGAGCAGTGATTAAAAATGTCACCCCATTCACATATACATTGGGTCTTGTAAACAACTGCATTTTGGTACACCAACTACCTCATGCACTCCTGTCATGAGAAAGATCTGAGCACATATGACATACTGCATCATATGGGATGAACTTTCTCCAATGCTTTGTGCGTGTATTTCTACAATTTCTGACAGATAAAGTCTATTTCCTCCTTATTGCCACACACAAACATATGCTGGAAACCACCTTGGTATGCTTTTTATGCCACTACGACACTGTCTCCACACTGTGTTGGTGTAGAACAAGACCCAAGAATCATAAATCCTGATCCAGCCAACTGAGTATGAACCTCGTGAACTCAGCCATGAGTATCCAGGGTAAGTAATGGCAATAGCATTATGCTTGCAAAGACTGCAACTAATAAAGCTGTTAGCCAGAATGGGAACTTGTCCGGTGGGTTGTGTTTCCGCCCTTTTACCTCTGCCTCCCTTCCACTAACAGATGCAGCTGGTGGCACTACTTGTGGAACCGAAGAAGCTAATGGGGGCAAGTCATCATCCACCTCCTGGTGACCCTGCTTGGCAGCAGCTTGCTCCTTTGTTCTCTGCCTCTCCAAATGCTTCTCAACATATTCTGGAAACATCTTGCGAAATATGGCACTGCAAGCCATGGGAAAAGGTCATTCAGTCGTCATTGATCAGTCCACTTTCCATCTGTTCTTGCCTCCACTTGTTCTTTGTTTCAATCAGTTTTATTGCACTTTCAGAGGATTAAGACTGCATACCTCTGAGACACCAAACCTGCCTATGTTTCTCTGTGCTTGCAGTTGTTGGTTAAATGTTGGCACTGTCGGCCTATTTAGATGGAAACAGTTGGTGCTTGTATTCAATTCACCATCACCTTCCTCAAACATTGAAAAAGGTCACTGTTGTCAGCACCTCTGCCAACTGAAGTTAACCTGGATACCTTTTCCCATGTAAATAGCAGGAGGGAAGGGGGAGAGAGGGAGGACCTACCTCTTACAATTGTAAGCAAGTGAGACCTGAGCCAAGCGTTGCTTCTCCTCAGCACTGGTCGAGACACTGCCTGTTGTGGGTGTATTGTCCATCTGCACTCAGTGCCCAAACTGTTGTTCTTATATCCCGCCCCCCAATTGAATCCACCAATTTAACGTGGAGGGATACAATCAATCATTATCACAGTGACGGTAGGTGTTGCAGCCTATTGAGTGGGTAGGACTTGGGTTCCTCAGTTTACAAGGCGTTTCAGTCTCAGTTAGGACTCTCAGTAACAGGATCTAGGAAAGAAAGATATGGAGACAAATGAGGGCATTTAACAAACCGGCGAGGGAGAGGAGACAGGGATTGGCAAAAACAAAGAAGGGGCTTGGATGAAACACGAGGGACGAGCAGGAGCTGCTGAGGAGGGGCACTGGAGGGTTGCCGGGGAAGGGTTAACAGGTCCCTGGCACAATACGGCTGAACATGATGTGGTCTCATGGAACACAAGGATGGCAGGATATGCTCAGCCAAGGTGTGGTAGGGAGGCTCTGGAGATCTATAGCAAATGATATTAGAAGGCCCAACAAAGTCACCTTCACTGGCATTCACTTGGAAGTGCTAGTCCACTCTCCCTACTAATCTACAATGCCGGAATTGCAGGAAGAAAGACACTGTTGGAAGCAAAGAAGCTGGACTTGCATGAAAGGAGAAAGCAGAAATCTGCAAAGAAGAGAAGCCACCTTTGCACGCAACTTGATCTTTAATGGAAATCTAATGGGGTTGGCATCCATCAGTTATGCACCGACACAAGTGGGCCTAACTTTTCGTGTAGGCTATGGGTTTCAGTTAATAAAGCACTAACTATTGGCTTATCAAACTGTAAGTGGGGCCCTGCCCTAATCAATGCAGCCTGTATCCAGAATTTGCAGCAAAACACATTGCTAATCAATACACAAAACTCCTCACGATTTGACGATGTTCACAGCAAGCTAAAGCAACAGGCCAAGAGACATGAATGTACCATGAAAGAAAGAAGGCCAGTGAGGATGCTGCATTCACACACCCACAATACACAACTCAGTGGCCCTGCCAACCATACAGATAAGCCAGACCAGCAAACCTGTGAACAACCATCATAGAGTCATTTGCTACAATCCAAGAAAATGAAAACCAGATAGCACAGAAACTGGTACCTGGAGACGGACCACATGGGATTCCATGTCTCAGGATGAACTGCCCACCATCACCACCACAAATCAAATTCCCTTGCTCAGTTTCTCACCAAACACTGTATGATAAGTGGCATGTAGAAACGTGGCATTCCTTATTCTTCATGAACTTCAAATATTTACATTAAAGCACATTTGTCGGCCATGACAAGGTTCCAGAATGAATATGGTGGACAGCCTCAAATTTCGTTTCAAATGTTTGTCATTAGAAAGAAGTACAGATTTCTGACTTTCATTACCCAACCTGTAAGAAGGAAATTCAACAGATATGCCCTGTCATCCCTTCAAAAGAGTCAAGAAACAGATGCTGTGCAGAAACACACAAAAGGGGGAAAGAGGGGTAAAAGTGACGTACAATCACTCATGGACATGCAGATCCTCTTGTGAGTTGCAAACCTCCCATTTGGTGTAATCATGCTGCCCCCACCCTCATGCCTTATCAAAAACAGCCACAGTCTGGATGAATTGGTGCATCTGATTGCTGCCTCCGATTCCTCTCTTACTCCCACCCTCTGATCTCTAAACATAAGCAGCATTGCAGGTAACAGGAGAATCACAGTATATGTGTCAAGGCACTGTACCTGATACCAGGAGGCTTGTAGGGGTACTCAGCTGGAAATTTGACCTTGCCGTGGTACACTCCATCTGCACATTCTCACTTCGTCACCCATTCAACATGCAAGCTGGGAGATGCATCTCTCAAAAGCTGCTAATGAGGATTATTGTCATCTATACAATGACCAAAAACTTTCTACTATGAACCTCCCCTGTATATACAACTTAAACACAAATCCTAAGCACCTGCGTGTGTTTGGAAAGAAAAGAGCGGCAGAGCACATTTCATTGCCTCCCCTATCACTTAAGAGGTTCACAGCAAGCTTGCGCTAAAATATTTAAGAAATCTGCATCACAACCAACACAAATACAACCACAACCAGTCTTGGGCCAGACCTTCGAATGGTGTGCCCTTGCTTCCTTCCAAAACATAATCTGCACACAGCGAGATGATACAAAGGCCTGTGAGAGGACAAGGGCCTCCATGGGACCAACACAACACAAGAAAATGTATTGAAACTATCCTTCAGGAGGGCTTTCTGAGGAATGTGAAGTTTTGCGTAATCGTGCTTCTCTCAATCATATCTCCCAAAATTTGCTCTAGAGGAGCTTCCACTAGCTGTATAATTCATCTAACTTTTACATATAATTTGGCCCCCATCACATGTATATGCTAGCAGATTGTCCTAAGAGCAATGGGGCACATTACTTACGCCACTCCAAGATGTCAGCTGGGGATGGGCGTGCCAATACGTGTGGAACGGGCTCCTATTAACACAAGGACAAACAAAAAGAAGTCATTCCCAGGTGCTATAGAATTGGTATCTTATGGAAGAGTGTAGCAAGAAGTGTGACTTATCCCTTCATTTTTGGGCTTGGGCAAAATGGCATAGAGACCTCATCAGAGACTCTACACATGGGGGGGTGCCAGTCTGTCATTGATTTCTGGCCAGAGGAATATACTCCACTTTTCTTTAAGATATCCCCTCCATAGTAACGAGTACAGTTAGGGTCATCAAGGCTGAAATACATGTGGTCCTTTGCTAAGGAACCCCATTAGATAGAAGCTATTAAGTACAGAAAATGAGGGAATGCCAAACCATAACTGCTGTTGAATTTTAAACTACATGTTAAAAAAAAAAAATCTCTTCTCCCCCACCCTCCTGGTTTTTGGTTAAAGACCACCAAAGTGTTTCCACCATAGAGGAGTGGTCAATGCAAGCTCGCGAGTAGATGATATTTCTCCATAGAAAACCATACAGGTGGTGGGCAAGATGAGTTGGAAACTCTTGCCCCTTCAAATCTGGGTTGATAGGGAAAGAGCACTCTTGAAGCAAAGAGAAATGAGGGAGAGAGAGAGGACAAGAGAAAGTAACCTACTTTATAACGCCTACCATGGGCCCTGAGGAAGTCGAACGGCAAGGAAGCCACAACACCAAAATGTTGCTGGGCAGAGGAGGGGCAGGAAGGACACGCGTCTTGTAAGGCTAACCACTTTTGGAACAAAGTTGGGAACTCAACTCATAGACACACTGAGTAATGCGCAAGTTCCTAAATGTTAAAAGGATGGAAAGAAGAAGTGTCACATATGCTGTAAGATCCAAGGAATCTGGACAGGCAAGCCATCTTTGAAGAAACTAGAATTATAGAAAAATGTCAATGGGGTACTTGTCCAGAAACCTAGCAGGATTACAGGAGCAAGCAGAACCTGGGGCACAGACAGCTACATATTTCCATCCAGAGAAGTATGGTCATATGGACACCACCATAACTAAATCCTCATCATTTTCAGCTCAAAGATTGTCACCAAACCTTCACTGGAAGAGGACTAGCACAACAAAATATCAACTGTGTTGATAGAAGGAAGGTGGCCTCTGTAAAAAGGTGAATGAAGGAATGAAGGAGAGGGGCTTGCATGTCCCTTCAGATAGTTCCCCATCCTCTCCAAAAATCCCAAGCTCCTGGGAACACTCGTTCAGTTGTTCACGATATAAAATACCCTGAAGCTACGCCAGCATGTGAAGGCTCAATTATCCATCTTAGGATCTGCGAGAGCACGTGAACAAGCTTTGGTGACTTCGATATGTCGAGGTTGTAATCAGGTCATGTGCCTCGTTCACAATGGCCACAGCTGTAAGCCGCACACCACTAAACCTCCGCTGGACTTGTCAACGGGATTTACCATCTCCCCAAGTGCTCAAATTATGTTTCGGATTTAATGCTAGGGTTCAAACAAGGGTGCATTCGAGCCCCATGACGCATGAGGGCAATTCCATGGATGGGGGAAGCTCCGCACGAGCTACAACCTAATACGAAGTTAGACGGAAATATGTGTGATCGAGAGCTATTCAGAAGCGAGTCACATTTATTAGAAGGGCCAATTCTTCCCAGCATACAATACCTGTTTCGCACCCGCAGTCACCTAAATTCCGCTCAACAACAAGTTCACACTGCCTTAATGTAGGCAGCTTGCAGACTTCCTTAATCATTTATCCGCTAACATGTCCTGTTTCTAACTTATGAATCTGAAGTTACACAGCACTCTAGTAGAGGTGAACGTAGTGTGTCAAGTCTTCAAGACAAAGGCACTGCGAAAGCCATGGGTGCAAAGCGTTGTAGCAGACAGATGTATCAGGGAAGAGAATAGGATACCTTACACAACGATCTGAATTCCTTTTGAAGCCGCTGTACGCACGCTCGCTCTGCCATGATCGTGTGCCTTCCAGGCTTCGCCGTACAGCCCACGCACTCTTCAAAGTGAGACAGCGTAAGGAACACGATCTCTCTTAGTAGGCCACAAACGCTTAGCGGAGACTTTAGATCCACAAGACCGAAGAGAGAGGGCGAGAGAGGAGCGCCTGCCGAAGCCGGCCCGAATGAGAGCCTGGACCCCTTGCGGGTACTTGCCCTGTTCGGAGGTGGGCTCTGCCCGCGGACCCGACTAAACTCCACCAACTACACCACACTACACCACAACTTCAATTTACAAATGTTCTCGGGTAAAGAGAGTCTAATTGCCGTTATATTTGAAATACAGAGAATGGTCTGCCACCTCACCTTACGGCATACAAAATTCAATACCGAGAAGGGTCCTAACTAAGAGCCACCTCACCTTACGGCATACAAAATTCAATACCGAGAAGGGTCGTAACTAAGAGCCACCTCACCTTACGGCATACAAAATTCAATACCGAGAAGGGTCGTAACTAAGAGCCACCTCACCTTACGGCATACAAAATTCAATACCGAGAAGGGTCGTAACTAAGAGCCACCTCACCTTACGGCATACAGAATACAATGCGGAGAAAGATAGTAACTAAGAGCCACCTCAACTCACCTCACCGCTGTTGGGTAGGTTACAATAAAATTGTGGGGAAAGTTTTGCTTTAGGATGTCGAAGTTGATATTACGAACTCGTTCTTGAGCGCTCTCAGTGTTGTAATGTATAGGGGAAGGGCAGTTGACGAGGGCGGTAGGCCGAGTTCACAAGTTTGAAAACGGTGGAAGGGCCGAGTCAGCTGCCCTACATGCCCCCCCCCCCCGCCCCCCCAAAAAAAATTGTCATCTTATGTATTTCAAAAGGCCCTGGTGCCTAGGTGTCTTATCATTGCCTTGCGTAAGGTGCATCCTCCTGTTAGGATAAAAACTTGGAGCAGCGGACGAATGGCAAGTGATGGGAAGTATGAATGATGCATGTTTTTCAAGTTTTTGATTTTTACAGGGGACAAAATTTATTGTCTATAAGAATTGATCGCAACAATAGGTAATTTGATGGTGTGGTTTTTTTCAATGATTTATACAAACATGTGGGGTTAAGGACGAGTGTTGGTCTGGTAGTGGGTCCAGTCCTAGGTATGAACCCGGGTATTAACTATTGTATCGATCTACCCTATTAGTCGGGTCAAGTGTCAACCCGATCATTACCATGCAATGCTCAAGGTTGCCTAGTAACCAATACTAGCTCTGTACCTAGGTCATGTCGTTCATCACATTGTGATATTAGATCTTAGGTTTGGGGTTTTTGGGGATATGTTTCGCATTTGTATTGGTATTGCAGTGGGATGCTTGAATAATGGATATCAATGGTAGAGGGAGATATTTTGGCACTCAAACTGATTTTATGAAGCTTCACTACCACCACTGCCATTGTTGCACTTCATTGTGGACGGCCTCTTCTAACTTGCTAGCAAGATATTTTAATCCATTTTATTGGCTATACCATGACTTGGGTTGATACTAAGTGAAACCTGGGCTGATATCACTTAAGATGTATCTATCCATCAATGTGTTTCTCATCCCACGTGAATATAGTTATCGAGGATGGCGGTGGTTCATCCATTGAAGCATTGGATCGGGTCGGATCGGGTCGGATCCCAGCCGTCCATTCGACCGTCGAAGTGGCGGGTGATGACTAGAGGAGAGAGAGAGGTGCCATCCTGACCCTTGGTAGAAAAAACCACCCGTGTTTTTACTCCTTATGGTAAGTTGGGGGGTGAAAGTTGGTAAGCACGCCTTCTTTAGCAGCCCACAACTCATCTTTGTCACCCCGCAAAGCCGGACTTTTTTTCGATTACTAGCAAGTAATTCTTAATGATACCATAAATTTCAGCGGCTTAATCTACATATACCGTTGGGGAACTCATGACACTATGGGACCAATCTCTATTTCCAAAGAAATTGGATTTCTTAGTCCCGATTGACCTATTCAACCATCAATAGATCACAGTGATAAAGGATAATGAGATCAATAGTATGTTTGGGAACAAAATGTGTTACACATTGCAATGGAGTAATTTGGATGAACATACACACGACATAAGACACAAGTCACTCTGGTATCGGGTGGTCAAGATATTGTCCTCCTTAATGAAGTTCAACTATGTTGAGGTAGGATGTGATACTAGTAGAAGTTTGTACATATATCTCCTCATTGGTATATGGAAGTTAGGTGACGTGTGAATGCTCATGTCTTGAGCATAACAATATATTTCATGTATTCTTTGGATATCTAGAGAACATGCTATGACAAAACAAAATCTCTCCATAATGAACTAAAGATTAGATTGATCACTTCATACATAACCAAAATGTAGGAGATTAGTACAGTATTGTCAACTTCATGCCCAAATAATTTGATGAGAATCTTGTTCAAGCCAGCCGTTCCTTGTACTCCTCTGTTGCATCTTCTTTTATATAGATAAGGTTTTTCGTGACTCACTACTGCTGTTGAAATTCGAGTGCGACCATTTGCAGGAGGAGTACAAGAGCAACTACATAACATGAATTTAATCACACCAATCGTTTCTTGGAACTTCACTTTTGCATGGCAAGTTAACCGTCAACCCTACTAAGTTTCCCAACGGTGACTGTTCCTTTGTTTTCCAAAAATAGAAATGAGCAAAATTAGACAAAGGAACAAAAAGTTGGAAGAAGCTCAAGTTTTTTCGGAGACCTCAGAGACAGACTGCTCTCATATAAACTTGTTGAACATCTCCTTAAATCCCATTCTAATCTGCGCTTGCTCTCTCTCAGTGGGTGATTCGCAAGCAGCTAGTCATCTCTCACCATTGCAAGACCATTGCCGAGTGCTAGTGATATCAAAGCTAGCTGGGACATTCGAAATCTTCTCTCAGTGGGCGATTTACAGGCAGTTAGTCATCTCTCCTCCCCACTGCCAAGTGCTAGTGATCTACTTCTTATCTCAAAGCTAGATCGGACATCAGAAATCTTCTCTTACGTTTGCTTTTGTTTGTTGGAAAAATGAAGTTGTTTTTACCAATTGAGGATTTCCTCCTGGCAAATACTTGTCAAGTCATAAACATTAGAGACAACGTGCTGATGTATCATGCAGATGAGAGTCAGCCCTTGTGGGTGGCTCGAATAGATGACATATTCAAGGATTCCCTTACTGGAAAAATAAATGTGGCATGTTGTTGGCATTATCGACCAAAAGGTTATCTTGGGCGAGAGGCTCATCATGGTAGGAACGAGCTGTTGTTGTCAGATCACGTTGATTTGAACAAGGCGGATGCTATCGCCCGCAAGTGTAATGTCTACACCTGGAAGGAATACAAGGACCTGCATCTGGAGGTTGGCGAAGATGACAAGTTTCTTCAGTCGATACAAAAAAATATGCAATATCACTCTGAATACACAAATGATTCACCACAATTACTTTACAATGTGAACTAAAGATTACATCGATTATTTCACACATAACTAGCAATTCTGAATGCTAAGACTACTCAAATGATCTACATCATTAGAACTTGTGAAAGCTGAGACTACTCATTTGACCTATACCAACAACTCAAGTAATGATACTACTCATCCTAAACCATCTAACAATATGCTAACAGAGTATAGTATATTTATCAGTATAGACAGTTATATAGCATTGATATATTGTAGATCTACAACGTCACAGACATTATACATGAAGTAAAGAAGAGTTTGAAAACAGGATACAATGCTTCCAAATCTCCCAACTTACTAGTATTACTTCAATTCTTACAACAAGTAAGCTCGAAGTTGGGGATTTAGAACTTAAATGCATTAAAAAAGAGGAAAACCAATAGTGAAGATGACTATGTTATGCTACGGTCACACCACAAAAAAGAAAATAAAATAGTAGGATGCATATAAAAATCTTAGAAAAGTGGCCAACATCAAGATGCAAATCAAAGTTATTGCAGCTCAACATTGCTACATTTTTGTCACTATGAGGTTATTGGAGCCTATACCAGCTATGTCTACAAGAAAAGAATACTTGTGTTGGTACATATTGTCGACTTTCTAAAGCAAGAAGCTACAACCAGGTATCTGCCATCACGTAGACTGTGTCACGTCAATTTCCTCCGGCCTTAAATTAAAAGCATAACCGTCCGAATTCACAAGCTAAGAGACATGATAGTTACAAGAAAATAGACAAAACTATACAAATCTCTATTGTGAGAACAAAAGCAGTCCAATATTAAGGAGGTGAAGTACTTTATATATTTCTTAAATCATCACATAGAAGCGACAAGGTCCGCGAACAACTTCAATAGTGTTCTTTTTGCATTTAAAAATTCTCTTACATTAAACAAGCCGCAAACCGCGAGAGGCTCTGTCCATTGAAGCAACAATTTTGACAAGATGCCACGTGGTTTATACTCAAGAGTTTTTTTAGACCAATCGTATTCTTGACACGGTGTAAGGTCCGTTGACCATATTTTCTCCATTGACTTCAACACGATGCAAAGTCTCTGCCCCTGAAGGGAGAGAGCCAACAAAACACATGGAAGTCTAGTTGACCGAGTTAAACTAAAGTTCATGCGCCAAAGAAGTCAATACTCAAGCTCATGTGCCAAAGCTATTTGAGTTTATAGAAAAGTTTTGAAGGCGATACCTTACTATTGTCATTGCTCATATATCTTTTTCAAAGTTCCTAACCTTATGTTTTTTACTCACTTGATCAATTTTTCCCATTGCGTGTAAGCATTGCCCACTATTGCGCTTACACGAAATACACCCATTCGAGAACCTCGCCATATTTGGAATTTGAAAAACTAGCTTATCAAAAAGCCCAACCACAAACAACCAAATCTTTGCATGGGCTGATCATACTAAAACCCACATTGAAAAGTAGACGCTCTCAAATGTATTAGACCACAAGCTATCTAACCATCTGGGGACCACCAAAGCGGCCATGGATGCACATTCAAATAGACCCTTCGTTTTCATTATGCCAAGTATATGGGCAACCAACAAAAAATACATCTTTTGACCCTCCCTCTATCCTTCACTCTTTTGTCCCCTTTGCACTAGAATCTCCCTGCCCGAGATACCTGACCATACATGCTCAGCCGATGCATGCACAGAATCCATGGACTGTGCATTACTTGACACAACCAAGCTGTATGACACCTCCATGAACTGTAACTACTACAACGCATAAACACAATGGTTTACTTTTATCAATGTGAGTGTGTATAAGGCTAAGTACACTCCTCACCACACCATCCTATAATGGCTTCTCTCATGCTCACGCTCCACCTCCCTTGCTCATGCCGTGCTCGCTCTACCCCAACATCATTTTAGTCACAATGACGAGTCTCCTCTTCTCTTACCCCAGTTTATTAGAGATTTTACCATTCATATAGTATAATTCACTTTTGGCCCCAGTGAACAAGCTATTATTTAAAGCAAGAAAAAAACCAATCACTAATACTTGCTCTCAAGCACCGAGGTTGGGTGATAATTTATTTTCCTCTCCAGTAGTTATCTATGCAGTTATATATGTGTGCGTGTGTGTGTGTGCCGGAGGTGAAAAAAATGAAAAACCGGTCTAATTATGAACTGACAGTGGTTGGGCATTTAAATAACCCGACCAAAGAACCTTTGAAAAAACCACTCAATATCCGCAGGTTATTCGATGAAGCAGTTGGTTATTTAAATTTTTTGCTAGCAATCGGAACCCAGGTTATATCTAGCCATGTTTTTTAATAACTGCAACTGGACATTATTATTTCCCAAAATTTGAACCAACTGGAACCGCCAAATATGAAAAAAATCAAATAACCGCAATCACAATCATTACGGCTTATATAGCTGGAGGCATTCACATGCAAAGCCTCCCAACATTTAAACCTTAATCTACCCCTCAAATACATCTTCAAATGCTTCAAAGAAGAAAAACGAATCGGCTCTTAGTTATGCCGGCCCAGCCAATGTATACTTTATATCTGCTTCAGAGAAATCCATTTCATCATCATCATAATCAGGTTTCTAACGGCCATTATTATCAACAAAAATCAGGCTTGAGAGCATTAACCCACCTACTTGACAAACTTATCTCTATAGAGCCCACACATAAAAGAGCAGTTTTTGTTTTTGTTTTTGTTTTTGTTTTTTTTTGGTTCCTTCCAACAGGGTGCATAGGCCCTGATGAATTTTATTAATAAAGGGGAAAATTATGACAGAAGGAGGAAAAAATAACCTCCAGGAAGACCGTAATGGCGTGTCTCATGGGGAACACCCAACACTAAGTAGAGAAAGGGGCCGGGGGGGGGGGGGGGGGGGGCATCAGGATTAAGCCACACTAAGGCTAAGCAGGGAGTCCGATGAGCCAAGAGACTAATCAGAGACTGAAGGAGAGACTAATTTGAGAACCAAGACGTAAAGAGAGAGGTAGATCAAGCTACCAGACAGGAATGAGGATAGGGGAAAAAACAGGCGGGTACTGTTCGCGAAACAAACTCCTCCCGAAGACTATTCTAGAGCTAGCAAAAAAAAAAGCAGATGCATATTGGCTCGGAACAAGGTCCTTCCGAAGACTAATGTAAAACTAGCCACTGAAATCCAGATGCACTTTGGTTTTGGAGCTGTGGGCCTTGCTGTGCTTCCAGTTGATGTCGGGGGCATCAGACTCAGCTGGGGACTTGCCAATTGCCCGGGAGTTGGTCATGCCATTCAATTCTAGAGTCAGAGATCTTGGTGCAGAGCAGGTTGTCCTTGGCCCAAGTGATGTCAAAATCCGTGAAAAGCTGCCTGCTCTTTCTCTCGCTGCACCTGCTGACAGCTGCTTGCAAGGACACCCATGCTTTACGCCCCCTCAGTCATCAGATTCGAAAACAACTTGCAAAGGATATTCGGTTTGATGTTGGGGCACTTCCCCTCAAAGACTAAAGTGCATCTGGCCTTCTAGATTGCCCAGAATGCATGTGCCCTAAGGCAGGCCCACAGTGGACATACATTCCAAGCAGAATCCCTATCCAAATTTAGGGCAAATTTAGCAGAAGCAAAGGATCTGACAAAGAAGAGAGGGGCTTCCAATTCGAGTAGAAATCTCCCACTAATTGCCAAACTCTAGAGGGAAGGTAACACTTGGAAAGACAGTGTTCCATGGTTTCAATCGTGCCACAATTGCACATCAAGCATGAGGGGTCCTGGTCCTGAAAATTGACAGCCATAGGTAAAATTCTATTCGCAATTTTCTAGAGGAATGATTTCTGCGGATCTGTGTTTGGCCCATATGTCCTTCCATATTCCTTTCTAGCTCTGAATCTGCAGGTCTAGGTGCCACTTTTTGTTCCACTTGCCTGTGAAGTTCGCATTGCCCAGCAGAAGCTTATAGCCTGTCTCGACAGTGTAACCAAGGAGCGGCTTTTTCTTGGGGTCCATCCAAGTCCATTCTCCTGGATTGAATTGAAGTGTGGACAGCGGGAAACGTAGGAACTAGGTCAAGGGCATGCGTTGAGCCCAACAGAATTCTCCTTCGGGGGGTGGCTTGGGGTCTGGTGTCCCTGTTAACGTTTCAAATACTCTAATTCAAAACGCCAAGTCTTGGTGCATCTGGCCTTGCCCTATGTGCACGAGCGTTCCCTCGGAATCTGCCATAAAACTTAAGCCTTGCCACGTCTGGGGACCACACCGAGGCTGAGAACCAAATAGAGGCTAGCAAAACTTGATTCAGGACTAGCGCTCTACCCGAATGCGAGATAGCTAGAAGGGCCAGGAAGCTGTTACTTGTGCTCCCACCCATTCTTATTGAATTGGTTGAAATGAGAGAGGACAGGAGCACTGGTTGTAGAAACTCACTGTTTTCCCAAATGTTGGCAATGTGTGAGAGTCCCTTGGACTCCCACGTAGCCCATTTCTTGTGGAGTGTGATGAGGGCAGCGTAATCCAGGTTGCGATTTCCGAATAAAGGTTGTCGAATTGCCTCCTCAAAGCACGACGCCCTCCTGATTTCCAGCCAGGCAAACCAAATCGACCGCCAGGCTGCACTCCCAGTGCTTTTTGATTTCGCAGATCCTTGAACCAGCCACCTCAAGGAAGGAGCCGGCCAGGAATTCGAGCTAAGAGGCATGGATTGCAATAAGCGTGATCTTACCAGCTTGCACCAGGGGCTGTCCCCGTGTTGAAGGGCCCTGGGTATCCATTTAGCCAAGAGGGCGGTAATCTGCGTGGAAGGATCAATGAGGCCAAAGCCGCCTTCCTTTCTAGGTCTACAAAGCTGCGCCCAAGAGACCAGGGCTCTTTTGGCAGGAGATTGAGGGCAAGCCCCCCATAGAAAATTGCACATCATAGCTTTGATTTTACTTACGAGCTTGGGTCGAGGGCGCTTTTGCGTGGAAGTCTGCTACAACATGCCCTTCACCATTGCATCCAAAACAGATAATACTTCTCTTCCCTGATTTGAACTAAAATGTAGGAGATATCCAGTGTAGGGAGCTTAATTGCATTTCCAATTTTGGCGGAATCCGGCATCATCACCACGATTTTTGGAATCCCCGAGTCTTTGCTGGAGTCGAAAATGGAGGGGTCCTGGTCGACACTAAGCACCGCATCGTCAATGGGGTTGAAGACGTTCAAGCTGCCGGTGTAGGAGCCAAAATGTGTTCCAATCTCCGGGAGGGAGGCCAGGTAGTTATCCGGTAAGAACGGGACGGTAATTATCCGAGGCTTGCAGGTTGAACCATCTTTGTGCCCCCAGGCTAGAGACCAGGGGAAGATGTTCACTTTGAATCTTGATTTGCGCGTGTTGAAGGCCAGTGCACGATCAACATCTTCCTTCGAGCCAAATTTAATGGAGTAGAAGCCTCTTCCCATAGAGTTGGCAAAAATGATGCGTCAGGCCACCTTCTGCCCCCAGATGCTCAATGACCCACTTTCTCGCCCTGTCCTTGCCCCTTGGTCTACCTGGAAAATGCACCAAAATCCCGTGTTGCATCAGCTTGGTAGAACGAGCTCGTAAACATTCAAGGTCCAGGGAGATAACCTCTTGAGAATCAGAGTCCGGGGCAACAGATTCTGCCCATGGAGCTGTGTCTTGACATGGCACGGGTCCAAGGGCCTCAGGACCCTTACCCAGAATAGAAGAGGACGGGGTAGAGTTGGAGGAGCGCGGGACCCAAGAGCCTCTGCCTCTAGAGCTAACACCAGAACCTGATCTTTTCTTGCGGGGAGCTCCTCTGGAAGCCATGGACAGAGGGCAAAAAAGCAGGAGAGGGAGGAGCGCGGATCGAACGTAACTGACGAAGGCTAGCAGCAAGGACAAGCAGTAAGAGGAGCAAGCGAAGAGTGAGGATCGATGGCACCTTAAATATAATCACTGAGGAAGCAAGAGGAGGGAGCCGGGCCTGATCTGCTCAGAGACGCAAATGCAATTGAAGACCCAGAGATTCTTGCGAAGGAAGTGAACACCGAGGGAGGTGAAATCAATACAAGCGGGAGTTTAGTGGGAGGGCGGCGCAGCAAGAGCGCTGACAAACAGAGCAGAGCAGAGCGACAAAATGTGGTCTAACAGATTCCGAGGGGGAGCTAAACAGGTGAGGAGTTGCCAGTGATGCGGGCGGTGGAGTAAAACTTCAGGTTGGAGGAGCTGACATGCTGTCAAGAGGAGAGCGTTGCAACCTCGCAGGAGGATAGCGACAGAGAAGTAAGAGGGGGGGGGGGTGCAGGGCAGGACTGCAGTCCTAGGGAACCATGAGAATAATGAGCCGCCCAGAGTTTGAGGGCTGGGGGGGAGGAGACGGCGATCAAGCATGCAGATTTAATAAGGAGGCGCATGTAGAGGGCCAACAAAGCAGGGTTAGCTGCCTGATGATTAGGGAGAAAGCACACTGGCTTGATTAGGACGTGGGGCGCGAGAGGTAGGGTTAGCGAACTCAATGTTATATCGTATTTGAACCCATGTTTCGGAGACCAGCACACTGGCTAGGGTAGGACTTGTTGCACGAGAGAGGTGCAGCAGAAGCAGGGAGGGAAGGGGCGATGTGAGCCTGCAGTAGCTGGAAAAATTTCTAAGTCCCAGGCTCGCCTCTCATCGCAAAACGCGGAGCTCCTCCGGAGCGCCCCCCCCCCCCCCCCCGCGGCATCGAGCAGTTAGTTAGGCCAGATATGGCCTGAGTCTTTTCTATGTTACTACTGTCATACTATATTATGGAAATTAAATATAATAAAAAATGATATGTCTTGAGGGTTTTATTTATTTTTTGCATAATTCCAAATAAACCTTCTCACTTGGTTCTCTTTTAAAATAAGAATAAAATACATTTATTATAGATCATGTAATTGACCCTATTGATGCAGTGATATTAATAATAATATTTGACGCCTCCCCAAGGAAGCGTAAATTATGGCGTCTCTTCACCCCAGAGGGTTACTGCCTTCCGCTACGAAGGTGGACACCTTTGTGACACCAAGGGTGGATTGAACCCACAACCACTTCCGAGGTGGTATGTGCCCACTACCACTGATACAGCAATACACTATGTGGGCATGGGGAAGGCATGCTGCCATTTGTCCAAGAAAAGGCTGGAAAGAGGGGGAAAGTGTAATTGTCTGCAAGGCCCATCAACTATCTGAAACTGAAGTTGGACCAAGTAAGGAAGAAATTAGATGAAAGAGTGTATCTCTAGGATTGAGTTTTGCCCCGCATGGGTGGGCATATGAACTTGGCTGTAAATTTCCTTGTAAATTGGAGTACCTCCCTGTCTGAAAAAACCCCATCCCACGGATTCCACGTTTTTGCCTTGGGAATACCGTGGAATACCATATTCCAGCTAAGTTTTCCCATCGACAGAATTTGCGTCTTATACAGCCATATGTTTAAGACAGGTTCCTCGTGCTCAAATCCTGCCTTGGCATGGGGCCAGGATTCACAAATCCCAGAAAACAATTGAGAAAAACTGCTCCATGATTCCCTTTTCCGGGTAAAAAGAAGAAGAAAAACAATGCCATAAAAAAAATCAGAGGCGTCCTTTCCTCTCTTGTGGTACTCTATCAAATGCATTTCTCCGAATTGTTCAAAAATTCCTTGCGAATTGCATGTTTCAATGGCTAGTTGTTACATAAAAAGTGGAATGTAAGATCCATGGGGCTTATGCAGAATACAAACTATGTTATGTATTATTCTTGACATTCAAGTGTGGTATGACTTGTGACCTCAACTTTGTGAGTATAATTATTTTCAGGTTTCTCATACCGGGATTGTTGACTGATTCGGACTTTGCTAAAGGTGTGCGGAAATTGCGCAATTCTATGTACACCCAATCTGGTACACAAGTGCTGTAGTGATGGACCACGACAAGCATTTTTATCAACAACAACCAACCCCCTCAACCAGCACATAACTTTTGTTGTGTTTGGTTTTGGAGGAGCTGTTTTGTCTCTAATCAAGAAAAAGAGGAGCAATGAAATAATTAACCAGCTTAATAGGCTGAGAAGAAGTGAAGAGGACTCGGTGCATTCTGTGTGGAACTGTTGCCAAAGCAAAGTCAAAGTTGGAGGACGATAGCAAACGGAGGAATCTGCGTCCTGTCGATAGAATCCCCCCACCTTCCCTCTCTCGCTCTTTCCCCATCAAGATTGCGCAGGTATCCATGGCGGAAATCGTGCAGCAAGCATGGCACCGCTACTTGCTGTCTCTGCAGCGGGAACCCCTGAAAACCAAAGTGAGGCCTTCAGCGTTTTTTTTTTCACCTCCTAAGGCGCTGAGTGTCAGTCGTTTGCAGTCTATGATTTCCGGGACTGTTGCAATGAGCTTTCTAATTTTTTTTTTGGCTGTGTTCTTTGGAAACTAAACGCATTCATGTGTGGACTGTTTCTTCCAAGTTGGCCATTCAGACGAATTTGTAACCTGGTGTGCTGGTTTTGGATCGGGTTGACTTACAGGATTTGCCAAAGAAAGAGAAGATAATTCTTTACCTTCTCAGTAAGGACATACTAAAAGAATGTGATGTTAGGTCCTCTCGTGTGTTATGAAGATTTCAGCATCTCTCGCATATACAAACACAGGAAGACGTACTGAACACTGATGGGTCACGGGAAAAAACCGTGGATCGATACCTGAGGTAGATCAAAGTTTTTATGTCATCCATTTGGGAGTGCTATACAGAGTCTGCCAGCTCATGGGGGACATAGGCTTTGGCCAAAACGGAACCACTGTATGACAGTCGTGGTGTCTTCCTGCTGCTTCTCGCTTGCGCTGTCCACGGAAGGCAGGAGGTCGTTTCTGTACGAAACGTAAAAGCTGGCTTGGCTTGGGATCGGGTGCAGGCATTAACAGCAGGTGTCTTGGCAGGATGCAGTGATATGTTTGCCCAAAAGTTGATGGGAGTGAAGAACCTGCAACTCAAGCGGTCTCTTTATATGTTTGTGAGTACTATTCCTGACCGCTGCTTGATTCTTTTTTATTTCTTGAAAGAGTTTGGTTGGCCACATTCTCATGTCTGTAAGCTGTTGGTCGACCCTTGTTTGAGAAATGGAAGCTGGAAGATATATTTATAGCTAGAAATTTGAGGTGAACTTTTTGGATTAATGGCATAATGTTTGTGCGCAGCTATATGGGCTACTGTATGGAGGGCCATTTGGGCATTTCTTTCATAAGCTGATGGAGAAGATCTTCCCCCCAAGCCGAGACACAAAAACTGTAGTCAGCAAGGTGATACTAGGCTGGAGTTTTAGTTTAGGCCATATTCTCTGCTGCCATGAGACGATTTAGGCTGTTTACAAGTTCTAATGTGGCAATGGAACCAAGTTTGCTCCTTTATTTGTTGGACACCCTAGGTGTGTGGCTCTGTCCATTTATGCTTGGAAATGTTAGGAATGTTTCCCTTTTGAGTCTATCTGAGCAGTGCTTTGTTCTCTGTAGTTCTTTGGGTAATTGAATTCATTCTTCTGTGTGGCTTTGGGCTAGATCACACCAGTAAACACATATGTTCACTGGTGCAGAGAAATGAAGACATGACATCATCCATTGCTTTATGGGTCACTTGAGCACTTCATTTGCTTTATGACTTCGTACTTGGGGTCTAAATCAGTTGCAAGGAGGCTGGTTGTTGACAGGTACTTGTGGAGCAGCTTACATCGGGGCCTTGGAATAACTTCTTGTTCATGTTGTATGTGGGTCTAGTGATTGAAGGTCAGGATTCCACTTTCGCTTCAAGATGTTCCACAGAATGCCAGATTCTGTGTGGCTTTATGTCAGTATGGCAGAAGTCCTTGGTCAATGCTCTTTTAGTACTTATGTTTGCTTTCCTGGTCCCTTAGACTGTGAATAAAAGAAGGTAAAGACTTCAGAGCAAAAGCAGTCGCAGGGGGATGTTGTTGGGGTTTTTTCTCTTGCACTGTTTCCTCAATAAATGTGGCTTGTAACAGTCATACATTTCAAAAAGTGGGTTTGGATCCATCTGACGGAGTCAATGACTGAGCACAAGACATTGCACCAAACTCTACACTCAAAGTTGGCAGACAATCAAAGACTAGAACATGTGCTGGCATCATCTACCAAATATCTCTCGCAAGATGCTTTGTACTTCACGTGTTGAAATCTGATGGAAGTTGATGCTATTTGGGTTTCTTGTTGTGTTGGTGCGGGTGACAGGACGGCCGTGGAGTCTTGTGAAGAGCAAGCTTCGCACAGACTATCCCTTGGTGCAGTTGAATGCTTGGAGGGTACTGACCCCATACTCACCTGTTTTCTCCCCTCCCCCTTCTTTCTCCCTCTCTGTCTCTGCTTTTCACCCTAGACTCAAGCTTTACGTTATAAAGCTTCTTTCTTTCTTTCTATTATTCTACGTATCTGGTCTCAGAACCCTGTATAGTTCCTTTTTCCTTTCTTGGATTGATTTTCTGGGCTACGTTCTGCCAGTTGACAGTCCAGGTTATCATTGTTGGGTGAACAAAAGGAGGTGGTTAATCCAAGGCCCTGATTGCTCTTTGCAAACAAGGTTCTATGTATGAGTTTCAGCTGTATGAGTCACTGCTGAGGATCAGGGTCACACATTAACAAATGACTGGATTGGTACAGGTATGGCCGTTGGTAGGGTTGATAAATTATCGCTACTTGCCCATCCATTTGCGCGTCCTCTTCCATAACCTGGCGGCAGTCTGCTGGTGGGTGCAATTCTGGCAAATTTGAAGTTTTGGTTCTTGACCTAGCTTTTGTGCCTCTCAAATTTGGTGAAGGTCAGAGCTTGCAGGTCCTCAATGAGCTTTCAATAATGAAGTCTGTGGTCACAGTATACTGAGTCTCCTCCTGCAACCTTGAAACAATGCTCTTTTATGGTATTCGGTACTTTACATCAGTTGGGATCCATAGTATACTTGTTGCTAGCAAATCAACTGTTCAATTTTCCATGGACATTGCACCACACTCTGAATGCCAAGAAGATAAAGCTGTTGGCTGGGTGTTAGTCTGCAGTAAGGGCTATTTGCTGACAATGTCTTCTATCATCTATGGAAAATACAGTCTAATTATGTAGAAAGTATTTAACCTTGTAAATCTGTCCTTCCATCTTAAACCTGTACTGCGGGAATTGTCTTTCAGAGTGACATGAGATGTTATGTACAGCTGCTCAACTCTCGCTTGTTGTTTGTTGTTGGATCTGATTGCAGGGGTACCTTTTTGATATTGCGGTCCCAGCCTACAGTGGTTAAAAAGGTTGCTTGATGAATTTATGCTCTCTTCCACGAGCATTGAGACTCAAGACTGTCTACAGTGGACAGCCTCTGCTTTTTGACAGGACATACAGGTTGCCCTGAAGGACTTCAAGGAGAGGTCATGATGCAAAGGTCATGATGCAAAAGTGGTGGCTCTGCTCTTTCGAATCCTGATTGTTACAAATGGGCTTTATGTAGGCCACTGTGTTGGGTTGTACTTTAAGGGGTGAACAGGGTCCACTCGAATACTATGATACATATCTGGCTTTTTCACATCCTCCTTTCCAAGTTATTAGACTACAAGTTCCTGCATCATACCTTCAGGTGAAGAGACACCATAATTCGTACTTGCTTTGGCAGGAATTCACCTTTTGTGTTAGTCCCACACACTTGGATTACAGAAGGCCTGGCAGCAAAACATGCACTTGACATTGTCGCCCTCCTGGGCAAAGCAAATTCTACACAAAGCACGTTCCTGCCAAGCACTTGGGCAATTTTTACAGCTCATGTAGACAAATTTGTGGGAGGCCAAATATTGAATGGTTCCTCGAGGTCACATTAAGAGGTTTATCCAAATGTGACTGGTTGAGCCTAAAATCAGCATTTGCACTAAAGTGATTTCTGGCATCTGGGACAACCAAGTAGCAAAATCCTACATTGATTCTGGCTATAGATGTTGCCATCCTGGATGGAGGCAGTCAAATCTGCAGATAATCTTTCTTTCTGGTTAGGTAGTCTGTCAGCAATGCTGGGTCGAAATGTGTCCATGTGCGAAAGGAAATTTCCAAGATCCACAAGTCAACAGTCAACACAGTTTATGTACAGACAGACAGCAGATTCAGCCAAAATTGGAATTGGAATTGGAATATGATCACAGTCAAATCCCTGGAATCTCAGAAGATTAATGCACCAACATTGTGGCTGGCATGTCTGGTGTATGTGCATTTTCATGCCAGTAGCAAGGGGTCGCCCAGCTTTAAGAGTCATAAATTTTGCGGACTTTGCCGATGGGTTGCCGACATATAGGGCACGTTGATGCATCTCCTCTTTGTATCCTGCCAGATGCCATGCCACAACCACATAATGAATATTAGTTGTCAAGGACTCCTGGCCCCCCTGAGGCATCTACTGCACATACTATCTTTTGGACCCAATCAGCCAACATTTGTCAACTACCCATCGGAACAAATCAACAGCCTCAAGAATCTTGCAGCAACAGTACAGTGATTTCTGTAATGGGCAACATGAGCAAGGACTATCACTGATACTATCACTCCAACTGTGTGACCTGTAATAAGCAGTTCATGCATCATACGAATGGGTTCTTTAGGAAGGTTTTCATGTACGATGGGGAAGAAGAAAGAGACGCACCTAAGGCCACAGGAGTAGCAGGTGCAGTGATGGCCACAAGGATAAAAAAAACTGTCCTTCGGTGCATCCAAACACACAGAGCAAAGCTGTTCATCGGAGATGTTTTCTCCCTGCCCCACAACATACTCGCCCGGTGGACTGGAGGTTGGCAAACTTGGGGGATAGCTTTCTGTAGAAGGGCTAGGTGGTGTCTGTTCCTCCTGTGATGAAACCAGTGGAGCTTGCTCCAGACTTCTGGGTGGTTGTCTGCCAAGGAATCCTGCTTTTAGGCCCCACACCACAAAGAATGCTGAAGCTAACAAACCTGCAAATACAAATCCATGTGCTCCTTCAAAGTTTGGATATATGAACTGCCATAATAACTAATCAACAAGTAAAATGCACAGAAACACGGGTTAGCTCCAAACTTGCAAGAGCACTCATAGCAATGACTGTACCTTTGACTTATTGTGGGCTTCGCTCCACATGCAGGGTTTACCATTTACAGATTCAACCTGTCTCCATGTCTCCATCTAAATGTCCTCTTTAGAATTTTTATGGCAAAGTTGATCAACAACCACAGGAGATAGGATTACCACCCGATTCAACATGATAGCAAGCCAAATGAACCTTACACTCTCTTCAACCTTGAAAAATCAAAACTTCATTACCCAATGTTTTCCAATCTAAACCCTAACCTGTATGAAGCCTTGGGAGTAAGAAGCACTACCACATACCCCAGAATAAGAGGTAGATTGCCCAGCGTGCCGCATATGACACCTCCACCTCCCACACATCCATTCCAAACTGCATTTGCCAATTCCAACTTAATAAGCCCTAGGACGTGCTGACAAGAACCCCCAGTGTTCACATTAGCTCCAAGGCTTTGTAAAGAAAACTAGTTACAAAAGATCTTGATGATCTGACATGATATATCATATGTGTTCTGTGAGGAAATTAATGCAATTGATATGTAGCCATAGACAAATATATAGTAGTATAGGCCGCCTACTCCTATACGCCATAAACTAGATCAAAGGACTCGCTGCATTAGAGATGCAGCTAAATTGCATTTGCAATGCACGGTTTTGGTCCAGACCACTAGTTATGGTCCAGGCCACCATTTCCTAACCAGGAATAAAATAGTGTTTCCCATTTGATTCAAACGTTAGGAGAAAGATAGTACCTGTACCTCCTGATTGGGGGTTGTCAAAAGCACACAGCGGGAACCAGGAATCGGGAGAGGAAATATACAATGCTCTGACTCCACTGTCAAGGAGCACCTTTGATCTACCCCTTCAAGTGTGTAAAGCTTGCTGTGCAAGTTGAGATGCAAAGAAAACTGTTTCCCAGCCATCCAATCCACCTTATTTAAAAAATATGAGAGAACTTAATATCATTGTGGCGGGCCATAGACAAGAACCCATTCAGCCCATTATAGGTTCAGCCATCTCTTGCAGTCTTTGTATCTTGTGGGAGACCATCCTTCCTTCAAAGGTTGGGCTAGCACACCTTTCAGACACATGATGTAATAATCAACCTCCTTCAAGAGCAAAAATGGAGATCTCTCCATCCCTATTCCCCTTGAAACATAATTGAGGTTGACCACATCTCAGGAAGATGGAGCCACTACTAGTCAGTCTTCAGTTTAAGTGCAACACTCCATAGGGTGACATTACACCTAAATGAGCTATTAGCAACCATAAGAAGGCAGAAAAAGTTTCGTGTTCCAACATGGGACCAAATTGCACACTCCCATGTAGATCTCTGCATAAAAATCAAAGTTTTGCTATACAACACACCTGAACCTCATGATGATTGAAATTGCCGAAGGCAACATAGTACTCATCATCTTTGTCTGCCTTAAAATCTACGGATCCACTACCTGCACACCAGACAGCCTAAGTCAGTCAAGAGAGAGGGGCACCAACTCCATGGGATTGACAACTTTTTGTTACAAACAATGCCTTCAATCACCACTGTCTGAGCTGGACCAATCTTGGTAGACACATAATCCAATACAACTCTCATGGTGCTGGATACCTAGGGTCAACAACATGTGGCTTATTTCCTCTGCAGAATTTGAGTGGTGATGGACATCGTTTAAACCTCACCCCTTCCTCAGTAACATGGCAAGGAAGGTCACTTACCATGGATACGATACCATTGTATTGACGTACTAGGATTACTAGGATCATCAATCCACTCCTTCAGACCATCTTTTCCTGCCATTCCTCACCACCTGCTGTCAGTGAATTTTCACTATTATTTATAATGCTCGGATGGAGTCTTACATGACGTCCCTACATTATCTTGAGATGCCACATCCACAGAGAGAACAAGGGGTCGTTGCAAAGGCACAATCACGGCCCCTTGGTCATTTCTTACAACCAGACAAACCTCCACTGCTGTCTCACTAGGAAAAACCATACATTAGCTTTGTGAATTCAAGCCATAGCATCTGAAGAAATGCTCAGGTCAGGCATTCAGAGAGGCAAGCATTTTACCTCGTAATATTGCAAGCACCAAAGTGTCTTGTGCAGATCCCTTTATATCGTGCACCAAATCAAAAGAGGAGCCGTTGTTCAGCCAAAATGCCCACTCCTGCCATCAACCAGGAACACCAGATGAACATCCCCAACTTCGAACCACCCATTCAAAACGTGTTATTCGCCAATGGATACTAATCATTGGAGATGTGATGCATCCAAAAGGCACAAGCATGTTAGGCATTGTGGTGGGTCATCTAGAGAGTGACAAACCACAAATGTACACAGTGCTCCCCGTCTATTTCTCCATCTTTGCAAATGGGTTTGTGCCATGGAGGTAATAGGGAGATACCATAGAGACTGAATCATAAACCTTTCCAATCCACATGGCTAGTGCATGATTCTTACTTGGTGGTGCCTCTCATCAACAGTTGATTCATACGACTCAGCCCAGTCGATGGAGCGAGTCAAAGCTGGCTGCTTTGGGAAAGAGTACAGCACCACGCCTGGGTCTTTTAAATTTCGTATCTGCACCATGCATATTTCCCTTTTCGTGAGAGAATATCCTCAACGACTGGGAACATCCAAGGATTTCACTGGAACTGTGACGAAATCACTGGACCGTTACGGATTGGCCAAACACCACTGCAATTTTCTTCAACAACTCACGCATTACATTGGTTCTCCAATCAAGCCATGATAGAGCAGCAAGGCTGTCTTTTGGTTGCAAGCATCCTAAACTAGTAATGTCTCCTGATTTGATTTAGTGGCCTGAAGCAATCACAAGCCTGTTAAGTCCGAGTTATCTCATCAGTCCAACAGAAATTTTTGTTACCCAGAGAAGACAGTGGGCAGGAGAAGTTAATTTGATGTCCAACCTTGATTTCCTTCACTAAGACAGCCTTGGCCATTAACATTCTCGAAGAATTCTGTCCCAATTCTAGCTCCTCTGATTTATACAGAGCTAACAGCATCCACATGGAAACTATGACCCATCTCCCCATGATGCTCAAGCATTAGATTACAGGAGCAAGCACATGCAATAAAGACAGAGGGACAGAATCATAGCTATAGCGTCCTATGGCATATCCAGATACACCATCAAGAACCAGTCAGTCATCACTAAACTAAAATATCACATTCTGATATTATCAGGAAGATCTCATCTGAGTTGATATTGCACAGATTAGGATTTATAATAAAGACACAATACTTGAGTGAACCACTGAATATCCTAGGACCTTCTGATGTGCCACTTCCACGCCCTTCATACTGTCTTTGCCTCAGGACGTTTTGTCCTGCTCCATTGCGTGTTGCACTCATACAACCAGGCTATGATTTATATAGTATTTTTAATGCTGGATTATTTTGCTGGTAGGTTGGTATAATCAACGCCACTGTCCGAGTAACTACTAATAACTACACATTGCACCCACCAGCTCCCCTCTGCCAGGAGCCACCATTCAGTCAAATACTTCCGTGAGTTACATGGCAATAGGATCCTCCTGAAAGGCCAAAGGTCGCCAAGGCTATCCATTCGGAACAACCGGCCTTGTGTAGAGCAAAAGCTGCTTCCTGGAATTTTGAAAACTTGGCATCCACCACATTGGTACATAATCGAATGTATCAAAGGAAGGTGCAAAAGTATACTAGACTACATACCAAAGAACAGGAAGAGAGCGACCACGATGAAGATACCAAAGCCACATGATACATCTTCTCGTTGCCTCCGAATTAAATCTCCCCTCCATTGCCTCTGATAGTGCGTATTAGACGAGTCAATGTAGGTGGGAGGATAAAATTGGTTATGATGATCGTGGTGATGGTGGGAGCCAGCAGTGTCAAACGCTCCTGATCCACCATCGTGACTGAAGGCTGCCACCTCCCCTCCATCAAAGGCACCCCCGCCATCCCCCATGCCCTAAACCAAACTTCGTTCTTCGAGACTACAGCTCTCAATTTCATCAGGATACCTTTGGCAAGTTTCTCACTCCCTCAATCGATCTCTGTTAGTCTTTGATCCTTGCAAAGTTCTCTTATTTTAATCATTTGTAAACTCCTCCTCGAAGTGAAAGTGTGACATTGTGTCCACTGAGAATTTTTCAGTTTATTTAAAGCTGCCGCCGACCCTTCCTCCCTCCTCTCTTCGGCCTTCATCTCTTCGGATACGAAGAGTGCACTCTAGACTACAATACAGTTTCCATTCACAGAGTGAATCGTCCATTCACGATTCTTATCATCCATCCACATTGGGGTCTGACGTGGTGGTTTAGGAACCTCAAGTGAGACCTCGATGTCCGACATTGCAAATTTTTGGTTTCAATTTCATTTTTGAGATCCTTAATGAGGTGTCGAACGGGGGTGGACTGAAACGAGCGGCAATTTTTGAACAAGACGAGAGGCCAAGGTATTGCCCGTTTGCGTTGTGTGTGTGAGAGAGAGAGAATGAAATGAAATGGTGCTTTATGCTTTATTGTACTGCGCGAGAGGGCGAGTGAGGAACGCTTTGATGCCTGATGTAGGGCATTAAGAAGTAAGTGAGGGGAGTGAGGTATCCGCAGTAGTCATGGAGAAGATATCAGTTTCGATACGAGTACGGCCTCTGAGCAAGCAGGAAGCAAAGGGGAGTCCGTGGAAACTTGAACATAACTCAATTGCTCTTTGCAATGCCTCCGGGTACCCTATATCCGGCCAATCGTACACGTTCGGTATGAGTTCTTCCCATATGTCATGGTTCTGTAATGTTTGTAGCTCCTTGTTGACTATGCTGCAGTTAGGCTTGGCCAATGTTTGGCGACAGTCTCTCTGAGGGATTTGGCCTTCTGTGAGTGTCCGCTAACCACTGGCTACTATCAACATGAAAAAACATCCTGGTTGGAGACTACTCTAATGTAGAAATGAAATGAAATAGTACTTTATAACGTCCGCGGAAAGCTCAAAGAGCTTATGGGAAAGAATGGAAAAAAAAAAGAGAGAGGATACAAAACCAGGGCAAAAAAGCAGCCCAAACGCAACTACTGCTCAAGGGATTGCCTAAGGGTCAAGGCCTCGCGCAGGTAAGCTGCCAAGCATTTCTGATCCTCATAATGGAAGACTTCAGTGAGAGATTGAGTTCCACGGAATAGACAGTGGAATCTCCCATGGATCTCATAATACAGAGGGCAATAAAAGAAGAAGCAAAGTAGCCCATGATCGGCCAACGCTGACCACAGCACATTTAGCAGTGGAATGAGGAGACCAGTTGTAGTGAGAGAGAGATGAAATGAAATGAAATGAAATGGTACTTTATAATGACCGCGGAAAGCTCAAAGAGCTTATGGGACAAAATGGAAAAAACAAGAGAGAGGAAACTAAACCAGATCCAAAAATGAGCCCAAAAGCAACTACTGCTCAAGGGAGAGAGAACTGAAGATGGCCCCTGATCGCTTCCCTCACCTACCACTCAATTACTATTTCTCTTCTCACAGTAAGTGTGTCTGTGGTGGGCTCTTCCAACGAGATTGGTTGCTAAGTCAACCCCGTTGTTCAAGTCAAGGTTCGTGTTTCTCAAAGGTGGATACATTGGCTGTGCATGTGGCTGCAGACCGAGTATTTGGCAGAGAGTCTACGACTTTAGACATTTATGAAGCACATACAAAAGACATAATTGCATCAACTGTAAAGGGCTTCAATGGTTTGTGCACCACACCTCAATTTCAGTGATTGTTTCTCTGGCATTTCTGTTCTACAGCCCTAAGATCTCACATGTTCATGCACATGTCATAGGACTATCAAGCAATTGCTATGGCACGACAAGTTATGGGTTTTCATATTTATGTGTGTGCTCCAGTAGTCCAGGATTTTATCTGAATTCTCACAACCACCATCTCCTGGACATTATGCTTTGTGAGTAGGTGAGGCTGGCCCACATGAGCGGATATTTAGCAAACCTTTTCTCTCTTTGAGTTTAGATGTTAATCTGGAAAGTGCGATGGCAATGTCAGAATTTTTTTGCATGATCATGCAGAGCAAATGGGACTATGAAGTGATGTGCAAATGAGCATATTTATTATCTTTGTTGCCAATTTTTTTATTCCTAGACGACTGTGACAATACAGTGCCCTTCTTGCTTCCTGCATTTAGTCTCCCAGTAATTCCTCAATAGTCTATGGTGTTTAGAGCACATGAATTCCTTTGTCTTGACATGGCTAACTTCATTATTTTCCTTGCCTATTCCTCAGGTACTGTTTTGGCATATGGCCAGACAAGCAGTGGAAAGACCTTCACAATGCGTGGAACACTGCAAGAACCTGGGATCATTCCCCTGGCTGTGCAAGAAGTTTTCAGAAACATTCATATGGTATAACTTGTCAATAAGTTGCTCTAACTGATTTTTGGACGCCAAAGCAACTCCTAAGCAGGCATGACAACATATTTGAACTGTACAGGCAGAAAATCGTGAATTTCTTCTCCGAGTGTCATATCTGGAGATCTACAATGAAGAGATCAATGACTTACTGGCTCCGGATAATCAAAAACTACAAGTCCATGAAAATCTGGAGGTATGCCAGCAGATTCCTTGAAATCTCGAGGTGACCTATCTGTTTCTGAGTTCAAAGGAATTTAGAGGGACCTGGAAAATTAACTGACCTGTCCTGTAATTGGCATGTGAAAAATCTGGAGCATCAAGGGCTGAAGACATCTCTGACATGATGCCTGTGCATGGATTGTCTACAGCGTGGAATTTTTGTGGCAGGCCTAAGAGAGGAAATAGTGGTCACCCCTGAGCAGGTTCTGGAGCTGACGGAGTTTGGTGAAAGTAAGATATGCTCGATTGGTCTCTTTTAGACAAGCATGGTGGATATTGTGGTGTGTTGATACTATTAGCTACTAGGTGGACATGCAAATGCTTAACCTTACCTGTCTTGTGCTTCAACTAAGATGCCGATAAATAGGCTCAGGCAGCGGTTGGTTGGGATCTAAACCGTATGGTGTTGTTGCAGGTCATCGGCATGTTGGGGAGACAAACATGAATGTTTACAGCAGCAGGTCACACACCATTTTTCGCATGGTAGGGAATTCAGTTTTATGTAACTGTTAGAACAAAGTTTGGTTGGTTCTTGAAAGGTTACAGAGGTTCTTGTCAAATTCTTGCATTGCACCCTCTCACTTTTCTCTTCCAGTTGAGATCAATACAAGTTCATTAATGTTATGATCTTTACACTCGTGTGGTTCTGACATCTCTAGTCTTTATGGGTTTGAAGGTGTGTAGTCAACTTCACACCTTGTGCATATGAATGTACTTGATGGTGCCTTATTTTCTGAGGTGGCTCTAATACAAGCCAATGAATGCAGGTCATTGAGAGCAGGGACAGGAGCCAAGATGACCCCTCTGGCCCTGCAACTATGCAAGAGTGTGACGCTGTGAGGGTGTCTGTCCTGGTATGACCTCAATCTGAACCTTTCCATGAGCTTTCTGCGGATGTTATAAAGCACCATTTCATTTCATTTCATTTCATTTCATGATATCTTCTAGATTCTAATCCAGAGCTTTGAATCTTTATATTGTTCAGTTTCTTTGTCTGCTGTATTATCCAGTAAGATTTAGAGATTTCAATAGTGGTCTTCTCTTTGAATGGCCGGTCAAACTGGGCGCGGGGTCAATGGCCACAAGGTTATGGCGAACAACGTCTTATGAGTACATTCTTAGAATGGCCGGTAAATGGTGGAGATTTAGATACCATCAATAAAGCTATAGAAAGAATATGTGGTGGAGTTAGCTGTTCTAATACTTGCTAGAAATGTTTGATTTTCTTGCTATAGCAGGTGAACTTTTAGTACTGGAAGGCATTACATTGACTACTTTAGTGGTCCCTTGGTCTTAGCCTCAGTAAGTTATTGAATGGCATATGACATTGTACTATTAATTATGAGTTCAATGTTTGCTTGATTTAGTATCCTGATTGTCTATCCTTGAATGGGTTTGTGCAGAATCTAGTGGATTTGGCAGGCTCAGAGAGGGTGGCCAAGTCAGGAGCTGAGGGCACGCGTCTCAAAGAGGGAACCCATATCAACAAAAGCTTGATGACTTTAGGAACAGTGATCAACAAACTAAGTGAAGGCATCGAGAAACAGGGGTGAGGAATGATTGGTCGTTAGGAACTCATTATCTAGTACTGTAGGAGATTTTAATATTGTGAGATTGTAGACCATTGAGTGTTCTTGTTGTGGGACTGTTAGATCTAGACTGTTTGAAAACTCTGTACACCCATTCCTGGTCACAACATGGAATCATCCCAGAATGAAGCAAATGGGTGATGAATGGGAAGCTGTGTTTTTGTATTTTTCCTTGGAGAGGGGTTCATTGACAAAACCTCAAGGACTCGATACATGGTGTTCCGGTGGATGCAGCGGGCATATTCCCTACCGTGACAGCAAACTCACAAGAATTTTGCAACCAGCCTTAGGTGGCAATGCAAAAACAGCAATCATATGCAACATCACACCTGCTTTGGTAAGCTGTACTGATCCGAAGCTCCTGCATTAGGCTGTCAAAGTGAAATTTTTTGACTTATCGTTATTTCTCATCAAGCTTGCCATTTTGTGTTCTATGTTCTCTCCTTGCTCTAGATGCCCTATGCATATGAGGTCCTTGTTTTCTATAACCCCTTCCCTCAATATGTTCTTGAAATGGTAATGGAGAGAATATGCAGGTTCATGTGGATGAGACAAGAGGCACATTGTACTTTGCGAGCAGAGCAAACTGTGTCACGAATTGTGCCCAAGTTAATGAGGTAAGCTTTGTTACTGATTCTAGAGAAATGAAATGAAATGGTGCTTTATAACGTCCGCGGAAAGCTCGTAGAGCTTATGGGACAAAATGGAAGAAAACATGAGAGAGGAACAAATCCAGAAACCACAATTAATGAGAGAAATGAAATGAAATGGTGTTTTATAATGTCTGCGGAAAGCTCATAGAGCTTATGGGACAAAATGGAAGAAAACATGAGAGAGGAAACAAAACCAGAACTAATGTTCTAGTGATTGTCTAAGGGTGAAGGCCTTGTGCAGGTAAGCCGCCAAGCATTTCTGATCCTCATAGTGGAAGGCCTCAGTGAGAGATTGGGTTCCACTGAATAAACAGTGGAATCTCCCACGGATTTCGTAGTACAGAGGGCAGTAGAAGAAGTGTTCTTCAGTTTCAATTTCCTTGCTGCGCCCTATGCAAGCTGGACATAGGCGGTCCTCCCGTTGCAGGTTTTCCCATCTGCCAGTCTCTATCCGTAGGTTGTGGGAACCCACCCTGAACCGCCCCAATGCCCTCAGGAGGGAAGGAGATAAGGATGCTGAAAGGTGATTTGGCCTCAAGATTCTATCATCTCGGAGCACCAAGAATGTCTCTCGATAGAAGTGGAGCTTTGTCGTGAGATTGGGTAGTTTCCAAGTTCTCTTGACATGTAATTCCATAAGCTCTCTCCTAATGAGTCTGTTGCGGTCATGTCTGGATGTGATGTCCACCGCATCTGGATTCATTGGTAATAGGAAAGCAGTAGAAAGTCCGTTACGTTGAAATAAACTGTCCACTCAAGCATACCAGGAGTTCCTGAAACCTGCAGCTTTGAGCCTCATAGATGTTGTGAGGGCCCTTGCCACGAGCCCCTTGGGTGGAAGGGCCTGTAATCTATGGAGAAAGACTGTAGGCCGGAAGAGGGCCTCGGATTGCAATGGTACACATGCGAACTCTGCACCTAGGATCTGAGATGGAGTTGTGCTCCTGGCGCCAAGCATTGCATAGAGAAATGAAATGAAATGGTGCTTTATAATGTCTGCGGAAAGCTCATAGAGCTTATGGGACAAAATGGAAGAACATGAGAGAGGAACAAATCCAGAAACCACAATTAATGTTCTAGCGATTGTCTAAGGGTGAAGGCCTCGTGCAGGTAGGCTGCCAAGCATTTTTGATCCTCATAGTGAAAGACATCAGTGAGAGTTTGGGTTCCACTGAATAAACAGTGGAATCTCCCACGGATCTCGTAGTATAGAGGGCAGTAGAAGAAGAAGTGTTCTTCAGTATAGAGAAATGAAATGAAATGAAATGGTACTTTATAACGTCCGCGGAAAGCTCATAGAGCTTATGGGACAAAATGGAAACATGAGAGAGGAACAAGTCCAGAAACCACAATTAATGTTCTAGCGAATGTCGAAGGGTGAAGGCCTCGTGCAGGTAGGCTGCCAAGCATTTTTTATCCTCATAGTGGAAGACATCAGTGAGAGTTTGGGTAGAGAAATGAAATGAAATGAAATGGTACTTTATAACGTCCACGGAAAGCTCATAGAGCTTATGAGAAATGAAATGAAATGAAATGGTGCTTTATAACGTCCGCGGAAAGCTCGTAGAGCTTATGGGACAAAATGGAAGAAAACATGAGAGAGGAACAAATCCAGAAACCACAATTAATGTTCTAGCGATTGTCTAAGGGTGAAGGCCTCGTGTAGGTAGGCTGCCACGCATTTTTGATCCTCATAGTGAAAGACATCAGTGAGAGTTTGGGTTCCACTGAATAAACAGTGAAATCTCCCACGGATCTCGTAGTATAGAGGGCAGTAGAAGAAGTGTTCTTCAGTTTCAATTTCCTTGCTGCGCCCTATGCAAGCTGGACATAGGCGGTCCTCCCGTTGCAGGTTTTCCCATCTGCCAGTCTCTATCCGTAGGTTGTGGGAACCCACCCTGAACCGCCCCAATGCCCTCAAGAGGGAAGGAGATAAGGGTGCTGAAAGGTAATTTGGTCTCAAGATTCTATCATCGCGGAGCACCAAGAATGTCTCTCGATAGAAGTGGAGCTTTGTCGTGAGATTGGGTAGCATCCAAGTTCTCTTGACATGTAATTCCATAACCTCTCTCCGAATGAGTCTGTTGCGGTCATGTCTGGATGTGATGTCCGCCTCATCTGGGTTCATTGGTAATAGGAAAGCAGTAGAAAGTCCGTTACGTTGAAATAAACTGTCCACTCGAGCATACCAGGAGTTCCTGAAACCTGCAGCTTTGAGCCTCATAGATGTTGTGAGGGCCCTTGCCACTAGCCCTTTGGGTGGAAGGGCCTGCAATCTATGGAGAAAGATTGTAAGCCTGAAGAGGGCCTCGGATTGCAATGGTACACATGCGAACTCTGCACCTAGGATCCGAGATGGAGTTGTGCTCCTGGCGCCAAGCATTGCTTGGAGAAAAGATGACTGTAATGGTTCCAAATTCTTTTCCCACCAGGAGACAGGGACACCAGGCGCCCAGAACTCACAACCATAGATGGTAGCAGGGCTGACGACGGTGTCAAACAGCCACTTTTTGGACGGGGGATGCCGCAGATGTATTTGCTTGCATTTGGCCTGAAGGCGGACGGAGGCCGCCTTGCCTTTAGTCAACCTGTCCAAGGCAGTGGCTGCAAAGTGAAACTTGGGGGAGTGGATAACCAGACCTAGGTACCGGTATGATTTCACAATCTCAATTTCCTGCTGGTTGAAGATGAATCTACGATCAGCCTGGCCATTGAAGACCATGATCTTGGTCTTGCTAAGATTGACCTGCATCCCATAGTCTTTGCAGATTCCAAAATTTTGAGATGGCGTTGCAGAAAGACCGGGGATTGTGCCAAAAGGGCAACATCATCAGCATAGAGGAGATCTGATTGGGTTGGTCCCCCATCCAATGGGACCCCAACCCCATGGTTTTTTGATATGTAATTCTCCAAGGCGTCAATGTAGATCCCGAACAGGGTAGGTGAAAGGGGCCAGCCCTGTTTGACTCCAATGTTGCTGTGGATCTCGGCTGAGAATTCACCAGCGATGTTGACCATGCCAGTGACAATCTCATACATAGAAGAGATGGCACAAAGGATGTCTGGAGGGACTTCCACTCTATGGAGCCGTTGGAAGAGAAGGTCCCGAGGAACTGAATCAAAGGCTTTGTGAAAGTCCACGAAGCAAACATAGACCATTCTTTTGTCATAGCGTGCACTTTCCACCATAACTTGAAGAGTGAAGATGTGGTCAATAGTGGATCGGTTTCGACGGAAACCAGCCTGTCCCTCAGCACGAATGCGAGAGTACTCAGCCCAATCATCCAGTTCCATGGCCACTACTGCCCCAAACAGTTTAGCAAGTAATGAGGACACCATGATAGTACGATAGTTTGTCGGTGCGAGCCTGTCACCGCTCTTAAAAAGTGGGTGGATGATGCTCTTTGTCCACTCTGTTGGAAAGCCCCGTTGCACCACCTCATTGAAGAGGTTAGCTATAAAAGGGGCTAAAGTAGGTGCAGCATGCTTGATGAATTCACTCTGAAGTCCTGAAATGTCCACCGCTCTGCCATTTTGCAGCTTCTTGATTGCCTTACTGACATTGGCTGTAGTAAAGAGAGAGAAGTGAAGGGGTTTAGAGGTTATAGGAGAAGGAGTTTGGGTTGGGGAATGGTACAAAGACTGTGCATACTCATGCCAGACATGAATGTCAGTGATTGGGGGGGGATCTCTATGAGGTTTAAGGAGGGACCAAAAAGATCGAGGAGAAAATCTGATTTTAGCAAGGAAAGAAGATTGCAACTTGATAGTGTAGGCTTGCTTTTTGGATCTAATGAGGGACTTATAGTGCTTAAGAGCAAGATTAGTGGACTCTGGAGAAGAATTGGTATCAAGTAGTAAAAATTTGATGCAACGTCTAGCAGTCTTGCATTCCTCATCATAAAATGGTGCGTAACGACGAGTGGAGAAGGGTGAGGAGGTAGATGGAAGGGTGACGGGAAAGGATCGCAGGGCTGAGTCCCAAAGGGCTTGAGTAAGATGTGTAGCCTTGTCGTTAGGAGATGATAGATGTAGAATGGAAGGGAGGGTTGACGCAAGGTATGTTTCATACTCGGCGTCGTGTAAGTGAGAGAAAGGGGTATTAAAGTGGATACGTGGGTGTAAGGGAAGAGACGCAGAGGGGATCCTCACGGGGAGGGAGATGGAAGGAAATGCAAAGGAAAGGCAAGAGTGATCAGAATCCGGGTACCTCGTGATGTAAAAGGAGCTTATTCTATCCGGCTTGTTGGGGCTCCCCAAGAGATAGTCAACCACGCTTTGGCCCTTGTACGTGTGGCAAGTGAACTGGCTGGAGGATTTGAAGTTGGTTGTTCCATTGTAAATGGATAGCCCCTGAGTTTCACAAAACTTGAGTAGATGGTGACCGTAACTTGTGATTTCGCAAGAGGAATCTGCACTTTGCCTCTCCAATTCCGTATGCGAGCGTTGGATGTGTAGAGGATCTGTGTGGTCGAAGGTGGGGGCCTGTAGTGATCCTGTACGGGCGTTGAAATCTCCAACCAAGAAAATGTCCGTTTGTGGGGTACGGAGACAGGCCATATCGTCTTCCAATGGAACATATGGTGAATCTGTTCGAATATGTAGGCCGCTGTGCGGAGATGTGGCCGGAGCAAAATAACATCCCGCCAGCAGGATGTTGTAGCCTTTGATGTGACACCAAATGTACCTTGCCAGTGGGTCTTTGTATGGGAAGGAGATAAGTGGGAGAAGCCAGTCAGCAAAGTAACAAGCCACACCTCCAGATCCTTTGAGACCTTTACGTGGACGAATCACTGACTGAAAGCTATGCCCGAGAATAAAGGGGGGGTCCTTTCCTTCATACGCATGAGTTTCCAAAAGAAAAAGAACATCACACTTGGAAAGAATATCTAGAAGCCCTTGAGGGTGGCTCCACAACGAGCCATTACAGTTCCATGAGCCAATGTGTAGATGTGAGCGTGCGTTGGTCTCATGGTGCCCCAACCCCTATTTAGAGCTAGAGGGGCGACGTTCGTGCTCCCGGACAATTACCCTCCCATCTCGGTACACGGCATAGTGCCCTTGAGCTCGAGCTTGCTTAACCTGCAACAGTTGCGCCCGCATGGCGTTGTATTGCAAAGGGGTCAAGTCATCGTTGAGGTACATACCCTGACCTCTCAATTGAGGTCTCTGCCTGAGGACTCTATCCCGAGCGCCCTTGTCCTTGAATCTAATGAAGAGGACTTTGTGCTCTGAAGATCCTGCACGCCAAGCCCTTTCAATGCCACTCGCGCCCCGTGGGAGAGCAAGGTTTTGCTGAATAAGGCTGGTGGCAGCGTCAAGAGGGTCCCCCTCAGCAAGGGCCCCTAGCTTCCCAGTGACCCTGAGAGAAAGGAAAGAAACATACGGAAGAGACTTCATAAAATGGCCACAGGAAGCCTGAACAATCAACGGGTCAAAAGTCTGGGGGCTGAAGAGCCTATGGGACAAGAATGCATATCAAATGTAGAAACAAGTTCTCTACTAGGCTAGTTGGCTACTTGGTGAAGGTATAAAGTATTTCTGATCTTGTATATAAATGCTTGTTCAAAAGTCTGAGTGTGTCTGCAAGAGACTTTTGGAAATGCTTCCATCCATGTCTAATGCATTTCACATGGACTTTTTGTGTTGGTCACAGATAATGACAGATGCTGCCTTGCTGAAGCGCCAAAAGAGGGAGATAGAAGAGCTACGTAGCAAGTTAAAGGTAATGTGTGAACATATCAGTGTATTAATATTGTTCATAAATGAATGGCTCCAGTAGATGTAGGTTGGATACATTATTTCCTTAGTTGATTTTTCTGTGTCTTTTGTCTTGCCTCCCCCTCCCCCAGCTGCTGAAAGCATGTCGGGAATCAAACCAGGCATGCAGTGGACAATGCTGTGCTTCTTTTTTTTACCCCTCAATATATTCCGGGACTTTTCTGAGTGTGCATAGCATGCAGGGGTTCTGCACTGTTCGGCAGCAGCAGTGGAGGTCTAGCTGATCTCCTTAGTTTGATACACTTCAATCGATACTTCTCGTACTGTAATGATATAAATGGGGTCTCAGACTGCCATCTAGTTTATTGCCTTGGTGCTCACTTGAATGATTGCACCGTTCACAGGGGTCACACTCAGAACATTGGGAGGAGGAGATTCTTAACTTACGGAATGCATTGCTAAAGGTACGTGACAAACAAGTGACTGGGTCCTCCATGAAGTTTCCATCTTCTGTCAAAAGGGGTAGAAGAATGGTCCGTTGAACCATCCTTGCCTGGGATTCAAAACAAACCTTCAGGATATATCTGCAGAGTTTGTGCAAGCTATGAAATTCTCTGTAATTGCTAATGCTTGGATGTCTGGTGCTCTTGTTGCCAGACTGAATTGGAGAGAGAGCGAATGGCCTTAGAGCTGCAAGAGGAGAAGAAGGCACAAGCAGAGCGGGAGCGCCGGTTAAAGGAGCAGGCACAAAGAATTCAGAATCTCAGTACCATGGTTATTAATTCTGCTGTGGATGACCGTGACTTTGAGAAGCGCAACAAAAAGGTTAATCTCTCTGATCAACTTATCAATCATTAATGGCCTCATTATGCTCCCTTGTTTCCGACCAATTGACCACTAACTGCCGGGTTCGCAGTTCTTTCCAAATTCAGTATTCCTGTCATAAAGACCAGCTACACCTTTGTTTTGACTTCAAATATGTGCTTATTCATGTGAGAGCTTGTTCTAGTCTGTCATTTGTTCATTCCCAGCTTGCACCAAGTGCAACCAGGTAATTGAAACTGAAAAACACTTCTTTTATTGCCCTCTGTATTATGAGATCCGTGGGAGATTCCACTGTCTATTCTGTGGGACTCAATCTCTCACTGAAGTCTTCCATTATGAGGATAAGAAATGCTTGGCAGCTTACCTGCACGAAGCCTTGACCCTTAGGCAATCCCTTTGGTTTTGTCTCGTCTCTTCATTTCATTTCATTTCCCATAAGCTCTTTGAGCTTTCCGTGGACGTTATAAAGTACCATTTCATTTCATTTCATTTGTCAGGTATTTGCAAGCTTTGAAGCTGTTATGCATACCTTTGACTGCTATGTCTCTTGCAGGGAAATCGCCGTGAAACGTGGTGTCCAAGAATTCCTCTCTTGGAGCTAGATATTGAGGTTGGAGCACTCATTTTCTGCAGATGCATTTGTGGAATTTGTGGGTTTCGGTGTGACAATTCCCTTAGTTTCTTCCTCTGTAGGGCTTTTGCATATAAGCAACTGTGTAGGCTCACGGAGGGGTGCCCTTAAAATAGTACAGTCCCATACGAAAGGCTGTTATCTACTTGGAAAAATGGTGGCAGTGTTTTGTGTGTTCCATTCCCCTTGTATTCCATCCATCTGGTTCTCTGGTGACTCATCCTAAACTAACTGTGCTTCTAGACTTGCAGATATCTATGTATTTTTGCAGTTTTTATAATGACAACCCTCACAAAGTATTTGTTTGCCATTCAAAACTGTATGAATGCAGCAACAGGATCTGAAAAGGTCTTTTACAAAGGCCACTGCACGAGGCCCTCTTCATGAGTTGGCACTGCCATCAAGGAGGGAGAGAATGCAAGGTTTGCCCCCCCCTTTTGAGAAGCTTTGTGAGGAGGAAGACACTACAGCTTTTGAAGGCTTCAAGGTGGCAGAGGGAAATTCAGCAGCTGGAAGCCCATCTGAAAGTGGTAGCTTTGGTTTAGGCAGTTTCTACCTGGATCCAAGCTCCCGTATTCATGTAGCCAAGAGAAAGAGAAGATCAACAGAAGAGACAATGCCGACTGAGGTGATGAGTTGAACTGGCCATAAACATTGAAGGAAGCTCTGTCAATTGGACACAGTTATTGTGGATCTAGTCCTCCAGGCCTCAGAAAGATCTTCTCCTATGTTTGTTGCTGGCAAGGGGTTGCTGTGCTAGGGGGTGTTATTGCCGGGTTAAAGAATATTTTCTGTGGACTCGATAAAATTGAGCTCGCCAAATGACTGACATAAATTTGTGGGTAATGATGATGCAGCTCAAGCAGCAGCTCAGTGACTTGCAAGAAAACTATGAGGACCTGCAGTATGAACATGAGCTTAAGGTCAGTGCTCTTTCCTTTATTGCATGTACTTATTAGTCTGCTATGACTATTGAAGCTGTTGTATTCCAGTTCTTCCCTTTTGTTGGCATTTTTGTTGTCTAAGCGTAGCTTTGCTCTGACACTATTGGCTTGTAGATGAGAGAGAAGATGATTGAAATGGAGGAACTGAAGAATGAGCTGGCCTATGCTCAAGCCGCTGTAAGCAAGTCGCGGAAATTGGATGATAACTATCAGAATTGTCAAGAGGTGGGGAAGAAAGGCAAAAGTTTGGATCTGTGGGGTACCGAACCTTGTGCTGGTAGTATCAAACATCTGAGGACGCAGGTACCCTTTTGAGCAGTGTTGCTTGCAGAAATAGCAAGTCGGGCAATGGCCTATGCCTCAATCTTTTTTAAATGGTAGGTTTTCCTTAGAAATTTGGAAGGTGCAATACACTAGTTGGCAGTGAGATCCAAGGTGTTGAAGTACAATTGTGGGATGGATATTGCTTTTCTTTGTATTTTGGAGGCTGACTACTGTGGAATTTCTCTGCTTGGGTTTAAGCCAGAGCTTCAAAGGACACTGTCTTTAAGAGAGCCTTGAGGAAAAGTAGAGGTCCAAAGTGAGAGCAAATTGACAGTTTCTCCCTTATTTGCTAGAAAGCCCTTAGAGAAATCCTCTGTCCAGGTGCACAATCTGGAGCTGGAGAAAACTTACATGCAGCGGGAGTTGGATAGTCTCATGGAGCAGGCTCAGGACCAGTCATCTACTGCTAAGGAAAACTTAGAGAAGGTATGACATATCCAGTTACACTGACCACTAAGACGTTGGTTGAAGGACTTTTGGGAGTTCTTGTCGGCTTACAATGACGTCGTGTCTGGTTCACCAGGCAAATCAAGAGCTCTGCAATGCAAGGAAGGATGCCAGAGAAGTGGAGCTACAGCTGGCTGTGGCTCTTCAACACATTCAACAGCTGGAGAAGGAGAAGAAGGCTGAACTAGAGCTGCAAACACAACTCGCTATCGCATTGGGCGAACTGAAGAGCGAAGTGGAGGCTACCAAGTCCACTACAGATGGTTTCAATGCAGTTGCGATTGAAAGTAGTCAAGCCCTGGACCTTCATGCGAGAAACTTTCAGGTAGACCCTTCATACCTCTTGATGGGTGTCTTGCCCTTCATGGATTGTGGTATTTATTTGCTGTTGTAAGATGAGATAATAAGATTTGTATGTCTTTGAGAAAGTGCAGGTGCTCAAGCAAACCCTTCAAAGAGATGTGGAAGAGAAGGCTAGCCTTGTGCAACATGGGGAGGCAATGCAGGTAGCCATTCAGGTGCTGGAGGGAGAGAGAGATGCGTTGATGGAAACAACCAAGCAAGCACAAGCAGACATGGATCGCCTTCAAGGAAAGCGCAGACAAGAACTTAAAGAAGCTCAAACAAAGCTAGAGTTGGCACTGTCTGAAAATCAAATAGCTGCTGAGCGCCTGGGTGCACTGCATTCCCTGCTGTCTCAAAAAGATGAAGAACAGCAGGCACTTCAACAGAAAATTCAGAATCTCGAAGCAGGGTCAGCAAGGGATCTTGGTGGGGCTGCAAGTGCTCTGTGTATGGTGAATCAAGAGAAGGAAACTGCAATCTTGAAGTTAAGAGAGGCGACCGATGAGCTAGAATTGCAGAGCACTCAATTGACGAACCTCAAACAGGAACATGCTGCACTAGTATGTGAACTTTTGACCTTGAGCCTTTGTCATTAGCTTGTTGGTATGTGAGGCGTTCCACTCGGTTATAGCTTGGCAGTTTTCCTCCTTGTTCTCTTGTTTCCTCTCTTTATCTTTTTCTTGTCCTGCTATTTATCTGCTTCGGCAAACAACAGCTTATGATTATATTCTTATCCTGCTATCTCAGGCTGAGAAGTTTCATGATTGCAAAGATGCATGGAAAGCTACTGAAGCATCAGCAAAAGAGTTGGAAGGGCAAAAGGAAGTGTTGGTGCACGTGAGTTCCATTCATTCCACCATTGTTTATGTTGTAGTTTCATTCTGTTTGTCCTCGTAATTTGGCTGCTTAAAACCACAATTAGCTCATATCATGGCATTTCCAACTGCCAGTTATGAATTTTTAATCTGGTACTTTAAGAGAGACCCAGTAAGTGGTTTTTGGCACAGGTTCCCCCCAATGCACATCTTAGATTGTAACTATTCTCCTACAGTGGTGCATGGTGCGTGTCAAACCCACTTTTTGTAAATACAATGTAGCATAGTATGTTATTATCTGGATGTAATATCAAGGGAACCCACTCCCTGAATTCAAAAAGCACTGTAGATGAACATGACATTTTGCACTGATGGTTGAGCATGGTATCTTGTCTTTGAGATGGTGGGCGTTGGTATCATGTTTGGTATGAACAGCAATTGACAGAATCACACCTTGAGATGGAGGAATTGAAGGCTGCAATAGCTGCCCACGCAGAGGATCACAGCTTGGAATGTAGTTCTGTTGTCCAGGAGATTTCTTTTCTCAGGGAGCAGCAGCAGCATAAGGTGGGAAAGATTGATTGCCTCAAATATCCAAATCGTGTTGTTCAGCTTTATGAGCTGCAGAGTGATGTGATCTCAAGAAATGTCGTTGAAGTAAGCTGGAGTAAGCTTGGGAAGATCTTGTACATTTTTCATGTCTCCAATAGGTCAAAAAAACCAAAAGAGTCATTACAGTCAGTTATAGAGACATTTTCTGTACTATCTTGGTCTACAGTCCTTTCAAATGTGCACCTTGCCTTTCGGTGGGGTGTTTCCTCCAACAGAATTTCAAGAAGCTTATAGTGGGTCTTTGCAGCTTGGTATACAATGGAACCAGCAGCCATGACCTTGGCATCCATTTGAATTTGTTTCTAACAAGGTGTTGATATGGTATGGTTGGTTTTCATGGGAATCAATTTCTATGGCAATTTAGTAGGACATAGGCTTTTTTTCCTTCTACAGTTGTGGACAATGGCATGAACTGCAGATTGAGAAGCTCCAGGCTTGTGATGCTGCCCTTCAAAGTGCTGAAGCATCGGCAATAGAGGCTGCCAAAGAGAAGGAGGAGCTAGCACAGGTTAGTCTTGCTCTAAAAATGGCTCCCATTGCTGCCACTATCTCTTGGTTGGGTCTTGAACTGCCATAAGCATGTTGACATTTTGTGACCTGTGATTCCAAGTACACAGCGCACTTGGTATCAAGCTATTGTGGCTTGGGGTTAAGGAAATGACGATATAAACATTCAACAGACTGCAGTAGTGAGAAACAGAATAGTGTTATTGCTGCTTATGTGGGAGGCTTTGTGGGATGGCAGAAGCTCATAGCTGTAGAAGCAGAAATGGAGGATGCAAAAGCAGGCTGGGCTCGGCTAGCAGATCGTTGCAGCGCAAACTTGGAGGCACTTAGCCTAGAGAAGGATGCTCTTGTTGAAGAGCGGAATGAATTGAAAGCAGCTCTTGATTTGGTTGAGAAAGAAAGAGACAGTTTGAAGGAACTGAGTGATCAATCTCAAGAAAAGTTGAAGGTGCTTGAGACAAAGGTGGAGTTGCAGAGGCAAGAAATCAAGTCAGTGGGAACAGTGTTGGGGATTGAGAACTCTGAGAAGGCTGAAGCTGGAGAACTACTGAGAGAGTTGCAAGCACTTTTGTCTCAGAGGGTTGGAGAAGTGCAGTCTCTTCAGAAGAAGATTGTCGATGCAGAAGCAGGGGCAGCTGTGGCAAAAGAAGCTCTTGAGAAGAGAGTTAGTGAGCTTGACATGAAGCTGGAGCTGTTAAGCGCTGGTAGTGCCAACGCTAGAGAGCATATGATGAATGTGGAGAAGGACAGAGACACCTTATTGAAAGAACTGGAGAAAAAGTTGTACACTGCGAACACTGAGATTGCAGAGACAGGAAAGCAGTTAAAAGAGGCCCATTCCTGTTTGTCAGCAAACTTCCAAGAGCAACAAATCTTGCAAGAGAAGCTTACGGAGCTCAACGCTGAAAAGGTTTGGCTCTTGCTTGTTTGATTTGTCCTGTTCTGTGAGTAATCTGCAAGTGTGTCAGCTGTAAAGAGCACCTATTTGACCCTTGGAACCTATGATAGGTTCATAGCATTCTTCCAGAGCTCTTATTTCTCTTGTACTTCTTGTAGAGTAGACTGCATTTCAAGTGTGGGCAATATGTTGTTAGTGTTTATAGAGATATACATTGATTCTAATGATGTTGACATACTATGCTATCCCAAGCAGTCTAAGATGGAAAGGAGTTTGGGGGAGAGAGAAGGACAACTGGCAACACTAAGGGAAGCCTCAGCAGAGGCAATCAACAAACTGGAGGTAAGGGTTCTCTTGGAAGTTCTTCTCATTACATGAGTTAGGCTCATTTTATGTGGGTTGGTGTTAGACCTTTATCTGAGCAAGTTTACTGAAAGCCAAACACAATATGATAACGCATATCAATAAAGAACTGACCATGACTGTGTAGATTTTTTGGATGTGATGAAGCTTATTCAACTTTCTTCAGCCCATTTGAAATGAACACTTTGTCTCATCTTTGTTTTGAACATGCACAGAACCAGTGGAGATTTCAGTTCTATGTTTGTACCCTAGGCACGTACTGAGATCTAACTCGTAACAGCAAGACTACCAAGAGGTCAGCTGTAGAATTTTACTCTGGACTTGAGAAATCCAGTTTTTGGAAGATGGTTTCCCCTTCTGGAAACTTCTTTGAAAACATGCTGAAAGAGATGACTCAGTGTAGTGGAGCTGTTGGTTTGCCTGCTCCCATTTTGAGGTGTAGATGACAACAATGGCATTGCGTAAGGATCTCGTTGCTGCAAAGGCAGCCCCTGCTGCTTTGGAGAAGGAACGCGACAGTATTCGGAAAGAGCTTGAGAAGTTGAAGGCAAAGATGAAAGACACTGAGGCTAAAGTGAAGTCAATCCTTCAGGAAAAGAGCAAGATTGAGGTACCCTTGAGAATGGATTCCTGTAGCTATTTCTGATCTTAGACACAACTTCCACTGCATGGTATGTCTACAGTCTCCATCGGTACTGCTGCACAACCTGTGAGGCTTGGTCAACAAGAGCAGTGGACTAAGTCCGTTGACCTCAAGGAGATTTTCATTTTTGGTATTGGTTAACTTACCTTCATCATCAGGCAGGATTCCTGTAATTTGACCTGAGATTTACAAATAACGAAATTCTTACAGTCATTAAATAGTGGTTGCATTTTCCTGTGACTGCAGGCTGAGAAAGCGAACATGGAGAGAGAATTGAAGCAGCTCCGCCAGAGTACAGTGCTGCTCAATAAGCGTGAATCAATTGTTGACAAACGTCGTGAGTCAATTGCCACAGGCCTCAACAAAACAAAGATGCAGCTCTCATCCACGGAGCATCAACTACAGATGAGAACTGCAGAACTGGAGAGGACTGTGTTTGATTTGCAGCTTCTCCAGGTAAGGACTCTGTACTTATATTTCTGCAAATGATTCACTACAGCAGAAATACAGTCTCCAGCCGTACAAGCCAGTGATGCTGTAGCCAAGGATCCCGTGTGGGCAAGAAATTTATCACAACATCTCTTATTGTTACTGGGGGCATCTCAGATCTCAGATCCTTCAGAATGGCGTCCATGCTTTTCACTCTTTCATCTCTGATATGAGTGAGTCTTACATGGAAGTGAACTTATAAAACAGTATGTGTTGCAGGATTCATTTGCAAAGCTCGAGTTTGCAATGTCTGAGACTGAGAGCGCATCTACAACTCTAAAAGAGAAACATGCTGAGGCTGAAAGCACAATTGCTGTGCTGAGTCAAGAAAAAGCATCTTTGACTTGTAGCATGGTGAAGATCTCTGATGAACTAGAAGCGGCTTTGGAGCAGCAGAGGACAACCAGCTCTCAACTTGAGGCTCTTCAAGAAGAACACACCTCACTGGTATGAATGCCAGACCAACACCCTAGCTGTAATCATCACCCTTACTACTCTAAAAGTGAACTGAAGCTACTCCAGGAGAGCTGACATTCCTGTTTTATGGTTAAGCGGGGCAGAATGGTGCTCAGGAGGACAGAACACCATATTTTAGAGGTCCAGTTGTATGCCAGCTTACTCAACGTGTTGTGGTAATATCCATGGATGTCTACAACATACACCTTGCAAGATTCAGATAGATTTTGTGGTTGCTCTGACTGAGTTATTTTCTGCAGCTCTTCTATACCAATCAGTTCCTCATACTTGTGACATATGTTTCTTTCCACACAGGTGCAGATGCTCCAGTCGTGTGAAGCTTCCTGTAAAGCTGCTGAATTATTGGCGAATCAGATTGCAAGGGAGAGAGATAACTTTGCACAAGTGGGTGGCGACTCTATCACTCAACTAGCAGAGTCTCCACTGTATTCCACAAATATTTGCACTAGAGAAGTGTGTTTACTTGACCTAGAAGTCAATTCTTATAAGGGGGAAATGAAGTTAGGCATAAAACTTCTCTGAACTTGTTTCCAGTTTGTAATGCGGGTGAGGAGGACCTTAAGGATGATCTGAATGGCCTACCTACCCTCAACGTCTTATGAGCACATTTTTATTAGGGGAAAGGTTGACAAATACTCTCCATTGTTGATGCCCAGATGTACTCACCCGACACGATACAAGATTTGCTGTGGTTTGCATGTGCAGCAACTCACAGATGCACAGTTTGAGTTAGAGGAGGAGAAAGCAGCTTGTGCTACACAGACAGATGATCATGATGCAAAGTGCCATAAACTATGCAAAGAAATAGCTAACCTCACTCATCAGGTTCAGCAGGTGCGGTGCCTCTCACAATATTTCAACACCGGACCTGTAGGTAGGAAAAATGACATTACTGCCAATAAGCAGGCTTAACATAAGTTGAATGGTTTGCTAGAGCTGCCTCTGCTGGTTGGCTCATGTTGTTGTCGTTGGTTTAGTTAACCCACAGCTCTGGTGATGATGAAATTAATTCCAATGCATGTATGTCCACGATCAGGCTACCTCTGTCATCCTGCTCTCATGTATTGCACACGAAAACAGAAGTCCATGACATATATTGACGCAGCTCTGGGGTTGAATCAGCTCCAGAAAGTGCAAGAGGAAGCAGTGACTGCAAGGGATGCGCTTGAAGGACAAGTCTGCCAACTGGAGCAAGCTCTTCAGGATAGAAAAGAACAATCTCTTCTTCATGAGGAGCAGGTCTGTACTTTCTGTCATCACCTAGTTTTCAAAGCCTTCGAAGCAGGCCTAAAGAAACTATTGTTGAGTTCTGAGTTTTTTTGGAGGAGCCTCAGGTAAGAACTATAGTATGACCACAAGGCTACAGCAGAAAACTTCTCAGCAGTACATTCTCTTTCCTCTTTCCCCTTCGGCTCTTTGCGGTCCCACAGACGTTTTCACCTCTTTCAGAGTTGAATGGTGAGCTGTACTTTTAGGGTTCCACGAGCTGGTTGTTGAGGGCCCCACTTTCCTGTCATGAGTTCTTTCCCTCTTTCTTTGTTCAATAAGGTCATTGAGTTTTCTTTGGATCCTATATTATTTCTCTCTTTCTGCCTACCTGCACAAGGCCTTCACCCTTAGACAATCCCTCAAGCAGTAGTTTTGGCTCTGGTTTTGTTTCCTCTCTCATGCTCTTTTCCATTTTGTCCCATAAGCTCTTTGAGCTTTCCGCGGACGTTATAAAGTACCATTTCCTTTCATCTCAAAGAAAGGTCACTCTTCTGAACCAAGTCTAAATGATGGTGTCACTTCCCCCCAATAGAGGCTACTGCCTTCCGTTGGGAAGGTGGACACCTTCTAATGGCCATAACCAAGGCAACAAGGTTGCCCAAACTTCCCCCAAAGGCTGGAAATCCCCCATGTAGCACATTAGGTGACCGGCTTGCAGTGACCACCCTATTACCTCGAAGCTGCATGTGGAACTGCAGCTTGTCTTTGTTGACATTATGTTTGTGGAGGTTGTACTGATTATGCATGACAAGGCGGACTATCAGGCACGACTTCTGTGCTAAAAACAGGCTTGAAGATTCAAAAGTTGAAGACCTGCTGTAGTTGTATTTCTTCGCTTTCAGGGTCAAGCCAGCACTAAAGCCCTCCAAATATATAACAATTTGCCAAAATTATCAACCATGAACCTGGACCCTAAACTTGTTGCTCACCAGTTGTGAAAAGCCAAAACCAGTACTAATACTTGTCTGTTGTAGGTTGAGCATTTAACTGCAAAGCTTGAGGAAAAAGTCACGCTTGCCAAAGAGCACTCCACAATGCTGGAGGAGCAGGTTGCTCTTGAAAAGGAGAACTCTAAAAAGCTCCAGGAGCAAATTGAACTGGCTGCAACCAGCATTAGAGAAGAAATGGAGGCCAGGTATGTTCCTTGACAAAATAAGAGACGGAGGGAGAGACACTTAAATGCCAATGTTTGCCAAGGGAGCTTGGGTTTGCTTAGGAACACTAGCAAGCAAGATAAAGTTGTCAACTCTTAAATGAATGTAGCAGCTGTTCCTCTCAGTTACAGAAGATTATGACATTGTGGGTGTTTATTGCAGGTTTATTTTGAAGTTTGTGGGGATGTTATGTAAGAACATGTGAGATACATAAAAGGCCTGCTTGTCCATACTGGAGTGCTTTCCTTTCTATCCACTAGGCTGAGTCTTTAGGACGGATGAGCAGCAATAGAGGCAGCTGAGTGTTTGTGGTCACACCCTTTTCTGTGATCCATGTTTTTATTGAAGCCCAGAGTGGTGTGATATCTGTAGAATGAAGCTGTTAGATGAGTCACAGCAACTGGAACAGAGGCTCCAGGAGAGTGAGGTCAAACTTGCAGGGGGCCCCACTGCTGAACACATGCTGGCACTGGTTTGTTTTCCAAAGTTCCACCCTCAAATCTTTGTTTGATGTGAAATGCCACTTTTCTATAGATTATTTAACTGGTGTGATCTCTGCTTTTTTCCTGCTCTGATTTTTGCATCAGTATTTTGGAGGCTTTGCTTTTCACACCCCCTTCATCATTCATGTACACATGAATTCAATGATTCCATGTCTTACAGGACACAAAGCTACGAGAACTCGAGGATCATGCTTTCAAACTGGAAGCGGAGTGCAGCACTGAGAGGGAATCAGCTTGCCTGGCAAGAAATGAGGCATGCTGTCTTGACCACATACTTGCACTCTAGATCAGCTATATATGACGGAGGATATGAGTAATCTCGAAGATTTCATGTTGAATCTTTAGTCAGTATAATAGGCCAATACTGATGCATGTTTTTTCCTTTCAAGGTACTTTCCTTGCCAGCCATCACTCTCTGCGTAATAAGTCCCGGTGATGAGTGGGCAATGCAGTGAGCTCCCTAACTTGAAATGTGGTGCTGACTGTAGCCTTCCCCAGTGGCTTGTATATCATTTTGTGACTCTCAGCTTTTCTGGTTGTCAATGTCACTCAGCTCGTGTTTGTGACACTAGGCTTTGTTTGCAAATCTCGTTGCCCATAACCTTGCTGGACTAGGTGGAGGCAGGTCGCAATGATGATAAGGCATGTTTTCTCTGAGTATTGTTTTTTAACCGCTTGCAATAGACACCCTTATGCTAACACGATGAATGTCATGCAAACAGGTACAAATCCTTCAAGCACAACTGAATAAGGCCAGGCGCCAGGGAGAAGATATCCAGTCAGACTTAAATAAGGCTGGCTTGGAAACAAATGCGTTGAGATCTCAAATTGCAGTGTTGGATGCATGGTACATTGACAACTTTTACATAGAACAGAGTGCGAATGAATTTTCACCTCATTTTCTTTCTAGATGAGGCTTCCAATGTACTCTAATCTTTTCTCTCAGGCACTCATCTTGCCCTTTGTTGTCTTCCTCTTGTTTCAGATGTCTAATACAACTCTCTTTATGATGGATTTTCAGCAAGGAGCAGCTACTTGAGCAGCTGCAGCATAGCAGCAAGGAGTGCGTGAAACTGCAAAACAATCTGGCTGTCGTCTTTAAGGTTGGCATGTCTGTGAGTTCTCTTGAGTTTATGTAGCGGAGAAGTAGTTTCTCTTAAAGCCTCTGGTGCTCAAATGAAAAAAGGACTATATATATATATATATATATATATATATCTATAAACTGTCGGTTGGACAGTTTTGAAAATTGATTTGGATGTATGAATGTATATTTAAAATGCATCATGACTTAATGCACTGTGTTGCAGGAAAACTGGATCAGTAGCGGAAAGCTTCAAGTACGTCTAGAAAAAACAAAAAACAAAATGCTAGCATTCCAGGGCCGTTGGAGAGATTCCAAGATGGTGATACAAGAGCTGACTGAGTCTTTGAGAAAGGTCGAGACAACTTTGGAAGAGACACGGAAGTCTCAAGCCCATGAAAGTTTGAAAGCTGAGCTTACAGGGGCTAAGCTGGAGATTGTGCAACTCCATGTTGAGCTTGAGAGCTTGCGGTATGGTACTCCTTGAAAACTCTCTCATAAAGCTACATGTTAGAAGAACTTGGAAGTTACCCAACCTCACGACAAATCTCCATTTCTATCGAGAAACATTCTTGGTTCTCCGAGATGATAGAATCTTGCGGCCCAATTACCTTTCGGCCTCTTTATCTACTTCTCTCCAGAGGGCTTTGGGGCGGTAGGCTCCCACAACCTACGGATAGATTGTACTCATAAGACGTTGTTTGCCATAGCCTTGTGGCCATTGACCCCGCGCCCAGTTTGAGCAGGAACAAAAGGGACAGAACCTACCTCTGTCAGGGGCTGACGTTGGTAGTAAGACTTACCTCCATATATAGAATTAATCCGGGTTTTCCAGATATCCTCTAGAAATCCCTTCACACAAGCATCAATCTGCTGTGTGTGATTTGCCCAAAAACTAGGCCTCAGGAGGGCCTGGGCTTTTGGCTCAGCCTCGAGACTTTCAAAGTTGGTAAACAGGGGTACAGGCACAATTCCCTTAATAGATTTGAAGAGAGCGTCTCTTTGGTGAGAGAACCCCGGACAGTGTATCAGAAAATGAATACTGTCTTCAGATTGCCCACACAACGGGCAATTGCACTCTCCCTTTCCTCTCTGCTTCTGTTTGCTGTTCAAAGGTAGGCTCCCTACCCTGAGTTTAAATTTCAGTCTAGTGCCGAGAGTGGGTAGACCCTTGAGGTCATCCAAGATGTCCTCCCCCATGTCACAGACTGGAAACAAGTTCAGGGAAGTTTTCTGCCTAACTTCATTTTCATCAGACAATCTCATGGCAACAGACATGGCTGAGGACACTACAGCCTCTAAGTCAGATTTATCCAGCAGGGTCAAGACTTGCAGATCCAGGTCCAGGTCCTTGAGGATCTCTTCTACTCTCTTCTGCCAGGACTTAGCCTGTTTGACAGGGCGGTCCTGTTTCCAAGATATAGAGTCGATTAACTTAGGATATCTGGTGTTGGGCATATGTTGCAGCTGACCCCACCATCTGACCTTGAATTCATCTCGTCGGGAGCTTAAGGACGGAATGCCAAACTCACCCCGAACAGCCACATTGGCTGTTTTGGAGCATGCTGACATACACTCCTTAAGCACCCCCACTTGAATGGATTCTAGAGACTTAGCCTGGTTGGAGTTATCAACCCATATAGCAGATCCGTACTCCAAGGCAGGTCTAATAACGCGACAAAGCATGGTTTTCTTAACCTCAGAGTTGACCCCTCTGCAGTGGAAAAATTTAGTGAGCCCCAGAGCTTTGCCCTTGCCAGTTTGAACAACTTTCCGGATATGTGCATCCCAATTACAATTGGAGGAGACCTACGGATAGAGACTGGAAGATGGGAAATCCTGCAGCGGGAGGACCGCCCCTGTCCAGCTTGCACAGGGCGCAACCAGGAAATTGAAACTGAAGAACACTTGTTCTTCTACTGCCCTCTATACTATGAGATCCGTGGGAGATTCCATTGTCTATTCAGTGGAACCCAATCTCTCACTGAGGTCTTTCACTATGAAGATCAGAAATGCTTGGCAGCCTACCTAAACGAGGCATTCGCCCTTAGACAATCACTTGAACAATAGTTCTTATCTCTGACTCTGGTTCCCTGTTTTCTCTCATGTTTTTCTTTCCATTTTGTCCCATAAGCTCTATGAGCTTTCCGCGGACGTTGTAAAGAACCATTTCATTTCATTTCATTTCTCAAGCTTGCTCTACTTTATGTCCAATATTCAGGTGTTAATTGTCTGTCCATGATAGTTGATGGACAAGTTCATCCTCTATGCAACCCTTGAACATGCAACATAAGGTGCATGTGCAGAGACCAATGTCAAAGGTATGAGAGTGAGCTCAAAGAAGCCAAGAACAAAGAGCTTACTTACCAGGAGGATCTGCAAAGGGAAAACCACCTGGTGGAGATGATGCACCAGAACTATACACTGCAACTGCGAGTTAAGGCTGAGGAGAATGCTGAGGTACAATCATCAAGATTGGTATGTAAAATCGCAGAGAGATGCCATGTAGTCCATCTGGTGACAAGGATGGCATCTATGTCCAGTATATCGTGTCTGGCTTCAATAGATTGAGGTGCCCAACAATTTGGTAATACATATTTCTAGGATGTGTCAAGAGATGTGCTGGCGAATCTAGACCACAGGTCTTGCTGCAAAGGGTTTGGCTAGGTTGAGGTTTATCTCAGATTTACCAGTGGATGGCAATGGGTGCAGGCACTGAAAGACGAACTGAGCAAGGTTTCCAAGGCAAAGGAAGCTTCCACATTGGAGCTAGAGGTACAAATATCAGGCCACACAAACTGGACACTAACATAGGATACTAAGGTATTATCAGAGGCTGTAGGCAGTGCAGATGAGGTAAACAAGTATTAAAGAGCTGAGATTTCTTCATCAAGACACTGAGCTAGTTGCTTTGGCTGAATTTCCAAGAAGCAGCTATAGCATGGTCAAAGTAATTAGTCGAAATAGGAGACTTGGAGCTAGAGTTATTTTCTAGTATTTTCTCTTTCTCTAAGGTACTCCTCGTTTAATAATAACTGGACTCGCATATTTATGCATTGCAGGCTGCTTTGGGAAAACTAAAGGCTCAAAAGGTCAAGTTAGAGAAAGAGCTTACTGCTTTGCGGGGTGAGCTGCATAGTGCACAAAAGCTTGGTACATTTGGAATGTCAATAGGGGGACTAAAAACAACAGCCACATGTGGGAGGGAGAGGCAAACAGCAGATGCCCAGTTGCAACAGGGTAACACTCCATCTGCAAACAAAACTTTTGGACAGCTGAAGTTGCAGGTATGCCCTCATTGTTATGGCATACTTCTGAGTAGCCTGACATCTTCCTTAACTACCAAAACCTGTCATGCTAATGGAGCTCGGAAGCTTATTAGTGAGGTAGACAATGCAAGAGCTTTAAATTCTCAATTTCCTGGATGTGATTGGGTGGCCTCTAGATGATCCGTCATTCTCACTGACGACAGGTCAAAATCTGCTGCAGAGGTCTAGAGAACCAGGGTGGATCACAAACCAAGTAGGGGCCAACATGGACCCATCAGATAGCATGGAGGAACCTCCACCACCATCATCGACTCTCCATTCCCGTGACGAGAGGCTGAGCGCCCCGGTACCTGTCTGACTCTCAGCTTACAATTCAGTGTCTCTGACTGTTCCCTGATGACTTATAGCTGATCACTGCGGGCTCCGAATCCCAGACCTTGACCATGTCCCCCCTTAGGGAGAAATATGGGGCTCACCAGAGCATTGCAAGCCTGGGAGCCTTGATGCGTGCCATTGTGGAGAGTTATTGACTTTGGGAAAGGTTGGTTTTGAATTAGTGATGTTTTACTTCAGGTATTTGTTCTGTGCCTGCAGCAGCAATAGCCCTTTGGCCTTTATTTTATCTTATGTGCATTGCACATCAGAGAAAAACTGAGTGGATGGCATATATAGGAAATAAGCGATGTAACACCCTCTTATCTCATCGAACCTTTGCACTCTGTTGTACCAGATATGGATCAAGCGACACGTTGGAGGAGCATCAGTTGAGTCCAACTTGCCTCCGCCTGCCTTTACTCCCCTGAGTGGGCAAAATCCACAAAAATCAAGCTTTGCTCCCATGAGCCATCAGCGGGTTGCCCTTCTGCCCTTGAGCCATAAAAACACAGCGGGAACACTTGTTGGGCGGGACGAGAAGATGAGCATTACCTTAAGATCACAGAGCAAGCTGCTTATGCCAACATCCACTGACACAAGCTCATCCAGGTTATCCGACCGTGATAATAAGGCTGCTTTAGCAGGTGTTTTAACCTCTCGAAACTTCAAAGCTACTGAGGCTGATAAGGAGAACTTGTAACTCGTCTTGCACACTGCTATTCTATATGTTCTCCTTCCACTGTCCGATCTGATGACGTAATGCATAAATGTGTTAATTCTGTTTTCGTGACCCTTCGAAGGTCAGGGAAGCATCGCATAATGCAAACGTGCACTTCCTGCTCGTCCAATGACTGACTAGTCTCTATGCAAACTGTGTATGTGGTTTAGTTTAGGGTCCCCTCGGGAATAAGAAAGCTAGATTCCACTGTGATAATTGAATCTGTTTAGGGTCTAGGGGATGGAAATTGGGACTTGAAAGGAATGATACAAAAGATTTGGGGCGCTCAACAAGATGTAACCCAAAACAACTAATCAACATCCTATCGTGGAGAGCCTCATGTAGGTCTGCTTCAGGGAATTTGTGATGAAACACCTCTGCCCAGCAAGGGATTGGCTGTCCCAGCGCAGTCAATTTCTTGCCAAGAGCTGTTGTGGTCAGGTAGAGACTAGAGACAGTTTAGGTTGAAACCCTAAACCCTAAACCCTAAACCCTAAACCCTCCTGTTTGTCTTCTCGAGCGCAAGCTGGGAAGAAGCAGTCATCGTGCTCCAGTTTTTCCATCTATTAGTCTGAGGAACAGTACAATTTCAGCAGACAGGTGGGACTTGTTCCAAACTATCCTCGTGTTGTCAAGACTGTATGTAGGATCTGTTGGAGTACCTGCTGGCATTCACGATATGATTTCTCATCAATGTTCGGCCTGATCACCGTGGAAACTTAAGTTTAGGTTTGCTCTGGGCATATGGGTATGCGTTCTGACACAGAAGATTGCAAATTCCTGTTGCCTCCCGATTGACATACATATTCTGCAATGGGACAACAATTGTCGACTTGGCTTGGTTTGTATGGACGAGATACCAACAAACAAAACTGACTTGTGCAGTGGTAACTCGACTGTGCTGGCGGCATTGCAGCGGTTTTAGCATTGCAGAGAGCTGAGAGGCAACAGTTAGCCGGAGTCCTCTCCCTGCAGCCACTTGGTTTTCTTCTCGAGACTCTCAAATTGTATACCCTGGCTGCAATCTAATTACTGTCAGAACATCATTTTGCAGTGTAATAAGTATCTGTAGAGATCGTGTATGAGCTCCTTCAGCAGCTGGTGAAATTTGTGCCCTCTGGCATTTTTTTGGTCCATTTGTTCATTGAGCTGGTGAACATAGCTCACCACGCCTTACATGCTGCCCTCCAGTTCCACGGCAGACATTGCTGTGATGTTTCTGGAGCAGTGCTGAGTCACAATGGATAGGAATGAATCGCTATGAATTTCCGCAGTTACCCTAAAATATAAAACCTCCAAGACAGAGTTCGGGCATTTCTAGCCAGGTGTGGAAACTCACCTGACCATTGCAAAAAGCCCGAGTGTGTGTGCCTGCAAATAGTTTGGTGGAAAGCCTACACTAGCAAAATCTGCAACAAACAGTGCTCACATGCATGCCAGACAATCACGATTGCAAGGATTTGCCAAGAATTCCTTTGCAGTGGTGGACAAAGATCTGAGAAGGTGAGAGTTGACACTCTGTAATGTTGCCCAACTGCTGTCAACAAAAGACCTGAAATCTGCGTGTTAGTTGAACAAATATAGAGTTCCAGGAGTAAAGAAAGAAAGAAAAAAAGGTCATGGAGGGCCATAGAGAGTATGTAGACCCTTACAAGTACATGTACACCAGGCTTCATAGAATCCACAATGGAAAAAAAGGTGTTTACTGGATATCATTGTTCAAGAAAGATAAGCATCCATAATGAACATGACATGGTAAATTACACTTGCAGAGATCAGAGAGAGATACTCTAGTCTCCTGCCCCCAAATTCAAACACAACAGGCTCAAGCACATCTAACTAAACAAGCCCTACCATTTTACAAGAATCAAAATTGAGCAGAAATTTTACACTTTCCTATGACCATGAATATTGGGGCTGTAGCTATTACTCAACAGAACTTCTCCAGGAATATAGTGCCAGTCAATCTACACAGCATTGTCTCCCCCTGAGCTGGTTCGAGGTGTACTCTCTATACTACTTTCTGGTGACTCAGGTCTTGAACTATCTGAGCCACTTGTGATCTCTAATAAACTACAGCCATATCTTTCGCAAGTGAGCACAAGCAAACCCTTTATGAAGTTTCGATAATGACGTCGATAAGTTGGTAGTCTAGAAATAGATGTTGCAATACCCTGCAACCTGCATGCCCACACCACCCCTCCCTCTCTTAGCACAAGCAACAGAGTCGGTTTGAAAAGTGATGGGCTCATAACCTAGCTATTGAGACCTGCGGGCAATGATTCCTGTAGCAGCATAAGAAACAGCTTCAAAAGCAGTAAAGTCTCTGTTCTGGTATGCTTCACACTAATCTCTAGCTGTCCCAGTTTGATGCCCTCACGGATAGCCAAGCCTAGGGGTTGGTTCCACACTCAATCATATTGGTTTGCACTTTACAAAGACAGCCTGAATACAGAGGACAGTGCCAAAAGAGGACAGGAGAGCCACAGAGAGTACATGTGCATGCTCATACTAACGACCAATAGCAATGCTGCACACACGTACCTGCGGCTGAGAGCCTGCAATTCACCTTTGCGCAAACCATCCTCAGGTTCCACACCCCCGTTGTTCCAGGCCTCCATGCGGGCTGTGTCACCCACTGTGAGCACCAGTTTTTCCAGATAGTGTTCCTCACTATACTTCAGGTTGGCTAACCGTAATTGTTCCTTAAGAGTCAACAGAGGCTCAAAAAACCAGTCCAGAACGCGATCTTGTGGCCTGTTAAACATTGTCACTTCTGTGCCATCATCCGCTGCAGAACACCCACAAAGATCAGATCCTACTGCAAAACTGTAACTCCATTGCTTTACAATTGATGACTATCGTCTAATGAACACAGTTGCCTACAACATACTCACCATTGAGTGGCCTAGACCTATGCAGACTGTTTCAAGTCAGTACCAAACTTACACACGTGTCATTCTACCCAGCAATACTCTCACTGCATAATTCCCTAGGCCAAAACCAGGTTTTAGAAGGAAACCAACAGAAATTCAATTGAATTTCAATAAGATAGTCATGCTATTAACTCTGCAAAATGCACCAGTGAAAAATATGCAGTAAAAAGAAGTTCATTACAGGAGGATTTTATGCAACAAATCTCTCAAAAAAGAGAACTGCACCACTTACTCAGCAGAAGGCCTGCAACACCTGCCTTAGCAGAGGCAAGGAGCACATGGAGGGTGCAATAAGCCGGTAGACCAACTGCAATAATCTTGTTCTTTGGATTTTTACTTGAACGTATCCATGCATCAAGGTCGGTGGCCATCAAAATATCAGCCTCAACAAGGGCTTTGCCATGAATTTCAATATTCTTGAACATGTGGTCCCAAATCTGCATCAAGCATCACAATTTTTAGCCATTTCGTGGCTGTACTTGAACTAAGAAAGACTGCTGTAAGACTTAGACCACACAGAGGAAGGAAAGGCTGACCTGGACAATCTTCACTTCTTGCAGGGCCTGTCTTAATGACTTTGAAGTAGTAAGCTGAGGTATACCCGTTGGACTGAAAATGTGCCCATCAGGGGACCTTGGAGCCATTGAGGATGAAGTCACAACAGCTTCAGACCTTACAATTCCCATCTTTCGATAATTGGGCCTGGCCAGTCCATTTTGGGAATAAACACAGTATTACAACCTGGGAATCTCACAACATAAGGATCCTATCAAAAGCCTTTGACTCTAGTCCCTAGACTGACCACGAATCACCCTACAGAATAGCTCCATCTCAGATTTGAAAACAAACACTATTGGTGAGGAACTAATATTGGGCTCGAAGGAGGGAATACCTTGGGAGACAAGAGCCTTCATTCAGGTGAAGAACATCATTGGTATACTCATCGAACTCAGCGACTATAGCCACTATGTAGGCAAGTCCACATTGCAGGGAAGTTTCCTGCAACACATGCAGAGACAAACACTGACTTAAGGTGTGTAACTGGGTGCATCCCAAAATGTCCAGTTGTTGCTTCCGGATCTCAGATAGTAGCTGGCATGCGCATCCGTGCCCACTATCCACAACTGTTTAGTCTGTTTAGTCCATTCAAAACCAGTGCCATATTGCAAAGAGTGTACATCATATGGATATCTGTGTACAAACCTTAGCAGTCCAGTTTCAACCTTTTACAGCACATGAGAAGGATATAAGATTCAGCATGAGCATAAATTTGCTATAAAGTATGGGCCTCACCACCTCACTCAGCTTGATTCTGCTTCCTGATAGAACAAAGTATGGGTGTAATTTGCTGAGTGACATCCAAATCTGCCAGAATATAACAAGATAACAACAGAATTTGGAAAAGCCAAGCTGGACTTTTACGCACCTGGTATACCACAACTGCACTGAAAAGCCCTAGAAACGGGCTAGAAAGGACTGCAAACACAACGGTTACAACCACAACTAATGGCCAAAGAATGATGGCGAGGCCAGCGAAAGGAACACATGCAGCTTCAAGGCAGGCACCCTGTCGCCCTACAAGATCCTGGAGTAGTCGTCCCCAGCCCTTGAGCAACATCAAAGGGCTCTTGGCCACTGCGACAATACTGATGAGTGGTCCATCCGCCACTATACCTAATAGTCCCACTGCCACACAACCTGGAATCTCCAGTAAGCTGGTCCCAAACACAAGAAGAGGAGAAATCAAGCCATCATTCTTTGTTCTCTCCCCAGCCTTGTCTTCCCTTGTAGTCACTAAGAATATTCCCACTAGACACTAGCACATCCACTGACTATTTCATCCAATTGTCACAATCGATTCTCCAGCGCACAATTTTTTACAGACAAGTGAAACCACAAGCAACTAGATAGTTCACTGCCTATGCCTGAGACTAGTTGCATAATAATACTTGTGCCAAAACCCTAGCATGGTCACAAATGGTCGCGTAGAGCATTACAGTTCTGCTTCATCAGTCTTCTCTAGGAATTTTTTCGCAAAACATCAATTGTTAGCATTTGCAAACATTAGCCTGAACAGTTAACTTTAGGTGCAACACCCCCATTTAGTTCTACAAAACATAAGGTGCTTGTGAGTGACCATGTGCCAGCTGATCCTACAATCAGCCTTCCAGCCTGAAAATCTGGGGTTGTTTGTCTTAATGGGATCGATTGTACATTTGTCCTTGTGCAGTTCAGCTTGGTTCCAATCACCAGCCAGCATGCTACCACAAACAATAGGTTAAATACCATTTTTCAGATGAAGAAGGAATAACACAGGGTAAATTTACTTACTTGATGTCAAAAGGTTTTCCATCCTTTGGTTCCCGGACATAAAAGTCTTGAACATAATCAAAATATGAATGAAAACATAGATCCGTGAAATCACGGACAACTGTGCAGCTTCCTGTTAATGTGCCCACCGTGCCATCCTGTATACCAAAGCGGTACAATAGGAGTGCAGTCAGTCAGAACTACTTTCTCAGCTCCTCATGCTTCTGGCCCTCACAAGCTTGCACCCACTGTGGGCATTGAGCCATGTCCAGTCCCTATTACAACATCTCAGTGCCAGAACAAGTGAAGACAATTAGGAAGGGCATGTACCTTACCAGAAAAGTATGGTACAACTTGGCGTCTCTATCTTCCCCAACTGCTTCAAAGGTTGCCACCAACGGCGTGCCAAAGCCATAGCCAAGCCCTACCAGCACACTGCCGACAGCCACAACCACTGGCCAAAGCAGCAATGGGATGGGCAGAAGCAGCAAAGAGAGCACTTTCACAACGAAACCCAGCCTCTTGGTCCTATATGTTGCAGCACCACAATTCGGAATAATCTGGTTACAGTTACATCCTTGCAAGGCTCCTCAAAAGTGTGAGGCTCAAACTTTGTAAAGAATACAGCTTGTAAAACAAGCAAACGTCACAAACTGGGCTACTACCAATATTCCTGAGGCTACATGACAAGAACACTGCTACATATGCTGCAGACCATTTCAGAGACAAATCTCAAAAGAAGGCTTCTTTGTCATCCACCCTATATCTGCCACCAAGCCAGTCTCTCTCTGTCTCTCTCTCTCTCTCTGCTTGCAGAGCTAGAGCAGAATTTCCAACTCTCTATCAATTACACAGGGCAGAAAGTAAGAGTGGAAATGGAGCAAACCCAGAACCAGTACTTTGCAATGGAGTAAAACGCATACACAACATGAACAGGCCAAAGTCCCAGCACCACCGCCATGTGCCCCACAAACATCAAAACTGCTACAATTGGCCACACAATCATTCCTGCGTATTCACACCCAATGATCGATCAAGTCCATCACCTACCAAATAATATTTCAGTGGCTCAACATACTGTGTTTAAATCCTACACAAAGCAGCTAGAGGGGATTGCTTTTCCATCAGAACACAATAATTAGGCTGCAAAACAGGTAGATTTGAATTTAAATAGCAGCACTGTCAAGCAAAGGTAAGCCTCGTACTTGGAAGACAACAAACATAGGAACCAATCACTCTTTCCAACCTCCCTGTGGGTCACGAAAGAGAAGAACCTAGTTCATATTCCAGGTCAGAAGGTCTGCAGAGGAGAATAACGCTTCTTTTGGTTGCAACAAGGATGTCAAAACCCAAACGATAGGAAGGTAGGAGTTCACATCTTAAACCACAAAAGAGGTGAACTCGATCCTAAAGCTGAGAATAGGGCTTCAAAGATGCGCCCAGACTAAAAGGACCATTTCCAGTGCAAAGAGACACCGAATCGCGACATTTCACAACTTGAGCACATGGAGAAAGCTGCTAATAATACGAGCACTGGAAATAGACAGGCCTTAAGGCTAAACGCACAGCACAGGTTTACCAATTAGAAAAGAGATGGAAGAAACCTTTGACCAGCCCGATGAATAAGAGCGCCACGCACAAGCCAATGAATCTAGAAGTTCTGCCGATGGTAGGCAACGGTCCTTTCGAAAAAGCACTCATGGTCCCTCTCACCAGCAACCTGCCCGTCATGGTGTACTATGCACCAGTCCTTCTCACTTCCTTCGCGGACAGCTACGCACGGAACTCACCAACGAAGCAGATGAGACTCCAAATGGAACTACGAAGTCGCAACTAACTTAGCACTCGATAAACCAAGCAGCTGGCACCTATCAGCTTCAAGCCTCAGCCTGACTCTCATAGTGCCGTGGTGCTAGAAACATTAAAAACCAGAGTCTTCCTGTCATTTCAAATCAATCTCCTTTCTTGTATGACGAAAGGCGGCAAGAATGTAGAACCGCCACACCAAGCTGGTGCCCCAGGGCAGAAGGTCAACAACAGCAAGATCTGGCAGCACAAACCTCCGGGCCCTCTCGCCATCGTCGTGAGCTAAACCCCCCGCCTCCGCCACGCCTCTCTCTTCTCCCTTCCAAGCAAGCACTGCGCTTGCTGCATACTGTCCACTACACCGACGCTCCATCTTTCCCGTCCGACGGCACAGATTGACCTGCATCACAAGCCAACGGCTCAAATACAGCCAGACCGCACGTAAGTGCACAAAAGACGCGGCGGGAATCCTGCTCCTCCCGGCCCTCCCGGTCACCACAGATTCATCCAATATCGGCTCTGTCTATCGAACGAGGACGGGATTTGCACTCATTCGTCCACCATCGCGACATACCGGTCGGATGAAATCCATTTTTCCTCCGAGCAGGATGGAATGCAGCGCAGTCGCCGTCAGCGGTGACCGGCCACAGGCGGTAGTAGTAGTTCAAAATGGCAACAGCTTTGCTGGCGGTGCTTTGCATTGGAAACAAGACAACGCACTTCGTCCCTTGCTGTGCCTCCCTTCTCTTCTTTCTTCTTCGCCTCCCCGCTCTTCTCGAGACAAGCCAAGGATTGGTTGTCCTCGAAGCAAGACGAAGAAGGTTCTTGTACATAGTAGCGTACAGGCATGATGACAGCTCCCCCAACTCGCCTCCCTAGAATGTGAATCAGTGTCTGTGACGGCTGCTCAGAACAACTCCCAAAACATGTGCGTACGATGATTAGGGTGCGGGTCCCGAGGACGCTTGACTGCCAAGTCATCCAGCGGGCAACCGACACTATTTGAACGGTGGGCCCATCGGGAATAAGAATAAAGCATTAGATCGTTCCCTAGTAGTGATCCGTTGTTCATCATTCTATTATTAGCTGGCTCTCGGTGGTGTGCTGCTGGTAAGCTTGTAGCTGTAGGCCTTCGTCGCCGAAGAGGAAGCTGAATGCCCCGTGATCATTGTGAGAATACGTTCCATGTTACTCGGTAGCAACATAAATACAAACTCTGTGAAGACTGAAGACGTCACGACGCACGACGACTCTTGTGCAATTGAGTTGATTAGCCATTACTCACACTTGTCGCACATCGAGTGGTTTAGATCGAGGCCAAATGACGTATTTATCTGCATGGAAGATGATAGACCGCGTAGTGTTAAAGCCCTAAACCCTAAACCCTAAGGGCATTTGGTTCGTGGCATTTCTTTGCATTGATATCTGGCTTTGAATTTCCAGCTTTGCAATAAGCGCGGGGATGACGAGAAGCTGGAGACTACAGCATCTAGGTCTAGGTTTCTGATGAGTCGGACGTGTAGAGGTTGCGTTGACAGCAGTTTTATATGTATCCGTAGCACTAATATCTGCCACATGGATGCGTGAATCTGACAGTCTTCTGGTGGTCCATTTGAAGCCTCAAAGAGTGCATTTAAACCAGCTATCTCTCTCTATCTCTCTCTCAGCTGTGGATGTGTGAGTTTCTATTGCTCCCGTTTCCTCTATGTCTCTATCTTCAATTTATTTTCTGCGAGGAAAAGGTGGCGTCCCGCATGGAACTGTATGATTTTGCTCAATCTGTCCTCACCCTCAGTGTGTAGGCGCACAAATTGGAATGTCAGTGTGAGGCCTATCCATACGACTGAGTGATGGCATCAGAGAGGAAAGCTGCCACCAATGCAGCCGTCATGGCAGCCACGTGGTGCAGTGGTCTAAAGCAATTTTGTACTCGCCTTAACTCCAGTTGCGCCAACCTGCGCTCCTCTGTAGCACAACGGAATCACATCACTTCTCCAGGTGCGATTCTTTTTCGCTGCTCGAAAACACCCAGTCCTGACCACACTCTTCATCTTTCTTGACCAGCTCTGTGACAGACTGGTGGAACATCACTGGATGTGGGGGTCACTTGTACAATTACAGTTTTTTGGCAAATTTTTAATGTGCTATTAATCTTTTTGCGGTGCTTCTGGGTAAAGTGAAGACGGGCTACTCAATCAACGTTCAGAAGACTGTGGCAGATGCCTATCCTCCGCAAAACTGTCAAAGGAAAGAGGATTGCAATGGGAAATTTATGTGGACTCATATCACGTTGAACTACAATGTGACGTCTGATGTGAGAGGAACGATGTGCAACTTTTGGAACTTGAAACTTGGCAAATTAGTTGGTCACCAGTAATGTCCTTAGGGCGGAATGCCAATGACCTGTCAGTCTCCGGATAATATCATGCTTGTAGGGGTCACTTATTGATTATTCCTATGGCCTATTTGCAGGTGTTGATTTGACTGCTTTTTTGGAAGATCTAAATGAGCAAGTCTCTTCAGCCACAACCGAATTGGAATCTCTGGAGGCAATGACAACCGACACACACTCTTTTGAAGAGCTTCTAGCACATTGCATGGAGCTGTACAAGCAGAATGAGGTTGGTATTGCTGGACTCGAGATCCAACTGAAGCAGTATGGGTATTCACCAGGTACACAATTTACTATCCAGAAAAACAGTCCCCTAATGCTCTTAAGAACTCTTCCACTTGAAGGTTGTGCTTTGTCCCAGTGTGTCAAAACGACTCCAACAGTCCTGATTGGCAATTGATCTCTTTCCAGGAGAGTCTGAAGGTCCCAAACTGAAAGCGGAGATGCTGGAGAAGGAGTTCAAATGGCAGTTAGGAGGGACAACTTCACCAGATCCAGGTTGTTTATCTTCAACGCCTGCTGTAAACTCACCACTGAGTGGAGTGTCCGCATCAACAATGTCCACCCCCTCCCCTTTTGTGATTTCCAGCAACTTGAACATCCAAGAGGCCTCTGACTCCATCCCCTCGTATCCTTTCAGTTAGAAGTTTCAACTAGCTTTCATCAGTGCATGTAGAGTACTTGTTTTGCAGAACAAGATGAAACCTTAAGTCCTGAGGGATGTTAATACTAGAGGGACCTTGACATCCACAGAACTTGATATGCGGAGGATAATGGAGATTGTGGGTAAGATGTGGATACTACTGGACTGAAAAGGAGAAATTGTGGTTAGTTGGTATCATTGGTTTACTGGAAAGCATATGGAGATGACTATAGTGCATTCTGCATGTCATGCGCATGCGCTTAGCTGCATGGTCAGGTAGGAGTTAACCCTTGCACTGCAAATTCTGTAGGTGAGATTCTTTAACATGGTGCCAGGTTGCCAGACTCCCTAAGTCTCCAAGATTTTCAAGAATTTGGAATATCCGCCAGAACACTCACAGCATTAGCCACCCAAGGTTGTCGCCAATCTCATCCATGATGTTCTCAATACTGCTTGGCCAAAGAACTCTGTTGTCTCTTGAGGGAAATACCTGAATCATAGAGTTTTTGTATACTAAGATCTTACCACCAGTTATTTGGCGTGTCTTGCTGAGTTAGCTCAGTTAGCTCGGGGCGTTGACCTTATTGGAGGTCCTCATGTCATGTTAGTCTTCTGGTCTAGAGCAATGGAGGCCACTCCTCCCCAGCTTCTTTTGTACTTCTCTTCTTGCTGGAATTCTTTGTAACAGTCCTCATTGGAGAGTTGTGTCGCTGTTATCTAATTTTGCACCCTCTGCAGGCTGCAAGCTAGAAACATGGTTGGTCTTCAACCATTAGGGTAATGGTTCCAAAATGTCATTCTACTTGAGCACCGGAACTTGTCAATAAGTTGGATTTGGAGCTGTAAGCCAGAGGACCCAATTCACACATTAACTATCCTATTTTCAATGTTCAGATACACCTTGCAAAGAGGACCTCTCTTCCATGCCACTCCAGCAGAAGCTCTTTGAGGAGACAAGTACAAGAGATGATGCAAGCGATGTAATGAGGTACCGCATCATTCTACAAACATGAATTTGAAGAATCTCTGGAATGTGTAAAGCATGTGTTTATTCTGGTCACTGCATTTAGTGTCAACTGAATGCAGAACCTGGTGGGCTGGAGGTTCTCCAGCATTGCTCTTATATTTGAACAACTGTTGGGGAACTCATAGGTGCAGGAGTTTATGGTTGGAGTTAATTGCTCCCCTCTCAGTTCTTTGTTGCATGTAGAATCCTTAACTCGCAACTCTAGGCTAGGTTTTTGAATGTGTATATTGTGGATCAGCATCGTGAGGGCTGTTCAGTGCTGACGGTAGAGGTGAGCTGCAGGGACTATAACTGGAACCAGAGTTACAACCCTATGTTGGTTCTTCATGAGAATCAGAAGAACACTCAAGCCACAGCCAGCACTCCACAGGTGATGGTTGAGTCTGTTGAATGTGAGATTGAGCAGTGCGCACCAGCCATGACCGGCATTCCACGAGCCATGGTTGAAACAAGTGAAGGTTTAGTCATACCCTCACATCTGCAAAACATAACTTTTTGCAAAATTCCTATTTTCTTGTCCCTCTACAGAGACAGCCTGCTTACAATGTCATGAGAACAACTATGGGATTCAGACACAACTGGTTCTGTCCTTGAGAGGGATGGTTCTTTCTTCTCATTTCAAAATTGAACACATCTCACGTGGTACTGCAGGGAGCAAAGATACTGGTGCTTTTGCTTTGGTAGGGCCCATTGGTGTTGAAGAATTCGAAAAGACTCCTTCTTATCTTAAACACCAAGTTTCCTTGCAGGTATCCAGGCTACCAGGAATTTGTTGCCTACTCCTGTCTTCGGTGTATGTAGTCTAACTAAATGCAGTCCTTATTTCTTCCTGGTTTGAAGTTGTCCGCTAGTTCAACCTGCAGCTGGGGAGGGTATAGGTAAAATTTGCTCGAGACCTTATTCATCCTTGTCTCTCTCATGCAGGAGCTAAATGCTGCAGTTGCCAAGATTAATGAATTGATGATGGCTAAGCACAATCGAAGGCTGGAAGGGCCTGATGAGCTTGACCGAACTATGCTTGAGCAAGAAGATGTGAGACTCCTCAGCTTAGGTGCGGATCAGACCTGACCTTTCCAGATAGTGTCATCCGCTTTGTGTGGTGTCTGTGGTATACTGGTTTGTGTTTGGCGGCAGCCTCAGATAGGAGATCGCCTTGTGGTAGTTGAGGTGTTTATTGATGGGTTCTGTAGGCTCTACTGAAATGCTTGTTCGCCACATGTCAATGTGTGCATAATTTACCCATGTGACCAGAGCTGTACTAGTCTGGTGACAGGCAAGCTTTCTGAAAAGCATTCAGTTCTAAGCAACTATTGTAGCTAGAAAAGTAAAACAGGACACTCTTGTAGTACTCCACAAACTAGCTGCACCTGCATGCCGTGCATGCCAAACCCCTAAAAGTCACACAAGACTGGTTAGTGCTCACTCTATGCGTCATATTTTTCTCATGCCAAACCCCTAAAAGTCACAAAACACTGGTGAGTGCTCACTCTATGCTTCATATTGTTCTCTGCCACCACAATGTTGTTTGGGTGTATCTAACGAGTCACATTAGGGGTAGGCCTTTGTAAGTTTATCCGCCAACCCTGAAGATTGTAGTCTTCACAGGAGAAGCCTCTACTTTCTTTTGTGATTTGTGAGAGGATTGGAGCAATTATGTTTCTCGTGCACCAATGCTTGTGGTGCAATGCAGGACTGAAGGAAAAAGCAACCATACTTCTACTGCTGAAGTTGAACAGGCTGGTCACAAAAAAGTCTAAGGGTGCCACAAATTACCGCATCTGCGCTCTGTAGACTGGGAAGATATTCAAACACCCAGCAGTATTCCCAGCTTGCAAGTTTCTTCAAAGAAGTCTCTTGGGCGGATAAGACGAACTCTTTTGGCTCTGTCAGGCTTCAGACAGTGGATATGCAGTTAACCACTTCAGTATATGAGAGATGTAATCTAGACATACCACCTCCCTCAACTCATGCTTACATGAGCCTGAAACTTTTTCTCAGTGGGATGGGGATAGAGCGCCAGAAGTAGTTAGTGCGCCAGACCATGAGGAGTGCTGCCTTGGCTTTTATTTGCCAACCTGATTCCTCGATTTTCAGCTGTCTGCTTCCTCCACGCATTCCCTCCCCAGGATAATAGTTAGGTACAGCTGACAAAACATGAGTGGCGAGTGGAGTAACTTAAGTTAAACAACTTCATTTGCAACAAACCTGTGTGGCTGCCCTCTCAAATAGGTAAACCACAATCCAATGCTGATTGATTAAAACATTATGTTGCCTTCAGAACGTTTAAGTTTTAACACGTCCTTTCGATTTGGTAAAGGCAAGATAGCATTATTTGGATGTACCCCCAATTATGTCCTAGGAATCATAGGAACCACAGTGTCGATAGATGTTACTATTTTAATATGAAGAAGCATTAAAACTGAATGAAGTGCTGTTTAGATAAATAATCAGTCCACAGCTCGGCCACCCAGTTGCTACTGTTGCTACTGTTGGGTATGGTATAATCGAGTGTCGTCACTCACATCCCTAATCCTCAATGAACGTAAGATTGAAGGCCAGCTAGCCATGGTATGACAAGTTATGGTGCGGATAGAGCCCATCCCTGAAAGGGGGAGGTTAGGTAGCGTGCTTGTGAAGCCTTAAAACGAGCGTGAGGAATAATTGCCTATTCTCACAGGGTCTCAATCACTTTGACTGGAAAGGCATGCAAGCACCCCAGAGGAGGATGTCCTGACAACAACAGATGATATGCCTGACACGTCAAGAGCTCTCACACCTTCACACGAACACCAGAGTACACAAGCTGTTTAACCTCATGTCAGGCTGCCGTGTTATACTAAAACCCTAGAAGCCTGCTAGCTACCGCGTGGCGAGGCGCTAGAGGCCAGCCAAGCAACGCCTCTTCTAAGCCATAGATAAGATGGACGGTCAAGATCATGTCATCTAGCTAACTAACCCTTAAACTAACCATGATTGTAACGGTTTTAACGGTACTTAGGCAAAAAATTACTGCCATGAAGATCATGACATCACCCCACTCTGCGTCCCTCCACATTGATGCATGTAAGATCAAACACCACTTCTGAATGCACCAGACCGTCGATCTTGAGCTTAGATTTGCATGCATGCGTACCATGCTGCAACCGAATGCACACAGTCTGACCCACCTGAAATATGTTAGAATACTTGACACATTTGTTAAAATTGCGGGCTTGGGTTAGCTGGGCCTTACCAATATTTACCTTAGCATCGTGGATAGACACCGCATGCCGAGCATGAAGATCCTCAACAAAGGTCTTAAGATCAATTGGATCAAGATCAGCAACAAGTACAGATAAGGGGAGTAGAATGCAAAGGAGAAACACACTTGCAACCATACAACAACTCAAAAGGAGTCTTCTTCGTGCTAGCATGCACGGCGATGCGATAATAAATGTGAAAGATGTCGTGCTAACATTGCTCTCCCTAGGGCCCGGATCTCGTATGAGCTGCAGCCTTTGCCTATTACTCTGCTTTTGCTTGTGTTGGCATCGACTTGGTAGGACCCCTCGCACTCACATCAAAGGGTCGAAGCTACCTTTGTGTTGCTACCGACTACTTGACTAAGTGGATAGAAGTCCAGCCTTTGCGTACCAAGAATAGTGATGCTATATAGTACATTTTTTCTTCGATGAGATCCTAATGTGGCATGGGTGTCCTCAGGATATACTAACAGATCAGGGGAAGTAGTTTTGTAACCAGCTCCTGACGATGGTGTGCTTCAATTTTGGTGTGAAGCATTCAACCACAGTCCCTTACCATCCCAGACCAACGGCCTTACGGAACGCGTCAACCAAACTTTTTGTATAATGTTGGAGAAGAATGGAGCACTTGTCAGGGAGTGGGATACCTTTCTTCCCCCTACTAGATGAATTCAATGACGTCCCTGTGAATTCCCAGCCAATAGTAAACTTCTTAGATGCGGCCCACGGTTTTCGTAATGCCGAGGTGACCTGCATACAATGAACAATGGAAACGCTCTAATAAAGTATTCAGCTGGCTCCGTGGTGGCATCTCTAAATAGCACGACACACCCCTCGAGTGATTTCCTTGAACAACTTGTCACCCATGTAGCGGAAAGAAGACACATGATAAAGGATTTGTTTATGCAAAGACTCGAAAATGCCAGCTGGCGAACGCCCAGATTGGCAACGCTGGAGTAGCGCAGCATGTAGCTGATCATCCATGACTGCACTACACAAAAGAGGTAGACAATGGGCTTTAGACAAGGTGGTCTGAAATGCCTGCAATTATTATCTCCAGCCAGGTCATGAACAGCCAAATCAGGCCTTGAAATTCAAGCCAATAGTCATACCGGAGTGCAGCAACGAATAACAACAAGCTTAGGAGCCAAGGAAGGAGAAGAATTTGGAACATGATAAAGAGTTAGAGGGTAGATGCAGACTACACTAGCTCAGTTTGGACTATAATTTGCAATTTTCGATTGACTGCTTGTCATATTATTCTTCACCCTATACACATAAGTATACATTCATAGCAAATGGACTTAGAATGGGTTAGCCACTTACCATATGTATATGTGGGTACAATTATTTTGGAATTTGGATGAAATCTCATGAAGCTATGGACTTTTGTAGGGAATTCCAATGGACTGTCACAGTCCGTCTAATGTCCCAAATGCCATATGAAAAACCTATTTGTGCAAAACCAACTCATATATGGACTTTATAACTAGATACACAATGTTTGAATAGACACAAATATAAAATTGTGAACAATTCCATCCATCCATCAAGACAATATGGACTTTTTTGTACCCAAAAAACCCCCAAAATGACGATTTATCCATAGCATTTTGAAAAACTCATATTTGGGTGGAGATCTTTGCTAAGAATATATATATTGTTATTGTCTTTAGGAGCTTATTGTTATATGGACAAATTTCATAAACTACAAGATAATAATAAATAGCTATTAATTTTTAATAAAAAAATTAAGAAAACAATTATAATAAAAAACAATCTCAAATATTTGGTATGAGACCATTTACTAAATATGATTATTATACCATTGCCTATGAAGATAAAAATATATTTAAACAAATATCTTTAAATATAAATTTAATTAATTTTTTCTCATGGACTTTCAGTGGAGGGCACATTTGCCGCTTTTGAGCCAATGTAGTCTACACTTACCTGCAACCAAACTATCCTACAAGCATTTAAACAATAGATCCACCCTACACACTAACACACAAGGAATTGAACCAGGATCATCATGAAGACTAGACCAGCCCCATGCAGCAAGGCTGCCTCATGAATCAAAAACCAAGGGCTACTGATATCCACAAAGGAGATTGAGAACAGGAGGTGCATCCAGGGGACGATCTGCATCAGCAGTAGCAAAGGTCATCCAAGGTGAGGAAAGACCTACTAACAGGAGGATCAACACGTGTTAGTGCATCAACATTGGTGTTTTCCTTGCCCTTTTTGTAAACAATGTCCATGTTGAACTCCTGTAAATACATGGTCCACCTAGCAAGTCTAGTATCTGAGCAATCGCATAGAGGCGTGAGCATGTGAAGGCCCGTTCTCTCCTCATCTAGCATTTGTCTTATTCATCCAAAACGGCGATACTTATTCATAGTATAATTTTCTTACCTAAGTACCGTTAAAACTGTTACAATCATGGTTAGTTTAGGGTTAGTTAGCTAGATGGCATGATCTTGACCATCCATCTCATGGATCTCTCTTTTGGTTGTAGCAGTGCTTCATAAGGATGGCGGGCCGCCACCTTGCTGCATATTTGCTTGTCCCTGCGTTTTATCTTTGCTTGTTTGCTAACCTTGCCCACGCTCTTGTTTACGCTCTGTGTTATGGCGTCTCCTGCGTCGGTGTCTCATTACTCGTGAAGGAGAGAACTTGCAGATTCAAGTTGAAATTGTGCTTAAGATTGACACTGAGCTTGCTCACCCTGTTTCTAGCGCGCCACCTGGCATTCTTGCCTTGCCGGCGTCTCCCTTGCATGAACCTAATGTTGTTCATTCAAGTCATGTTGTTCGTTTGCATTCCCCTGTCACTGACAATTATGAAGAAGAGGCTTGTCGCCGAGTCATGCTAGGTCGCCGAGCTCCTTAGATAGCTGTGACCCCGAGTATGACAACTTTGATAACTTTATTGACCCAAGGCCTGAATACTTTGAGGCTAGAAGAGCAGAGAGAGATGTTGACAGAGAGATTGAGCTCTCTCAAGAGTTTGATGAATTGTTGTGTGAAGTGAGTGACCACGATCGTTTTTGGTCTGGATGCGTGGAGAAAGCCATTGAACGGGACGTACGAGAATACGAAAGGTGTCACGAGCTGCTATTGGCTCAGGCCCTGTCTGACCATACGACCGCTTCTACTCGGGCTACTCGGGATGCGGCTCTTGCCGAGCAAGAACTAGCTTTGCGTGATTCGGCGCATCTTGTGATCAAAACTCGTTTCCTCCATCATCGCCGCCTGACTTCGTCCGAGCTCGGTCTTCAGTTCTCCCTTTCTGTTTGTCAAGGTGCGATTCTTTATGAACATGCAAGTTGTGTGGGAGATGAATGGCTTACATTAATGCTGAGAGGCACTGGGGCCATTATGCTAAGGACGCTGCGATTTGTAACCGTGTGGGCTTGTTCCTACATACTCTCAAGTATTCAATGGCTTAAGGGGAGATTCCTTGATTGCTCAATCCTCGGATATCATTGTTGAGGGCACTCTGTTCAATCACCAGAGCATGGTGCGCCCACGTACTTTTTCTAACTTGGACGATTTTCCCACTCGTACGATTCTCTCACGGAGCTGGTTGGAAGGGGAAACGACAAGAGTCTCATTCTGGGTTAAGACTGCTGAGGCCTGGGAATGGTTGGCACTCGGGATCTATGAATGTCAGACGCATAAGGTCTTGAAGGTGGTATCGTCCTCAGTCTGGTTTCCCGATTCCACGGAGCTGCGGCCGCAGCTAATCTCTGCAGCCTGAGTTTAAATTTTTGACCAGCTTGGTGTCAATGTAAAACTAAATCCCTCTACCTTCATCTATTTCCTAAGTCTTGCCTCACCATAGAAGACGAGCACCTACCCTGGTTGAGGTCTGGCCGAATCAATATGGGTGATAGGCCAACACCCGAGCCTAATTTTTAAAAAAATGAAATGCTTGCAAGTGCGGGTGCCAGTGGGGTGGGGCCAGAGAACAATATTCAAGAGGTGAGCCATGACTCGATGGCATCTGTGGCGGATGATTACTCGTTACTGCATGATGAGGTTCTTTCTGGTGAGCTTCGATCAGATCGTGAATTGGGGCTATCGGCGGGCGATCGTGAAGAAATTATACCAGCCACTCGACGAAATTTTAATGTTGGCATGTATTCTAGTTCTTTAGAGTTACCCATGCAGGTCGATTTGGGGTCTTCCTTATGACGAGCCCTGAGCGCGCACGGTCAGGGTGACAGCATATTAGCTAGGGGGAGGTCGTGGTAAGTTGCGGTGTAGGTTGGGCTCACTGAAACACCTACTCGACTGCGGTTAGTGCAGAGGGTCCGTGGTCGCACATGATGGTTATAGTCTCTAGCTAAGTCCTACTGGCAAAGAGAAGTTACACACTCATCTTCATAGGGCGAGTTTGCATTTCTAAGTCCTCGGTATTTTACAATCTACTCAGTAACTGCCTTATTGTCTAATTTTTACGGCCTAGGCCCCCGAACCGCCTATAGCCGGGATATGTTTTAATTCCTTCACAAGGCACCTGTCGTGCCTAGGAAGAAGAGGGATAACTTCCTCCCGAGGAACTCCCACGACCCTATCGGATGAATAATTCTCGCTCAGAATTCATCCTTGTCACTGCATTCATTAGTTTAGAATATGCATGCGTAAATAATAAAATAAACACTGGTGGGTTCAAGCCAGATTTACCTTTTTATATTATTTTAAGGAGCTAGTGCGTTTTCCCTCCAGGGAAAAAGTCATCCCCTACCTTGGGCTTTGACACAATGGCTCATTGTAGCCGAGTTTTTAGGACATAGTACTTTCGCACCTCCTTTGTCTCACAAGGTCTCAGCCTCTAGCTCGTAGCTCATAGATCTGCTCGGCTCTCTCTCAGAGTCATAAGAACGCTCCTCTCCAAGGCTACGTCCTCCCAAAATCCTAGATTTTATCTATCTATGGCGCCTTAGATAAAGGCTCTTAATCCTTAAGGGGGTCTAAATTGAATCTAATAGCTAGAGGTAAGAATACCCACCTTTAAGGGAATTTGCAGACGCATTGCCCACCAGGTAAAATGCCCCCGCCACATGGCGGGGCGGATCCGTGCTGAGCGGTCCGAACCGTGGACTGCTGCGGTTAAAGCCGGCGACCGCCGGTCCGTCTCAGCTTTTGGTTATCCTGCGGGTAAAGACCTGCACCCTGCTCATACGCTTCAGGGCCTCGGGCCTGAACCATGCGGTTGATGTACTCGATCTCAGTACAACTTAAGGTCAGCGCTGGGGCCCCGCTTCTCGTACGTCGTGGCTGGGCCACGGCTGCCTCCACGCTTTAAGTAATCAAATGTCTATCTTTTAGGCGCAGCACCCGGGTTCCTCTCGGGCTGCTCGCGACTTTGGGGCAGTTGCTATCAAGCAAATTGAGCCCGCCCAAACCCAAAAATAAATAAAAATAACAAACCACCCTCCCTAGGCCTCCACGGCTTGCTTGGGGGGGGGGGGGGGGGGTTTAGTACATAGTGGCCTTATAATGGCCTTATAACATAGATCCAGCCTGCTGGCCTTCCTTTTCCAGAGCTGGCTATATTCCAAATTCGTAACCGAAAACACAAAGATTCATTCTTCAAACAAATCAAATACAAGCCTCTATTGGTACTCACTCCAATAGGCTATGGGGTTCTTCCCCTTGTCAATCATAGACATGAAATAATGGGATTCCACAATGCATGCTCCTCTTTTGAGGGCCTAAATCAGATTTTCAACTTCAAACTTTACTTGGAAAATAAATGAATCACATACATAAATGGTGAAATAGTAAGATGGGATCAACCTTTCAATGCGTGAGTGCTTGGGATGTTCTATCGACTCAAGTAATGGTACTCTATGCGGCCTTCACTTGGGCTCTCGTCCATAAGTCCATACCAGCCCCTCCTATTCGTCCACAAGTCATCTTCCTCCACATGAAATTGCCCTCTTCCTTCACAAATGAAAATGGCTCAAAGGCCCACAAGCTAGGTCTCTTCCCTTAGCTCTCAAAGAATCCTATCTAACTAGGGAGTTTCAAGCTTCACTCCCTAGGATCTAGCCCCTTCTCAAGCCAAAAAACTAGCAAGCACTACAACAACAAGCAAGAGGAAACCAAGCAAATGAGCTAGATGAAGAGCAAGAGAAGCCTTGCTCCTTTTTTATATTGTTTTTGAGCCTAATAAACTAATGGAAAATATTCATTAAACTATTGTTTCTTTGGAGGATCTATAATATAATATTCAACATGGATGTAAAGTCTTAGAGGCCAATGAAAGCTGGCTTTTCATCCCTCCAATTGGATGATAGTTGGCGCGAGTTTTTATTTTATCCATCCAGCTCCTCAAGGCGAATTTTAGGATTTTTCATCCATCCAAGAAGTAAAAATTCAAATAATCGGCACTCATGAGTGTCGTCGACTCAATAATTTCGCGCCGCTGCTCATCTGCTCCATAAATCACCAAACTTGGTGACAAACTACAATTATATACCTCGTATCAGCTTGTAAATTCTCAGGTCCATTGGTGGTAAAAAGTTGCACCTTTCGCCATTCGTCGTAATTTCGCTATGTAAAGATTTTGTTGTATTTTGGAAATCAAATCCCTGGTGATGGCTTTGGGGTCTTTGACCCTGCCACTGAGTCATAGGTTGTCCAGAGGTCACTCGGTCCAACACTTGGGGGTGTCACCCATTCCTACCATGAGTGGAGTGGCTCCCAACCAAGCTGCCATGTTTGGTCAAGCTGCTCAGTTAAGGCCACTGTTTCATGCACCCCCGGTGGGCATGACAACATTACCGCCTAATCTGCCATCTATGCCATTTAGGGGTCCCTCTAGTAATAATATAGGTCACAATTCTATCCCAACAGCTAATAATATACATGCTATGAATATTGGTCAGCCTCTTGCTTCAACTCCCTGCCGCCCTACCCATGGATCTACTAATCCATGCCACCATGGTTATTCCTGTCATACCATCCCTCAATTAACCACCCAGCCTTATCATGAGTACACTATGGGGGAAGATTTTGACAGATGTTTGAAGTAATAGCTGGTGTGAATGGGGTGCCTGAAAATTTCAAGATCGCCATTTTTAGGATGAGTATGAAGGGACTAGCCCATGACCTACTGCATGCAGCTATCATGGATGATCCTCAACTTACTTGGGCCACTTTAGTAGATTGGGCCAAAACATTATTCAAACCTCTTGAACGGCCCTTGGACTGCTTCACCAAGTTCGCTTCTCGGACTTACCAACCAGGGGAATCGTTATAGAAATACTACATGGACCTTAAACAAGCTACAGTTGAAAACATCTCCAATACAGCTGAGAGGGATCGCATGGTAAAGGTTTATTTTCTGTTTGGTTTACCTTCTGCTAATCATACTTGGGTCCATGCTTACTGAAGTAGGATTGAATATAGCAGAGCTGACTGACAACACATCAAAACAAACACATGTCAATTTCAAGCTCTTGTGGGCTCCGAGCTTGGCATGAATGCTACATCTCCTGCCTATGCCCCTTCTGTCATGCAAGGCAGTACTGAGGATTTCACCCTCCAAGGGTTGGCAAAGATGGTAGGCAATTTAAATGAGACAATAGCAACCCAGTTAGCTGCCCTGCAGGTCAATCAGCAATGTTGGCAACCTAGGCAGAATCAAGGAGGAGGCTGCAATAGGGGACGAACAAACACATACCAACATTATGAAGGGAACATAGCTGCCTGCTACATATGTGGATCCCTTGAGCACTGGACCAAGCATTGTCCTGAACGAGATGGCCTATCTGACTTGATCAAAGCAAAAAAAGCTGCCCAACCCAACTCTTTAAACTAAAAAGACCTCTTGGGCAAGGGGCAAGAGGTCTACCATCTACCAACCCTACTCTTCATGTTACTATGCAAGCTGTGTTGTCCACTAACTTCAAGGCTCTTCATTGTCAGCTCAATAGACAGAATGTTAGTCAATACATTAATCCTCTTATGGCACAGTGCCATGTCCATGAGCCGAGTTTTCCCTGCATAATAGATATTGGATGTACCATGTTTGTCATTCCTTTAAATGTGGTAAGGGTTCTTGGCCTTAAGTTGTGCCCTGCATCTGGCCTAGAAGTGTTGATTGCTGATGGATCTAGGTACAAGCCCCTGGGCCTGGTAATTGTTCCTATTCGCATTCACAAGAAAAAAGTGTTGATCACCTGCATAGTCACCATTGGAGACCAATTTTTGCTTGGTCTAGATTGGATGACAGGAGCTAGTGCAACCATCAATCTGGCTGACTATTCCCTTCGCTTTAACTGTTAAACGCCCATCAGCCAAAAATTGGCCGTTTCAAAACGATAAAACTAAATAACTTTTTGGGATTTTATTAAATTTTGGGCTGAAATTTGGCCAAGTTTTATTTGACCAGGTGTAGGGCCCAGATCCGGGTTTGATTGAACCCGATCTGGGGTTTTTTTAGGTTTTGAGCTGGCAAAGAGAGGGGGGTCGGCTCCCGCCAACAGTCTGCGGCGGGCCCGTGTTTTGGAATCTCTCGTTCGCAGCGCGCAAGCTCCTGCTTCCACGTGACTTGGCTTCCGGGTTTGACCATTTCCCCTACCCTGAAATCTCACCCAATTCCCCCTATCTATAGCTCGTTGGAACGCCCGTCTCGCAAGGATGAAACAGGTAAAACCTCAGGCCGAATGGACATCATCCCCATATTGAAAAACCCAAAAAACTTCCTTGGAATTGGAAAATAGCAAAAAATAAATATCAATTTGCCCAAATTCGCAACGGTGGCATTTCGCCAGATCAACGTTGATTGGCCTGAAATTTGGCCAGTAACTTGTCAGGTAGGTAACCACAAAATGTCCGGACAGAATTGCAAAATTATTTTTTTCCGTGTAGTTACGGCTGGATTTCCATGTAGGGGTCTCTTTTTGGGAAAAAGTCAACTCTGGCTAGTGGCGTTTAAGGGTTAAGAATGGGGAAGGTCAAGAAATCGTTGTTCCTTTGAGAACGGTGAGACTGAAAGCGGGTGCTGCCATAGCTAACCTCTCCCGCGTCCAGGCCCTGGTTTAAGAGATAAAACAGCATTCTAACTCCAACTTCACTTTGCCTGACTTCTATAAGTTTTCAGTCTGATCTTAAACTCTTATATCAATGGCATGTTCCTAGCACTAGTGGAAAGACATGTATGCCCATAGTTGTGCCAGAAACTCAACTTTAATTCATGCTCTTGTTAATGTAACCATTCCTGCCATGACCCAAGCTGTGGTTAAATCAGGCCTAGCCTTTTTGTGTCATGTAGCTCATTTTTTTGAAGTAGAAGGATGGCGAAGACTCACTGCTCTCAAGCATTGTTTAGTTGTCACTGGTGTAATTGATAGGGGATATAGACATGAAGTGAAGTTGCTAATTGCTAATCTTGAACGCTTTCATGTGACCATTAAGAAAGGCCAAGTCCTTGCTCGCATTACGGCCTTACCAATTGCAGAACTTCAAGAGGTCCAGGCTGGTTTTGGACTAGAGGCCTGGGGATTCAACATGGTCCCATAGATACTGTTGCTGCTTTTGCTGCAATAGTCCCGCTCCATCTCCCTGATCTCAGCCCCGAAGGTAAGAATGCCATCACTAATGTTTTTTTTCTGAAATTAAGCTAGGCACTTCTCTTTTATGAATCTAGCCAAAAGAAAGAAAGTTGAAATGCTTGTGGCTAAAAAAACTTGACATCTTCAGCTTGGGCCCTATTGATCTAGGCAGAACTTCCATTCTCAAGCATGATGTTAATACTGACGGACCTCCTGTCAAACAATTTGCCTATCGTGAGAGTGTCAAGGAGCGTGCTATAGTCCAGGAAGAGGTGCAAAAAATGCAGGATGTTGGTGTTATCAAGCATCGGTTTCACCTTGGGCCAGTCTCATTGTCTTGGTTGGTAAGAAAAATGGTTCCACTGACTTCAGGAAGTTGAATGAGGTCACCAAAAAAAATTCATATCCCTTGCCTAGAAGCAATGAAACCTTGGATCATCTGCATGGTGCTACCATTTTCTCATATCTAGATCTTGCATCTGGTATTTTGGCAAGTTCCTCTATCTTACAAGTACAAAATGGTGTTTCATTTTGGGTGGGCAAAGTGTTGAACATAATGCGACAAATATGCACACCCTCAAAATGTCCTGCTTCGATGTCTTTCCGTGGATCAAATTCTTCGGATACTCCAACATTAGTAGCCAAATTGACATCATTTGCTTCCTTGTCCACTTCGAGCACTTCTTCGTATGACCTCTTACAAATGTAAGTGTATCATCATCGAAGTTCCAATCAAATACGACCATGCTTGGTGTTGTGGTATTTTGCATTGTTTTGCGTTTTTTGCGAGGAATTATAATGTCTGCAGGTAATTTGAAATCATCAACATCAGTCTCTTCATTTGTTGATTCATTGATGAACTGACAGTTCGATGTTTGTAGCGTCGTTTGTGAGAATGTATGCGATTGACATTATTAGGGATAATAATATCATCAATATATGTCTCAGCAACAACATTGTTGTGCCTCAACATCACAATTTCTAGTCACGTCTTCAATTTCTCCAAGTATCTGTGTTTTCGGCCACCGGATCATATGACAGAATTGATGCACTTTTCCATTGTATCCAAAAACCCTTCGTGAATTTTAGACTCCGGTACCAACATTTTTTTTATATGAACCGCAACATCATGTGGCTCAAAACAAACCAGTAATCCTTTTGCAACGATAACGCTATCAGTGATTATCAATTTAACAAGCTTAATTCTACGATCTGTACAAAACATTGACTTATTTATTAGTATATTTTCATAGTAACAAGTTATTTTACAGATATTAAATTCATGCAACTTTCAGTTTAGTAGCTATAACTCTTGAGTTTTGTTATTCATAAAAAGATAAGAGTAACATTTCAACATATGTTAGGATGTAGGGTGTTTATATTGTGTACATATCAATAACCATAGTGCATGATTTATTGTACCTTACTTCATATATGACTGAAGTTCGAACATAATTCATTTTATGACCAAATAACAATTTAATTTTAATAAATATTATTTGTAACATTAATCTAACCAATTCTACATATATGTCATACTTTACACTTCCAAAAGATCAAACAAAAAATATACTAAAAACTATCTAAGATAGACATATTATTTTCAAATTATGTGAATGATTTTATAGTATGTGTATTTTTTAGTATTTCTAATAATACAAACATATTTTCAGGCAATAAATAAAATATCTATCAAATCCATATGATTTATCAATATATATATATTTCCAAAAAAAAACGAAGGAGCGAAAGCCCACGAATTCAGGCCCTAGAGGAGGGGGAAAAACTAACCCTCTTTCATCATGGGCCCTGAGACCTACAGGACGATCAACGCCCAAGCAAATTTTATATTGTGCCACGTGGCGCACAAAGAAGAGGCATCGCCAAATAAATTGATAAAATAATAAATAAAATTGATAAAAATTAAAAAGAATGGAGTTTTAAATTGTGCCACATGGCGCAGTGTGGTGCTCTGCTGCCACGTGGCTCAGCGCAGACAGGCGCAACCAGAAAAATATTTTTTACATTTGTTTTTAAGGAAATTATAAATAAAACTATTTTCTATCGCTGGCGGTGCCTCGTGACTCCGCCATGTGGCGCAAAGAAGACAGGCGCCGCCCCAAAAGTTATCATTTATAAATTAATTAATTGTTTTAAAGAAAAACAAAAAAACAAAGACCAAAACGATTTTCTATCACTGGCACATGGCGGTTCCACGCTGCGGGACGCGGACAGGCGCCGCCCACAGAAACAATAAAAATAAATAAATTTAAAAAGAAAAACCAAAATAATTTTCTATCGCTGGCGCATGGCAGCGCCGTCTGATCCCGCCAAATGGCGAGACGTGGACAGGCGCCGCCCGAAAAAAGGCCAAAAAACAATTAATAATAATTTTAATAAAAAAACCCATGTGACTGCACCATGTGATTCTGCCACGTGGCATGACGGGGACAGACGCCGTTATATATATGAAGAAATCTTGGTTTGTGGATGGGACATTGGTTGCGTCCATAATGGTGCACACATGACATACCATTATGGTGCTCCATAACTGTGTTTTTTCTAAAATTAATAGTGGTCATTCTTTTTAGGTTCTTATGTAAGAAGGTCAACCCATATGTATGCTCATTTGCAGCCGCCGTACAAACTTGGAGTGAAGAGAAAAATGGAGTATTGGCGCGAACGTCAACAACAAGTGTGCTTTTCAGGTTAGTGTTGTGGATGGGACGTTGGCTGCGTCCATAATGGCGCACAAATGACGTACCATTATGGTGCGTCCATTATGATGCTCCATAATTGTGTTTTTCCTATAATTAATAGTGGTCATTCTTTTTTGGTTCCTATATAAGAGGGTCACCCCATACGTATGTTCATTTGCAACCGCCGTCCAAACTTGGAGTGGACAGCAAATTGGAGTAGTGGCACGAACATCAACAACAAGTGTGCTTTCAGATTAGTGTGAGGGTATTGCGTACGCGACAACCTGTAGTTTGCATTGTGGATTTTTATTGTTTTGTGTTATGTCATTGTATGTTATTGCAATAAGGAGAATATAAAAAAGGAAGAAAGAGCATTGTCGAACATATGGGTGTAGCATACGCAACATCTGTTATCAAATGAAAAATTATTAATAATACATGTTGACTAAGGGAGTATTGCGTATGCAACCACCTCTTTAGGGTTTAGGGTTTAAGATTTGGACATAATCACGAAATGTAAGATATTTCATTATGTTCATTAGGGTGTTGCGTACGCTACACCCTCATCTTCTAAATGAGAAAATAACTTGATAGACAGATATCGACGTCAAGGAATATAGGGGTGTTGCGTACGTTACCCCCTCATCTTCTACTTGCAGATAACATATGTAGAAGTGTTATTAGAAACATACCTTGAGCTATGTTGTCCACGTTTTGTTGAAACTCCATGAGTTTGAGAGGTTGAACCGCTACAGTAATCCATGTGAAATGAACTCAAATCGGAGGCGTAAGCCTCTTATACTGGTGGAATGTAGGTAGGTTGGTAGGTACTATTTGATAGGTTTGTATTGTTTGATAGATATGTTGGTATTACTTAGTAGATTTATATTGGTTAATAGGTATGGTTTGTATTGTTTGATAAGTAGGTTGGTATTGCTTGGTAGATTATATTGTTTGATATGTAGGTTGGTATTACTTGGTAGATTTATATTGGTTGCCAGCTCCACGGCGCCGAAGCCAAGGCGAACTGCTTGCTGCTACATGCGTGTGGTCGCTCTATTTCAACAGCTGTGAGCTCTCCTGATGAACTCTCAGGTTGGGGATACTTCACGAGATGCAGTCGCCCTTCAAGTGTCTTCTGGGGGTTGCTCTTGTGTATATGAGGCGTGTGAGTTAGATGCGTCCAAATGGTAGTGTTGAGGGAGAGACTTTGGATGGTGGTTATCGGGAAGATGTGCTCCATCAACGCCTTTTGCTGGTCCCAGGGAGTCGACAGAGCATGGATGAGCTCGAAGGAGAGGGAAAATAAGAGCAGAGCAACAAGGTCGTTGATTGTATGTTACCATAGCGATTGGGTCGAGTCATGTTCTCGGTGGCCTTGGAATACTGCCGCTTGAGTATGTCTGTGTAGACATACTTGGTCCGCGGAGGTATTGTGAACTTTGTGTTGACCCATGCGGTCGTAGCTGTAGGAGTACTTGAGGAAGTGGTGTCATTTTCTTCATTTGGACAGAAGTAGGTCCGCTTGGAGCTTGTTAGCGAATAGCAAAGAGCAGACAAAGCTATGACCTCTTTTTGTATTGCGATACACCAGAAAACATATATATTGTGAAACTTTCCAAAACTGGTTCCATTTGAGTAGCATGATGAGGCGAAGGCCATTATAGCAAACAGAGAGGTGGGAAAAGAGGGCAAGCTGCTGAGAGAAGAGAGGGAGAGAGGAGGTACAATGGCGGCTGAAGAGTGTTTCGCAGACGTAGTAGTCATGGATAGGATAGTAGAAACGCCTATTTGAAGGGTTAATAAGACTAGGTAGGTAGAAAACTGGCGGAACCCTACATGATTAGTCATGGCTAAAGACACTGCTCAGGCACGGATGTGGATACGACGGGAGGGCGGAGCTCCGCCGAGCTCTCTCACCGGCAGAATTAGAACGATATGGGACACAGACATGAATGAAATGGAGACTTTTTACTGATGAAGAGTATGATAAGTGGATGAAAGATATCCCAAATGTTGTTCCACAGAAAGGATAGAAACCAGACATGTCATATATGAAATAAAAGATGGTTGGAATTCCTGGATGCATCATGATATATTATTATGGATGTTTCTCCCTTATGATTTTCATAAATATATATTTGTAATATATGTACATATTATATTATAATTATGTAGATAAATGTCTGATGTATAGATAAAAGAGTACCCTCAAATACTTGAAATTTACAATGTTTCATGCCAGTGATGACAAAACTCTTCGCACCTTAGTTATAAGGTATTGATGTAAACTCAGAACTACCATCAACGATTCTATTGCAAATATAATAAAAAAAAAAAAAAAAAATCTTTAGCCAAAGTCGACACAAACAAATATCATTTCACCATTCGGCTACAACATCTTATTGGAGATACGTCATTTCAATTCTCCGACAATAAAAGTGGACAAGCCATTGTCCACTTTTAACGAATATATTTTTGAGCAGAAGAGAAAATCCCGGAAATTCCAAGAATATTCCTAAAAAGATGCGATGACAAAACTAAAAAATGAAACTTGTGCTTACGTGAGCACAAGGCATGCGAAGTTGGATAAGTAGCATCCGGTCAGTGCCGTCTACATCAAAAAAATTCATTGCTTAATCCGGGGAAATATAGTCAAGTGCAGACCTAACGCTCGATTATCTTAGCAATACGCGAAACTAGAATTATTTCATTCTGTTTCGCCCACAAAAGCATGGGTACGGACATACCGCAAAGAGCACATAACAATTCATTAGCAAAATAAAACAATCTCACGTCGTCTCCTATATGCAAAACCAAACACAACACATTTTGTTTCACCCACGAAACCATTGGATAATGACCTACGTAGCGATACTTAGAAATTTCGCTCGCAAAACCCATTATTTTGCTGGCAAAAACCCGATACCTTGATTTATTTCGCTACGGAAACCCGTTGTTTGCCTTATTATATTAAATTGTTCAATTATTGTATATTTTGGATGATATTGGTTATTGTGACTTTGTTTTTCCCTAATGTGTTATTTTTTTGTAAGATACCAAAAGCTGTAGATATGTGGAACTTGGAGCTTGAAGATATACATTACGGGTGCCTATTTTCATTCGGGTTTAGGGTTTAGGGACATAATTAGGGACATAATAGGACAGAGATGGGCACAGAAATAGGTACACAACTAACATTTTTTTTCGCTATTTTGGACCCTATTCGCATGAATTCTATTTCCGTGAAAACATATATACCCTATTGTCGTGTTTTTGTGCTCATGCCTACGTTTTCCTGTGCTCACGCCATTTGTGCTCACCGGTGTGCTCACAACCCCCTGAAAAGGATAGTACCTGTCACGAACATAGCCTAGAGGAACTTACCAGGAGTAAATACCAGAAGTTATCAAGTTACCATGTTACCGAAAATTACCATGACTTATCGTGATCTATCATGATCTACCATAATTTACCATTACTTATCAAGTTACCGAGAGTTTACCAAATTATCAAGAGTAACTTGAAAAACTGCTCAGGAAGCTTCTTTTGGATGAAACTTCTCCATCAAGATACCTCATTTGTTTAAGGAAGCTTCTCCATCAAGAAACATTTATTTAACCTTGGAAACTTCTCCAGCAAGAAATCTCCATAGGGGAAGCTTCTTAGTAGCCAGTATATATAGAAGGCGAGACTGGACACTCTTCAGTCTCGCCAACACCAGTTCAAGCTACTCTTGTTTCCAGTTCCCAGTACTCTAGCCCAGAATCCAGTATCTGATACTCCAGTCCAGTTTCCAGCATTCCAGTATTCAAGTTGTGTTCCAATATATTGTACTCTTGTTTATTGTTATAAAGATCGTCTTGATTCATATTTACTCATCATGCATTCGGCCACGCCGACCTTGATTTCTTGTCTAGTCTTGTACCTCTAGTCTGATCTCTTGTTTGTGTTCAGTCATGTTCTCGTTCTTTGACAGTTTGGCGAGACTAAAGTTTGTTTCTTAGTTAGTTAAGATGGAAGACACATTTGCGGAAATGGTCGCCACATTGCAGAGTCTTCAGCTCTAGATGCAAGAACTTCCTACCTCTACCGCCCAATCGCAAGCTGATCAGTCTCAAGATCTTGGCAACGCTCTCCACAATTTGCAACAACAAATTTTAGAGTTAAAGGAGTCGAACAATGGATCTTCAACTATACGAGTATCTACTGCAACAGCTCATACTACAATGGTTCCTCTTCAACAGATTACGAGAGAACCAAAGATCAGCATGCCCGATAAATTTGATGGGACGAGATCAAGATTTCGCGGTTTTGTTCAACAAGTACGACTGTTCTTACGATTACATCCACAACGCTACCCCGATGAAGGTATTCAAGTGGGATTCATGGGCACCCTTCTATCAGACACTGCCCTATCTTGGTTTGCACCGATATTAGAAAAAAAATTCGTATTTACTGTATCATTTTGAAGCATTCATGTCCGAGTTCACTGCAACGTTTGGAGAGAATGATAGAGAAAGAGTTGTAGAGACAAAGATGTGAAATCTTCGACAAGGAGCACGTTCTGCTTCCGTTTATGCTGCCGAATTTCGACAACTTGCGTGCGATCTCGACTAGAATGAGAAGAGCCTCATTAATCAGTTTCGATGCGAACTAAAAGATGATGTAAAAGATTTGTTGCTGACAATGTCATACATGAGTACACTAAGCGAATTCATCACCCAAGTCATTGCATGCGATAATCGTTTGTTCGAAAGACGTCAAGAGAAGCGATCTGGATGGTCGACGACGCACCATGCTGTTGCTACTACGGCACCAAACATAACGATCCATCATTCATCCGGTAATGATCTTATGCAGATTGATGCTGTCGGATTCAAGCCATTGACGCCACAAGAAAAACAAAGACAGCGCTCGAATGGATTATGCCTTTATTACAAAGAAGATGATCACATAGCATTAAATTGCCCCAACAAGAAAAGATTCAAAACTTGGGGCACAACTCAAGTGTTCGATGAGGAGGTCGGAAAACGAATATGTCCAGTCACAGTAGGGGCTATGCGGCTGGACACCCCAAATTCCTCAAACAAAAAAAGTCTTTTTCTACCTCCAGACCTTGTACCTTGTTTCACAGTTCCAGTAAAAATCATGATGCAAAATCGAGATATCTCCGTAAAAGCACTTTTGGACTCGGGCGCTTCAGCGTGTTTTATTGACAAAGACTTTGCAAAGCAACATAATTTAATGCTCGTAAGAAAGAAATTCTTGGCCCCTGTTGAAGCCATCAATGGACGACCGTTAAATATTGACCATCAAACTCAACCCCTTGAAGTGAAGCTTAAAAATCAAACATCACAGATTGTTTTCAATGTCATCCAGTCTCCAACAAATCATGTGATCCTTGGACTTCCCTGTTCATGAGAGCTACGAAGAAAGACGCGACATTTGGACTTTATGTGACTCCGATCAAAACCACAACAAACCAAGATATTTTGACATTACCCACTCAATATCAAGATTTCAAGGATGTTTTCGAGAAGAAAAATGCATGCCAGAACATCGACCTTATGATTGTGAAATTGAGTTGCAAGAAGGAGCTCAACCACCATTCGGCCCGATCTACAATTTATTTCAGACGGAGCTGGCTGCTTTATGCGAATACATTGATGAAAATTTGTCAAAGAATTTCATTCGACATTCGAAATCACCCGCGGGAGCACCTATCTTATTTGTGAAGAAGAAAGACAGATTGTTACGCATGTGTGTGGACTATCGTGGGCTCAACAAAGTCACTATAAAAAATCGTTACCCACTACCGATGATTTCCGGACTCCTCGAACAACTTGGACGAGCAAATTTTTTCACAAAGATCGACTTGAGAGGAGCTTACAACCTTGTATAAATAAAAGAAGGAGACAGATAGAAAACTGCTTTTCGCTCAAGGTACGGACATTTCGAATACATTGTTAGTCTTTCGGTCTTACAAATGCTCCAGCAAATTTTCAACACATGATGAATGACATCTTTCGAGAATTTTTAGATGACTTTGTAGTCATCTATTTGAACGACATTTGGATATTTTCACAGAATGAAGAAGAACATGGTCGCCATGTACACCTTGTCCTTGATAAATTGAGGGAAAAATAATTATATGCCAAGTTGAAAAAATGTATTTTCCACCAATCTGAAGTCGAATTTTTGGGCTACCAAAATTGGTTTAATCCACTCGATGATGGTTTGTATTTTCTTCTGATCCATACACTCCTTTGTCGGAAATAATGTATTCTAGGATTTGCAAATTTCTGTAGAATCTTCATCAAGGACTACTCCAAAATTGCTGCACCATTGACACGACTCACATGGAAGGACAAATTTGTATGGGACGAGAAGGCTGACCAAGCACTTGAAAGGCTAAAGCAGACATTTACAACGGCTCCAATACTGGTACATGCAGACCCATCTAAACCATTCTTTTTGGAAGTAGATGTATCGGACTTTGCACTTGGCGCGGTACTCTCTCAATATGGTACAGATGGCCGTCTTCACCCTGTTGGTTTTCGTTCTCGCAAATTTTCCGCTGCGGAGATCAATTATGAAATCCATGACAAAGAATTTCTAGCGATTATCGATGTTTTTGAGGAGTGGCGTCATCTATTGGATGGAGCTAAACATCAGGTCACAGTCTATACCGATCACAAAAACATTGAGTATTTATGAGTGCTCGTGTTTTGAATTGACATCAAGCGAAATGGAGTATGTCATTAGCAAGGTTTGATTTTATTATTACCTACCGTCCCGGACATCTTCAAGGAAAACTAGATGCTCTTTCTCGACGATCGTATCTTGCGCCAAAAGAAGGGGATGCAGTTTTTGACCAACAGAAATCCATCATCTTGAAACTAGCAAATCTCCAATTGAATATGCTATCCATGTTTACCTATGACGATGTAGAGATCATAAATGAGATTCAGGAAGCACTGAAGAGCGACAAATTTGCTACGACACTACGAAGCTAACTAAATCGACCTCGAGACAACCCATATGTTACAAACGACTTCGAATTCAAAGATGACTTATTTTATTTCAAGGGACATCTATATGTACCTCTAGGACCTACACGACTTCGAATTCTTCAAACATGTCATGATCTTCCGGCTGCAGGACATTTCGGCTTCAACAAAACAATGGAATTGATATCCAGGGACTACTGGTGGCCGCAGATGTGGAAATTCGTGAAAGAATTTATAAAATCTTGCGACACGTGTGCTAGAACGAAGGGACCACGACATTGACCTTACGGCCTTCTTCAACCATTACCCATTCCCAAGGGTCCATGGTCGTCCGTGTCTATGGACTTTATAACGGACTTTCCAATTTCCAAGACCACCGATTCAATCCTTGTTATTGTAGATCATTTTACGAAGATGACACATTTCATTCCATGTAATAAGACGGTTCCTACCGCATTCATGGACTCCCGAAGGACATCGTATCTGATCGAAGACCACAGTTCATATCAAATTTCTGGAGGGGATTATTTCACATATTGGATACTAAGATCAACCTCTCTACAGCTAATCAACTATAGACTGATGGTCAAACCGAACGTGTAAACCAGATTTTGGAGCAGTATCTTCGCTGTACGATAAATTATCACCAAGATAATTGGACGGACCTTCTGTCGTTGGCTGAGTTTGTCTATAACAACACTATACATTCTTCGACAAAGAAAACTTCATTTTTCTCCAATTATGGTCATCATCCTCGAGCAAACTCTTTCCATATGAAGACTGTTGGAAGCCATACTAGAGAAAATCTTGCTACTCATCTTGCTACGATTCACAAAGAGCTTACATTCCACCTCGTAGAAGCTCAAAAATAATACAAGGAGTATGCAGATCAACGTCGCCAACTCCAACCCCAGTTCAAGGTCGGAGATCGTGTGTGGCTTCTTCGACGAGTCATACAAACCTCGCGACCATCAAGGAAGTCGGATTATCAACGTCTGGGACCATTCAAAATTATTCGACAAATAAACTCTCACGAAATATACGGATCCATCCAGTCTTTCATGTTTCATTATTGCAGTTATATCATCCATCGAATATTCCAGGGAGAGTCTCCGTACCACCTCCACCAATCGAAGTCAATCAGGAAATTGAGTATGAAGTTGACGAAGTCCTAGACTCTCGCATCAAGTATAAACGTCTTGAGTATTTCGTACATTGGAAATGCTACGACATCATCAAACGAACGTGGGAACCTTCATCCAACCTCGCCAACGACGCAATGGCGTGAGCGTTGCACGTGAGCGCGCGAGCGTACGCTCACGCAAGAGTGGCGTGGCGTGAGCGTACGCTCACGCCAGCTGACGTGGCGTGAGCCTGCACAGACGCTGACGTGGCGTGAGCGTCATGTCAGCATGCTGATGTGGCAGTAAATGATGACGTGGCACTGTCCGTCAACTGCCACGTCAGCATTAACATGCGCCGCCTATAACCGTGGATGGTCCTATGACCGTGGAATTAATGCAGGGAATCTTGCCTAAATAGAATCAAGACGAGCGTTGAGGCCTACAATTGCAGCATCCAACATTGTGCAATTACAAATGCTTGTTTCACTTTTACAATTACGAAGACGACAAAATATCCTCACAAAGTGTGCGCCATAAAGGCTGCCACGAGAAGACTTCCTCCCTCCTCAAATAACAATGAGAGTTATGATCATCTTCAAAAGATGATTGTAGTGCATAGCGACAACAAGACATGTAGACTTCGAACGGTGCAATGACAAATGTGCACTACCTAAAAGTTGTCACTCAGAGCTCACTCCGTATAGTTGGAGGCCATATCATTGCACAGCCGACGAATTGACGTGAATTACACATTTCAAATCATGGTCATCCACATACCACATTACATAGTTCATGCTACCCATGTGTTGTATCCCGCTGCAAAAGAGTATCGACCTCGTTGAAACTCATAGTGGCCTGGTAAATGAAGTTGTCACGTTTGGGATCGCAAACCATCCTCCTCAAAAATATGAAATACAAATGTTTGCAGGGTATGAATTTACCTCTCTTGCCCAAACTGGTTGATAGCATATTCACAAAATCAGGACATGTGCAATTTGGGAAATTAGAAACCGTGATGTCGTAGGTCCTGTCATGAACAGCAGATGTGGAAGTGATGATTGTGAATACCCGACCATATCCTCGATCGGGTACTTCCGTGGTGCTTCCGACACGAGCTTGAAGCATTCTTGCGGACTCCACTTTGCCAAAGTGTTCAGCGGTTGGAGGGAAACGCCGAACGAGCTTTCCATCTCGTTTGGTTGGCCACAAGTCAGGATTTGCCGGGGGGACCCGGGAGGACGCAGAAGTAGTAGCACATGCATGGAGTTGGGGTTGTCTCGCAAGGGAAAAACCTGCCTCCTCCAGCATTTCAATCTCCTGAAAGCTGAGATGTGTTCCCACCTTCACGGGCCAAACGGTTGGAGGAGATGGCTTCATCACTACGGAAGGACGCACAGTTCCATGCACACATCTAGCACAATCATCTGCGCAGAACCAGAACTTGTGGTTCTTGGCTTCTGGTTGACCGTATGGACGCATCAAGCCCGTGAAAGTCGGAGCAGGAGTTCGGGCACCACCTCTGGATATAGATGAAGTGCACTTCTCGAAATTAGTTGCCCTGATCGCTGTACATTTCACACGAGACCCGACACTTGTGCGTTCTATGTGCCAAACGTGGTCGGGGCATGCGGACTCAAGCACATCAAGGGGGTTGTTTCTCTCCTGCACCATTTCAGTGGCACGGTTTGATGCTGGAGCTTGCCGTCGTGTTGGAGGTTCCTCCACAATGGAGGTTCCGGACATGGAGCTGTCATGCAGGGGAACACGAGGCTTCGAGAAGTTATCACGGTCTGCCCTGTGGGAATCTGAATCCGAACCAGGTGGAGTGTTCAATTTCCTCTTACAAGAGCCGAATCTCTCCTCCCCTTCAAGATGTGGAACTCTAGAAACAAGTGGCGTTCCCTGGGCATACATGCTCACCGCCCGTGCTATCTTGATTGGATCCCCAGATCTGTTTGCAGCACGCAACATCAACTCCCATTTGTCCGGACCCTTGCCACCAACCCCACCTCGTAAGAAATCACGGTATCGGGTTTGTTGTTGCAAGGCACGTATCAAATCATCTATTGTTGCCACATACAGATCCCGACCTCGTTTCCCAGACTGCTGCAACCATGCATTGTGCACAGTTTCTGCCAAATTGCAAGATGACATGTCCGCCATTTCCTCAATGGACATGTTCTGCAAAGAGGATAACCACACTTCAGAACAGTGCACAGGAAACAACATAAAGAAAGCAATGAGTCAAAAATATGGAAAGCAAATGTATGAATAAAGCATGAAATAGAAGCCTCGTACCATTACATGGCTGCTCCCCACTGTCTATACCGGAAGTGCCAAAACGCCAGCCAATCTTCCAATGCTCTCATACTCTCAAGTGATGCAGCTCCAGAAGAGAACCACCAGGCACGAATTGTCTGGAACAAAGTGTCCGCCTCCTTCATTGTTCTAGCATCTTTACTCTTTGCACAATTTACGGTGCTGAGTCTGCATCTCTGGTTTGATGTCCGACTTTGTATGTTTTTCGAGAGATTGTGTCCAATGGAATAGACATATACGCTCTCTTCCTGGCATAGGCACTTTTGGGTCGCCCGATCCGAAGACAATACGAACAGCATTTAAATTTGCTTGAGCACTATCCGCCATGAAACCTGTGAAATTTGGAGATGGCAGCCCATGGCAGCCCATGACACGTATCAGGGAATTCCACATGAGCTTCTGGGATTCCGTATCCTCGGATTGCATGTCACAAACTGCAATTGTCATAACTCGTTGGTACACTGGATCGTAGACATGACAAGCCATTGTCGTCCAATCCTTCACTCGTTCACATGATCAAACATAAGAAAACAGTTCTGCAAGTCCCCAGTCTTCTGCATCCGCTTCACGAGGCTAACCCCACTGCCCTCCCCAACAGTCGACATTTTGAAAAAAAAACTTTGATGGCACCTTGACCTAGGAATACATTGTCCTAGATGTAATCGTACTTGCTCATCGTTTCAATCCAAAATATTGTTCTATGTAGACTCTATCCCAGAGCCCATTCTCAATGCATTGATCTGATGCCGAATGTTAGGTGAACTTAAAGTGGAGAAATGATCCATGACCAGGGTCCAATGGTGCACCGTCAAGTTAGTCCCACAGAATCTCCTTCACTCAAAATATGGCTTTCCAAGAAGACTTGCTTGCGCCAAGAGCAATTGCAAATTTGTTGCGGATGGGTTTCTCCCGAACTCCTGTTTGATCAACCTCGATACTGTCTCAACACTCTCCCTGTAATCCCCCTTCGAGACAGGATGGTTATGGAATCCAAATGCACACAAGCTCTCGTCTTGTATTCAAACGGTGGACAACATAGTACATTCTTGCTCCGCAGAGCGCCAAACAGGATGGCACAAGTTTTGCAGAATTTGCACACGAAAGTGTTTGCCGGTGGAGGGGCAGTCCCAGGCTGAAATGGATTTCCGCCAGACCCTCCCATTCGCTTGATTATGAACCCCAGACTGAAGAAAGTGTCTGCAATTCAAATTATCACACCTAAGGTGTCCATTGCAAAGTCCTCCTGAAAACAAGCTTGTCATCATTCTGAATATTGGATGTTTTTGTTCTGCACCACGGTGCCGTCGTGTTTCTTGTCCATTCCATGCATCATGATTGTTACACCTCCAACTCGCGGAGGAGGAGGCAGCTCGAATAGGATATCGCCATCAAAAAGTCTCCGGCAAGAACTTCACAGGCATCTGCTTCAAAGATTCCCAATCAATTCCCCGCAACTCACTTTTGAATCCAGCCATTCCTCCCATCGCCCGCAATTTGGAATGACACTACAAATCTCTTCTTCATCAGCTTCTGCAACCACAGTAGGAAGGACTGGATTTGGAATTTCACTTATGTCATCATCGGAAGAATCCGAAAGCTCAACGATTGGAGTGGAGGAAGTCTGTTCTTTTTTCACCACCACCTCCCTCTTGTCTTCAACAACCGAAGCAGCAGTCCCGGGCGTCACATATGACCCAAAATGACTTTCGCCGAGGCTCTCCAAGTACTCTGTATCGACCAGGACGCACTCTCCACTGGCTGATATGAGCCGTCTCATCACGGTTTTGGAAAGAATATTTCACCAACTTCCCTTTCAGATCGTAAACCTCTTTCTCCAAAAAGATGGAGCCATTCTGCAGCTGAAAACGGGTAGCCAAGACATGTTCCAGAACAATTGCAAATCCATTGTCAAGGACTTCCTGGGAGAACGGCACTGGTTTGTCGTCTGAGAAGAACTCCGCTTCAGAGGAAGCCATCTTCCTTCCTCGAGTATGTTTGTACCTTGCTATCGCAGATCTAGTGTAAATCGGTTTACTGCTGTCTCCAGAACACAGTTGAAGAATGAGCAGAGGAATATGGCGGAGGAAGCTCAGATAACGACTGTGCATATTATGTTATTCTTTCCAGATATGCAGCCGTCCATTTTAATTACTTTTCTTGTGGGCCCAGTGGTCAGAGTATCCCTAGGGGCAGTGTCGGCAACTGTTAAACCGTTAATCAGAACCTCATCAATAAACCCAATAACAAAGCCGACTTCCTGGAAGCATGCCACAGGATCTGAGAATGGGATTGCAGATTAAGTAAATGTATCTATATACTACTACCAATGATCATGCGCACCTGGAAAGTTCCAAATGTGAAACGAATGTGGGGTTTGGCTAACAAGGATGACCGTGTATGATATTCCAAAATTTGTCATCAAACTCTCGTTCATTTATATTTATTTGTTTAAGACTGCGCATCAATTTCTGGGATTCGCTCTTTTTTATTTTTAAAATTGAACACGCCGTTTTTTTGGGCGGCACACGTCAGACATCCATAACTGAATACGAACAGCTGTACACCAATTGCTGGCATGTGCACTAATAAGGAAACGACTATGTGTAACGGTCACGCGGGAGGGAATCCGATGCTTCTAGAGACACGCAAGAACGCAGGCAATCCAGCAAGAAATCGGGAGTCACTGCGTTTTTCTACTTTTCGCGCTTAGAGGGAGAGTGGTAGTCAAGCTGGAGAGGGTTCCTTCTAGAATACGAAAGAGAAGAAAGTCTCTTTATTTTACTTCCCTTAGAGAGAGACGCAGAGCAAGAGAGAAAATGACGAGGCGTCGTTTGTTGGAGAACACAGGGCCAAGGCAGCAGGTGAACGCGGAGACTGATTCACAAGAGCAGACGGAGACTGAGGCAGCGGCTGCGACACAGTCGGCGATAAGAGTGCGCCAGCCTGTGGAGGCAGAGATGATTCGCAGGGACACTGAAGAAGGTGGAAGCACGCGGAACGCCGAACCGGGAAAAGGTCAAGAAACCCTTGCGCAGACAGAAACTCCAGCAGATGTGAGAGGGAAGAGGAAAGCTGCAGAAGGGGATCAAATTTCAAAACCTAAGAAGGTGCCAGTAAGTTTTATCTAACTTACATTTCAATGTTGAAGATATGCGTAGAGATTGAGTGGAATGTCCCAGACAGGGATTGTCGCTATCGACCATCACAAAGGGCTTTCTACTCCTCTACGAAGGGTTTACAGCACAATGAGTTGGTGACTATCGGTACAGTCATTCACTGGTGTTCAGATCATATAGTCTGTCTGATTGCCTTTCAAGGAGTCCTTCCTCTTCCCTTCTTTAGCAGGAACTACTGAATTGCGAACGTCGTTAACGCCATTCGATTCTCCTCATGAGATTTATGTACCTATGTGTTTGAAGAGAGAGTCTGCACTTACTATTCTCCCTAAACTACACTGAATGTCGTTGCTGCCAATCAGTTGCACATGTATGTCATTACACAACACCGATCCGGCAGGTCGTTATCTTTTGTGATTGTCGTTAACGCCGTTCGCTATCGCTCTCGCTTTTGTTTTGAATACGGCAGTCTCAGCTTGGCATGTGTAGATTGTGCTGAATTCTTTCACACCATTCATGGTGAGTTTCCTTGATACAGAGTGATGGTCGTTACCGCCATTCACTATTTGCAAATCACTCAGTCAGAACTGAATGGCATCGTGCAGAAAACTGTGAGGTCGAAGCCTACAGGATCAGAGGGGAAAAGATCTGGAGATGGGGACGAGTCCGCAAAAAGCTCAGAGAATACAGATGAAGCAGATGAATCCGAAGTGCACTACCTTGACAAGGTGAAAGAACTCATGTCATTCCAGAAGGTAAACTCTCAGGAGGTTATAAGGGACATGCTCGTATTTGGAGGGCGTCTGGACATACCTCTGTGCCGGATGATATCAATGCCTGTTGTGCGTCCACCTCTTTCCCATGACATAACAAAATTGGAGAGTGATTTTGTGCATGGATATAGACTTGGTGCACAAGTTTTTTATGTGTCACTGACGGATATAAATGGGAAAAGCACATTAGTGTCTCCAGAGATCAGTGATAACTGGGATGAGTGCTGGAAAGATGCCAATGAGGAGTTCGAGCTGGGCCTCATGATGGGAAAGAACACCCAGCAATTCTGCAACCACATGTTCTACGTCTGGGACGGCAAACCACCGATTGCTGGCATGGATGGGATACATTCAGAAACACCATTCGAAAGACAAAGACAAGCATGTTGCTGTGGAGGCAATGGTTTTGGATCCAGGAAACGACATCGCTAGGCTTCTTACAGCTATGCACGACGTGAACAAGTAAGTCATCCAGGAGATTTCATTCCCTCTGTAGTGTCTTGTTAATCCTCAAAAAACAGTGTTAAGGAATGCAATGTTTCCAATGTTTTTGCAGATCGACAGAGAAATCGCATGTGACAACAAGCTTGGTTCACACACTATCCGAATTCAGAGGATTGGTCTGATGAAGCTGGATGATTTTCGGACAGTACTACCACCCAATATCATCAAGAAGTGCGAAACAGGAAGAGCTGCAGGCACTTGGTATTCTTTGACACGAGAGGCGTTTCTGGAGTACATGTATGCGGTAAGCCCGAGTCTGTAATCTGTTTACTTTTCGAATACATGTTTGTAGTCCCTTCGGAGCTAATCACTACTTGAATGAATGCAGCAAGAACTGGCAGAGGCAGCTGAGAAGGGAAAATCCGAATATTACCGCACTACACCAGAAGAACTAAGGACATCAAAGGGTGTGGAAGCTGCAATAAAGAAGGAGTTTGAAATGCGAAGAACCAAATTGATGTCAGCCTTCGGAAAGCAGCTTAGAATAGTAGATCCTGGACTTGGTCCTGAGTTCCTTCAGCAGATCAAAACACACTATGACAAGCATGTGCATCCGGAGATGCAGCAGGAGAAATTGCACCGGCTGGCCATATCGATGGTCGACCCACAAACAAAAATAAGGTGGCTGGAGATATGGAACTCAGATCAAACAGTAAAGGACTTGAATCAGTTCCCAAAGAGCACCATACAGCCTGGCACAAAGGTGGAAGGAATCAGTGATTTGGTGTTTGATAACTGGCTCCACAAGGCTACATTTTGGAGTCAGGTGTGTATTCGAACATGCTGTTTCTTCTCTTCAAGTATGTGATGTGTATCTTTTTTGCAATTCTGACAAATATACTATTTGCAGCTCGAAAGCGCGCCGTCATTGTGCTGGATCAGATTTTGAAGGACCTGAACATTGCGATTGTTTCCCCTCCCAAATGTCATTGGAGGCATACATAAGGAAGTGGAGAGGTCTCACCTGGAGATACTGTTTTTTCCGGGAGTTCTCCAAAGATGGTAACATTTTACGGTCCAACGACTTTGACAGTCAGGTTGGAGGAGAGTGGGCCATGATGCGAGTTGTGTACAGGTGCAATGTCATACTTGAAACTCTACTGTTTTTTTGGGAAAAAATGTGGCTTCATATGGATTGCAATCTTAGATCCAGATTGAATGTCGTTGACGACATTCACTTCTTTGTCTAAGTCATTCTTAAGCGAGTATATGAATTCACCTGGTTAGGATCTAAGGGTGCAATTATATTGTCCCTGATTAGAATTGATAATGTCCTTGAATGGCGTTGACGACATTCACATACGGAGTTGTTGAGAGGTCCTCAGAGTTATTTAAATTTTTGTAATGTCCATAGAGGTTACAGTGAGGGTTCCTCACTTCATTTTGCTGAATGTCAATGCAGACATTCAGTTGTTCTGCATTGTTTTTGCCTCTTGCGATGAATGTGGAGGCTTGATAAGCTCTGTTTTAAGAAATCCAAAGTGAATGTCGTTGACGACATTCACAGCTGTGTCTGTATTATTCAACAACGACAAATTCAATTTACATGGATTGGGGAGCTAAGTAATTGGTTTCTTTTTTGTATTTTTGTGAATGGCGTTGACGCCATTCACATACAGTGATGTTGTGAGGTCCTCAGTGATAGGTTCGTTATGAATGTGCATTGAGTTTGCCTGGAGGGTTCCTTACTCAATTTTTTGATTTCCATCCTGTGATTTTGCTTCATTTAAGTAATAATTTGGCTTCATTAGTGAATGTCGTTGACGACATTCACTTCTATGTCTGTGTCATTTCTAAACGATAATTTGCATTCACCTGGATTAGGGTGTATTTACAGTATCATTGAATGGAATGTTCTGAATGGCGTTGACGACATTCATATCTGGAGCAGTAGTGTGGTCCTGAAAGGTCCTTGGAGCAGTTCTCAGAGCCATTTCAATCTATGTTTTATTCTTTCTGTTCTACTTGCATCTTACTCACTGAGCGCTTTTGTGGGTTGGGATTTATCTCCTTTTTTCAGGTACACGAAATATGTGCTTATGGAAGGAAATCACCTGAGCGGAATTCCCGACTATCTTGACATGTGGTCGGACCCTGCAAACGATCCAACCATGTATACTGCAGGGATATTGAAGGACTGGAGTCCTTCTCACTTCAGAGACTGTGGGTGGTACCTTGACTGCCCACTGAGCACACGACCTTTCAAGAACAGCATATGAAATACTTGAACAATAACGCTGAGATGCTGGCGCCTTTGACTGACGAAGAGTATCAACGAAACATAGCAACATTGGCTGCCAAGGAGCCTGATGCTCAGGGAACGCCGCAGAAGGGAAAGAAGGCGGGCCGCAAACCAAAAGACAAGGCTGTTGATGTCATAGCCATCTCACCAGCAAAGCCAAAGGACAAAGACAAGTCCAAAGAGAAGGAAAAGACAAGGGGAAGGAGAATGAAAAGGAGATGGAGAGTGGGCAGGACTTTACTGCTGGAAGATATACCCGCACTCTTCAGTGCGTGTTCGATGCCAAGCCACACCCTTCCCGTTCTGATTCAGCAGGAGAGATGAAAATTGTTAATGAGGGTTGGCTTTCGATGATGCAGAGTCGAAAGAGAGGATACACTGGGGTGCCATCCCCTACCTGGGACAATATAATCTCATTCCTCAATCTGGTGAGAATTCCAGTTTCTTTCCTTTTTCTCTGAAAGTTTCGTTGGCAGTATTTCAGTCTCGTTCTTTGAAAACAATCTTGCCATCGTTCTTATAAAAAACATGTCTGTTGCAGGTGAGCACAGGTCCCACCTTCGTGTGCGGTGTGCAGAAAACTTATGCGGCCGACATTGTCATTCTCGACATCCCGGATGGCCAGGCTGTGCCAGAAGTTCTTCCAAAGGGCAAGACGCCAGGCTGGAACAAATTCGAGGACAACTACTGGAGTTGGGTGTTCGGGTTCTGTAACAACTTCCTCTCTGATGCAGGGACACTTCTGCTTTTTCAGTCATGTGACAATGATAGTCGTCGGGCATTGGCATCATACCTCAAGTCTTCAGGGTTTGAAGTTTTGCGCACATGGAATTGTGTGAACAGCCTATACCTTGTGAAAGGGGTTTCCCTGGTCAGCTGGTATGCCGTCTCCCTTCTGCTTGTGCTTTGATCATGAGTTTCAATTTTCTCTGCAGCTCCACTCTAGTAGAATGTTTTATGATCGACACCGATCATCACCGATTCATGATTTTTTTGTGTCAGAGTTCTGAATAGCCGATGTACACACTTCCACTATAGATTGTGTTTACCACACTAACCTGCTATCTTTGCCAGACGAGGATGTTCGAGGCGATCTGCCTGCGGAGGATTCGCACATCAAAGACACCATCCTCCATCTGCAGCTTTGAGATTTCTGACCAGGGTTGTTTCGTCAACCCCCCCTATGAGCCCCATGTCGATGACATTTTGTACAACTTCATGCAGTCCAGTCAGACTCTGAAGAGACCGGATGGCACTCCCTGGAGAGGTGCAAAGGAAAAGTCACCAGCATTCATGCAAATACTGCTGGAGTCATGCAGCCACCGCTCTGCACGGGTGGTCGATCTTTCTGTGTCCACAGGTTCGTTTTTTCCCTTCCGAATTGGTTTCCTTTCAACAGTTTCATCTGCTTAAATCCCCCCTCCAAACTGTTCATGTTCTCCTGTCTGGTGCAGGAGCAACTTACCACGCATGCAAGGCAGGCGGAAGAAGCCTTCTTGGCATGGAGGGTGATTCTGACCTCTACAACACCGTGCTCCTCCCCCTTTTGTCTGGCTCCACTTCAGGCACACAGACTGATCGGATTCAAATTCGAAATGATGACGATCCCGAAGATAAGCAGGTCGACAACGACTTTTCATGTGAGTAAGTGCTAAACCCTCTTTGGGAGTCATACTCAATTTCTCGATAACATCAAAGTTACAGTAATAACTTTTTCAGGCTGTCTTTCAGGAAAGGCAGCGGTGGATCTTCAGGAGATACAGTCATTTCTGGCGAGTCTGTTTTCGACAGCCCCCTTTCCAATTTTCTGCTTCCTGTTTATGCCGAAGCAATGGCACTTCACGCGGCCGAGTCCCTATCCCCTGACTTTTTAGTGGCCAGCCGTAGGTGTATCCAGCGTGGATCCGGTGTTCTAAAATACTTAGACTTAGATGCAGAGGAAGAGAGGATACATTGTACTGACTCTGAGTCAGACTGAACTGTATTCTTTTAATATTCATTTTCATATTATCTGGAAAACGTTGAATCCCCTTCCTCCACCGTAGTTGTTCCTTTAGAACAAATAATAATCACAGAATCAACTTTCGTTTAAATTGCTATATGTATGAATCCATCTCACAAACCTTCCTGACTCTTCTCATATCCATTGTGCATTCATCTACACTGTATTCATGCGTGCTCCATTCATGAAAGCTTCCTTTGTACAACATCCATTGTACATTCATCCTCTGTACTCTTTAATCCACCCCACAAACCTTCCACACTCATTTCATATACGTTGTGCATTCGTCAAAAGATTTGGTCATGCATCTTCCTGTCATGAATTTTTGTTATTGCTCAACATCCATTATACATTCATCCATTTTACTCTTATCCATCCGTCATTCATCCATCTACATACATTTTTCACACTCATCCATCTGTTTATCATCCAATTGTACATTCATCCATCCTTTATTCAATGCCTTTTATTATATCGTCCAGCTTGTTTCCGCGGTAAAGGGTGCCAATCCACGGGAATACACTCCACTTCTTTCTGGGCGCGTGGTGACGCGGCCTTCACGTGTGATGACGTGGACTGAGCCCCGTGACGTGGCATTTGCGCAAGGTGACGTGGCGTGAGCGCAGTTGCGCTCACGCGTTCACGCGTTCACGCGCTCACGTGACCAGGCTCACGCCGAGGCATCCCTGCAACCTCGCCAATACATCTGACAAAGTCCAAGAGTTTCATCAACGATATGCAGCTAAGCCCCGAGCTACATGTCAATAAGACGTCACAACGATGATGTCAGCCAAGTTAGCTTCAAGGTGAAGACTCCACATTCAATGTACTTGATACACGCTAGGAGGGAGGAGCACCACACATCAGTATATATAGCTACACTTCCAGCACTTCCAGCACTCTTGCATCTTGTATTGGCAGTATGGAGTCACAAGAACCAGATACATTGGAGTTGTCGCTTACCCAGCTACCAGATCAGCCGTTCAGACTCTCACGACCTTCAACATCACGCCGACGCTCTCGAGACGATGGGCCACCAATGCGACGCGTACTTTTTCGTCTGGACCCCGTACGATGGTAAGTGGAGCCTACTCGAAGTCTGATAATTCTGTTGGAGGTTGAGGCTTCGGACCCAGAGGGCAATGAAATCTTATTTGAAGGCAGCTTTGAAAATCAGAATGCTCAAATCACTACGTGGTCCCAAGTTCAAGGTGTTGGACACTATCGATGGTTGTTGGGATCTATAAATCATTTGTGTCAAGAACGAAGAGCCGAATATTTGACAAGTACCATTCGCCGGATTTTGGATTTTCTCCAACATTAAGCAAGTCCAAGATTTTACCGCTCCTCGAGGAACTCGGCGCTAAAGGAGGGGGTGATGTCACGGACATAGCCCAGAGGAACTTACCAGGAGTAAATACTAGAAGTTATCAAATTACCATGTTATCAGAAATTACCACGATTTACCATGATTTAATATTACTTATCAAATTACCGAGAGTTTACCAAATTACCAAGAGTAACTTGGGAAACTGTTCAGGAAGCTTCCTTTGGAAGAAACTTCTCCATCAAGATACCTCATTTGTTTAAGAAAACTTCTTCATCAAGAAACATTTGTTTAACCTTGGAAACTTCTCCAGCAAGAAACCTCCATAGGGGAAGCTTCTTAGAGAAGCTTATTAGTAGCCAGTATATATATGAGGCGAGACTGGACACTCTTCAATCTCGCCAACACCAATGCAAGCTACTCTTGTTTCCAGTTTCCAGTACTCCAGTCCAGTTTCCAGAATTCTAGTATTCAAGTTGTGTTCCAATATCTTGTACTCTTGTTCATTGTTATAAAGATCGTCTTGATTCATCTTTACTCATCATGCATTCGGCCACGCTGACCTTGATTTCTTGTCTAGTCTTGTACCTCTAGTCTGATCTCTTGTTTGTGTTCAGTCATGTTCTCGTCCTTGACAGTACCCGCAAGGAGAAGAGGCTCTTATAGTTTACGCTAGCTTCGGTTGGCATCATATATATGTATTGATATATAGGGTCAGGCCGGGTATCAACAAGGTCTTCCAAGCCACAACATCTAGTGTGATTGATATTTTGTGAATGAAGTCTTCTGCCTCATCCAGTCGTTATGCTCGGCCAATAATGTCAATCATGCAGACAAAGTGCTCTTTTGTTGGAGTGTCACCATGATCTTGATTTTGCATACTTGATGCTCCCGCATTTAGCAAACATGTCAACGAGGGTATTGTTCGGAATGACACCTCCTACAATTCCAGCTATGGACTCTTGCTCTTTTCCAGGGCTGTCGGGCTTGCACATGCATCGCAAACAAATGTAACTTGGTGTGGCTTCACCCCTGCCATCCCACACCCTTGTTAGGCACATCCTACGATCATTGCACTCCAGTTTCTTCCAATATCCGCAAGCGTTAGATGCATATTTTGCCAAAATTGAATGTAAATTTGTCCTCTACACTTACCCTTGGTGGGTATTTGAGAAGATGGAGCATGAAATTATCTCTAATTCAATCGCGGAAAGTGAGGTACTATGTGTATATGAGAGCAGGGTAGCGTAAGTACCCAATGTGCTCCCAGTAAGAAACTGAAAACAACCTTGTATGCTACATATGTTATGCATGTCTGTCATAATCTCGAAAAACAATCGTCTTCCGTGCTAAAACACAATTGTCCAGCAAAGAAGTGAATTGTGTAGTTGCTTGTAGCTACAAATATTATAAGCTAAAAGGGCGGGGCCATTTATAGTTAGGCAACCCGATAGTTAGTGCACCGTCAATTCAAAGCAAATAGTGTAAATGACTCGATAGGCCTCATGTGCACTTTCTGGCAAGCCAGCAAAGGGGTAGAGGGAGGGATTTAGTTGGGGGCGAAATAGGCTTTAGCACATCTGCAAAGAGAGCGGCCATTTGAAGCTGGGTTTGCATTGTCAACTTTCAGCCTGTTTGCTAGCTTTGAATAATTTGCAAAGTGATTCTTTCGGTCATCGCGGTCATCTTTAATGTCTCCATGTCTTTGATTCCCTCATCAAATTCGTTGATAGCACTTACAATGGTTGTAGAACCTCCGAACAAACACACTTCTTTGAATTCGGACTACCCTGCACACTTGACAACTTGTAAACTATCATCTTATGAGCGATAGGTGTACCGGAATGATTGTCGGATGTAGTCCTACTGTCACATCTGGTGTTGTACCAGAAGTAGTTCCTCCATGAAATACAAGAGCCTATCATGGTGGATTGAATAGAACATTGTCAAATCGTATATCTGACACATGGACAACATCATCAAGATCAATGATTTGGGGAGGATTTTGGCTCACTCCGTGGTCAATACTTCCAAGAATCCCATTCATCTTTGTTGTTCCCCTTAGAATACCATCAATTTTTTCATGCCATGATCACTCGGAAGAATGAGCACTTGTTGCCTCACATTTTTGTTTTTCCTCTCGATACACATCCTTAAGCTTGTCCATCTTGTCGCGACAATGCTTCCAAGAATGCTTGGCCCATTGAAGAACCTTGCATTAAGTCTGTCAGCAATGTGTGTCCAATCTTTTGCTCTAAAAGGTCCACATCCATGATCACAATATTTCTCCTCCCAAAGATCTAGCAACAAAAGCGTTCTATTATTCGTTCAAACTTGTGCATCATTCTTCTGTTGAATATTAAGTTGTGGCATTCTCACACCAACAATCACCGGCAATCTTTCAATAAATTTTGTCTTACTTCCAATAAACAACTGGTTTAGTGGAACATGCAGATTAATGGTCTAAGTGTGCTCTTTGAGAGCCAAACGCGACTTTCAATGCATTATGTGTCACTCAAAAACTCTAGATCTCTCAAAGATTTAAAAAAAAATGGTTATGTTCTTTAAAAAGTCACATTAGTGGAACGGAACATGAATTAATGAGGCATGATTTGTTGGTCAAATGACACCCTTGAAAACCAAATGCTTATTAATTTCCAATACATCAAGCCTCATTAAACAATTCTTAACTCCTCTAAACCTCCTTTAAAACGTGCTTGTGTTCAATAACCAATCAGACTAGTAGATCAATTCATAGATCCTCTAAAGATCCTTCAAAAAGATGCTTTAGTTTAAATACACAATCACACTAACATCAGCTGATAAGTTCCTTAAAAAATATATATATGCTTTTATTCAATACGCAATCATACTAATGAAACCGACATTCTTAGATTCTCTAAAAAGATAGTTTTGTTTGATACATAATCACAATACTGGAGCTGAGGCATTCACACATTATCTAAAGATCCTTCAAGAAAATGTTTTTGTTGAGTACATAGTCGTACTAGTGCAACTAAAACATATCCATATCTTCTAATAAACTTGAAAAAAAATAAAATTGTTCAATGCACAGTCACACTAGTGCAACTGAGACATTTTCAAATCTTCAAAATTTGCTTTTGTTCTAGATATGATTCCACTAGTGGACTTGAGACATCTTAGATCCACTAAAGATCACTTAAAAGATGCCATAATACCAATCACTCCAATCGCAATTGGAAGATTTGATAGGCCAGAGATGGCAAGCTTGTGTTCTCCTATTATATATCCCAATGATAATAATAATATATAAATTTTCTGACGCCTCCTGAAGTCAGAAGCGCGTAAACTATGGTGTCTCTTGCATACGTCTATTGTCTTCCATACGAAGGTGGACACCTTTGTGACACAATTGAACCCACACCCACTTCCCAGGTGGTGTGTGCCCATTACCACTTGGCTACAACTTGGTTGTCTATATATCTCATCATAGTGTTTGCCCATTTTCTCTCTTAAGAAACCTATCTTGAGACGGTTGTGCCCCTCCCTAAGTTTAGGCCTTATGGCTTTTTCTGGATTTTTCTTTTTCTTTTCCCTCCTAGAAAAACCACTGCAATGCTTGTAGCACCAGTCTGCAAAAATTTCCTCCTAGATAACCAAAAACAAAAAACAAAAAACCCTATATAATAGTTCTATGGTGGTTTTCCTTAGTATTATCCTGAGTCTATTCAAAAGTAATTATTTTTTATTTTTTATAAATAACCCGCAAAAAAATGTAGAGTGTAAGATGGATACAATAAGTGCAGATATGGATGAATGTGGATGAGTAAATGCAGAACGGATGGGGATCTCCGAGTTTGTGGACGGATAGGAGTATTCTGTCCAACCGAATGGGATTCGCTCTATCCAATAATGGTATTCGTCCAGTATTGATGAGCAGAACTTGCATGTATCGGTGCAGGTACGTTCATCTGGTTGTTTCGTTCGTCGGTGCTCCTCCATCCTTTTGGAGAAAGTGTACACAGAGTGTGACAGGCCTGCTCTTCCGAGCATCCTTCTACTCGGAAGGTTTTTCTCTGTTCGCCTCGCCACTGAGAGCAGTCGACATTGTTTTGTTTTGATGATGGCTACGTTGCAAACTGCAAGCGAGTGGGTAGAACCTGACATGTGAAAGAGAGAGAGAGAGAGAGAGAATGGGGGTTCTGGGTTTGGAAATGTGTATCTTCAGAGGTGGAGGTGCAGGTCATTTCCAGACAGAGACTTGCTCGGATTTTCAACACAATTTTGTTGAGAAAGAAGCATCCAGTAGGCCATTGGGTTTAAAGCGGATGGCTTGTGGCATCACGGTACAGGAGTCAAGATGGGCCCTTGATTGCTATGGAATGAGGGGAATTAATCTGCAGGTGCTACAGGATGACGTAGGTGGGTTTAGGGGTCTGCCAGGGGGGTTAGGAAAAAATATGGCAGCTGGAATCCACATTCACCGTGCGATTCCACTGAGAAGCTGGAGACGGAGAGGGAGAACGGATGCACCTTGGCAGGTTGAAGGCTTGACTCGTCGGGGCTCAAAAATACGGATGGGAGCTCAGCGCAGGTCTAATAGGCGAGGAAGGTCGAGAGGTGGGTCTGAGTTGGTGAGCAGACTGCAGGGATGCAGAGAAGGCGTGGTGCAAAGGATAGTAACAAAAAAATCGGGTATCAGAGCATTGCAGGCAACAGAAACAACAAATGGGGATAGAGAGACAAGGGGTTTGTACGATGATTTTGTGGATTTGGCAGTGCGAAAAGTGGGCCAGTATGACGACCTGTCGCCCTTCCCTTTCCAGGTAATTGCAGTCTTGCAGAGCACAAGATTGTTAGGCGACCTGTAGGCTTGTCCGAATCACCTTATTTTTGTGCATGAAATCCAGCATCTCTGAGAGCAAGCCATAGCCTCATACTTAAAGCGAAGAAGTAACTGCAGATTAACTGAGCGTTTAGTGTTTTTTTGCTCTTGGAGTTGGGTTCAAGAGGGCAAGACATGTGGGTGATCCTTTGAGGCACCCTCCCTCGTTCTCTTGTTTGGGCCGCTCGTCTTTGTATTGAATTCAGAAGTTGTGTGTAGTATTCTCTGGTTTTTATTAAGCATTCTGGGAAACTCGCGCTTCAATGCACCATTCATATTACTAACTATCATATGGAGACTTTTGGCCCAGAACCAGCAGTTTCAAGGATGATTTGTACGTAACAGGGGATGGCGGGTATGACAGGATGCGTTCCAGAACATGGTTCCACTGACTGGGCAGTCTTTGATCAAGAATGTTGCATACGAATCCACAAAAATACGTCTGTTTCGGGTTGCCTCTATTGACGGAGGAGATGCTATGCAGGTCTTCTACCTCTCTCAATCCCTGGATTCCTGATATTGCTTACGTAATTGATAGATCTATTCCCATAATGTCTCACCGGAGTGAAATGCACATCATTGTCCAAGGAAATCAGTATCAGTCAATACATTCTCAAATCTGTTTCAAAATGTGGTGTACCTCCACACCTATCCTTCAATTCAAATTTCATAGCAATTCATTAAGTGTCAGCGGTACTACTCACAACCCCATGCTGTCCATGTGGATATGCTGACCATTACACCAGTCACATGTGCCCAAACTGGATGTAGAAGCTCTGTACCTTGAGGGCCAAGTGGAGACAGCAGTGTTCCTTTCCAACAGTTATGCTCAGGGATGAGAAGACAGTAAGGGGTGAGGGGGCTAAGTGGATGGATGGGTAGGGTGCAGGTGCTGAATGTGGCCATATGTGCAAGGCCAGAGTATGACCTACCCATATTCTGTGCCGATTTCTTCTCGACTGCCTCCAGAAACATCATTGTGCTGTATGTTGATGTCTTGTCTCTTCAGTCCGTTCATTTTCTGCACTCTGCTTCCCTCCTTTTGCACTCTTATTTTGTCACAGAATAATGTGTGTGCTAGATTGCCTCTGATGTAGAAAGGCTCCTTGGCTACTCCATGAGGTTATGAAAAAGGCTTGATGTGCTCTGATGCAAAACGCATTCTTATAATGTGTGCCAGAAACACGGAAAGTGTTTTGCTTATCTCGGTCTGTTAATGAAGTAATTCCTCCTTGAACTATCAGTGACATCAGGCAACCATTAGAGTATGGAGAGTTTGTTGCACAAGCACCATGTGTAAATATATGCTCATTGTATTACTTCTGACATTTCTATCCAAATGATCAGACATGTCGAATGGCTAATATTGGACGAATAAGTCATTTGGCAGTAGTTTGCTAAAGCATATGGGCCCCTTGGGAATTCTGAGTTATCTCTGTGACAACATCACGTCTAGACTATCGAGACGTTAGAGAAAAAATGCTACCCCCCTTTGAATCCAAACATCTGCAAAGCGGTCAAGTTAGTATTAGGCTGCCATCTGATGTGGACGACTGTCTTCGGGAATATTCGCAGGGATTTGAATCCAATCCACAACATCAAGCAGAACCCACAGTATCGAGACAAGTACTACTCACAGCTTTTGCCATTGGTCCCTAAGTATGCAGAGGTGAGGAGGTGTGCAGCAGGAGTTTTTTCTGTTTTGTGACTTGCCTCAAGTTGTGAGCATTTTTTCTGTGTCGTCCATGTCTCTTTTCGCATCCTTCCTCCTCTTCCTTTTTCTGCCCTCGTCAATCTCAATATTGGTCCTCTGTGAGTGTATGAGGATCTTGGATTGGAGTCTTATTCTCATGGGAACCATACCACAGTGCCTAAATGAAGGCTACTGTCCAGTGGATCCTCCACTCCCAAGATGAGCCCAGTGCTTTGCAGTGCCTATTTTCCTCCCATACAAGGATTTTGTATCCTATTTAATGATAAGTTTGAAATACTTGTAGATTCCAAAGTAAAGAAGCTGGCTTAAACACTTGATAGTGTTGTGGATGCAGTTGCTGCCCTGGGGTGATAAGCTCACGGCAGAGTCCCTACAATTCTTCTCTCCAATTGTGATCTGGACAAGGCCAAACAGAAGGGAGGACATACAGCAGACTGTCTTTTCTGCCTTTCAAGATTATCTTACGGTATTTTTCAAACTTGTGCTTCAAGAGGGTTGGGGAGGGGCCTCCGAAGGCGACAAAAATCTCAGGGTTGCATTAAGTTTCTTGTGAATGCAAAACTATTTATGTAGTTAAGCTATGACTACACAAACCTGCACTGAAAAAAAAATGCACATAGAGATATCACACAGAAGTTCAGCTGAAGAAGTTTAGGGGCATGACATTACTCCAAGCGCCGCAGGATTAGTCTTGTTATTGAAATTTTGATGGATATTTGTCTGCTGTCCGCCTGATCCTGCAGTGCAAACAGTCCTCTCTGGATGAGAGACACTTGCCAAGTAAACTTGTCGAGTAGATGTGTTGAGAAATTAATGGTTCTCAGAGCAGCTTCACTTTCACAGGATGTCATTGGAGCCATGGACCCTTGAGGCTGTCCATTATCTGGGTCTTAAGATGCATCTTGGGGAGGAAGGATGAACTCCATTATCTCATCACCTGTAGGCTCAATGTATGGAAAGTTGAAGTCGAATCCTCAAAGTGCAGATATTCATGAGCATCCATATTTGGCAGTACACCCAAAGCTTGTGAAACCACTGCTAATCAACTGAATAGATTAGTAATTATTGGAATATTAACACTCAAATAATAGGTAATTGGTGTATTGGGAGCATGAAGATCAGTAGCTCCAAATACACCAACTTGCCCCCTTGAGTTCTTTGTTTGTCGCATGGACATATCCTTATGCAGTTTATAAAACGTAACATTTATCCAGGGTCATTTAGCAGAGGACAGAAAGGAAAGGGAGTGGTGGAAGTAGAAATTTCTCGTAACACATCTCTGTATTATTTCTCATTGTGAAATACTCGGAAGTAGAAGCATATATAGTGAAAATAACTCTTTTAGAGGTAACATTTGTCCTGGTTCGACTGTATCTAGTAATAAGATAGTGTAGCGTTCTATTTGAGAAGATAAACTGGATTGATATGGGATGATGAGGGTGGAGCAGGCCTGGCTAGCTTTGCTTGAAAATGCACAAGCAGCAGTGGATCAGGAGGAGATTACACGAAATCAGGAGGCTCACCATCGGTATTTGATGTGGCGGGCTACCAAGGTTACACCACCTCCCATTGATGTAATCAGTCATGATTGCCTCTCCATACGTACAAGATCATCTCAACAGTGAACGTTGTCTAGTCCAGCCTTAAAGGCGCATGAGGGCAATCTCCTTCTGACTGGTTCGGTGGTACTATGCATCGGTCCAGGATCCAGGGCGAAATATTCTACTGCGGCTTTTTGGGGAGCGCCTATGCGAGGTTTGCCTCATCCTTCATTGAGTATGGAGCTGTTGTGTGGCTAATTTGAGAACTTTATCTCCATGAGCATGCTATCAATGGCCATCCTGGAAGCATCACCCACAATAGAAAGACAACTAGCAGTTAGATATTCTTCGGGAAATGATTTCCTAAATAGGCACTGACGTGGAATTGACCTGCGATTTGCAGAGGTACATAAACGAATTTTTGTTCAATGGGGTAACCACTCTAGGCACAAAAAACTTTCTGGATTACTTTCCTGAGTACAGGGGACCAGACGGAAGTATATCCAAGCAGCAGAGCATGGTGGGCAAGTCCTATGCACAGCGTCCCTGGGATGAAAAGGGCCTCTTCATCCTTAATGCTAAGGATGAAGAGAACAGCGACCAACTCCCTTCTCCACTCAAACCTCCACCAAGCATGCTTTAGTGAAACTCACAACCTGAACCTGGATAAATTGAATGTCTGAGAACAATGACAGAAGCTCATTCGTTCATGCCAGCAGAAGCCTGCAGCAGAGTATCCGTTGTTTTGAATGTCAACATGGAAGGCTTTAGACGGTTAAGTTTTCTTCCTTCTGGAGACGATTTCCCAGTTTGGTGGCTGCACCAGGACCAAATTTTGGGTGGTAGAGAGGTTATTTGAAGACGTGCAAGTTGAAATTGCTTTTCGGACAGTAGTGTTGTCCACAAGGATCTCCTTCTCTGGACTCTTGTTTGGAATGTATATTGTTGAGGCGTAGTTTCAAGGTTTGCCCATGATGAAGAGCAGTGGAATGGAATGGAATGGCAGGCCTTGAGGGAACCATTTGCAGTCATGTAAAAGTCCCAAGCCTCTGCCGGTGTTTAGGCCCCATGCTAGGAAAATGGATTTCAGCACCTTAGTAATGGCTTACATCTGCACTTTTTGAGTAATGACTAAAACCTAGAGCACTGCAGTTTCGCAAGAGCTCTGCACGCATATGCCATGACTCTTAACAGTGGCAGTTCCTAATATTACCAAGAAGCAACAATGGCGTCTTAGTGAACCATTGAGAAAGCATTTAACAGGCTTGCAGTTGCTACAACAGAGAAACTTGAAACGCAATAGGTGTCTTTGCATCCTCAAGTCAAAAGTTTGCATGCCATTAATCTTGAGAATGGTTGGGACTGGGACATCAATCTGGGAGGTTTTGCACACGTTGGGGTAATGGATCAAAGCCCTCAGCTATTTCAAGAAATTCATTGCATGCAGCGGCGAGTTTCAAGTAGAGAATTACCCTGAAACTGAAGTGTAAAAAAACACAAGTGGAAACCAGAAGGCAAACAACATAGGAATGGCAAACAACGCCCAGGAAACGCAAGGGCCGAGGACAAGAAAAACAGTGGGAAGGAGACTAGATCTGCAACACCAAGTGACTGATAACCAACTCAAAATCTCAATTGAGCCTTCAACTTAGGAGTCTCTAGTCCTATGATGTCACCAATTGACCTCCATATCCTCCCCAACAGATGAATACCCACAGGTGAGTTACAGTAAACCAGGCTGAGACGGTGCATTTTCCACTATATTACCAATATGCACCATTGTTTTAGGGGAGAGGTGAATTGTGGGATTTTGCTAATGAAGATACCTTTGACCATTTTTAATTGTTTTCTTATATGCGAAGGGAGTGATTTAGTGCACACACACTACATAACACTATGAGGTATGTTATATAAGCTAATCTCTAGAACTTGTGTTGTACAAGTTATGGGCTCTATGATGAAGTTTTTTGCAAACCTAAATCGTGGTAAGTTTGACTTGCTAGAGAGATGGTATTGGGAAAAACTATGACATTCTACCTATGTCTGTGGCAATGCGAAGATGGGAGGTAAACCCGTATCTAATCATATACAGTCACACCACCACACACCCCAATCACCTCTATGGAAATGATCTTAACTCTTAGAGCCGGATTAAGAAATAATGTCTTTCTTTGAAGGTTGTTGTTGTCTATAATCGGATCTTATCTAACATAAACAGATCTTTTTTTGTTAAGACATCAACACAAGACAAGCCCTCAACATAGCTACGGTGTGAGCCCAACCCCATGAGCCTGTGAGCTGAGGTCACACTTTTGGGACTTAGCGTGAGCGTAGGCTCACACTTGCTAAGCGTGAGCACATGCCACGCGTGTGGAGGAGGCCCTATAGCCGAGGATGGGACAAAGAGGTCTATTTCCATGGAAACCACGGTTACAAGCCCAATCCACTACTCTAGAGATGGCCAAGTGGATGTAGAAAGTGAGGACAGACAAGCATGACATATTTGAAACGTAGAATGACTTCATGCATTGACTTAAATTCAAATTACAATGAGTTCGACGATATGCAATCGATTGCACCCAAAAATGACCGTGTGAAAGACATATTGAAATGTTCCAATGTGGCCTACTTGTAGTACTGAACATTCCTGATAAGTACTAAGGCCCCCAAGCTATAGGGACATGATCCCCAAGAGTACAAAAACAAGCGCATCAATAGGTTGGTGAGTTGTCCCGTTGCAGAAGAGTATCCACTTCACAGAATCCAAGCGTGGCCTGGTGAATGAACTGGTCTATTTTGGGGTCGCAGTACATCCTCTACAGATATATGTAGTAGAGATGCTTGCAGGGGACCCATTTCCCTCTCTTTCCGATACTGCCCTCACGCATGGTTACAAAATCTGGACATGTGCAATTAGGAAAATTCCCCACCATAACCTGATATGCTTTGTCATGAACAAAAGACCCTGAAGTGACCAATGTGTACACCTGACCATGGCCCAAGGCTGGGACTTCCATGATACCTGTCACTTGCGCCTGCATAATTCTTGCTTCATCTTGCAATCGTGATCTACACCTGAAGGGGTACAGCAAACGGTTTTCCCATTTCTCTTGGTTGGATGTGAATCCCCATCGGCAGGCGGCATTCGACGAACAGAAGAGGAATTCTTGCCTGGGGCAGCTACAGTAACCACCACAGACCGTGCAAGACGAAACCCAGCGTCCTCCAACATGCTAATTTCTTTGGATGAGATAGAGGTTCCAAGTTTCACCGGCTTAATGTCGGGTGGGGGGGGCTTCATTATGACAAAGGGCCGGACTGTTCTCTTGACACACCGCACCACATCGTCTGGGAAAAACCAAAACTTGTGATTCTTCGATTTTCCAGTTCCATACGATCGGAACAGCCATGTGAATGTGGGAGGCGCAGGAGCCCCCTAGAGCCTATCGCTATTTTTGAGGTGCATTTGACAAATGATGTTGCGCAAAGCGCTGTGCATCCCACTCTAGAACCGACAGCAGTGCGCTCCATATGCCACTCAGGGTCACTGCATTGAGACTCCTGCACCAAGAACACCGCCTCATCCAGCAGCAAAGGTGGTAGCACATGACTTCCCGTGTAATGGAGAGACCATGGAGACATAGAAGTTTACTTTGTCGCTTGGGTAGTGGGAATCTACATCCGAACCCAGAGGCGTGTTGACCTTCATTTTGCAAGATCCAAATCTCTCCTCACCTTCCAGATGGGGAACCCTCGATTGCAAAAGGGAACCCCCAGTGCACCGTTCAGAGCCTTCGCCATCTTTGCAGGGTCCCCGGACCTGGTCGCAGCCCTTAGCATCAATTCCGTGGTATCAGGGCCCTTGTCTCCACATCATCCCCTCAGGAAATTCCGTTATCTAGTTTGTTGTGAAAGACTTGTACCATGTCATCTGCAGTGGCAACATACAAGTCACGTCCACTGACTTAGCACCAAGGGGACAAAATGCCCAGCTACAAAGGACAAGGCAACGACTATAGAGGAATTGACAACAATACAAGATGGGGCAAGTTTGTAGAGAGGGCAACATGAATTCACGCACCTGCAGTGGCCAATGCAAACTGTTCTGCGAAATTTCAAACCAATATTATTGTGGATGTTGGAAGTCATATACAGAGTTGCACGCATACCTTGGGTGTTTTTTTGTGGCCACTCCCCCATGCCTCAGCATCCTTTGACATCGTCGCCTCCGTTGGTGTCGTATCCTTTCCGGGCTCTTTCAGTTCGACCTCCATTTCGTTTGTGAAAGTCATACCAAGTGCATGTGTTTCATGACCTACAAAGTACCCCCTGCTTTGACCAAGCTCCCTGGGCTAAGTTCTTGGCCAATTGGCCTAATTCTTTCATAGATAGGTGCAGCACCTCACATACATGAAACCCTCTGTCCACCCACCGGCCTCAACGGTTTCCAACCCGACACTCAAATCTTCAAATTTCCCATTTTATGGAAAAAAACAAAAAAAACTTGGCGCTTGGCCCAAAATCAGGCCCCACCTGCAACGGTGGCATTTTTGCAGATGTAGTCTGATTGGCCCAAAAATTGGCATATAGGTGCAAGGGGTAGGTGGCCACAAATTCTCAGGTCAAAAATTCCAAAATTGAAAAATCGAAATTTACATTGATTTTCCTGGCAGGGGGGTCATTTTTTTGGGCAAAAAGTCAAAGTACCCTGGCGGCAGGCATTTAAGGACCATCTCGGCAAGTTTACCCCCCCCCCCCCCCCCACCAAGTGGATCTGATCATGGGTTGTATATATTATTAAGCAATGAGAGAAGTGGAAATGGTAGATTTGTACACGATGTGTCACCTGTCTTTGCGTAGTCATTGCATCGCATGAACGTTGTAAGTTGTGAGCAAGGTTCAGTCAGACAGAGTACTGAATATGTAGAAATAGCTCAGAAATGACGGCCTTGAGAGTGCATGACAGACAGGTTTAGAACATGATTAAAATCAACCACTAAGGTGTAATGAGTGCAAGTATCTAGACAGCAACGGCGAACTGTAAATCATCGCTGTGGGCTGAGATTGGTACAATACAGAGTCATGAGGACTGCCTGCAGTGAAATCTAGGGAAGGGTTGATCAGGTTAACACCGTTGAACATGGTGTAGCTCAGTGAGGGATGGCATGGCAAAGTGCAGGAGCTTGGACGCGTGGCCTACAAGGAATGGTATCTTGCGTAATCATGCACAAATGAACAGGGAGTCACTTAGGGGATGAAGCATGTGTTAAGTGGAAGTCGGATATGGCCACCCATGTCGTTTTCTCTTCTGCTGCAGCGGCATAATACGGTCGCATTGGACTGACGGGGGAGTGGCCCTGTTTAGTTCTCGTGGTGGGAAGAGTAGACTCCCAATTTGACCTTATAAGATCAAAGTCGAGAACTCTGGGGATTCTCAATTCATCACTAGCCTTCCATCCAAAACACTAGGGTAAGTTGGCCTATGATCGAACAGGCATCTATGACCAATCCTCTATGACTCAACAGTACAGAAATACACTCAACAGTACATCATGGTCAACACTCTCAGGAAATGGTGGATGATGGTCTGAGTAGTTACACAGATCAATGAATGAAGCAAGACACTCGCATCTTTCCAAGAAAACATCCTTTCACCAGTAATCCCCACAAGAACAAATCCCATCTTCAAAGTGGTGAAAGCGGTTAGCGTCCCGTACAACAATTGCTCGACCAACAATCTTTGAGATGAATTTGGTGGTGGTGTGGCAGTCACCACACACTCGAAGATTCTTGATGAGACGGAGAGGCGTCCTAGGGCTGGTGCTGATCAGCCCAAAACCAATGGCCAGCTTCTCGCTGTGGTGGCAAAGAGAAAATTCCTTTTCCTCCTCCCCCACATCATGCAATACAAAGCGCGTGTCAGGCACATACCCCGCCTCCTTCATCTGCCCAGACAATCTTCTCAGCTCAGCATGGATTTCCTTAATTCTGGGATGCAACTTGTCATCTACAACGAAGGTGTGCACCCTGTTGCCAACCTCAATGCAGCAACGACCTGGCTCCTTTTTAACCCCTCTGACCTTCATCATTCTTCTCACCTTTGCAGTATCATCCCACCTGCCAGCTGCAGCATAGATGTTTGATAGCAACACATAAGTCGCGGCATCCTGTTCATCCCACTTGAGGATAGATGTTGCCGCACGTTCAGCCACCTCCACATTGCCATGGATTCTGCAGGCACCAAGCAAGGCCTTCCACACCACAACATCTGGATTGCTTGGCATTTTATTAATCAGGTCCACTGCCTCATCCAGTTGTCCCGCACGTCCAAGAAGGTCCACCATGCAGCCAAAGTGCTTTACTGTCGGAGTGACACCATGATCTTGACTCAGGGAATCAAAGTACCATCTTCCTTCATTCAGTAGGCCAGTGTGGCTGCATGCAGAGAGAACACATATAAAGGTGATACTGTCCGGCTTCAAGCCGTTCTTTTGCATTCCTTCAAATAGTTGCTGGACCTCCCTATGACAACCATGCTGGGCATATCCTGCGATCATCGCGTTCCACGACACCACATTTCGTTCAGCCATATTGTCAAATACTCCCTTTGCATCCTCAATGCACCCACATTTCGCATACATGTCCACCAGGGCAGTGTTTAGAATCACATCTGGTACAATTCCAGCTTTGGCGATGCAACCATGGACCTCTTTGCCCTTTTCCAGGGCTGCCAGGCTTGCACAGGCATTGCAAACACACACAAACGTGATGTGGTTGCACTGCACCCCTGCCCCCATCATTTGCTCATAGGTCTCCAAGGCCTCCATCCCGCGCCCCTGATGTGCATATCCTGCAAGCATGGCATTCCATGACACCAAATCTCGTTCAGCCATATTGTTGAACACTCGCTCCGCATCCTCAATGCTCCCACATTTGGCATACATGTCCACGAGGGTATTGTTCAGAATCACATCTGGTACAATTCCAGCTTTGGCGATGCAACCATGCACCTCTTTGCCCTTTTCCAGGGCTGCCAGGCTTGCACACGCACTGCAAACGCACACAAACGTGATGTGGTCGGGCTTCACCCCTTCCCCCATCATTTGCTCATAGGTCTCCAAAGCCTCCATCCCCCGCCCCTGCTGTGCATACCCTGCAAGCATCGCGTTCCATGACACCACATCTCGTTCAGCCATAGTGTTGAACACTCCTTTCGCATCCTCAATGCTCCCACATTTCGCATACATGTCCACCATGGCAGTGTTCAGGATCACATCTGGTACAATTGCAGATTTGATGATGTCACCATGGATCTCTTTGCTCTTTTCCAGGGCTGCCAGGCTCGCACTGCACGCATTGCAAACGCACACAAAAGTTATGTGGTTGGGCTTCACCCCTTCACCCATCATTTGATCATAGGTCTCCAAAGCCTCCATCCCCCGCCCCTGCTGTGCATATCCTGCAATCATCGCACTCCACGACACCACATCTCGTTCAGCCATACTGTCGAACACTCCTTTTGCATCCTCGATGCACCCACATTTGGCATACATGTCCACCAGGGCAGTGTTCAGAATGACATCGGGTACAATTCCAGATTTGACGATGTCGCCATGGACCTCTTTGCTCTTTTCCAGGGCTGCCAGACTTGCACATGCATTGCAAATGCATACAAACGTGATGTGGTCGGGCTTCACCCCTTCCCCCATCATTTGATCGTAGGTCTCCAAAGCCTCAATCCCGCGTCCCTGCTGTGCATACCCTGCAAGCATTGCGTTCCACGACACCAAATCTCGTTCAGCCATATTGTTGAATACTCCCTCCGCATCCTCAATGCTCCCACATTTCGCATACATGTCCACCAGGGCAGTATTCAGAATCACATCTGGTACAATTCCAGCTTTGGCGATGCAACCATGCACCTCTTTGCCCTTTTCCAGGGCTGCCAGGCTTGCACATGCATTGCAAACGCATACAAACGTGATGTGGTCGGGCTTCACCCCTTCCCCCATCATTTGCTCATAGGTCTCCAAAGCCTCCATCCCGCGCCCCTGCTGTGCATACCCTGCAAGCATCGCGTTCCACGACACTGCATCTCGTTCAGCCATAATGTTGAAAACTCCTTTCGCATCCTCAATGCACTGACATTTGGCATACATGTCCACCAGGGCAGTGTTCAGAATGACATCGGGTACAATTCCAGATTTGACGATGTCACCATGGATCTCTTTGCCCTTTTCCAGGGCTGCCAGGCTCGCACATGCATTGCAAACGCATACAAATGTGATGTGGTCGGGCGTCACCCCTTCCCCCATCATTTGATCATAGGTCTCCAAGGCCTCCATAGCACGTCCCTGCTGTGCATACCCTGCAAGCATCGCGTTCCACGACATCACATCTCGTTCAGCCATGGTGTTGAAAACTCCCTTCGCACCCTTAATGCACCCACATTTGGCATACATGTCCACCAGGGCAGTGTTCAGAATGACATCGGGTACAATTCCAGATTGGATGATGTTGCCATGGACCTCTTTGCTCTTTTTCAGGGCAGCCAGGCTTGCACACGCATTGCAAATGCAAACAAACGTTATGTGGTTGGGCTTCACCCCTTCGCACATCATTTGCTCATAGGTCTCCAAAGCCTCCATCCCGCGCCCTTGCTGTGCATATCCTGCAATCATTGCACTCCACGACACCACGTCTCGTTCAGCCATACTGTCGAACACTCCCTTTGCATCCTCGATGCACCCACATTTGGCATACATGTCCACCAGGGCAGTGTTCAGAATGACATCGGGTACAATTCCAGATCTGACGATGTCACCATGGACCTCTTTGCCCTTTTCCATGGCTGCCAGGCTTGCACACGCATTGCAAATGCAAACAAACGTTATGTGGTTGGGCTTCACCCCTTCGCACATCATTTGCTCATAGGTCTCCAAAGCCTCCATCCCACGTCCCTGCTGTGCATATCCTGCAATCATCGCACTCCAAGACACCACATCTTGTTCAGCCATACTGTCGAACACTCCCTTTGCATCCTCGATGCACCCACATTTTGCATACATGTCCACCAGGGCAGTGTTCAGAATGACATCTGGTACAATTCCAGCTTTGATGATCTCACCATGGACCTTTTTCCCCTTTTCCAGAGCTCCCAGGCTTGCACACGCATTGCAAACACAAACAAACGTGATGTGGTTGGGCTTCACCCCTTCGTGCAGCATTTGCTCATAGGTCTCCAAAGCATTCCTACCAGACCCATGCTTGGTAAATCCTGCCAACATTATATTCCACGTGATCAAAGATCGTTGAGGCATTCTGTTGAACACTTGGTGAGCATCCATGATGCTCCCGCACTTAACATACATGTTGACAAGGGTGTTGAGTAGAAAAACATTTGGGGTGAATCCACTTTGGATAATGTGAGTGTGCACCTGCTTTCCAGCTTCCAGGCTTTTCATTTTGATGCACTTATGCAAGAGACAGACATACGTATCTGAATCTGCTGCAATGCCTCCTTGGTTTAAAGTCTGTAGAGCCTCTTTCAGTCTGCCTCCCTCACAAAGCATCTTCACATGCCCAGAAGTGCCAGAAGAGCCATTGTGGACTCCCTCTCTTGATCCTCTTCCAGAAGCTGTGGTCATGGTTGAGGTGCCTGCTTTTATGACCAGTGCCGCTGCAGCTGCTGCCTTTAGTTGACCATCTACCCATGCAGGTTTCTTGTAGCTATTGATCCACAGGGAATCATAGGTAATCTTGTGCTTGAAATCTGGCCCTCTTGGATGAATCTGGACCCACACTCTATCCCTGCTCCTTCAGCTATCCATGCCTCTGCACAAATCATGCATACATCCTTGCCCTGCTGCTAGCAGCTGACAATGACAGCCTAGATTTGTTCTAGGAAACACCCAACTCAGCTTATCACACTAGTTCCTATGCTGAATTGGGTCTGCTACTTTCTGTAATCTATCAGGCATTCACCTTTTTGCCTCGGTTGTCCCACCATTGACTGGGGTCAGAAAAGTAATCATTCCACAGCTTCTCCTCGTGTCTGTGACCTGTTTCTGGATACTTTCCTGTTGTCACATTGGCAGTATCATGACAAAGTCACTCCAAACTATCAAAGGTTCACTCAACCAGCTAACTTGCAGAATTCAACATGAAAATTTAGGGCCGATTCTGATAAGAGGGAAAAACAGGGTGAAATGTGTTGAAGTAGGTGCCTTCATTAGCAGTGCCTGATTTTATCAATTGTGCCGCTGCTGCGGCAGCTTCTAGTTGACCATCTACCCATGCAGGTTTCTTGTAGCTATTGATCCACAGGGAATCATAGGTAATCTTGTGCTTGAAATCCGGCCCTCTTGGATGATTCTGGACCCACAATCTATCCCTGCTCCTTCAGCTATCCATGCCTCTGCACAAATCATGCATACATCCTTGCCTTGCTGCTAGCAGCTGACAATGACAGCCTAGAGTTGTTCTAGGAAACACCCAACTCAACTTATCACACTAGTTCCTATGCTCAATTGCATCTGCTACTCTCTGTAATCCAACAAGCATTCACCTTTTTCCCTCGATTGTCCCACCATTGACTGGGGTCAGAAAAGTAATCATTCCACAGCTTCTCCTCGTCTCTGTTGCCCGTTTCTGGATACTTTCCTGTTGTCACATTGGCAGTATCATGTCAAAGTCACTCCAGACTACCAAAGGTTCACTCAACCAGTTAACTTGCAGAATTCAACATGAAAGTTTAGGGCCAATTCTGATAAGAGGGGAAAACAGGGTGAAATGTGTTGAAGAAGGTGCCTTCATTAGCAGTGCCTGATTTTATCAATTGTGCCGCTGCTGCTGCAGCTTCTAGTTGACCATCTACCCATGTAGGTTTCTTGTAGCTATCCTCCACAGGGAATCATTGGTAATCTGGAGCTTGAAATCCGGCCCTCTTGGATGAATCTGGACCCACACTCTATCCCTGCTCCTTCAGCTATCCATGCCTCTGACAGCCTAGATTTCTTCCAGCAAACACCCCAACCATACTTATCACACTAGTTCCTATGCTGACTTGCGTCTGCTTCCAACAGGCATTCACCTTTTTGCCTCGATTGTTCCACCCTTGATTGCGGTTGGAAACGTGTTCACTCCAGAGCTTGTCCTTGTCTCTGTTATCTGTTTTTCGATACTTTCCTGTTGCCACATTGGCAGTAACATGTCAAAATTAAACCACCATAGATCCACCAACGAGCTAACTTGCAGAATTCAACATGAAATTTTAGGGACAACTCTGATAACAGGGAAAACAGGCTGAAATGTGTTGAATAAGGAGCCTTCATTAGCAGTGCCTTGTTCTATCAATTGTGCTGCTGCCGCTGCTGTTTCCAGTTGACCATCTACCCGCGCAGATTTCTTGTAGCTATTGATCCACAGGGAATCAGAAGTAATCTTGTGTTTGAAATCCGGCCCTCTTCGATGAATCTGGACCTCTATCCCTGGTCCTTCAGCTATGCCTGCCTGTGTACAAATCATGAATACATCCTCAGCCTTGCTGCTAGTAGCCGACACTGACGGCGTGAAGTTCTTCCAGCAAACAGCCCAACCCTACTTATTACAGTAGTAATTCTGAATTGCATCTGCTTCTCTCTATAGTCCAACAAGCATGCACCTTTTTGTCTCCACTGTCCCACCATTGACTGGGGTTGGAAAAGTGTTCATTCCAAAGCTTCTCCTCATCTCTGTTATCTGTTTTTGGATACTTTCCTGCTGCCACATCGGCAGTAACTTGTCAAAGTCACTCCAAACCACCACAGATCCACCCAACGAGCTAACTTACAGAATTCAATATGCATCTCAGACCCGAGCCTGATGAGAGGGCAAAACAGGTTGAAATAGGTTGAAGAAGAAGGTGCCCTCACCACATTGTCCTTGACCTTGTGTCATGACCCATGGAGGATTTGACCGACCATCAACCCAAAAGGACCTCTTGTGTGTGCTGCTTGTGTCTGTAGTGAGGCAATGTCGGATTGGTCTGTGAGAACCACCACGGTACAACTGAGCAGGCAGAGATTGAAACACGGCTTGCTAAGACCAAGCTGACTCTTCCAAGAACCTTGTAAACATCAGGAAGAATACCATGGTACTAACAGGAGCCAAGAGCCCACATTTGCAGGATGGACAAACTTCTTCACATCGTTCATTAAGAAAAGCCACACCTTGCGATTGCGGTTGTCCCACCATCGTGAAGGATCTTTAAAAAACTCATGCCAGCTCTGCTCCGTGCTTCAAGGTAGAGGTTTGTGCTGGAAAATCCGAGAGCATCAACATTTTGACAAGGTCCTTTACGGAGGGGTGCTAGTGAGCTTTCAACAACATTCATGCAAGTTGTTTTGGGCTCCATTGGGCTCTACACGATGAGGAACAACGAACATGTCCAGACTTACACAGATGCTAACCCAGCTTACGTTTGCAGTCCGGAGATTGTAGAGTGGTCTCAGAAAACGACCAGGGAGGAAGGCGTGGAGCAGCGAATCTGTTGCCCTGGGTCTTTTCTCACGTTCCAATATGTACCGCAAAGTCGTTCAAAATGTCAAAAGTCAAAACTTGACCTAATTTTCCTTTTAATTTGGAGGACCTTAACCCCACCACAACTTTCCTCCTGTTTTTGGAGGGGTTCCTTGCTTATACCAGTAGGTTCGTGGTAGGAAGAAATCTTATTTTTGTGTTCTAGTAGTTTTTTTTTTAATCTGGTACCAGGCTGGTATCAACCAGTGTTGGGCGGTTATCAGGTTTTCGTGAGCTCCTCCGGTGCAGGTCCTTTGCCAATTGCCCCTTCTTTAGAACCTCCGGAGGCGGTTAAATGGACAAAAGAAAAAATTAAATAACCTGCCGGAGGCTGTTCTTTGATGTTTTCAAAAAACCTGGTTAAGTTCAATTCCGGTTATTAAAGACCTTTGCAGCACAGGCAGTTTTTGGAACCGATTCTGGAAGTTCAATATACTTCATAACCGGTAGATAACTGGCGGTCCTTAAAACGGTTATATTGCGGTCATGTAAATGAACTATTCATAAAATAAAAATTTACATATATTGAAATGATGAAAATATTTCAAAAAAAAACTTAAATAAATGCCAAGCAGGGATTGACCAGCCATGCAAGATGGTTAGCCCTTGAACTGGATCATCCAGATGATCAATAATGGACATCTTAGTTACCAGATTGGTTTCAAATAGATTTTTTCATTATGTAGGGTAAGTTATTCAATGATTTGAAGAAATATTACGGCATCCATCAAAACCTTCTTCACATACACTGATTTTTGTATATCCTACACACTCTAGGCAACTACCATAATCCCATGGCAAGGATTTTCATTTACTCCTCCATACTTCCACCATAGATCATAGAGGCCAGTGCATGCTCCATAGATCCTAACCTAAACCAACATAATAACAAAATGGAAAGAGGGGCCCGCATCCTACCTCAATAGCTTGAGAGGTGGTTGCCGCCCTTCCACACCTAATTAATTACGTACTCCAGCAGCCGCCTCACAATGAAGGGAGGTTTACTACGGATCTTCTTAGCCACCATGAAAAGACGAAAAGCATTCTTCACACCAAACCTAATGGCTAAACTTGTTTCTAAACCCTATCGCATTCACTTTTTTTTCACTTATCCTTTCTGATGTGTCACATTAATCTTAGCAAGGGTATATGCTGACACTATTTATTGATAACCGGGTCCTTTTTTAAGGTCATGGCCGGATACCAATAAATAAAAAACCAAACTTGCTCGCCAGTTCCCGAAGCCCGTCGGTCATTTGCACCTCCTCCGGTATATATATATATATATATATATATAACCAGTCTAATAACAGGCGGTTATAACCGGCCAAAGTTCATAACCGCCCAACATTGGTATCAATTATCAACAATGCACTTCATGAAAAAATGGAGGTTTGATATCAAGAATGGTCCTCGAAAGTATTCTTGCAAAATATCAACAACGGTTATCAATACTTTAAGTGCAGAAACCTGTCACTTTTGTAAAATACTTGAAGAGCCAATCTGCAGATCATCGGGGAGCTCAACATGTTGTTGCCTATCGTCAATGCCTAGCTTCAAATCCACAGTACATGGCAATGCTAATCCTACCATATCTGCCGTAGTTGCTATGGAAGCTCATACCAAAAGCTGCAACATAACTGTAAAGACAGGTAACAACACATGTCCTATTGCCGTAAGCGAGGCGGGTAGGGTTCCTCCCGATCACTCTGGCAAGCCCTGACCGCGGGGCCTGTTCTACATGGAATTTTCAAGTTTCAAGAACCTTCTGGTAGGTTTAGCTTATATCCGGGTTGTTACCCGGGTTAATAAACCGGTGGACCCTCAATACCAGTCCAACACTGGTCGTAAGGTCCTGTCAGGCTGGCAGGTGATCTTACAAATTTGTAAGGGTCTGTTGTTCAATATTTCTTTTACATACTTCTTTTCGTCACGATTTGTTTTCTTTTATATTTCTTTAGAACTGAATTTTCTTTCCATGACACTAAAATGACGCAAAAATCCAAAAGAATTATAAGTGGAGAAATCAAGTTGTAAGAAAATTCAGCCTCAAATTCAGTATATGTGCTGAATTTTGCTAAAGAAAGCATTTGTTTGTGCCTTTTCATAAACCCCCCCACTGACACGGGTTCTATTGGCTTAATCAATGTCTATGCCCTGAACTCGGGTTTGGATGGGGCGCGAGTTGGGTGTCTTATCATAGGTAAAATCCTTGAATGCCCATTGGTTGACCATTGGATTTTGGCTGGTGGTTTTAACATGATAGAATCTCCTAAGGCTGGGTTGGGGGTTCATTCTCCTGATCTTTGCACTCCGGAAGCTATTGAATGGGAAACACTCATTTTATGTGTGGGTCTTGCAGACAGCTATTTCTTTCCTCTTTCTACCGCCTTCTCCTAGACCAAAAATTGGGCTCCGCCGGGTTTATGCATGTCTAGACTCGACCGTATTTATTTTTCCTCTTCTCTGGTGTCTTGGTTCTAATACATGCCTATGTGTCCCATGCTTTGCGGACTTTGATCATGCTGAAGTTTCAGCTCAGATGTCAACTCCTGGACCTAGGGCTAGAGGTCGTGGGTTGAGTAGGCTTAACATATGTATTCTTTCTAACCAGGCCAATTTGGATGCTCTCAAGGATTGCTGGTCCAACTCCAAGAGCTTGATGTCTGTCGTGAGCTTGGTTTAAAGCTGACCAGAGAAGCTGCTCAGAACAATTCTAGATATGAGAAGGTTTTGATTAAATGTTTGAAAGTCTACCAGAAACAGATTGAAAATGACCATCACGGTCCTCAGACTCTTTATTTCCCTAATGGAGACTAAATCCAGACTGGCAGCGCTACACCTGTCTAAAGCTAGGGGAGGCCACTTCCAAATAATCCGGAACTACGTGCAAAAAAAATATAGGGTACAATATATTCTTGGCAGATAAAATTTATAAAACAATTACAAATAAATATGGGTACCAATAAATCGTGGTTTCAAGATTTAAATTAATATAGGGTGTCAAATATAGAAGTTTTTTTTTTTTTTTTTTACAACTACCAAAAGGGTCCCGATAAATACCTGGGACACGTGTTGTCTAGTTATTGGTTTAATCAGGTGGACTATCATGTTTGTGGGGGATACAGATGTTTGTATGTAGGTAAGGGCTCTACCTGCCCACCACGACATCTACTTGTCCGTCGCCATGTCAACAACACAATCATCTTCTGTTAAAGCAACTCTGCGAAGAAATAAGTTAGGGGGGGTTGTAAGGGTCAGCCAACATCTGTAGTTGATGGTGTAGATGAAGGTACGTGGTGAATAGGAAGGATTCAGAAAATGAGATGGTTTCGCCGTACAGGCAGTCTGCCGCTTCCTGGCAGTAAAAATACTGGTGGTGCCCCCAGGGGGTTTTTGGCCCTGCCACTGGGTCATAGATCATCTGGAGTTTCCTCCTACATACTCTACATCGCTAAGGAGTTCAAAACTTCGCCGGGAAGCTCTTTCACCCGTCGTTTGCTCCAATGCAGCACTTGCTTTGTCGCGATATTTCATCGCTGTACAGATTGTTTCCTCCAATTGCCAAGACTCCTCGTCGCGTGCTCCTACTGGACTTGAAATGCGGGAGAATAGAGAGATCGCAATCCGGGACTGGAACAGTCGCCATGTATTGTTTCGAACAAGTGCATGTTGTCGTTACTGGTACCGAATTGGCAGCCTAACTCGCTGTCGATGCAGCTCCCTACGGTCATTTTGACGCTAGAGCTCCTCCATGGTCGTCTCAGACATAATCTAAATTCCTATGTGCTTCACCAACGATTCCCAGATAACTCACAAGTTGCCCTGCTTTGGCAGTACAATGCCTAAACTGTCTGCCTTAAGATCAAAAACGATCTGAAAAGAAATATGTACCAATATATGCATCTACAGATAGCCCCCAACATATCAAGAAATATCGTGATTTCAGCGAGAGTAAGAACATACGGTGCTGCTAGTTTCATAATACGTGAAGGGTTTTGTGGATCAGCCCGAAGCCACAAGTGACGTCTGATGCTGATTACCTCCACGTCGTTCCTCACCAAGTCACCGTGTCCTTCCATCCGAAAATCGTCTTTAACATGTTTTCACAAAAATTCTTTTCGCAATGCATGGGATCCAATAAGTAGTGTTGCAACAGATCGTGCAATTGGTGACACCATTTCAGGAACATTCCGACAGATTGCAGTCCTATCCAAATCAGATTTCTTTATGAGCACTATATACTTCCATGTCTAAAGTGGCTGTGATGCATGACAGTCCCTCCTCAGTGGTTCAAACAACTCATTTAGTGCATTATTAGCCTCTCAAGTGATGTCAACAACTTCCTGAGCATCATGGACACTACCTCTTACCACTCCACGAGTTATTAATGTGAAGTCCAAATTACATGTAGTACTGCAACTTTACCACTTGGAAAGTAAGAAGTAACCAGTACAGGGGCCCTACCTTTTCCATTTACAAATAACGTTGAACTCAAACAAGTACAAGTGCAGGGGGTACCTTCCAGTATGGTAAATCCCATAGGCAGCTACGCCTTTTGATACCATGAACCTTGGTTGGATGAACTTCAGCATCAGAAAAAGCAAGGGGGTCAAGGTCATAACCTTCAGCCTCAACACCAGCAGCTTCTTGTTCAACCGGTGTGAACGGATGTGGCTTCGCACACATCTCCACCTGTCCATTGAAGTGTATGCGGTTCCTGCGGTATGGATGGGCCTGAGGGAGGAGCCTGCGGTGACCTTGATAGACAGTTTTGCCCAAAACTTTAGAGTGTCTTGCATCTACATAAGGACGGCATACTGGACACCCTTTGTAGCCTTTTGTGACACATCCTGCAAGTAGGCCATAAGCAGGAAAATCGTGGATGCTCCACAGTAGTATGGCGCGTAGTATGAAGGTTCTCTCACCAACAGGTTTGCATATGTCATATGCCCGAACCCCCCTCCACAAAACAAGTAACTCCTCCATCATTGGTGCTAAGTACACATCTATGTGCTCACTTGTAACTGACTGCTCTCCTGGAATCAAGAGAGTAAGCATGACAAAGAACTTCTTTGTAGTGAACCAGGGAGGTAGGTCGTATACCAGCGTCAACACTGGCCATGTTGACCAGCAATTGTTCTTATCACCAAACAGGTTGACTCCATCGAAGGAAAAACCAAGCCTTACATTGCGAGGATCTGCTGCAAAGTCGGGCCAAGTAGCATCAATGTGTTTCCAAGCCTTTGAATCAGCTGCATGGCGCACAAGGCCATCGTTGCTTGAATTCCGACTGTGCCAGGTTTCTTTTTAGGAAAATGAATGGCTCATGAAATGTATATGCTTACAGTGACTGAGATAGCCATGTTCTTGCGAGTAGTGCTTGCTCGTATGTTTTCACTGCTATGATTACCTTCAGGCTAGCAGTGGGTTTGAGGAAATGACATATGCAGAAAATGGATTCTAAAACATTAGCTGATATGGTCCTACAACCAGCCTGTCATGGTACCTTAAGATACTTTTCCATGGCCTAACCTGGTCCTGATACACCTTGCTAGGTACTATGATGTTCTTACTTTTTTTAAATTAAGCAAGAAAGCTGATAAACTATTTTAGAACACAGACTATATCATGAAACATCATGATATCTGTTTGTCCTGGCTTATGTCATTGTGTCACCAGTATACAATATATAAACTGGCAGAAATTTGTTGTCTCACTTGGTACTTGAAGTGTTTATCTAAGGTCTGGTGTACTATCTTCAAACATACAACCTGGTTTGTGTGTTGTACAATCTACATAGAAGATGGTGAGTGGTTTATATAACCAAGCCTATTACTACTATGATTTGGCTTGTGAACTTAAGGCATGAGTGGCTGATTGTTTCATTTCGAACCTGATATGCTTTGAGCTTGGTTCCGGAGATTTATCTCCAGACCTGCAATCTGCTTTTGTGATGAGTTTACAATCTGCATATATGGTGGTAAATATTATATATCAAACCAAGGTTCTTTCCTAAATGTGAATGACCTGGAAACCTTGTTAGAAAGATGAATGGCTTACGAATTGGACTATGTATGGCTTGACCCATGGATTAAATTTCAAGGGGTTAGAACATGTGTTAGGGTTTTAATACTGAATGGATGTGGGACATTGCTAGGGCGCTAAAGCATGATATTCCATGCATTCACGCCATTGGATGCCAAACTTTTTTTGGCACGTTGGGCCAAGGTTTGTATGCGTTCACAAACTGCCGACCTTGCTCGTTGCCCGGTTGACCTTCTTTTCCATAATTGCTAATTTTGTGGGGTGGAGGGGCTTGTGTTAGGCTGCATCAAAGCGCGCAAAGGAAGGGGGGACTGAGGCTGTGGCAAATGCTACTGGTCCACCTACGACATGGGTGCAACAAGGCCCGAATGGCCCATGGGTGCAATCCAAAGGTGGGCAAACGTGGCTGCAGCAAGGACCACCTACCTGGCAACAGCCCATGGCCCCTCCACAGACGACGAACACGTGGTCATGGATTCCAAGTGGGTCCAATGGAGGACCCCAAGTAGCTTGGGCCCTCCATGCAACGCCGCCGGTGGGCAGTGGGCAGGCCCCCCTTTTAATGGTGCTACTCCTCCATTCACCCCCCATGCTGATGATGATCAAGATTCCACACAGCAAGGGGATGTGGCGTCGCAGGCTGCAAACAAAAAAAGACAAAAAAGGCTGGCTGCAAAAGAACATGAAACTGATACGAAAGCCCGCAAATCTGTTGGGCTGAAGCCGCACAAGATACAACTGAACTCTAAGGGGGAAGTAGACCAGGGGTGTGAGGGGAAGGATTACTGGCAGAGCTCCTTGCGGGGACTCTGCATCAGATATCTTGATCCTAGCATTTTGCTAGCAGACAAGCAGGAACCCAGTGACATGGCCAAGGTTAAGGAATCCATGGACGAGGATTGTGAGTACTATCCTAAGCTTATGAGCGTTGACAAGTTCCAGAAAGCATGTGGGAGGATTATAAAAGTACACCGCCAAAAGTTAAAGCTGGTGTGGAAGGCTGGAGGTCCATGCCTTCCAAGTGTAGAATCCTACCATTGGGATGCATTGGTGAAGTACTGGGAGTCCCCCAAGGGAAAGAAAGAGAGTGAGAACATGAAGGGAGCACGATCCAATGTTATCAACCCATCGAGGGTTGGAAGAGCAGGGTTGGCTGGACAGGCCCGACGCTTGGTAATATGAATATCAACACCACATTTTAGTATATGTATACATCTATATGTATATACATATATACATATGTATGTGATGGAGTAGGATACCATCTATGCCCTGTGAGGTAGTTGCAAACTGTCACTACAGTCATGCCTCTGTAAACGCCCCACTTGTTTGGATGAATAGGGGCTAATTTTTTTTTTTTTGTGGCCCTGGCAGAAGAAAGAGAGAGCACGAAGTCCAAGCATCACTGAGCTGGCACGCGCATCAAAGGCGGACAAGGGTTTTGGCTCCCAGTCAATTGGAGGTGCACAGGTAAATGGCGTGTGGATTTTTTTTTTATTTTTTTTATTTTTGCATTCATTTTGCTGGAGCAGTAGTCAGGCCATGCCGGCTGATTATGTCTCTTTCTTTGGCTGTTTAGGGAGGGGGCAGTGCGATGCAGTCTCGACTGTCGTCCCTTAAGGGCAGTGTGCTTGCCTTGGCAGACGTTCAGATCCCAACGATTGAGGGCGAATTGGCCACTATAAAAGCAAAAGTTGCTAAGGCTTCTGCGGACAATAACAAAAAACTGGATGCATTGATGCAATGATGTTGGGGATGTCAGCAACCGCCCCTCCTCCAACTACTATCCCAATATGTACTGTTATTGAACCTTGCGATTCCGACGCAAGCTTGGGAGGCAAGACTGCTACGGAGAAGGTGGTTTGTGCACCTTCACCCCAACTTATTTTTGTGTTTGTCATCCATTCAGTGTTAGTTGACTTTGAAGTTTACTGCTCTGGTATTTTTGCTTGGGTACAGGGAGAACCTCTTGAGGTTGGGGAAAAGCCAAAGTCGTCTGTCATTGAGGACCTTGTGGTGACCCAAGTAAAATTGGGGCGTAAGGGAATTCCTGATAAATTGCCACGTAAGAAGGGAGGTGGAGCTGGCGGGATAGCAATATTGGCTGCTGGTGAGGACGTCTGCTCCACCGAGAGTGTTGATAAGGGTGACAGTAGGGGTTTGGCAGATCAGCATGTGAAGTGGGTTTTATGGTGGGTGCTATGTGCAGCTTAAGTTGAAAGACAAAATCAGCCTGTATGATCCTCATTTACCACGACACAAGGCTGTTAGTGGAATTGTCACTGGTGTGCCTGGAAAATACACATATCACTGCCGTGTTATACCTGAAGGATTGTGGCGGGTTGAGGTGAATGATATCTATATTGCCAATTGTGTCTTGCCTCACCCTAACGAGGAAGAGGTCCCACCGCAAACAATGTTGGAGGATGTCGTCGGTCTGAATTGTCTTTGGCCAGAGAAGAACATGAAAGAGGCTTAGTTAGAATTCATTTGCCTGGGCGTAGACATTGCTGGCAGTGAGAAGAAGGTAGGAAAGCAGTTCAGTGTTCCTAGCATGCATGCGGAGACACCCTGTAGAAGTTAGGCTCAGACTTTTATCATGGCTGGATTTTGTTGACAATGTTCAAGCACTTACTCTCTGGGATTCTATTCTATTTGTGGAGCTTGAATCCCCAATGGTACTTCTTTCACTACATTAGTGGTATGTGTTCCGCTAGTCATGTTCATAATCACTTGCACATCACTGTAATAGTGGTATAATTTAAAAATGTGGGAGTAGCCAAATGCACACAATTGCCCACATTACCACTCATATAGTGGTATAAGTAATCACCTATATATTATCGTATTAGTGGTATGAATTCCTCCAGTGGTATTCCTAATCACTTACACACCACTTAGTTAGTAATCACTCCAATCCATAATTCCCACTCAGAGAGACACCATGGATGACTCAAACAACTTACATACCACTCTATGGGTAATCATTCCAATGACCTGCTGAGAGACATCATCCACTCACATAACCACGCTGTGAATGATATTGTATATTCTCAGTTTTCATATAATGACTATATGAGTCATTTCGTGATCACTCAACGAGTGGTTTCGGAAGTCATTGAATTTTTCACTCCATCCATTTCGTAGCACTGACACACGACACGTGTCCATGCTGAGAGTATCGCCACGTGTCGACATAATCTCCAATATCATCCAAGGAGCACCGGCTTACACGTGTCCACTGCAAAACGGAAGTGATTACCTTACCACTATGACACGTCAGTTTACCATTGTGACACGTCATAAGTGGTTAGTTTACCTCTGTGACACGTCATTGACATGTCATAGTGGTTAATTTACCACTATGACACGTCAGCTAACATGTGGACCCGGACGTGAGTGGTTCGAACCACTGTCATTAACCACTAGTGCCACGTAATGTCTTTTACCACTCACTTGACCTAATCCTCTGGTTCTTCAACACTCTGGGGCCAGAGTGGTTTAGTGTCTTTTACCACTCATAATGAGTGGTTAATATGGTGGTTATTCCACGTTTTTCTTCTAGTGACTGCCCCATCCCTTATATGGTCACTTGTCAAATCCTTCTACCGTTCCTGGGACAATCACTGATAACGGCTATGCTACGAGGGACAGACAACGAGGGTCGCAACGGGACATACTGGGTAGTGATGGACGTACACTACCTGAGCCATAGGCAGAGACGGCTAAGTACGCGGTACTTAGCCAATGGCGGGACAAGGGTACATTACCACGAGAGCAGTAAGGGGTAGTGTAGTAACCGTGAGCCCGTGAACCACGATATCACACGGTCACGATAGCATCGGCTTTAACCAATAGAGGGAGTAGTGGACCGTTTACCACTATGGCTCACGACCACTACAACGAGCCACTTTTTAGCAAACCTTTTAGGTTGCGTAGGCAGTTAGACAAACGGTCATTAACGACCGCAGGCTGTAACGGCTCTTTCGAGCATAGTATAAAAAAACTGCACGCAACTCAGAAGGTGTGCGGTAGGAGTATCGGTGATCAATGTGTATTTAGAGGGACTCAGAGTGATTCTGTGTATTTTTTGTGATGATGTGACGAGCTCTGAAGTAAAGCCATTCTATTCGAAGTATCTCTGTGTAGAGTGAACGTGAGATGGTGAGAATGTGTATCATCTCAGAATAGTTCTTGTTTTCTCTTGACTACCATCTGCTTGTATGAACCAAGAGGCTTCAGTCCTTTCAACTAAGATCTTTTATGATTAAGAGACTGTAGATTGGTCTTAATCAATAGGATTAAGCAGTCTGCAAGGATATGGCTTCATCCAACGTTCATGGTTTAGCTATCCTTAAAACGATTACGTCGTAATCGTTTATGAAAGCATACCGTCGGACAACCTCTGTTGCATGTGTTAGGAAATGGGCAGTAGTGTTAATAGCCTGTTTTGTCTAAGTCATAAACCAGCGGTTAACAATCACCACTTGGGGCCCATTGCCATTCTATTAAATTATGACCGCACAACCAAACAGAACGCAAGTCACTGCCCCGTACTAGACACCCTAAGAACAACAACTCTCTGGCACTTATGGAGGGCAAGATGCAAAAGAACCTTCTCTGGAACAACGTGCTCAATATCTACCCTCATGTTTGCTTGGATCAAACTATGTGCTGACATTTTTTCCCAAAACGCAGGTCAGCTACACCTCGCCTTCACAGCCACCTGGGCCCACCAGGGCATTATCTCCACAAGCACTTCTGCATACCATTGCAAATGGAACAAGCTCCCTATGCCCGATTGGTGCAACATCGCTACCTCACTCCATCTCGTCGCCTGAGTTTGACAGGGACAGGGATGTGAACTGGAAACACGTCAAGGAAGCTCCCAAGCCCTCTAGGCTTCACTTCCACTGATGATCTTTAGCTCTTCAATGCATTAGACTAACAACGATGCAATCTCGGGGTGTGTGCAGGAGCTTAGGCTCACGGGACATGGTAAGCTAGTCATCATTGACTTTGGTGAATATCGCAATATGCATTGGCTAGCCAGATATGCTTTTACTCCGCAGTAGTAGAGATAGGTTCGAGGGTTTTAATTTTTTTCCCTCTAATAATTTATAATAAAATATACCAAAGCCCTATCCCCTATTAAGTTTTAAAAGAAAATAAGGCCGATGGCAAAAGGTTTGAGATTTGGAATTGGCCACTTATCTCATATTTCCATGGATAATTTGTCTCAAACAACACAATGATTTTTCATTGTCTCACCGCTCCAACCATTATGTTGACGAGATGCGCATGATCAAAACAATATCATTGACTTGCCTCTTGATATAAGAAACAATCGCTTCCTATAGTGTTGTGATCTTCTGTATAGACACCAAGAATGTTTTTCTTGGACCAGGATTACCCTCACTTAGGGATTGGGTTCCTACCCAAGAGAAAGATAGGGCTTGTCTTGTCTTGATGTCTTGGCAAGAAGGGATCTGTCTATGTTAGACAAGATCAGATCATAGACAACAACAACCTTCAAAAGAAGACATTATTTCTTGATCCGGCTCTCAAAGTTAAGATCATTTCCATAGAGGTGATTGGGGTATGCGGTGGTGTGACTGTATATGACTGGATACAAATTTATCTCCCATCTTCGAATTGCCACGGAGATAGGTAGAATGTCATTGTTTTCCCAATACCATATCTCTAGCAAGTCAATGCAAACTTACCACGCGTAAGGTTTGCAAAAAACTTTTTCACTTGTAAAAGTTTTGGAGATTAGCTTGCGAAAGATAACATGCACCAAATCTTACCTTTGTATATAAGAAAGCAAGTAACAAAGGTCAAAGATATCTTCACTGGCAAAAATCCCACAATTCACCTCTCCTCTCAAACAATGGTGCATATTGGTAATATAGTGGAAAATGCACAGTTTTAGCCTGGTTTACTGTAATTCACCTGTGGGTATTCATTTGATGGGGTGGATGTCTTAAGTTCAAGGCTCAATTGAGATTTTGAGTTGGTTATCAAGGTCTCTTGGTGTTGCGGATCTAGTCTCCTTCCCACTATTTTTCTTGTCCTCGGCCCATGCGTTGCATATTCTCATGCGTTTCCTGGGCCTTATTTGCCGTTCCTATGTTGTTTGTCTTCTGATTTCCACTTCCTGATTTTTTTTACACTGCAATTTAAGGGTAATTCTCTACTTGAAACTTACCGCCGCATGCAATGAATTTCTTGAAAGAGCTGAGGGCTTTGATCCATCCCCCCAGCGTGTGCAAAACCTCCCAGATTGATGTCCCAACCATTTTCATGATTAATGGTAGGCAAACTTCTGACTTGAGGATGCAAAGACAACTATTGTGGGTCAAGTATCTCGGTTGTAGGGTTCGCTGGCAACTGCAAGCCTGTTAATGCTGCTCTCAACGGTTTATTAGGATGACATTGTTGTTTCTTGGTAACATTTGGAACTACCACTGTTAAGAGTCACAGTTGCTGTGTAGAGCTCTTGGAAAACTGCAGTGCTCTACGTTTGTCTAGTCATCACTCACAAAGTGCAGATGTAAGCCGTTAGTGGGGTGTTGAAATCCATTTTCCTAGCATCCGGCATCCACACTGGCAGAGGGTTGGGACTTGTGCATGACTGCAAATGGTTCCTTTCAAGGCCTGCCATTCCACTCCAGTGCTCTTCATCATGGGCAAACCTTGAGAATGTAGACTGCAGAAAAGTCCTGCCACTTGGAGTGCTCACATCAAGGGGGATAGTATCGCCTAAAAGCCAATTAAGAATCTGAAACCAGCATTTGCCATACGGACATTAGAAAGCCGCATGACTGGCAAGACATCTGTGAAAGAGGGGACTTGAGAAACGTGAGAAACCAAAAAACAGAGATACATGAGTCCCATTGACAAAGAGAACTTGCATCACCATTGTACAACGGATTCACAATCCTTGACTGGATGTCAACAATCCTAACCACCAAGGAACAAATATTCCAATTACCACGAAGAAAACCAACACAAGAAAACGAGTGGGCATTAGAGACTCTGAAGCCCAAACCAAAAGCAACCAGCAACCAGGTCACCCACCTCAGTGACATACATTATATCACAAGGCTGACCTCCCAGACAACCCCTCCAAGATGGGGGCTGGCAAGAATCTCTGCCCAGGTGTAGGGTAGGACTAGCTGGCCATCTATCTTGAACTGTGTCGCACACCTCAGTTCGGTAAACTCCCCTTCAAGTCATAGTTACTCGCTTTGATGCGCGCGCCTGACTCCCAACCTGGCCGCCGGGCCAACTTGGAGTTTCGGCTGCTCACCGGGACATAACGGTCCCCCTTCCGCTTCCTCTAAACCCTCCACCTATTTGGGACTAGGAGAATTCCCTTTGGTAGATGGCAGTCCGGAACAGCTCCCCACTCTTTGGTCGCTTTCCGGCTCGCTCGCTTACTCACTAGTTTTTGGTCACCAACGGGCTTGCACCGTTCTCGGGGTTACTACTCCCTATATATACTTCTGTAGCTGTCCGCGGGGGTTTCATAACCAGCCATGCCATTTTATGGCGAACCACCACGAAAACCCTCGACTCCCGGTGGTGAGTCGCGGTGAGTCTTGGCCCACTCACCGCGGCCCCAATGGACCGTGATGAGTCCCAAGACTCCCCACGACTCCCACCTCGAGGTCTCCACCCCATGGTGAGTCCTATGCCACCCCCACTAAGTCCCACTAAGCTACCACCACCCCTTGTGGAGCCACCTCCACCGCAACCCGGTGTGCGGGGCTCCACCTAGTGAGCGCCTCCGCCTCCTTGAGTGCCTTGGGCACTCAAGGGTGCTTCAGCCCCCCATACCTATCGCTGCCGCTGCCCCCACCACAGGGGCAGCCCCTCATGTGTCCCGACCCCCTGCCCTCAAGGCAAAGGGCCGCGACACACACCCCTACCAACAGGGAGTCGATGTCCTCATCGACTTGTCCATTTTGTAGAAACGAACATCCAAGTTGTGGCGTCCCACATCAAGGAGTTTGTTTCCGTACCATGGCGTCCCATGGCAAAGAACCAAACCCCACACTTGACTCACTCTCCACTAGCTAGTTCGGCCGACTTCCTCCAAGTCCCGGCCAAGGGTGGAGCCTCTCCAGCTCCTCCCAGTGCACTCTTCTTGGCCTACTTCAAGGCCAAGGAACGATCCTCCCCGAGGATCGAATCGCCTTACTGCAACAACATTGCTTGCGATCGCTCATGATGCCGCTTTTGGCATCACCTTGAGCAAGGGTTCACCTGGAACCCTCTTTGACTAGGAAGATAACCTTGAACCAACCGTGCGCCCCAATCACTACAATTGGGTCCGCCTTGGAATGCTGGCCTGAGGTACGGGAACACGCCGAAGCCGCACTACGACTTCGTCCCGAGGCTACACGATTATAGTACGTGAACGGAAGCACGTAGCTTCCGCGTTAGCCCGCACTACAAGGCAACCCCCTCGGTAGCGCAGTTATAGTACGCGCACGCGCCAGGTGCGCACTAGCACTTGAACTCCCAAATAAGGCGCAAGTTTCCTTGCCCCTTGGATGGGAGTCACCCGATTTCGGCACTGCGCAAACACACGATTAACCCAATTTACCTCTCCCACTTTTGTAAGCTAGCATGCATTCTACACACCAGCCAACCACACCATGCATCACCATTCCAAACACAATAGGACGCACAATATTTGGAACCCATTTCCTTTATCACAAATTTTTGTACAATACAAGTTTTTGCAATCGGATTCCTGAGCTAGCTAAACCGGGCTAAGCATGCATTTCCTCCCCCACGCTCCAAGGTTGATGTCCCCATCAACGCTTCTTCCGCTTTTGAGGTCGCCCTTCGAACGCTGCAACTGCCTCGGATGCGTTTCCCATTTTTCTGAGGCACGCACCCAAGATGCCTCCACAAGATGATAGCCCTTCCATTTGACGAGATACTCCGTTTCTCGGTTCTTGAACCTCCTCGACTTAAGTATTGCCTCCACCTCGTACTCAGGTTCATTTTCATGATCCAACAGCATAGGTGGGGACGCAACACTTGCTGCCGATTCGGACGTGCTTCATCTTTGAAAGTAAGGCTTCAAAAGGGAGACATGGAATACTGGGTGCACCTTGCTGTTTGCTGGCAGCTCCAATTCATACACATCCTCATTCATAACCCTCCGAATGCGAAAGGGACCCGCATACGGAGGTACGAACTTCGGACTCATTTCCGGAGGTAGTCGAAAATTCTTGATGTTCAACCAGACTCTGTGCCTGCCTCAAACTTCACTTCCCTCCGCTTCCGATTCGCCTGCCTTTCATACCGTTTCCTAGCTTTGGCAATGTTGTACTTTGCGAGCTTCAACAAACGCTCGCGTTCTTCCAGTACCGCCGCTACTGCCGGTTCCTCAACGTCCTGGGCGGCCCAACTTGTCGGCACCAGAGGTGCTTTTCCATAGACCAACACAAAAAAGGGGAAACTCCCGTCGCGGAGTGTTCTGTGTTATTATAACAGAACTCTGCCGCGTCTAAGTGTTCCATCCAGTCTGATTGGTCTGCCGACACGTAATTCCGCAAGAATTGCTTCACTACGGAATTCACTCTTTCCGTTTGGCCGTCCGTCGTAGGTCGGAAGGCGGTGCTCATCTTCAGCCTCGTCCCCATCTTCTTCCAAAGTGCTCTCCAAATTTACTCGTAAACTTTGGATCGCGGTCCGAGACAATATCCTTCGGGACTCCATGATGCTTTAAGACGGGCGAAGTAAAGTCGCCCTGTCTCCTGCGCGTTGCCGTCTCCTTGGTGGGGATGAAATGGGCCATTTTACTGAACCTATCTACCACCACCATGATTGCATCGAATCCTTTTGACAGCGGCATAGCAGTCATGAAATCCATCGAGACGCTTTCCCAAGTCCCCTCTGGAATCGGCAAGGGTTGTAACAGCCCCGCTTGCTTTTTGTACTCGCTCCGGTTTTGTTGGCATGTGGTGCATGTCTTGACATACTCCTCTGCCTCCTCCCTCAGTTTGGGCCAGAAATACTCTTTCTTCAAGAGTGCCGCAGTGCGCTTGGCTCCACCGTGGCCCGCAAGCGGGCTATCATGGCATTCTCTCAAGAGACTATCCTGATCCCTCCCTTTGGCACATAGAGACGTTTTGCTTATACCGGAGCAGTCCGTTTTGCAAGTGGAACTGCGATTTAACCCCCATTCTCAAGTTCTGCATCACGCACTTTGCCAGCTCATCCTTCCGGCAAGCCTTCCGGATCTTCCTTTGGAGCGCCGTCTCGCCCTTGTACACCAACAAGAGCTGCTGCTTTCTACTTAAAGCATCGGCCACCACATTGTCCCGTCCCGGTTTGTACTGGATATCCACGTCGAACACTGCCAAAGTATCTTGCCACCTAAGTTGTTTTGGGGACAACTTGGGCTGCGTGGCAAAATACTTCACCGTGACATTGTCCGTGAACACCTTCACTGGGTTGGAACCAACATAGTGGCGCCAGAGTTCAAGGCAATGCACCACCGCCTTCATCTCTTTTTCGTGCGTCGGCCACCGTCGCTCCACTTCATTCAGTTTCTTACTTTCGTAAGCCACTGGACGTCCATCTTGCATAAGTACACCCCCAATTGCGAAGTCCGATGCATCTGTATGAATCTCAAACGGACGATCGAACTCCGGGATTTTAAGACTGGAGCTTCCGTCATCCGCTGCTTCAATTCAGCAAAAGCTTGGCCACAAAATGTTCCATACCCAGACTTTGGATTTACACAGAAGGTCCGACAGCGGCCCCGCGATCTTGGCGAAATTTCTCACATACTTCCGGTAATAGGAGGCGAGTCCTAGGAAGGATCGCACTCCCGGGACCGAAGTCGGAGGCTCCCAGTCCAAGATCGCCCTCACCTTTCTGTCATCCATTTTGATCCCATCCTGTGTAATCACGTGCCCCAAGAACTCCACTTTTGTGACCCCGAATTCGCACTTTGAAGCTTTGGCATACAGCTTCCCTTCTCGCAATTTTTGGAACACCCTTTTGAGGTGCTCCAGGTGCTCCTCCTTTGTTTTCGAGTACACCAAGATGTCGTCGATGTACACGATCACAAAGTCATCCAACCACTCCTGGAAAAGGCTGTTCATCAGCGTGCTAAATGTCGCTGGTGCATTGGTGAGCCCAAAAGGCATCACCAAGAACTCATATGAACCATACCTTGTCCTGCACGCGGTCTTCTCCTCATCTCCTTCCGCCACCCGAATTTGTGATAGCCGGAGCGCAAGTCGATCCGGCTGAAATACTTCGCTCCTGCCAACCGATCGAAGAGGTCGTCGATCCTTGGCAAAGGGTACCGGTTTTTGATAGTCACCTTATTCAGAGCCCTGTAATCGACACACATCCGCAGCGTCCCATCCTTCTTGTCTGCAAATAGCACCGGGGCTCCGTAAGGTGACTTACTCGGCCGGATGTACCCCTTTGACATTAGATCTTTGAGCTGAGTCTTCAGCTCGACCAACTCTTTGTGGCTCAACCGGTAGGGCGCCTTGGCAGGCGGTTCCGATCCCGGTATCACCTCAATTTTGTGGTCAACTCCTCTTCGCGGTGGCAAGCCGCTTGGTAAATCCTCCGGCATCACATCCTGGTATTTCTCCAAAATCCCCTTGATCCAATCTGGGCTCGGCTCCCCATCGCCTTCTCCTTTCACTTCTCTAATGTAAAGCAAAAACTGGGACTCGTGTGTCTCCTCCACGGCCCACTCCTTTGCTGATAGAAGGTTTATTCGCCCTCCCACGGATTTGGGCGTTTCCGACACTCGTAAAACCTCGCCACCATTCCCACATGGCAGCGTGACTACTCTCTTGCGGCCATCTATGACCGCTCCGGATTTGCTCAAAAAGGTCATTCCCAAAATGAGATCCACTCCATCGATCTCGCAGATAGTGAAGTTCTCACGTCCCTCCCAACTCCCCAGTTGAAGAGGAACATCAAACGCCAACCTTGTCGCCAAACTGAGGTTCTCCTTTGGCAGAGCGCACCTCAATAGAGGCCCCCACGTCACTTGTCGGGAGTCCCAACTTTCGCGCCGCCGCCGGCGTCATGAAGGAGTGCGACGCTCCTGTGTCCACCAACAACGACACATTAGTTCCGGATATTATCCCATCCACGAACAATAACTGACTCCCTTTTCGTAAGGCGCCAGTTTCCTGATACAACTCACAAGAAAATTTGCCTACCTTGCAAGTCCTGGCGACCACCGCTTCCACCAAGCGACTGATGGTATCTTCCGACAGCTCCGTGGTCGCCCGAGTCATGTTCAATTGCCGGGGCTTCGTGCACTTCTTGGCCATGTGCCCGGGCTCCCCGCAATTGAAACACACTCCATCAAAGGTCGCCTTCTGTCCGCCATAAGTCGCTCCACCCGCTTTTCCTTTCGAAGCACCGGGTGCCGCCTTGACGTGTGAAGGACCTCCCTTCGATTTCCACGTGCCATTTTCGCCGCGTGGCCTATCCCACTTCTTTTCCGGTCGGAGGAGTCACCTTCCCGCCGGGTCTTCTTGTGGTTCAGCTCCGTACGGCCTTGTCTCTCACCCCTAGGGACATCGAGAAACATTCAGCCTCTCAATTGCCTCGTTCAAAGTCTTGGGTGGCTTCTCCTCCAACTTCCGCCTAGCCCATGGGGCCAGTCCCGCCACAAAGTTGAAGACCATTTCTGGTTCTGCCATGTCCGCGACTTCGAGCAACAGCACATTGAAAGCCTGGACATACCCCCGAATGTCATCTGTTTGCTTCAAATTCCTCATCTTGTCCCGGGCAAGCCAGGATGCGTTGAGGGGCACAAACTGTCTCTTCATCAATTCCTTGAACTCACTCCAGTTCAAGGTTTCCGGGCTTGGGCCTCGGTCGTGAAGGCGTTTCTGCCACCATTGTTGAGCATAGCCCCTCAAATAGGTGGGAGCCACTTCCACCCGATCCTCGTCACTCAACTTGGCCGCCCGGAAGTACTGCTCTAGCTCCAGAGCCAGGTGTTGAGTGCCTTCCGGTTTCGAACGCCTCGAAGGTGCCGGGTTCCTTAGGCTTCACCTTAAACTTTGCCTTGGTGGAAGTGGCATTAGCCGCCTTCAACACGTCTTTCAACGTCCCGCCAAACTGCGCCAACAACCCTTCCCAAAAGGCTGCCGGCATGGGAGGCATCTCTTGGTTTGTCGGAGCTCTCAAAGATTCCTCGGGCTCCGACTCCTCGGATTCCTCCCGCTCTGAGCGGCCTCGTTTTGGAAACATTAATCGCTTCCTCAAACGGCCGCCTCGGTGACACGTCGCCCCCATCGGGCTCACCGGGATCATCATCTTTTGGGTCGTTCCGCTTTCGCTTTGGCTTGCCCGACCCCATGATGAGGCCAATCCCAAGGACGTTCGCGTACTGAACTCTAGCTCTGATACCAAGTGTCGCACACCTCAGTTCGGTAAACTCCCCTTCAAGTCATAGTTACTCGCTTTGATGCGCGCGCCTGACTCCCAACCTGGCCGCCGGGCCAACTTGGAGTTTCGGCTGCTCACCGGGACATAACGGTCCCCTTCCGCTTCCCTCTAAACCCTCCACCTATTTGGGACTAGGAGAATTCCCTTTGGTAGATGGCAGTCCGGAACAGCTCCCCACTCTTTGGTCGCTTTCCGGCTCGCTCGCTTACTCACTAGTTTTTGGTCACCAACGGGCTTGCACCGTTCTCGGGGTTACTACTCCCTATATATACTTCTGTAGCTGTCCGCGGGGGTTTCATAACCAGCCATGCCATTTTATGGCGAACCACCACGAAAACCCTCGACTCCCGGTGGTGAGTCGCGGTGAGTCTTGGCCCACTCACCGCGGCCCAATGGACCGTGATGAGTCCCAAGACTCCCCACGACTCCCACCTCGAGGTCTCCACCCCATGGTGAGTCCTATGCCACCCCCACTAAGTCCCACTAAGCTACCACCACCCCTTGTGGAGCCACCTCCACGCAACCCGGTGTGCGGGGCTCCACCTAGTGAGCGCCTCCGCCTCCTTGAGTGCCTTGGGCACTCAAGGGTGCTTCAGCCCCCATACCTATCGCTGCTGCTGCCCCCACCACAGGGGCAGCCCCTCATGTGTCCCGACCCCCTGCCCTCAAGGCAAAGGGCCGCGACAAACTGCCTGAGAGATGATGGGCCAACCATGGGCTAAGCTGTTGCGATGAAGTTGCAGGAAGGTCCTCGAGGCCGGTTCTGAGATACTTGAAGGACACCAAATGTCCTGCACCCGCTGGATACCACTAGCTTCCCAATGAGCCCATGGGGCTGAACCTGAAGCCAAAGATTCGTCATCTAATTGCATGTTGCAAAACCATGGCTGTCTAAAGCCTCATCCCAAGAAGAATGAGGAGTTTGGTAAAGGAACTCCTTGAGGAAAGACGTCCAAGCAGACCAAATGGCCCACCAGGCATCCGAACCCCCCAATGGTTTACAGTTGCTACGCCCCCCTTGGACCAACCATCTAAGACTCAGGGACCATGATTGACTGGAAGAGGGGATGGAACACTCAATGTTTTGCCAAATCAGATACTTTCATGGACCAGCAAAGGGAAGAAAGGATATGGGGATCCACTTCCCAATCAAAGCTCTGATTTCTCGCTCAATATCTAAAATGCCAACCCACCATCATTTTTCTTACAACATAATTGATCCCAAGAAACGAGCGCCCTCTTAGAAGAATTGGCATCATTTGCACCCCGTAAGAAACGGCGTATGAGGGCCTTGATACGCCTTAAAAGAATTGAACCAGGATCCCAAGAGAAGCAGACAACACCTGGTTGACTACTAATGCCCTACCAGCTCCAAAAACAAAGACGCATCCTAGGGCATCCTAAGGGATTTGATGATTTTATCAAAACACATTTCAAGGGAAATAAAGTGACCCATGAGGTGACCGAGTAAGGAGTGAGAGTCACCATCAGCCAGCCAACGCAGGCCAAGGTCCAGATCTCGAGGGGGGGAGATGAGCAGACCAACCTGAACCCAAGGAGAGGACCCCCACCGACTTGCCCCAATTTACTTTAAAACCAGAAGCCAAACAAAACAAATTCAAGGAGTTAATCCCTAATTCAATGTTCCTTAAATAGAGCACCGAGTCTTCAGCATACATAGATACCTTCAGGTTATAAGGGGAGGACGTATATAAGAAGACCAGTCAAATCTGCCCGAGAATCCATAAGGTAACCTAGACAATTGGCGCAATTAAAAACAATAAGGGGGAGAGGGGGCAGCCCTGTCTCACCAAACATTGACGGGGGAAGGCGGAAGAAAGCCAACCATTAGTCATAACCCTGCTACAGCCCCAAAAAAAAAATATATATCTTGATCCAATCCAAAGAATATCCATGGATGCCGGATTTAAGAAGGGCAGAGAGAAGAAAACCCCAATTGATCCTATCAAAGACTTTTTCGAAATCTAACATCAACAAAGCCAGGGGGTGATTAGAATCAATAGCAAAATGTAAAGCCTCATTGACCAATAAGTTGTTGTCCAAAATCAAACGTTTCTTCACAAACCCAGTCTACGTTGGACTAATTATAGAAGGTAATAAGGATTGGAGCCGAATTGCCAGGGCCTTGGCAGTAATTTTGTAAGCCGTGTTTAGAAGAGTAATAGGGCGGTAATTGGCAATGTTATCCTTATCACCTTTTTTTGAAGATTAGAGCAATGACTCCCATGGACATCTGAGAGGGCATCAATTTCTTTGAGAGGATATCGTTAGCCATAGACAAGAATCCTCCGATAACATTCCACCAGAATCCCATCTACCCCGGGAGATTTAAGAGATAATTTAAGGCTAGACAAAGCATCCTGCAACTCTATAATGGTAAACTCCACATTAAGGGACTCAGCCTACCCAGGAGTAAGGAGCAAGGTATCTTACCACAAACCTCCGCCCGAGCAGATAAAGAGGCAAGAGAATTAAGCTCCGAAGAAAAAAGATTAGTGAAGTAATCTTTGCAATGGAAGAGAGCATCTTAGGATTAGAATGAAGGGAATTCACAACATCTCTTAAGCTGCTAATTTGCTGCCCCGAGATCCGCGACGAGCTTTAAGGGAGGTCACTCCTTATATCTTTTAGGTACCACGTGCGAAAAAATGGTATTTTATAGGGGGGTATTATTTTAATTTTGGTCTTTATCAGCCACCCTATATTTACATAATTTTGTAAAATGCTATATTTTCTAGCCGGCTAATAATTATAATCTGCTGCTGCTAGCAAATTTTAGGCACGCTATATTAAAGATAAAATAAAAATTAACTATTATTTGGTCAAAACAAATTCACCAAAGATTAGGCATCAATAGCACTCAAGCTATAAAACATTCTGAGCTTTCTCAAAAGTCATAGTACTAACCGAACTAATGATTGAATCTATGTCTATCCATTTATTATCTCTTGCATCATACTTGAATCTAAGGTGTCCCCCTAGATTTCAACAAATAGCTTAAGATTAGGACCATTACCGCTGTCGTTGGTTTATTGAAAAGATCTACGGGCTGCCAAGATATCCCCACCTAGTCCCCACCTTTCGTCTGGTGTGGCTTCTCTTCCCTGATTCCCTTGAGATTTTGTGGGCAGCTACGGGCCATCTAATTATAATTTGTCACTAAGTTTGAGGATTTTTGGACGTGATGAGAGACGACATCAAATTATCACGCCGGAGGCAGTCGCGAAAGGCGATTAAATGGAATTCTAGTTCATCCAATGGATGAAATCTGGAAATTCGACCTGCAAGCTAGAGGGATGAAAAGACAACCTAGCACCAACTGGTCATCCATTGGATGGATGATAGACATACACTCACTGTTGTACCGACGAAGATTCTCCTGCCTCAGTCTGTACTGAAGGACCTATATTTCCTTGAACTACCATGTCAAGAATAAACGAGGTCAACTTTGCATACCTTCCATAAAACCGTGGCGATGGAGGTACGTCAGTGTGCAATCTCCCAGGTATCTTCCAATCTTCAGGTGGTCGATGATGCTGCAATACCTACACTCATCCAGTCTACGCACATAATGGGACGCCAAGAGCTGCCATACGTGACAATGAGTGAAGAAATCTACCTGCCACCTTAAGTGCGTTGTGAAGGAAGACTTGGGGTGCAAGGCCCCTAGGTATATCCCTGGGCACGAACAATATGGCCAGGTAAGCCTGTCGTTACACCAGTAGAAATGCTCCGGTGTGTCTGCTGACGAGGGTCGTTCACACCAAACCCGTTCGTCTATCCACCCTTTCTTGATGGCTTTCCATTGAGCTAAGCGATCGATGTACGCTCTATTATAAGTTGAATTTCTGGTTCATGTTGCCAGAATCTGCTTCGAATCCTCTTGATCCTAGCCTCAAAAGTCATACCCACATTAGAAATTCATGTGGCAAATTCTTATCACTCCAAAGCATGATGTGGATGACGTTTTAGATTTCAAGCATTGCATTGATTGTGCCAATTGGCGAACATGGTTAAACGAAATGGAAAGCATAAATGCAACTGCGAGTTCTTCCCCGATCGCTGGAGGCAGCTTTACCTATTCTGCTGCTGGCAAGTCCTCGTCTATTCCCATAGGTGACCCTGGTACTGAGGTCCAAGGAGAGCTGCTAACGAAAGAAATAGCATGCACTATCTTTAAGGGGATGATAGGGAGGAAACTGGTGGGGATTTCCCGTGCAAAGTAAAATGGCGGTGGCTGCTCTGGGTCCGCAATGACGCCTTGAGGAGCTGCTGAAGGAGGACCTTCAATCCAAGTAATATCATGTATGGTCGGCGCCACGTCCAATTGGCCGTCAGTGATTAATTCAATGATCAATGCTGCTGCACTTTCACTGCGGCTGTTGTAAAATCTGGGTGGACAGATATAGGTGATGGTAGTATTCGGGTGAGGCAGGCGTTCCTCTACCTCCAGATAGTCTTCTAATCCACACCCAAACAACCAACACATCCAATCAAAAGGAAGGTCAATAAAGCTCTTCTTGGTTAGATAAGAGATAGCTTCTCCAGACCTCCGGATAGTGGGACGGGGACGATGAAAATCAATTCCCTCGTCAGCAATGGTTTGACATAGAGGGCAACACCCTAAATACGCCACTTGCTAGGCGAGATGTGCTTCAAGCGAGGATTGCACGTCGAGGTTCCCTAAGAAGGGGGGTTGGCAACATCTGGGGCCAACGCGTATTGAATCTGAAAAAGGAAGAGATGGGAGAGGTAAGAGCCCTGTCTCCCAACGGCCCTACTTTGGCCGAAATCCAGTACCAACGGCGATGTCCAAGATACATCTGCGCATTAACTTGCAGACCACAATGGCATCTTCTGTCCGCACTTCGCCGGATCGGGTGCCTGAAACGACACGATATAGGCCCACAACGCGAGCCTCAAATGACAAGTGGAAATGATGGGCTGCCATCTGGTCGGTGATCATGCTGCACCTCCAGGATTGCCATAACGTTAGTCCTCACAATGACTTGTCTCAAAATTCTCATGCAAGAGATTCTAATCAATATGATCATGGGGTTCCTCGACCTCCACGTAATGAAGTAACTTCATGAATAAGCAATAAAGCAAAAAGTAAGAAAGAACTAGCACAAGGACAAATATCATTACTTCATCCATAAGTACTTTGAGAGGCCCTGACTTTCACCTACCTCCCGGCAAACGCACCAAAATATGACGAGCCCTGGTCGCGTGCGGCCAGGGTGACGACATATTAGCCTAGGGGGGCGTGGCAAGTTGTGGTTGGGCTCAACAAACCGCCTACCCGGCTGTGGTAAGTGCAGGGGTCTGTGGCTGCTATCTCATGTGAGGGCCAGGATGAATGAAATCTGCCGCCCAACAGTTTCTCATCTGCTCGCCATCCTGGTGTGTAAACAATGATTAAACATTCAGTGGGTCCCAGGGTCCATTCCCTGCGCCTCTTCCACCTACTTCCAATATAATCTGATTAATTTATGCAGGCAACTAGCCTAGAACGAAGTTGAAACATGTCATCTTCTACCTTGTGAAACCCCAGCAGTGATTCTCTCCTCCCTATTCTTTGGACTTTCTCTCTCTGCCTGTGGCATCTACTCGTGAGTCGTGCTTTTCGCAAACCCCGGAATACATATCAAACTGATGGCCTCGCTGGGGCCTATCCAATGGTTCCAACCATTTTTTTATCATTTGCTAAAACACGCCCTCATTCTATGCAAGAAGAATACCATGAATAGTGCACAAGAAATCAAAGGCAAAGGGAGAAAACCCCCCTTAAAATACCCGTTCTAGGGACCAACAGTCCCTGGCGGGGTTTGTCGAAATGCCCAGCGGTTAAAACTGATACCCCGTGGCTAGCGCTATGTGGCGCGGCGTGGCTGGCCCGCCGCCGGCGTGGTTCCAGCGGGTAATAGGCAGGCTCCGTCGTCTCTGCCACTCGTGTCGTACCTGTGCGGGCCCAGTTATGGCGCCTGGTGCTGCCACGCAGTGCCCCAGTGAGCGTACTTTGCTCCAGGGGTCAACTCCCCCCACGGGAGAAGGCCACGCCACCCGTGTTAGATGCGCCATTCCATGGTGATTCTAGGCAACCTCTTTGGTTGACCTCCAACCCAAAGGCGCCTAAGGCGTCAGCACTTAAGTGCTGGGATCTGCCCTTTTTGGCAGCCCTCTACAAAATAGCTTAACCACTTATAAGTTAGTTAGCAACGCCTCTCATGGTCCTCTATGGCCATGGGGCTTATGAATCATAGATATGATCTTAATAATATGAAAATTTTGGCGATAGCTTTGCCGTCTCATGCAATATGGCCGTCGCCACTAAGCTAGAAAGGGAAATTTGACAAGAGCTTCGCCACTTCATGCAAGCTCACCATCTCCTTAAACATAATAATGGAAATTTACCCTCACTTCCATGATGTAATTGGTATGTTCTTAAGGCCCTGTCTCCTGGGGCTTCACACTGTGCTCTTCACACATGTACATAGAGATGCACACACATCCTCTTGAAAAATGGTTAGTTTTTATAGATTTCTAGCAAACAATGCTTATAAGGTCCTTTCCTTGGACAAAGCTTGAACAGCAAATGAAATGAATGAATTCAAAGGTCAAGAATGTATGGTAAGTCACCCTCTGAAACAAGTGGTGTTTGGGATGCACTAAATCGCTCGGTAGAATAGTACTCAAGCTTGGTCCTCCTCCGGCACTCCTACTCGTCCTCAAGTCTCCCACTTCATGGAGCGTTTCCTCTACTTTCTTGCCTCAAATGGCCACAAGATGTTGAGCTAGGACTATCCTGCTCTCAATATGCTTGCTTCTAATACTAGAGAGCCAAAAGCTCAACTCTCTAGGAACTAGCTCCCTCAAGCTCAAAACTAACTACACAAGCAAGAGGCCAAAACAAGGAAATGAGACTAGATTGGAGAACAAGAGGAGCCTGCTCTTCTTTTATTGTGTTTTTGGGGCCTCTTAAACTAGTGAAGGATAGTCTTAAACTATTATTTCCTATATGAATCTATAATTTAAAAACGATAGAACACCATAGAATAATAATCACGGATGAAAAACCTTGGTGTTAATGATAAATCTGGTTTTCAGGATCAAGAGACACACTCCCAAGCCTGGATAGCATATCTTTGACACCAGGTTACAGAGAAGACTGGCTAGAGAAGCCGTCCGTGATCATTTGCTAGGGAAAAACCCAGCCTTGAGTCCAGAGTCAGACTCAGAAACTAGAAGTTTGGGAAAGATAGTGTGGGAATGAGAGAACACTGAAAGTTCTTCGGACATCGAGTGTTCACGAGTGGTTTCCCCTATATCTAGTCCCCCTTATACCCCACCGGCCAAGTCAAGGAGTCCCTCGCCGTCATCAGTGCCAATCATGGCACATATTCCAGGACCTCCTGAGGTACCCATTGTGGTTCCAGCAGGTTTACCCCTGCTCACATTGCCCAGGCATTTGCCTTGGTTCTCCGGGGAAGCACATGAAAATCCAGAATATCATGTGAAAAGCTTCATTCAATGTTGCTACTCTAACCAAGCTTAAATGATGCCTATTGGCTGATATGGTTTCCCACAACCATGAGGGGAAGAGCATCTACTTGGTATTAGCAACAGGCTCTAGGTATATTTATTACTTGGCAGCAGATTCGGGACGCATTTCTCGATCATTTTCGGGCAGTCCACCAGTTCACCAGTGTCTTGATGGCACTGGCAAGGATTCGCCAAGGCTCCACAGAGGAGGTAGCAGACTTCGAGATACGACTCAGGGAGCTAATGCGATTCCTAAACCCTTTGACCCCCTAGATGATGGGGTATTCAAAGATTGTTTTTTGAGTGGATTATGAGAGGCCACTCACTTTCATGTTTTGCAGCAAAGACCTGCAACGTTGGTAGATGCCATACAAGTGGGCAAGGAATTCGACAACATGCATCGCCAAGTACAACGAGCTAAGATGCCCAACTTTGTTCTACCATCGTACATTTCAATTGAGCCCGCGCAGGAGCCGGCACCATTAGCGGTAATCCAGCCCGCGCTGCATTACACGCCATCTTATGTAGGAGGAGTGAGACCCTACGCCCCAGCAGCGTCCCCGACACCCGTAGTACCGCCAACGGTGCCGCAATACACGAATGCTGTTCCTACCAACTCACAGGCAGATTCAAGCGGGCAATCCGATTTGCGAGTGGGCCATCTAGAGGCACAAGTCACTTCTCTCATCAAGACCATTGAAACAATGGGCGACCGCATGAGCTCAATTGGTCAGCAGATTACCAGCTATGTGGGGTACCGAGATGCGCCCCCAGTTGGAGAGTCCGGCCCCAACCCGGCCAAGGTATGGTGTTCCAATTGCAACAACTCAGGACATGCATCTCAACACTGTCCTTATCCCATTCGGGAAAGGCAGGTAAGCCGGAACCCAACTTATCAAGATAAACCAAAAACGCAATTCAATCAATCCCGTAGAGGATGTCAGTGCGGAAGAACCACTCACCCAACTGAAAATTGTTGGAGTGACATTGTGTGTTTGCACTGTGGCCAACGAGGTCACCCCTTGGACAAATGTCCTCATAGACAAGTGGACCAGCCTACGCCGGCCACCATTCAACAAGTAGAGAGGAATTTGGAAGGGTAGCGAGCACCCTTCCCGAATCAGTATACCACTGAACCACCCAACCCTCTACCACCACTACAGCAAATGGGGGGGTTTGCGACGCCACCCGCGCCCCCACGCCCCGAGCGTGTGACGCCAACCCGCGGAGCGTGTTTGCGACGTCGGGCCGTCGCAGCCAAACCCCGCGGGTCGCCACCCTGGCGCCGGGGCCAGGCGGCGACGCCTGGCCGTCGCACGGGCGGATGAAAGGCAAAAGGCAGCCCTTCCGTGCGACGCCCAAGCGTCGCCCCCCAGCAAAGGGCAGAAGGCAGCCCTTTCTGGCGACGGGCCGGTCGTCGCACGCCGAAAAAAAAAACCCTTTCTTGCCCTTTCTTTCATCGCAGCCCTTTCTTGCGATGTCAGGCTGTCGCATGGTGGCATAAAAGGGCAAAAGGCCCCTGCAACGGCCGGGCGTCACAAACTGCCCAGCTGCCCTATTCTTGCAAAATAAAAAAACAGGTCATAGTTTGCGACGGCTGGCCATTGCCGTTTGCGACCCTAGGCCTCATAAATCCATTCAAAAAATAGGTCGCAGTTGGCGACGGTTGGCCGTCGCCGTTTGCGTCCCCCGGCCTCATAAATCCTAAAAACCACGTTGCAGGTGGCGACGCGTGGGGGTCGCAGGCAGCAACGACATGACTTTTTAGGGCCTTTGGGGATTCTTAGTTTTTTTTTTTTTTTTTCATATGGTACTGGGGTAGGATGTTTGTTTTTCTTTATGGTTTAGCTTGTTGTTGTGGATCTTCTTGTAGATTGTGACATTCATTTTGATAATTCTCTTGATACCACATCTGTATGTGTTGCTCCAACATATACATTGCCTCTGCCTTCTTTCTTGAAAGACTACCAGCCACAACCATATTTGATCAATCATAGAAATAAAGTACAATATGCATGTACATGTACAATCAATCGAAGGGATGGGTCCAGTTCGGTGCGAGAATTGTTATATAGCTTTGATTTTGTGTCTAATCAACTTGAACATCATCATCCAGAGCTTCTTCATCCTCGTGAAGCTGCAAGTCTTCTTAGTCATTGGAGTCATCGTCATAAATGGCCCGGCCCTCAAAAGGCACCTCCGAATCATCTTCCACCTCGTTGTCAATGGCCGTGTCTTCGTCTCCTTCTCCAACATCCGTATCTTCTAGAGCTTCATCAGCTGTTGAGGAGCTGGACCTCACCGAGTTTTGTGAGCCCTTGAGAGTTGCACTTGCAGGTGTGTATGGTTCTCTCTCTCTCTCTCTAGGGTCCAGGATGCATTGTCCGGGGCGTCATCATCCTCTTCTACCCCCTCTACCCATCCTCTATCATCAGCATCATTATGACCAGTCTCTCTGTCCACCGCAATTGCCTCACCCCATGGAGATCCGAGACCATGATAGATACGTCTTCCTCCTGGCTGAGCATGCACAACCACCTTCCAATTCCCCCCTCTTGTTTTGTCATCGGAGAAGAAAACTTGCTCCATGTCTGAAGGCCGTGAAAAAGGCTCATCGGAGGGACGATGAGTAGGGTTGAGCCTATCTGCATTGACGCGCATGAAACCACAGTCATCTTGCACTAGTGTTGAGGAGGGCCCCACAAGATGTGGCTGGAACCACCTTCCCTTGAAGAGAAGAGGCCGGTACCTTGTATACTGAAGTTGGAGTATGCTCTCAAGCTCCAAGTTTGCTCATAGCAGGTCATGTATCTCCCTTGCCCCACAGAGTCTTGCCAATATGTGGCACAGAAGCCATAATCAAAGGTTGTTTTGCGCTTCATGTCAAGAGCACGAATGCGGAAATGACGACCGTGAACCCAAACCGCCGTGTATGAGGTCACGAATTGAGAGGGGCCCTTGCAATGTCTTGCACCAAATCTGAAACCACTCTCCTTGAGCAACGACGTCATAAACTGAAGTCCGAAGCCACTGTTGGAATGAACTTAGAGGCTGCAATTCCATGGGCAAATTTTGTGAATGAACATTCCGGCGGTCCGCTCCTCGTCGTGGGCGTCTAGTAACCAGCCTTGGATGGTTCCACCTCCATGCAAGCGTCTCCTCCTTTCTTTGCTAAACAAGATTATTGTATCTTGCCTCTCACTCATGTATGGATGGGGTGTTCTTCAGTATGAAGTCATGCTTGCTCAATACACCAGGTCGGCAATTTACCTTCTTCGATTTTTTGGCAAAACGATGTCCTTGGTTCGTGCATCCTCCTCTTCCTTCCACATCCGAGGGGCTTCCTCATCCACCCTTGCCATGTACTCCGTGAATAGAACATAGCTTCTTGCAACGTATACCCCTCCGCCATACTACCCTCCGGTGCACCCATTTGTCTTACAAATCCTTTCAAGTCTTCATATAACGCTCAAAAAAGTACATCCACCGAAAATGAACGGGGCCGGCAATCGAAGCCTCTTCCACTAAGTGCACTACCAAGTGCACTTGGATGTCAAAGAAGGAGGGAGGAAGATGCATCTTCAACATACACATTACCTCCGCCGCCGCCTTCTCCATACGTGGAAAATCTGCTTCTTCCAACTCTTTGGAGCAAATCCACTGGAACAAGCCTCTCAATCTATAGATTGTCTCACGAACCTCGGGAGTCAATGTCCCACGTACTGCAATGGGCGAGATGTCTTGCAATAGTTTGTGGTAGTCATGAGACTTCAAACCATGGACCCCGTCTTCTTCGCTGAACTTCGTACGAAGGGATGACCATAACCAGTTGGTGTTCGGACAGCACTTATGGTGGCTATCACTTTATTGTATTCCTCCTTTGTCCATTGCCAAGGTGCGCGCCTATACTTCCACCGTACAACACCCTTTGGGTCCACACCATTTTGTTCGACCCATAGATGGCGCATGCGACCTTGCTCCTCAAGCTCCTTTCTATCACCGAGAGAATCTCCTTTTGCAGCCACTCCCTTCTTTGCCGACGTGCCATGAAGAACCCGAAAAAGGGACGAGCGGACATTCTTCTTAATATGCATGGGATCTCTTATGGCGAATCTTCAGGTCCTACATATATCCCCACCCCCAAAGACTTACACACAATTTCTTACGTGAAAAGTGACAATGCAACGCATACCAAATGTGCAATATCACATGCATGCATAGGGATATTGACGGTGTTTTTGTGGAATATGCACCGCCCAATATGGCAACTCGTAGAAGATTGAAAGTCGTTTTATGCTGGGCACGTCCACTTCACTGTCCGTGCCCGCATGGGCCTCCTTCCATCAGTCCTCCCAAAACTGCCCGGACGGTGTCATAGGGGGGGGACGTACTTCCTCTTTGCCATCAAACAAGTGTTTCTCTCTTCTTCTCCATCGATGGTTCATAGGAAGAAATTGCGGTAGTTGGGATACACCATCTTGTGAAGATGGCGGGAGCTATGTGTATCAAGATCATCGCCACAATGCAAGCATGCATGGTCTCTTTGTGCTTAGCCCCGAGCAAACAGTTAGTCCTGTACTACACATCCGCCACCATTAGCAAAACAAAAAGTTGTCATGTGCATGGCCCATAAATGCCATCTACCCCACTACGGTGCACAAGACTGTTGCCGCTACTTCAATCAATCCCAATCCTCATTGATATTATCCGGCATTGACAAGTGAATGTACGCGGGTTATTCATGGGGAACATAATATACCTGGATAATCATGCATTGTCCAAAGCAAGATGCCTCTCATCTGAAAAGATTGTCCGGCCATAGGGTCAAGTGAAGCATCCAATGCCGGGACCCCCCTCCATAGCTCCTTAAGTTCATCAACAAGAGGTCACAAGTACGTGTCCATATTTGCCACTTGTTTTTTCCCTATGAGACATTCACATCATTGTTTCCATGCTCCACCAATATGCAAATTATACTACAAATTGAATTACACGTCTTACTCCATGATTATGTCACTCATCAATCAGGGGCTGCTATTTCATGAGCGGCATGAGCATGAGCGGGAAAAAAAAAAACATGAGCGGGCCGAATTGTGTCCACGGAAAGGGTTAGGAGGCACGGAAAATAGGGTCATGTGGACTCGTCATAGCAATGAAATGCAACATTTTATTGCAAATTTGGTGGCAAGCCACATCTATACAAGTGTGTCCTAACTGTCATAGCAGGAATGGGACTACTCTCCTACACCTTCCGAGGAACTTGGCCCTCCTTCTTCCTCATCCCCCTCATCCCCCCATCCCCCCATCCTCCGAGCTCTGTGATGCATCAGTTGCAGTATGCCTCTCAAAAATGCCGTCCTCTCCTTGGGGGACTGTCCACCTCACCTCCTGGGAATCTTCTGCCTCTTCTCCCCCACTTTCCTCAGCAGAATCCAACACAAATCTACGAGCCCGACGGGCTCTAATAGCTGCTGCCTCCTCCCTCATCTTCATTTTCTTGAGGCTTGCTCGTCTTAAATCTGCTGTAAACGACTAGGTTCGGAACACCTCCTAATGGACACCGAAGCAAGCCGGGCAGCATAAGTAGGAAGGATGTAGTCCCTTTCTGGACTAGGCATGAAATCCCCCCTGGCAAAAAAAGGCACGTTCTTCCTACCCATGAACTCCGGTGTAGACGTCCCTCCTGCCGTACTTGGCATCCTACAGTAAGAACAAATCCACTTCAAGAATGTCAATACCAGCAGAAGCAGAAAGGGTAATAAGAGAGCGAAGGGAGGTGCCTCACGAAATCTGGAGGCAACTTACAATGCGACCACTCACTCGTACACCAGGGGCTCCTCGGCCTCGATCCCAACTTGTTCCTCCCCCTGCTCCTTCTCGGATTTTTCCTCATCCTCCGAGGATGCCTCTTCCTCTTTCGGCAGACGTTCAGCCGCTGCAAGTTCCGAGTTGTGGAGGGCAGTATCCGGCTCGAAGGCGAACACATGCCTGTCGGACAACGTCCCTGCCCACATTGAAGCACCTGAGGAACAAAGCGGGCGGTTAATAGCTTGCGGCATGCAATTGCAATCAGGCCAGGGGACAACTGAGCACGTGAAGGCTTACCCGTGCCGCATGTGAAGTCCAGAATCCGCCCTTGGACATCCGAGCACGTCTCCATGAGGGTTTGGATGAAAGCAGGCTCCGGGTCCGGCTTAACCGCCACGGTTTGCCTGTCTTTGTGTCCTTCGGCATACTGGAGTGGGGCACATAGTTGTAGAGGACATCGTAGGTAACAGGTCCACAGCGCATCAACAAGACGACCGTCGTTGCAGAATTTGAACGTAGACCGTCTCTTCACAAAGCAATATGCCTCAAACACCAATGTCTGTACATCCAACAAAATAGGGATCAACTCCGGGATCTTGTTTTAGATACACCACAATATGAGGTGAATGCAATAGATTGATAATTTACACTTTGGCCCTCTGTTCGCAACCCGTGTATTGATGCAGAACCATTTTTTGAGGAGGACCGGGGTGACACTTTTCGGTGTCCCCACCGCATTCTCTGTGGTCTTCCCTCTTGTGGCAAGGACAACCACATCCACCGTCATCTAGAGCATCCCCGCCAGCCCAAACCTGGCTTGTTAGAGGACTGTAGGGGACTTAGACACTTATACGGGATCTGTAGGGTACCCTTAATTTTTGCACAGACTGAGACCAACAGGAGCCTTAGGGGTGACAGCAGCGCACTGTAGAGGGGGGTTACACAGTCAACACAGCCCGTCACAGTCACAGCCCACACAGCCAACACAGCCCGTCACAGTCGTCACAGCCCACACACAGTCGACACAGCGCCACAGTCGCACACAGCAGGCCACAGCACAGCCACAGCCCACACAGCCCGCACAGCCACACAGCCAGCACAGCCCGACACAGCCAAACACACCAGTACACAGCTGTCACATAATAGGGAACGACTGTGGGGAACAACACCTGTGAAGGGAACATGTTAGTTCACAGACGACGGTTAGAGAGGGAAACGGTTAGAACCGCGGATAGGAGGATAAAGGGAGAAAGGGGGAAAAGAGGATCATCATTATTCGGAGGAGGACTTCTTAGTCAGGTGGGAGCGGAGATCGAGGAAAAAGGGAGAGCACGGTGAAGGAGGAAAGAGGATTAGTAGATGCTTGTTATATGCAAAGCTGTAGTGATATTGTAGAGCAGATTAGAGACATAATGGCTTCGGCCTGATACCTGATAAATCATAATCTGATACTTACACGATACAATCACACTGTGTAGAGAGATCTGAGTGAAGCTGTGGATTGAATGGATGAGTGAAGGAAACCGATAGATTGATGAAGCAAACTGATACTTAATTATCAATGGTAAGGTAGCTAAGATGAATGCGAAAAGGGAAACAAATAGGAAACACCCCCATGATACACTAGCTGTAGGTCATGACTGATTGTTCTGCGCGGGCTGAGTACTTAGAGATTTCCAACTCTTCTATCTTGGAGTTTCCGCCTCGGATAGCGAAGGGATGGGTGAGTAAAAGCCGCGCGACATTTGGCGACCATACTGGGGACCTGGGACATGAACAACCAGATGTGACAGGCATCTGGTGGGATCATGGTGGTTGGACCATTAAAGAATTTGAAGTGAATCAAATTCCCTGTGGAACGAAGGAAGAAAGATTGTCCAAACAATTCTTTCAAAGGTTCTTGGAATTGCCAGACGGTTGTAAAGAAAATATTCTTAAACGAGTGCATGATGCTGATCCAGAATGGGGTCTGGAGAAAGGAGTGATAAAGATTTATCAGGTAGCCTGTAGAGGAAGAGCACGTTGGTTACCAACATTGGTTTATGTGATAGCATTGCTATCCATTAAACGAGTAGAGTTGAAGGCTGGGAAGAAAGAAAGGTGAATGTTTATACTCATATGCATGAAGAGCTTGTACTGGTAAAGAATTGGATTCCAAAGGATATTTTGTGGATCAAACTCACACCAAGAACAGCTTTTCAGACTTGTTTGCCATATGGTTATATGGTAACGGAGACTTCAAGTATAGCCAAGGGTGCATTGAAGCTTGAAAGAAACCCAGGCATATACGAGAGATATTACAGAAGAGAGTTTTGGTTATTGCCACATTAAAAAGAAATGAAAGACATGGGACATGAGTGATGAAAGAGAAGCTAGACGACAGAGATATTCAGCAAAAAGAGAAAGCTATCTGAAAGCTAATTATCCATATCTTTGGGAGAGAGGAATAGACATAGGGAATCATCTGGACCTCTCACACCATCAAGATCAAAGAGTGCATCACCTATACCGGAAGAACTAGAGTTGGATGCCACTCCTTCTGTTTCTTTGCAAGAAAGATTAAGGGAATTGGTACAGGAAGAAGATCAATCACGAGGTGAAAGATCTGAGGTACATCCTTGGATAAAAGACTTGACAGAAATCTTTGATAAGAGTTGGCATGGAACACCAAAAGCAGGAACTCCAGTTTTCTGAAGCAGAAGATGAAGAAGGAGAAGAGGATGTGGCAGAGCCAACGGAGAGTTCAGACTCTCCAACACCATTACAGTTGAGTTACATGAGTGAAGAAGAAACCCAAGGGCAGAACTTGGAGGATGAAAACAGAGAGAAGAAATTAGAAGAGGAAGAATATGAAGAAGTAGACCCAACAGCTGAGGTTGAGACTACAACCAGGACATCCCAACCCGTTGGACCTGGATCAAGTGGAGCACTTGGATCACAGGCCAACGAAGGTGTCGGCTCAGGGGGATCAGGCGGGCTGCCTGGATCTGGCTCTGGGGGGACAGGGAGTGTGGGAAGTAGTGCAACTGAAGCTGGGAATACTGTGAATATCGTGGGGCCAGAAGCAAGGAGTGCTCAAGGGCCACCACTTGGTGGAAGATCCACCACAAAAACAACAGGTCCAGAAGGACCAGCACCAGCAAGGGTGCCAGCACCTGTCAGTGGGCAGAAGGTAGGGCCACAGATGGCGTTACAACCAACACGGGCAAAACCACCCTTTCCAATATATTCAGGAAAAGGGGATCCCGATGTACACATTAGCCAATTTGAGCACATGTGTATAGTGAACAATGATGATGATGATGTTTCCTTGTTCACTTATCAAGAAAGCAAGTGAATGGTATGCAAGATTCCCTGATAATCATTTCCTAACCTGGAATGGCTTGAATACAGCATTTCGAAATAGTTCAGGACAAGTAAAACTGAGGATGAAGTGTATGGAAGTTTACAACAGCTGAAGCAGAAGAAGCATGAAACTGTTGAAGAGTATATGGAGAAGATGGAATTGATGATGAAAAAGCTGGCTGCAGTACCAGCGCCCGGTTTACAGAAGACTTGGTTTGTGAGTGGATTAAGACCAGAGTTGCAAAAGAAAGTGGATATGTTACCCCATAATACAGTGGAGGAGGCATTTGAAACTGCGAACAGAATTGAGCAATTGGGAATGCTCAGGAGAGAGAAAAAAGAAGATGAGACTCTGAGGATGAGTCAGATGAAGAAGAAGAGCAAGAACTAAAAAGAAGAGTAAGAGAAAGGAAAAGTTGAAGAGGGATAACTATGAAAAAAAATTGGAAGAAATCTTGAAGAAGTATGCCACAGAGGCTGCAACACATTGGAGGAAGGGTGTATGGTGTGCAAAGTGCCAGAATGAAGGCCATACCACCACAGAATGCCACATGAAGGAGAAACACTGTACTATCTGTAAAATGGATAACCATTCTACTGAGAATTGTTACTACAACAGAAGGACAGCTGCAAGAGAACCTAGGCAAGTAAGGGTGCATCAGGTGCAGCCCCAGCCAAGAAGAAACAATGATCAGGACCACTATGGTAGGTCTGGTGGTTATAACAATGGCATGGAAGGGAGAGGTAATTCAAGAGGGAATTACCAAGGAAATTCCAGAGGCAACTATCAGGGTAATCCAAGGGGGAATTACCAGCCCGGGAATCAGGATTATAGAAATAATCCAAGAACAGACCAAGGGCGAGGACCCAATGGTGAAGAGCTATGTTACTATTGTAATCAGCCAGGACATCGCAAGGCAGCCTGTTCATTCTGGATAAGACACCAGAATGAGATGAGAGCTCCTGTGAATGAGGGCCCAGTGGTGGCAGCTCACATGGTTAGGCCATGTGTTGTACCAGAAGTAAGTACAATGATAGTAACAAGAAGTAAAGCCAAACTAATACCTCCAGTAGAAGAGGAAGAAGATGAGACTGGAAGTGGCAATGATATGCCTGAAGATGAAGAGACTTGGAAAGATGAGAAGGAACTGCACAAGGAAGTGGCATACTATAAGGGAAATGCAAAAGAGTACTGATATTCCTGTGGCAGATTCCTCTGATTCGGATGGAGAAAAAGAAGGGAGTGAGGAAGAAAGGAAAAAAAAGATGCAGACATGCAAAGTAATGAAGAGACTTTGGCTGAGTAATATGTCAGACCAAAGCAGAAATTACCATTGGACAGCTATTAGCTGTGGCACCTTATTGTAGGCACAGGCTGTATCAGCAATCAATCGAATTGCCCAAGAGACAGGAAACACAGACCTGAACAGCAAGGTGACCAGTTATAATGTGAAGCCGGAAGGGCGAGAACCAGTCATGGACTTTGATGATTCTATGCCAGTAATCCAATTGAGAATTGGAAGCACAGAACTAACTGATGTACTGATAGATGGTGGTTCTGGAGTAAATATCATGACAGACCAATTAAGGAAGAAGCTTGGTCTAAGTAACATGAAACCAGCCCCATTTACAGTAACAATGGCAGATCAAAGAAGTGTACAGCCATTGGGATTAATAAGAGGAGTTAAGATACAGATACAGAAAATGATCTTTATGATCACAGTAACTGTATTAAAAATGGATGAAGTCATGGAGGCTTACTCCTTATTATTGGGACGTCCGTGGCTGAAACAGGCCAGGGTATTCCATGACTGGAATTCTCAGTTACTAACCGTGCATAATGGGATGCACGAGATACAAATTACCACAAAGAAATCTAGTAGATTACCTGCTACAAGAAGACCTCGAGGAGTCAGAGAGTATGACTGGAGAGGAGGACTGGATGAGGAGCAGGAAGCTACCCTATTTGCTGCACACCCAGAGTGGGAGCAGGTTGCAGAGATGCGGCTGGAAAGCCTAAGTTGTTTAAGAGGTATCTGCTGTGGTGTAGTGACAGCAACACCAACTGAAGAGGAAACCAGCATTTACCCATCACATTTCTATGAAGAAAGGAGGAGAGAATAGAAATCCTAGAAGAACCAGCCACTGTGAGCTTACAGGATGAAGTGGTGACTGGTTGGACAATCACAGCTGATGAGCAGGTGAGAGAAGTAAATGTGGGAACTCAGGAGGAACCGAGGATGGTGAAAGTAGGAGCTGATTTGGAGCCGGAATTCTTCGAAGAAGCTAAAAGCTTGTTCATCAAATACAGAGATGTATTTGCTTGGAGCTATGAGGATCTAAAAGGGATACCACCTGAAGTCTGTCAGCATAAGATTGAACTGGAACCAGGGTCAGTACCAATCAAGCAGGCGAGGTATAGAATGAATCCCAACTACGCACAGAAGGTTGGAGAAGAGATAAAGAAGTTGGCTGAGGCTAAGTTTATATACCCAATAGAGTATACAACTTGGTTGTCACCCATTGTTATAGTTCCCAAGAAGAATGGCAAACTAAGAGTATGTGTGAACTATAAGAAGCTGAATGCTTGTACGAAGAAAGATCCTTTCCCTTTGCCATTCACAGAAGCAGTATTAGACACTGTGGCAGGCCATGAGATGTACTCATTCATGGATGGCTTCAGTGGTTATAATCAAGTGCAAGTGGCAGAAGAAGACCAAGGGAAAACAGCTTTCATCACAGACTGGGGGGCTTATGCATACAAAGTCATGCCCTTTGGACTTTGTAATGCACCAGCGACCTTTCAGAGAGTGATAAGTGAATCTTTTCATGAGTATCTGGATGATTTCATGCAGGTTTTGGATGATTTCAGTGTGTACAGCTCTAAGAATGAGCACTTGCATAAATTGGAGTTATGTTTGGCCAGATGCAGGATGAGAGGTCTGGGCCTGAATCCAGAGAAGTGTACTTTCTGTGTGAACTCAGGGGTGCTTCTGGGACACATTGTGTGTAAGAAGGGACTCCTTGTGGATCCCAGGAAGACAGAGTCCATTAAAGCCTCTCCACCACCAGTGAATGTTAAAGTTAAGATTCCTTGGGCAAACCAGTTATTACAGAAGATTTGTCAAAAGGTATGCACAAATAGCAGCACCATTGAGCAAGCTTCTGAAGAAAGATGCAGTGTTTGCCTGGACAGCTGAATGTCAACAGGCGTTTGAGGAACTTACACTGTCAGTAACAACTACACCTGTGCTGATTAACCCTCACTGGCATGTAGTATTTCATGTTCACTGCGATGCATCAGGAGAAGCGTTGGGAGCGGTGTTAGCCCAGAATGTTACAGGGAATATAGATTCACCTGTGTACTATGCTAGCCGGTTGATGAACAGTGCTGAGAGGAACTATAGCACAACGGAAAGAGAAGCATTGGCAATGATCTATGCAGTGAAGAAATTCAGGCATTACCTATTGGGAAGAAAGTTTATGTTTTATGTGGATCACCAGGCTCTGATATATCTGGTGAACAAACCTTTGATAAGTGGAAGGATAGCGAGGTGGTTAATAATCTTGCATGAGTTTGAGTTCGAGGTTATTTACAAGCCTGGCCGTTTGCATCTTGTGGCAGGATCATTTGTCACGACTAACAACAGGAGAGGCCGCCACAGGAGTGGACGATCAGTTACCTGATGCGAGTTTATTTGTAATGGAGGTGCAAGGAAGTGCAGATGAATGGTTAGATTGGCAGTGGCCAATCAGATACTACCTTGCTCATGGTCAGTGCCCACCTAGTTATGGTAAGGAGCAGAGGAAGAGAATTGCTATCAAAGCTTTACCTTATACTATGGTAGGAAGCAGAATGTATAAGTTAGGACCTGATGGAGTACTAAAACGATGCTTGTACCACCATGAAGTAAATAAAGTTTTGGAGGAAGTTCATAAAGGAGTGGCTGGAGGTCATTTTGGAGAAGAGACTACCAGTAGAAAGATACTACTCGCAGGATACTGGTGGCCTACTTTGTTCAAAGATGTACATGAGTATTGTCAGAAGTGTGATGAATGTCAGAGGCTAGGACCTTTGCAGAGATCTGGAAGGATGGCCTTGCATCCTACAATGCCTACGGAACCATTTCAGAAATGGGGACTAGACTTTGTTGGACCAATTAATCCACCATCCAAGAATACACGAAACAGGTACATAATTACAGCCACTGATTATACTACAAAGTGGGTGGAAGCTAAAGCTTTGAGGGACAACACAGCCAAGTCCACAGCAAGGTTCCTGTACGAGAACATACTTACACGATTTGGCTGTCCCTTAGAATTTATCAGTGATCAAGGAAGTCACTTCATGAATGAGACCATTGAGTTGTTGACTAAAGAGTTTATGATTGTGCATAGAAAGAGTACAACATATTATTACCCACAGGTAATGGGCAGGCAGAGGCTACCAACAAAATACTATGTACTATCTTGGCTAAGATAGTCAATGCAAACAGAACGGATTGGGATACAAAGCTGCTGACAGCTTTGTGGTCATACAGGACTTCATATAAAGTCACCACTAAGTATACACCATTCCAATTAGTTTTATGGTATGGAAGCCTTACTTCCAGTGGAATTCCTGTTACCTACCATGAGAACGGAGTGGGGAAAAAGAATGGAATTGCAAGACTCCATCAAGGTCAGGAAACATGAATTATACCATGTGGAAGAAGTACGTGCTGATGCAGCTGATAATATGACCAGAATTCAGATGAAGCGAAAGGAACAGTTTGATGAAGGCAAGTTAAAGACTTTTAAGACGGGGGATTTGGTTCTATGGTTGCAGAAGAAAGGAAAGATTCAAGCTTCTAAGCTTAAATCACCATGGAAAGGACCTTATGTCATACAAAAGATGTATGATAACAACACCGCCATGTTACAAAACCATTAACAAAGAAATGCTGGGAAGAGTCAATGCAATAAGTTGAAGGGGTACAGTGGTATCCATGACAAACCCCTGCAGCATGATTTGCATGTTGAACCGCAAGAGCAGTCACGGGCTGCACCAGTGTTACGAACGGAGTATGGAACACTTGTCGCTAGGCCCAGCATATATGACCAGGGTGGGCAAACAAACGTGACACAGCCTATCACAGTCACAGCCTATCACAGCCCGTCACGACGTGACACTTAGCACAGCCCAGCACGGCGCAACACAGCCTATCACAACCTACCACAGCGTGTCACAGCCTATCACAGCTTACCACAGTGCATCACAGCCTATCACAGCGTAACACAGTATGACACAGCCTGTCACAGCTCAACACAGCCTACTAAAGTTACACGATCCATAGAATCAGTGACAAGTGGACACATAATAACTTCAGGAAAATGGCGGAAGAGAAACGGAAATTACTTTAAAAATAGACACGTGGAGGTCAGGGCGCGACACACAGCAGAGAATGAAGTGCAAGGACAGGTGTCAAAAAGAAAGAGACAAGAACGGCCGTCAAAAGGGATGAAAGGCGGGCCCATTAATGAATACGGAAAAAGGGAAACGGAACGAACGGCAAGTACAGAAAAGCCGAATTCTTGTCACATGTGTGATCCTAGTGGACTATCCAACAGGGAAAGTCCACTAAAGAATAAATTAAAATCCAGTCACAGCGGATACAGCCAATAGAAAACCAGAGAAAGATCAAGAAAATGGAGGAAATTGAGCGCAAGAGCGGCGTCGTTCTGAGTAACGGGCGTCTCGACAGGACAGGCCATAAATGCTATAACTTGGAAACTATGGAGGAACTAACAGACTATACGCTCGCAATATTACTTACGCAGTGGCATAGACACGAAAGGACAGAGCAGAGCTTTTCTCTTGAGCATGCTTGCAAGCCCCGCAGGCTTACAAGAAATTACCATAGCTTTCTGCGGCAACCATACGTTTATGCTTTGTGCACTACAGGCATTCCTGCAGTTGTTACAGCCAAAGCAGTTCTGTGAGTCTAAAATGAAGAGAGTGAGAGGAATGGAGGAAATCAGGGTGAAGAGCACCACAATTCTGCAGAAACAAACGATGGCTACCCCACAGGCGATAAAGATACTGGAGGAGCTGAGATTGGAAGGATTGCAAAGCCTGGATTGGACACTACACCATAGACAGTACATGTTACAATTTTTGCAGAACTTTGAGCCAAGGACAGGAACAACAACGGTGAAGGGTTTGAATTAATGATTACTCCCCTATACCTCCAGCAATTGTTTCGATTGCCAGCAGGTCAGGTGCATGTGGAGGAACACAGGGCAAGACTGCAAATAGGGGACTTATTCCAAGAAGGGAGTTTCTTTAAAACTCAGGGTTATGCTTGTACCAAAGCTGTGTACCCAGGGTTAAAAGAGATAGGCCAGGTATTGAACGTTCTGATTGCCCTGAAACAGAACCAACAATATTTGAGCAGATCCTTCACAGAGGAAATACTCAAAGGCCTGAAGGGACAAGAGGTACAATGGGCGGACATAATGTACAACGCACTGGTAGAGGAGATGAAAAGATTACAAGGTACTACCGCAAAGTCTCCTATCATAGTGTCTGGCCCAATCATTGCTCAAATAATCCTTATTCTGGCATACTTAATGCACAAGAAAGGAAGGAAATGGGAGTGTTTGAGCCAGAAACAACTGCAATGGAAGAGCAAGGCTCTTCACACAGTGAGGGTGGACTAGCAGGCAACCCGAGACTAAGAGGCAGAGAAGGGGAAAGACTGTAGTGGCGGATCCACTGGCTTCACGGATTCCGCATGATAATGTTTCCCAAGCTCATGGCCAGGAAGGGGCACAGCAGCACAGAGAATGCTATTACTGGAAGCAGGACCTTCAGAGAGGGAGGAGGAAGTTACTTCTGCATCACAACCAACACAGCCACTTGAACGACTTGTCACAAGGTCACAAGTTATCCATGCAGCTCAACCCGAAATAATTGATTTGGAAAGTGAAGGGATAGATATTCCAACTACAGAACAGATAGTGGCAGAAATAGAGAAAGGGGACCTTCTCTATGAATATTCTGGTCTGGTCAAGGAGACAGAAATCCCAGAGGTGCAACAGTTGCCCAAGGGAAATCCTGAGGTGCATATAATACACACACCTGTGTCGGAGGTACCACAGGCGGAAGGTCATGACACTGTAGCACCGGTGATAGATGAAGTAGTTCAGGAAGAAAATCCGGTGGGACAATGGCCTGAATGGTTAGTGAGACATCATACTGTTGAAGATCAGGAGGAACAGCAGCAACCTCACCATGATGACCCTCAACAGGCAATGCTGATGAGTTCCATAGGCAGGACACTTAATTTGTTGGGGACTTATGTCAAATCCCATGTTCCAATTACCCAATTGACAGCCTTGAAAGAGAACTCAGGAAGGAGTTTGAGGCTCGACTTGCCACTGAGTGTGCAAACAAGGTCGATGAAGGGTCACTCTCAAGATGAAGCAGGACTTGGGAATACAGAAATGGCTTTGCAATTGGCCAAGCAACAATTGATTGAGGCAGGCCTCGCGCAAGACCAGTTGCACGAAGCACATAAGCAACAGCTATACCAAATGCAGGTGCAGCATGAAAGCAAGTTGCAAGAACTGAATGCACTACATACGGAGTTGCAGACAGTGCATAACAGGATGGCGATACAATGTGCTACATTTACAACTATGCTTGACCAATCACAAAAGAAATAAACAGTCAAGCGGAAAAATGTACGAAGGCAGAAGAAGAGAATGTTGAGCAAATGAAGCTCATTGTCGATATGAAGAATACAATCTGTCGCAATGAAGATACTTTCAAGCAATACAGGCAGATGAAGCTGATCAAGAGAAACACATCGTGGAGTTGCAACAAACCATCATGGCCAATAGAAATGAAATCGCGGTCAGTAACAAGGCTTGAAGGAAGCCAATAATCTACTTGCTGCCTATGCGCAATTGGTTGAGCCACAGGCGAAGCGCATGGAGGCTTTACAACAGCAGTTGGAATTGTACAAGCTAAGAGAGGAGCAAACTCTCAGGGGAACCACAAGCAGCTTGGTGGATAACAGCCTTATGCAGGTCTGGTTAGCACAAGGGCCAGTAGAGGGCAAAGCCCACGGAAGCTCACCCAAAGCGAGATGAATGAGCTCAGACTGCAGGTGCAGAACATTGCCACAACTACTATAGACAATGTCTATAGTAGGATAGCAGAGTTACAAGAGGATGTAGACGGACTCCAGACTCAAGTGGAAGACCTCACTTCAAACATCGACCAAAGAGTCTATATCCCTCAGGAACAGCTAATGGCTTCTTATTTACAAGCCAGAACTTTGGCTTTTCAGTCTTCACAGGAGGTGCAGGAGATGCCAATGATACAGGAGCCAGTACCACCACCACCACAACAGGTCAGTGTACCAGTAGCTGAACCTGTGGTTACTACAACCACACCACAGCCACCACAGCCGGAGGTATGGGGCAATGCCGCTTTTAACCCACCTAAAACTCCAGCTGCAAGGGAGTACAGTAGGGCTATGATTATGCCCTTCAACCAAATTCCCATCATGTTGGATTTGGCTTGGAAAGAATTTAGTCCTCCGCAGTCATTCGCACATTACTACCAAATCATGCGTATTTGGCTGCCAGTGGCAACTAGGACTAAAGTTCTTCCAACAATCGACATATTGAAGATCATCACTTTGCACAATACTGGCACGAGGCAGGTACCATGTTGAGGGAATTGGTTGCTTTCCAGGTTGTACATGGACTCATTTATACCAAGACCAAGGAGATAGCAAGTATTGTCATGGGGTGCGGGCTATACTACGCTGCTTGTTTTCTGGTACGTTACCACATTGAGCAACAAAAGATGCAAACACGCTTTCAAAGTTATTCCAGTGGAGATCATTGGGTATTACCTTCGGTGCCACCTCATATGTACCTATATGACCCAAAAGTTATGATGCAAAGGATTCTCAAATTCGTTCATGGTTTCAAGCAGCCTGCAACCATTTGTCAACACAGAAATTCGGACTTGATGACATTTTCTATAAGGGACATGGCATGGAAATACTTGCACGCTGCACCAGTAATTGGTACCCCACTCACTGGACAGACAAGGAGCTCAGTGTCTACACCAATTTTGCTGTTCAGCGGTTACACCAAGTTGTAAAATACAAACTTCCAGACATGGTAGGACAGCATTGTATGCCCCAGATGATTCCACAAAAAGTTCGAAAATTAAAACACCTGAGAGGCGATGAGGATTCTGATACAACTGTTTCTTCACAGAATTCTTTTGACATGGGAGAAGACTATGCAATTCAGATGGAAGAGAAGAAAAAAGGGGGTCTCCTATGCCGGAAAGATTACCTCGATATCAGCCTCCAGAGGCCTCACTTATCCAGGTAGTGATCAACCATCTCCATCAACCAGAGACAGACCTCGGGCTCGTACACACAGTCCGCCCACGAAACTCTCAACGTCAACAAGGTGCTCACTCACAAGGTTTGCTACTCGAAACAGTAAACCGTGAGGACACGGCTTTTTGAGGGGGAAGGGGTAATGTTAGAGGACTGTAGGGGACTTAGACACTTATACGGGATCTGTAGGGTACCCTTAATTTTTGCACAGACTGAGACCAACAGGAGCCTTAGGGGTGACAGCAGCGCACTGTAGAGGGGGGTTACACAGCACAGCACAGCCCACACAGCCGCCCGTCACAGTCGTCACAGCCCACACAGCCCACAACAGCCCACACAGCCAACACAGCCCGTCACAGAGCCACACAGTACAGTCACAGCCACAGACAGGCCCACACAGCCTTCACAGCCCGACACAGTCACCGCTTGACACAGCTGTCACGATAATAGGGAACGACTGTGGGAAACACACCTGTGAAGGGAACATGTTAGTTCACAACGACGGTTAGAGAGGGAAACGGTTAGAACCGCGGATAGGAGATAAAGGGAGAAGGGGGATGAAGGGATCATCATTCGGAGGAGACTTCTCAGGGGAGCGGATGGAGAGCACGGTGAAGGAGGAAAGGATTAGTAGATGCTTGTTATATGCAAAGCTGTAGTGATATTGTAGAGCAGATTAGAGACACAATGGCTTCGGCCTGATACCTGATAAATCATAATCTGATACTTATACGATACAATCACACTGTGTAGAGAGATCTGAGTGAAGCTGTGGATTGAATGGATGAGTGAAAAACCGATAGATTGATGAAGCAAACTGATACTTAATTATCAATGGTAAGGTAGCTAAGATGAATGCGAAAAGGGAAACAAATAGGAAACACCCCCATGATACACTAGCTGTAGGTCATGACTGATTGTTCTGCGCGGGCTGAGTACTTAGAGATTTCCAACTCTTCTATCTTGGAGTTTCCGCCTCGGATAGCGAAGGGATGGGTGAGTAAAAGCCGCGCGACACGGCTTTCCAGTAGTCCTCAGTAAACCTGTTCCAGGTGGGCACACCATCCAGGCCCTCCAGCAGCTCCCATCTGGAATTTCGAGAGAATCATGTTGCAAGCTCTCTCCACCTCAACCCCCCCCCCCCCCCCCCCCCCCAAGTCTCTTGCATCTGTGCTCACAGCCGTGAAGAATTCCATCATGGCTTCAAACTAGGGGTGTCTTTAGGCTCTGTACCGGCAGCCCTCTTCTTGGCTTTCCCCTTCTGCTTCGCCAAATACTTGCTATGTGCCACCTTCTTCGCCCTGGCAGTGAGAGCGTCAAGGAAGCTCTCATTGACGCATTGGATGATGGTTGGAGGTTCTAGCTTTGGCCTGTGCGTAAACGTCACCGCCGAATACCGCCGTGTAGGCTCGCCCTCAAATGCCATCTTCTTGGCAGAGCCAGTCCTACTCCGAACTGACTTGGGAACCCGGACGACCGGTGACTGGGTAGCAGCAACAGCAATCACAGGACCTTGAACAAAGTCGTCGTCCGAGTCACTCTGGTCCCTCCTGCGCCTGCTCCGATGCCCGATGGTTTTCTTTTTTTGGGTGTTACTGCACTCACCTATTTCCTTGTCCTTTTCCTTTGGCCTTTACTCTCCTCATTCAATTTCTCCTGAATTCCTGCCTGAGCAAGCTCTGTCGTTTTCCTGGAGTTCGCAAGTGCTTTTGCCTCTTTTGCAACGGAGGCAGCCCGGTTTCGTCGGGCCTCAGCATCCAGCTTCAATTGAAACTCGGATGGGTCGAGCATGACGGGCGGAAGGTCCACATACCAAGGGCAATCACGCAATTGTTCCATATGCCACTTCTTCACAATATCGTCAGTGTACATGGAGTCAGCCCCAGGGTTCCTCATGCCAGAAGAATGGTGGCCGAAAGACAGATGACCTTTCTCCAAAAGGGAGAACTTGCAGTACCTGATTCATGAAAAACCAATGAGTCCCTGAACTGCAAATCGGCACCATTTTCCCAAGTTGGGGCGGATCTGAGTGGGCCTAGAAATGGAAAAATGGCGCCGATTTCGGGTTTCGGTGACTGCCACCCTAGGGACTTAGCCATCTTGGGAGCCTGAACTGGAAATCGGCGCCATTTTCCCGGTCTGGCCCGAAGATGGCTAAGTCTCAGAACGGCAATAGGGCCTAGAAATGGAAAAATGGCGCCGAATTTCCAGTTCAGGGCCAGCCATGTCGCGCGGCTCTTACTCACCCATCCTTCGCTATCCGAGGTGGGAACTCCAAGATAGAAGAGTTTGGAAATCTCTAAGCACTCAGCCCGCTCAGAACAATCAGTCATGACCTACAGCGAGTGTATCATGGGGGTGTTTCCTATTTGTACTCCTTCCCACATTCATGTTAGCGAGTTACCTTACTATCTGCAATTAAGTATCAGTTTGCTTCAGAATTCTATCAAGTTCCATCCATCATTCCACAGCTTCACTCAGGTCTCTCTACACAGTGTGGAGTATGAAGTATGTATCAGATTAATATCTATCAGTATCAGGCTGAAGCCATGGTGTCTCTAATCTACTCTACATTACAATTCTACAGCTTGCATTCATCAAGTAACAACAGATCGTCACTTTCTCTACTGCGTGCTCTTCATCTTTCTACTCAGAGATGCTCTCTCCGCTTCATTCCCCCCAGTGATGTCCGAAGTCTCCCAGAGCAATCCTCTTCCCCCAGAAGTGATCCCCCTCGATGTCCCCGCTTCCCCCTTTATCTCTTTACTAGCCGTTCTAACCGCTTTCCTAGCTAACCGTTCTCTTTGTAGTACACGTTCCTTTTTCCGATGTCGTTCCCCCACTGTTGTTCCCTGCCAATGTAACTATTCCCGCTGTGCGCTGTGACTGGCTGTACAGGCTGTGGGACTGTGTAGGCTGTGCGACTGTGGCGCTGTGTCGGGCTGTGACGGCTGTGTGGACTGTATCGACTGTGTCGGCTGTGTCGGCTGTGTTAAGCTGTGACTGGCTGTGTGACTGTGACGGCTATGACTGGTCTATGTAAAAATAAGGGGTGAACCCATAAAAAATGTCTAAGTCCCAGACCCCACAGAACTCATAAAAGTGCCTAAGTCCTTGGCAGTCCTCTAACATTACCCCTTCCCCTCTCAAAAAGTCGTGTCCTCACGGTTTACTGTTTGGGATTAGCAAACCTTTGTGAGCGAGCACCCTTTTGACGTTGAGAGTCTCGTGAAGGACTCTGTGTGCGAACCCGAGGTCTGTCACTGGTTGACGGAGATGATTGAACACTACCTGGATATGTCATCCCTCTAAGGCTGATATCGAGGTAATCTTTCAGGCATAGGAGACCCCCGTCGCTTCTTCTCTGCCATCTGAATTGCATAGTCCTCTGCCATGTCAAAAGAGTCCGCTCAAGAAACAGTTGTATCAGAATCCTCATCGCCTCTTAGGTGTTTTAATGGCCGAACTTTTTGTGGAATCCTCTGGGGCATACAATATTGTCCCACCATGTCTGGGAGTTTAAACTGCAAAACTTGATGTAAGCGCTGATGGCAAAATTGGTGAAGACCCTGAGCTCCTTGTCTGTCCAGGTGAGTGGGGTACCAATGACTTGTGAATTGTGCAAGTATTTCCATGCCTAATGTCCCTTAAAGAAAATATCGTCAGAGCCGAATTTCTGTGTTGACAAATTGTTCCAGGCCGCATGAAACCATGAACGAATCTGAGAATCCTTTTGCATCATAACTTTTGTCTCATATAGGTACATATGAGGTGGCACTGAAGGTAAGACCCAATGATCCCCACTGGAATAATTCAGAAAGCGCGATTGCATCTTCTGCTGCTCAATGTGATAACGTGCCAGAAAACAAGCAGCGTAGTATAATCCGCAGTCCATGACAATACTTGCTATCTCCTTGGTCTTGGTATAAATGAATCCATGTACAACTTGGAAGGCAATTAATTCCTTCAACATGGTACTTGCCTCATGCCAGTACTGCGCAAAGTGATGATCCTCAATTGGTTGATTGTTCGGAAGAACTTTAGTCCTAGTTGCCACTGGCAGCCAAATGCGCATGATTTGATAGTAATGTGCCAACGACTGCGGAGGACTAAATTCTTTCCAAGCCAAATCCAACACAATGGGAATTTGGTTGAAGGGCATAATCATAGCCGATTGTACTCCCTGCAGCAGGAGTTTTAGGTGGGTTAAAAGCAGCATTCCCCCATACCTCAGGCTGTGGTGGCTGTGGTGTGGCTGTAGTAACAACAGGGTCAGCTACTGGCACATTGACTTGTTGTGGTGTTGGTGGCACTGGCTCTTGTACCATTGGCATCTCCTGCACCCCCTACGAAGAAGACTGAAAGCCAAAGTTCTGGCTTGTAAATAAGAAGCCATCAGTTGCTCCTCAGGTACAAAGACTCTCTTGTCAATATTTGATGTCAGGTCCTCCACCTGAGTCTGCAGGCCGTCTACATCCTCTTGTAGCTCCGCTATCCTATATAGACATTGTCTATAGTAGTTGTGGCAATGTTCTGCACTTGCAGTCTGAGCTCATTCAAATCTCGCTTTGGGTGAGGTTTTTGTGGTGCTTTGCCTTCACCGGCCCTTGTGCTAACCAGACCTGCATAAGGTGGTTATCCACCAAGTTGCTTGTGGCACCCCTGAGAGTCTGCTCCTCTGTGAGCCTGTACACATCTATCTGCTGCTGTAAAGCCTCCATGCGCTTCGCATGAGGTTCAACCAAATTCGCATATGCAGCAGCCAGATTATTGGCTTCCTTCCAAGCCTTGTTAGCCACAGAGAGTTCATTTCTATTGGACATGAGCGTTTGTTGCAATTCCAGGATGTACCTCTCTTGGTCAGCTTCAACCTGCCTGTATTGCTTGAAGTATTCTCATTGCGACAGATTGTATTCTTCATATCGACAATGAGTTTCGCTTGCTCGACATTCTCTGCCTCTGCCTTCGTACATCTTTCCGCTTGACTGTTAACTTCTAATGTAGTTGCTCAAGCGTAGTTGTGAGTGTAGCACATTGTATGGCCATCCTGTCATGCACTGTCTGCAACTCCGTATGTAGTGCATTCACTTCTTGCAACTTGCTTTCATGCTTCACCTGCATTTGGTATAGCTGTTGCTTATGTGCTTCGTGCAACTGGTCTTGCGCGAGGCCTGCCTCAATCAATTGTTCCTTGGCCAATTGCAAAGCAGCTTTTGTACTCTCTAAGTCTTGCTGTATCTTGAGAGTGACCTCCTCATCGACCTTGTTTGCACACTCAGTGGCAAGTCGAGCCTCAAACTCCTTCCTGAGTTCCTCCCTCAAAGCTGCCAATTGGGTAGTTGGAACATGGGATTTGACATAAGTGCCCAACAAATTAAGTGTCCTGCTTATGGAACTCATAAGCATGGCCTGTTGAGGGTCATCATGGTGAGCTTGCTGCTGTTCTCCCTGATCCTCAACAGTGTGATGCCTCACGAACCATTCAGGCCATTGCCCCACCAGATTTTCTTCCTGAACCACTTCATCCGTCACAGGTGCTGCAGTGTCTTGACATTCTACCTGTGGTACCTCCGTCACAGTGTGTGTATTATATGCACGCAGGGTTTCCCCTGGACAACCGCTGCACCTCTGAATCATTGTTTCCTGACCAAACCAGAATTTTCATAGAGAAGGTCCCCCTTCTCAATTTCTGCCACCACCTGTTCTGTAGTGGGGATATCTAACCCTTCTTTCTCCAAATCAATTATTTGTGGTGGAACTGCATGGACAACTTGTGGTAACTCTGTGACAAGCCGATCATCTGGCTGTGATGGCTGTGATACTGAAGTAACTTCCTCTTCCCTCTCTGAAGGCCCTGCTTCCAATAATAGCAGCTCTCTGTGCTGCTGTGCCCCTTCCTGCACAAGAGCTTGGGAAACATTATCATGCGGTTTCCGTGAAGCCAGTGGATCCGCCACTACAGTCTTTCCCCGCCTCTGTCTCTTAGACTGGGGTTGCCCTGCCAGTCCACCCTCACTGTGTGAAGAGCCTTGCTCTTCCATTGCAGTGGTTTCGGCCTCAAACACTCCCATCTCCTTTCTTTCCCGAGCATCAAGTATGCAAGAATCAAGAATTATTTGAGCAATGATTGGGCCAGACACTATGATAGGAGACTTTGCGGCAGTGCCTGTAATCTTTTCATCTCCTCTACCAGTGCGTTGTACATTATGTCCGCCCATGCTACCTCTTCTCCTCTCAGGGCTTTGAGTATTTCCTCTGTGAAGGATCTGCTCAAATACTGTTGGTTCTGTTTCATGGCAACAGAACGTTCAATACCTGGCCTACCTCCTTAGCCCTGGGTACACGGCCTTGGTACAAGCATAACCCTGAGTTTTAAAGAAACTCCCTTCTTGGAATAAGTCCCCTATTTGCAGTCTTGCCCTGTGCTCCTCCACATGCACCTGACCTGATGGCAATTCAAACAATTGCTGTAGGTATAGGGGAGTAATTTCTAATTCAACTCCCTTCACCGTTGTTGCTCCTGTCCTAGGCTCAAAGTTCTGCAAGAATTGTAACATGTACTGCCTATGGTGCAATGTCCAATCTTTGCTTTGCAATCCTTCTAATCGCAGCTCCTTCAGTAACTGTACCGCCTGTGGAGTAGCAATCGTTTGTTTCTGCAGGATTGTGGTGCTCTTCACCCTGATTTCTTCCATTCCTCTCACTCTCTTCATTCTAGACCCACAGAAAGGTTTTGGCTGTAACAATTGAAGAAATGCCTGCAGGCACAAAGCATAAACGTATGGTTGCCACAAAATGCTATGGGTAATTTCTTGTAAGCCTGCGGGGCTTGCAAGCATCGATTAAGAGAAAAGATACTCTCTGTTCTTCTATCCCCGTGCCACTGCGTAAGTAGTATCGCGAGCGTATAGTCTGTTAGTTCCTCCATAGCTTCAAAGCTATAGCATTGATGGTCTGTCCCGTCGAGACGCCCGTTACTTGGAACGACGCGACTCTTGCGCTTAAAATCCCTCCAATTTCTTGATCCTGCTTCTGGCTTATGATTGGCTGTAACTGCTGTGACTGGATTTTAGATTTAATTTCCTTCCATGGATTTTCCACTCTGGACTGTCCACTAGGATAGCACATGTGACATGGATTTCGCTTTTCGGTACTTTTAAAGGGTTCCGTTACCCTTTCCCGTATGCATTAATGGGCCCATAATAAGTTAATGTGCCGGGTAGGTACTTTGACGCCAATTTTGTCTTCTTCCTTGATGACACTTCTTTGCATCCATGTCCGGCTGTGTGTTCGCCCTGGCGTCCACGTGTCCATTTTTAAACTGCTTCCGTCCACTTTTCCGCCGGCCACTTCTGGATGTTAACCCACGTCCACCTGTCACTGATCTATGGATTGTGTAACCCCAGTAGGCTGTGTTGAGCTGTGACAGGCTGTGTCATACTGTGGTACGCTGTGATAGGCTGTGTGCACTGTGGTAAGCTGTGATAGGCTGTGACACGCTGTGTAGGTTGTGATAGGCTGTGTGCGCTGTGATAGGCAGGCTGTGATATGATGGGCTGTGATAGGCTGTGTCGCGCCTGTACTGCCCGCCCTGGTCATATACGCTCGGCCTAGCGACAAGTGCTCCATACTCTGTTGGTATCACTGGCGCAGCCCGTGACTGCTTTGCGTTTCAACATGCAAATCATGCTGCAATGGTTTGTCATGGATACCACTGTACCCCTTCAACTTATTGGCATTGACTCTTCCCAGCATCTCTTTGTTAATGGTTTGTAACATGGCGGTGTTGTTATCATACATCTTCTGTATGACATAAGGTCCTTTCCATGGTGATTTAAGCTTAGAAGCTTTAATCTTTCCCTTCTTCTGCAACCAGAGAACCAAATCTCCCGTCTTAAAAGTCTTTAACTTGCCTTCATCAAACTGTTCTTTCTCTTCATCTGAATTCTGGTCATGTTATCAGCTGCATCAGCACGTACTTCTTCCACATGGTATAATTCATGTTTCCTGACCTTAATTGAATCTTGCAATTCCATTCTCTTTCCCCATTCCGTTCTCATGGTAGGTAACAGGAATTCCACTGGAAGTAAAGCTTCCATACCATAAACTAATTGGAATGGTGTATACTTAGTGGTGACTTTATATGAAGTCCTGTATGACCACAAAGCTGTCAGCAGCTTTGTATCCCAATCCGTTCTGTTTGCATTGACTATCTTAGCCAAGATAGTACATAGTATTTTGTTGGTAGCCTCTGCCTGCCCATTACCCTGTGGGTAATATGTTGTACTCTTCCTATGCACAATCATGAACTCTTTAGTCAATAATTCAATGGTCTCATTAATGAAGTGACTTCCCTGATCACTGATAAATTCCAAGGGACAGCCAAATCGTGTAAGTATGTTCTCATACAGGAACCTTGCTGTGGACTTGGCTGTGTTGTCCCTCAAAGCTTTAGCTTCCACCCACTTCGTAGTATAATCAGTGGCTGTAATTATGTACCTGTTCTGTGTATTCTTGGCTGGTGGGTTAATTGGTCCAACAAAGTCTAGTCCCCATTTCTGAAATGGTTCCGTAGGCATTGTAGGATGCAAAGCCATCTTCCCAGATCTCTGCAAAGGTCCTAGCCTCTGACATTCATCACAACTCTGACAATACTTGTGTACATCTTTGAACAAAGTAGGCCACCAGTAACCTGCATGTAGTATCTTCCTACTGGTAGTCTCTTCTCCAAAATGACCTCCTGCCACTCCTTTATGAACTTCCTCCAAAACTTTATTAACTTCATGGTGGTATAAGCATCGCTTCAGCACTCCATCTGGTCCTAGCTTATACATTCTGCTCCCTACCATAGTGTAAGGTAGAGCCTTGATAGCAATTCTCTTTCTCTGCTCCTTTCCATAACTTGGTGGGCACTGACCATGAGCAAGGTAGTATCTGATTGGCCACTGCCAATCTAACCAGTCATCTGCACTTCCCTGCACCTCCACTGCAAATAGACTCGCATCTGGTAATTGATCATCTACTAGTGGCTGGTTCTCCTGTTGATAACCGTGACAAGTGATCCGCCACAAGATGCAGCCTCCCAGGCTTGTAAACAACCTCGAACTCAAACTCGTGCAAGATTATCAACCATCTTGCTATTCTTCCGCTTATCAGAGGTTTGTTTACCAGGTATTCAGAGCCTGGTGATCCACATAGAACATAAACTTCTTGCCCAACAGGTAATGCCTGAATTTCTTCACTGCATAGATCATTGCCAATGCTTCTCTTTCCGTTGTGCTATAATTTCTTTCGGCATTGTTCATCAATCGGCTAGCATAGTACACAGGTGAATCTATATTCCTGTAACATTTTGGGCTAACACTGCTCCTAGTGCTTCTCCAGAGCATCACAGTGAACATGAAATAACTGCCAGTGAGGTTAATCAGCACAGGTGTAGTTGTTACTGACAATGTAAGTTCCTCAAAAGCCTGTTGACATTCAGGTGTCCATGCAAACACTGCATCTTTCTCAGAAGTTTGCTCAATGGTGCTGCTATCTGTGCATACCGTCTGACAAATCTTCTGTAATACTGGTTTGTCCCAGGAATCTCCTTAGACTCTTAACATTTACTGGTGGTGGAGAGGCTTTAATGGCCTCTGTCTTCCTGGGATCCACAAGAAGTCCCCTCTTACACAATGTGTCCCAGAAGCACCCCTGTTCACACAGAAAGTACACTTCTCTGGATTCAGGCCCAGACCTCTCATCCTGCATCTGGCCAGACATAACTCCAATTTATGCAAGTGCTCATTCTTAGAGCTGTACACACTGAAATCATCCAAGAACACCTGCATGAAATCATCCAGATACTCATGAAAAGATTCACTTATCACTCTCTGAAAGGTTGCTGGTGCATTACAAAGTCCAAAGGGCATGACTTTGTATGCATAAGCACCCCAGTCTGTGATGAAAGCTGTCTTTCCCTGGTCTTCTTCTGCCACTTGCACTTGATTATAACCACTGAAGCCATCCATGAATGAGTACATCTCATGGCCTGCCACAGTGTCCAATACTGCTTCTGTGAATGGCAAAGGGAAAGGATCTTTCTTCGTACAAGCATTCAGCTTCTTGTAGTTCACACAAACTCTTAGTTTACCATTCTTCTTGGGAACTATCACAATGGGTGACAACCAAGTTGTATACTCTATTGGGTATATAAACTTAGCCTCAGCCAACTTCTTGATCTCTTCTCCAACCTTCTGTGCATAGTTGGGATTCATTCTGTACCTTGCCTGCTTGATTGGTACTGACCCTGGTTCCAGTTCAATCTTATGCTGCAGGTGGTATCCCTTTTAGATCCTCATAGCTCCAAGCAAATACATCTCTGTATTTGATGAACAAACTCTTAGCTTCTTCAAAGAATTCTGGCTCCAAATCAGCTCCTACCTTCACCATCCTCGGTTCCTCTTAGTTCCCACATTCACTTCCCTCACCTGCTCATCAGCTGTGATTGTCCAACCAGTCACCACTTCATCCTGTAAACTCACAGTGGCTGGTTCCTCTAGGATTTCCATTTCTCCTTCTCTTTCTTCATAGAAATGTGATGGGTAACTGCTGGTTTCCTCTTCAATTGGTGTTGCTGACACTACACCACAGCAGATACCTCTTAAACAACTTAGGCCTTCCAGCCGCATCTCTGCAACCTGCTCCACTCTGGTGTGCAGCGAACAGGGTAGCTTCCTGCTCCTCATCCAGTCCTCCTCTCCAGTCATACTCTCTGACCCCTCGAGGTCTTCTCGTAGCAGGTAATCTACTAGATTTCTTTGTGGTAATTTGTATCTCGTGCATCCCATTATGCACGGTTAGTAACTGAGAATTCCAGTCATGGAATACCCTGGCCTGTTTCAGCCACGGACGTCCCAATAATAAGGAGTAAGCCTCCATGACTTCATCCATCTTCAACACAGTTACTGTGATCATAAAGATCATCTTCTGTATCTGTATCTTAACTCCTCTTATCAATCCCAATGGCTGTACACTTCTTTGATCTGCCATTGTTACTGTAAATGGGGCTGGTTTCATGTTACTTAGACCAAGCTTCTTCCTTAATTGGTCTGTCATGATATTTACTCCAGACCTCCATCTATCAGTACATCAGTTAGTTCTGTGCTTCCAATTCTCAATTGGATTGGCATAGAATCATCAAAGTCCATGACTGTTTCTCGCCCTTCCGGCTTCACATATAACTGGTCACCTTGCTGTTCAGGTCTGTGTTTCCTGTCTCCTGGGCAATTCGATTGATTGCTTGATACAGCCTGTGTCTACAATAAGGTGCCACAGCCAATAGCTGTCCAATGGTAATCTCTGCTTTGGTCTGGCATATTACTTCAGCCAAAGTCCCTTCATTACTTTGCATGTCTGCAACTTCTTTCTTCCTTTCATCCTCACTCACTTCTTCTTCTCCATCAGAATCAGAGGAATCTGCCACAGGAATATCAGTACTCTTCTGCATTTCCCTTATGGTATCTGCCACTTCCTTGTGCAGTTCCTTCTCATCTCTCCAAGCCTCATCATCTTCAGGCATATCACTGCCATCTTCATTATCATCATCTTCCTCAACTACTGGAGGTATTAGTTTGGCTTTGCTCTTGTTACTATCATTGTACTTACTTCTGGTACAACACATGGCCTAACCATGTGAGCTGCCACCACTGGGCCCTCATTCACAGGAGCTCTCATCTCATTCTGGTGTCTAATCCAGAATGAACAGGCTGCCTTGCGATGTCCTGGCTGATTACAATAGTAACACAGTTCTTCACCATTGGGTCCTCGCCCTTGGTCTGCTCTTGGATTATTTCTGTAATCCTGATTCCCTGGCTGGTAATTCCCCTTGGATTACCCTGATAGTTGCCTCTGGAATTTCCTTGGTAATTCCCTCTTGAATTACCTCTCCCTTCCATGCCATTGTTATAACCACCAGGCCTACCATAGTGGTCCTGATCATTGTTTCTTCTTGGCTGGGGCTGCACTTGATGCACCCTTACTTGCCTAGGTTCTCTTGCAGCTGTCCTTCTGTTGTAGTAACAATTCTCAGTAGAATGGTTATCCATTTACAGATAGTACAGTGTTTCTCCTTCATGTGGCATTCAGTGGTGGTATGGCCTTCATTCTGGCACTTTGCACACCAAACACCCTTCCTCCAATGTGTTGCAGCCTCTGTGGCATACTTCTTCAAGATTTCTTCTAATCTTTTCTCATAGTTATCCCTCTTCAACTTCTCCTTTCTCTTACTCTTCCTTTTCAGTTCTTGCTCTTCTTCTTCATCTGACTCATCCTCAGAGTCCTCATCATCCTTTTTCTCTCTCCTGAGCATTCCCAATTGCTCAATTCTGTTTGCAGTTTCAAATGCCTCCTCCACTGTATTATGGGGTAACATATCCACTTTCTTTGCAACTCTGGTCTTAGTCCACTCACAAACCAAGTCTTCTGTAAACCTGGTGCTGGTACACAGCCAGCTTTTTCATCATCAATTCCATCTTTTCCATATACTCCTCAACAGTTTCATGCTTCTTTTGCTTTAACTGTGTAAACTTCCATACACTTCATCCTCAGTTTTACTTGTCCTGAACCTATTTCGGAATGTTGTATTCAAGCCATTCCAGGTTAGGAAATGATTATCAGGGAATCTTGCATACCATTCACTTGCTTTCTTGATAAGTGAACAAGGAAACATCTCATCTTGGCATCATCGCCATTCTCATTGTTCACTATACACATGTGCTCAAATTGGCTAATGTGTACATCGGGATCCCCTTTTCCTGAATATATTGGAAAAATGTGGTTTTGCCCGTGTTGGTTGTAACGCCATCTGTGGCCCTACCTTCTGCCCACTGACAGGTGCTGGCACCCTTGCTGGTGCTGGACCTGTTGTTGTTGTGGTGGATCTTCCACCAAGTGGTGGCCCCTGAGCACTCCCTGCTACTGGCCCCACGATATTCACAGTATTCCCAGCTCAGTTGCACTACTTCCCACACTCCCTGTCCCCCCAGAGCCAGATCCAGGCAGCCCGCCTGATCCCCCTGAGCCGACACCTTCGTTGGCCTGTGATCCAAGTGCTCCACTTGATCCAGGTCCAACGGGTTGGGATGTCCTGGTTGTAGTCTCAACCTCAGCTGTTGGGTCTACTTCTTCATACTCTTCTCTTCCAATTTCTTCTCTCTATTTTCATCCTCCAAGTTCTGCCCTTGGGTTTCTTCTTCACTCATGTAACTCAACTGCAATGGTGTTGAGAGTCTGAACTCTCCGTTGGCTCTGCCACATCCTCTCCTCCTTCTTCACCTTCCGCTTCAGAAACTGGAGTTCCTGCTTTTGGTGTTCCATGCCAACTCTTATCAAAGATTTCTGTCAAATCTTTTATCCAGGGATGTACCTCAGATCTTTCACCTCGTGATTGATCTTCTTCCCGTACCAATTCCCTTAATCTTTCTTGCAAAGAAAAAGAAGGAGTGGCATCCAACTCTAGTTCTTCCGGTATGGGTGATGTACTCTCTGATCTTAATGGTGTGAGAGGTCCAGATGATTCCCCTATGTCTATTCCTCTCTCCCAAAGATATGGATAATTAGCTTTCAGATAGCTTTCTCTTTTTGCTGAATATCTCTGGAGTCTAGCTTCTCTTTCATCACTCATGTCCCATGTCTTTCATTTCTTTTAATGTGGCAATAACCAAAACTCTCTTCTGTAATATCTCTCGTATATGCCTGGGTTTCTTTCAAGCTTCAATGCACCCTTGGCTATACTAGAAGTCTCCGTTACCATATAACCATATGGCAAACAAGTCTGGAAAGCTGTTCTTGGTGTGAGTTTGATCCACAAAATATCCTTTGGAATCCAATTCTTTACCAGTACAAGCTCTTCATGCATATGAGTATAAACATTCACCTTTCTTTCCTCCCAGCCTTCAAACTCTACTCGCTTAATGGATAGCAATGCTATCACATAAACCAGTGTTGGTAACCAACGTGCTCTTCCTCTACAGGCCACCTGATAAATCTTTATCACTCCTTTCTCCAGACCCCACTCAGGGTCAGCATCATGCACTCTCTTAAGAATGTTTTCTTTACAACCGTCTGGCAATTCCAAGAACCTCTGAAAGAATCGTTTGGACAATCTTTCCTTCTCAGTTTCACAGGGAATTTGATTCACATCAAATTCTTTAATTCTCCATCCACCATGATCCCACCAGATGCCTGTCACATCTGGTTGTTCATGACCCAGTTCCCAGTATGGTCGCCAAATGTCGCGCGGCTTTTACTCACCCATCCCTTCGCTATCCGAGGTGGGAACTCCAAGATAGAAGAGTTGGAAATCTCTAAGCACTCAGCCCGCTCAGAACAATCAGTCATCGACCTACCGCGAGTGTATCATGGGGTGTTTCCTATTTGTAACTCCTTCCCACATTCATTTAGCGAGTTACCTTACTATCTGCAATTAAGTATCAGTTTGCTTAGAATTCTATCAAGTTCCATCCTTCATTCCACAGCTTCACTCAGGTCTCTCTACACAGTGTGAGTATGAAGTATGTATCAGATTAATATCTATCAAGTATCAGGCTGAAGCCATGGTGTCTCTAATCTACTCTACATTACAATTCTACAGCTTGCATTCATCAAGTAACAACAGATCGTCACTTCTCCTACTGCGTGCTCTTCATCTTTCTACTCAGAGATGCGCTCTCCGCTTCATTTCCCCCCAGTGATGTCCGAAGTCATCCCAGAAGCAATCCTCTTCCCCCAGAAGTGATCCCCCTCGATGTCCCCGCTTCCCGCTTATCTCTTTACTAGCCGTTCTAACCGCTTTCCTAACTAACCGTTATATTTGTAATACACGTTCTTTTTTCCGATGTCGTTCCCCCACTGTCGTTCCCTGCCAATGGTAACTATTCCCCAGCTGTGCCGAGCTGTGACTGGCTGTATCAGGCTGTGGCGGGCTGTGACTGGCTGTGTCGGGCTGTGTAGGACTGTGCGAAGCTGTGGCGGCTGTGTCGGGCTGTGACGGGCTGTGTTGGACTGTGTCGAGCTTGTCGGGCTATGTCGAGCTATGAGTGGCTGTGCGACTGTGTCGGGCTGTGTCGGGCTGTGTCGAGCGTGTTAAGCTGTGACTGGCTGTGTGACTGTGACGGGCTGTGACTGGTCTATGTAAAAAAATAAGGGTACCCTTTGGAACCCATAAAAAATGTCTAAGTCCCAGACCCCACAGAACTCATAAAAGTGCCCAAGTCCCTGGCAGTTCTCTAACAAGCCACCCTACGGACTTAGCCATTTTCGGAGCCCTGACTGGAAATTCGGCGCCATTTTCCCAGGTCCGGCCCGAAAATGGCTAAGTCCCAGAACGGCAATAGGCCCAGAACTGGAAAAAATGGCGCCGAATTTCCAGTTCAGGGCCAGCCACCCTAGGGACTTAGCCATTTTCGGAGCCCTGACTGGAAATTCGGCGCCATTTTCCCAGGTCCAGCCCAAAAATGGCTAAGTCCCAGAACGGCAATAGGGCCCAGAACTGGAAAAATGGCGCCGAATTTCCAGTTCAGGGCCAGCCACCCTAGGGACTTAGCCATTTTCGGAGCCCTGACTGGAAATTCGGCGCCATTTTCCCAGGTCCGGCCCGAAAATGGCTTAGTCCCATATGGCCTTGACCTGGAAAAATGGCGCCGAATTTCCAGTTCAGGGCCAGCCACCCTAGGGACTTAGCCATTTTCAGAGCCCTAATCTGGAAATTCGGCGAAAAATGCAAGGACTGTAAGGAAGGCATCGCGTATGTACCTATACAGAAGGCGCATTGCTGCTTTGTCCGCGTTTGGTTGGTCGGTGAACTCGTGGCTCCGGCGGGCATGTGGTATCTCCCGAAAGAATAGGTCGGTTTTGTAGAGCAGAAAGTACCTCGTCACATAGTCGCATAGGCTCTCTGCTGCAGGAGAAATCTCCATCTTGAACTGATGTGCTTGTGTGTCCAGCTGCTCTTGCGCATTCGTCGTCACCTATGGAGATTCTCCATCAGATCGCATTGCTGAAAAAATACAATGAATCCACCCCTTACAAGAGTAGAAGCGCCAAACGAAGCGTGGGGAAGTACCTGAAACCACCATGTCATGCGGTTCATCCACATGTCGAATGTGGGGTCAGACAGTTTGTCCGGTTTGGGGAAGCTCCACATGTCCCTTGTACTTTGGGAACCATTCCAGATTTGGAGCCACCGGGTCTGTCCAACCACCCAGCATATTCGTAAGCGCCAAACACCACAAAACGAGTTGTTGCCACCACAATTTGGTTAAGAATGTATCACCTTTTCTGCACCATCCACACAGGATGTGGCTAGACGATGGAGCTTCTCCAATGTCATCATGGGCTTCAGAGCGCGGGAGTAGTGCTTCCCCACCTCCACCAAAAGTCGACACCAAGAGCGGGATCAGCTATGGCCACGTACTTTACCATCCGCGACTTGTACTTTATGCGGCCCTCACCTCCGCAGCTTTGAGATACGATTCGAGTGCCGGGAGGGTTAGATTCTTCTCCTCTGACTCCATGTAGAACCTCCGCGCATGTGCCAAATCCTGCTGAATTTTCGTCTATCAAGAATGCGCATATAAGATTAGAGATCCTGCTCAACACTTTTTCTTCTATTGGGGGAGAAGAGACAGATTAGCTCAACAAAATAGTCAGGAGCTTTACCCAAAATATGTAGTCCACCATGGCGTCCATGCTCAGCCTATACCATGTTCTGTCTGCCTTTGCCTCCGACTTGCGCAGGAGGTCGGCACTGAGCGAATTGGCAAACTCTTGCACCCCCTGCTTCCCGACATCCTTCACTCGGAAGAGCATACGGGACAAGTTGGTGGCAATGAAGGCATTCTCAGTCACCCTGCAATGCCACATTTCCATCAAACAATTCTGAAATGGGAATTTACAACAAATATGAGGATTCGCAATGAAATGACTTACAATCGGATGGGTCCAAAAGCAAGAGGCGTTGTAACTTACGAGTTGATGTCCGCCATTGCAACTTTGAGAAGACTGCGATCTTTGGGCCCCGCAACCTTCAGCACAACACACTCCACGGCGAAATGCCAATCGAGGTCGTTGGGGTGGGCTTTGAACTAGAAGCATTCGTGTCATTTACCACTGGGGTAACGACTCATTTTGAGTCGTAAAAGTCAAAAAACTGGGATCGACTGGAAGTTACAACAGCTAGTTACAACAGACGTGGTAGTTGGGTTGGACATCCAAGGATTGGAGTGGTAAAGGATGCAGATGCGCGAACAATTGCTCAGCGATTAATGCAATTAATGCTGAAGAACCACATGGCGTAACCAGGCGGGCCGCCCGTGTGTCTGACCTTTTGGGCTGACTTTAACTTTTCCCTCCGGATGAGTGGACTGACTCACCCGGGGCGCGGTGACACATGGACGCGGACGTGGATGCGGACGTGGATGCCGATGTGGCGGCGCCGCGACGAGCGGAAATGCTGCGGCATGGCCACGGGCCCAAGACGCCACATCGCAGTCGGCCACATCACTTGGAGTGCTGCATGTGACGTCGCAACAGCCACTGGCGAAGTCGACTGCACAACTTCCAGCAGACGAATCCACGGGGACCACGTGGAGAGTGTGTGGGTCGACGCGTGGCGTTGTCCCCACGCAATGGCAGTGACGGGTACGACTGCTAATGGAAAGACGCAGAGTGCTTGTGCCATCTCGGGACTGCTTTGGCCAACTCCGCTGCCACTGTGCTAGTTGGTTGCACTACAGTAGAAAGCACGAAAAATGAGCACTTGTAGTGGTTTGTGTGAGTTTCCAACTGACCTGCATTCTAAGCTGAAAATATGGTTCTGATGCATTCTACTGGTTTTAGTGGTTCACCCATATGCAGGGGGAATTGAGAAGCAATGATACTGGGTGAGACTCAGAACACAGACCACGATGCATGCACAACATCACGCTAATGAACCAAATAGACGAGGCAACAGGGAGACCAAAGACCATCACACATACACATAGAAGGTGGACGGACACGACGACAAGTCAGGAAATGTGATATTACATTCAAATTAGAGACCGTCACGGCACACCTGCATATGAGCAAGACTAAATGCCAACATACATGGTTGCCGGACATCACTTAAACTGTCATGGCCCAAATGTTCAAAACTGGTAACGTGAGTATCACACTTCTATGAGTATCATTACACACCCAACAGGGACTACAAACATGAAATGTCACTTGATACTTTCACCTTTCCTCATACTCTTCTCTGGCCACAGAGTCACCGTGCCTTTCACGTGCGCTAGTGTGGTCTGGGGGGGGGGCATCGTCCACATTTGGGCAAGGCAATGTAACACTTGGAAGCATGATCTCGTGGACTTTCACCTTGTACCACCGGATCGAATGTCCTTGTAGTGGAACTTGTCAACCCCGGCTATTCCCACCACTTCCGCCTTGGCGGCGGCTGTCTTTGACCGCTTATCATGGGGGTTCAGGAGAAACACAAGATTTGATATCTGCAGACACCAACATCAGGGTCCACTCAACAACAAACATAGCAATGACAGGGTGAAAGTCAAGCGCAGCTGGGCATGGAAACAATCTTGGTTGCCACAATACTGAATCAGCAGCAAATTCACGGTCTACCAACGTACCTTGAAGCGAAGCTCGTCGCTGAGGATGGCAACTGAGGAAAGCTGCCCACGTGTCTCTCAACTGCAGCAAAAAAGAGGTTTAGTCAGACGGATAAGAATAACAGGAACTCTGGTGGTTGCAATGGTATAAACACACCTCCACGGAGCAAGCTAACAAACACCCTGCTCAGACCCTACACACTACAACTTCCTAGCAAAAATAACCCTACTAAAAACCAGCCAGGCAAAGCAAGGAGCCATGAATGCATGCCTGGGGAACCACGTCCTGCTGCGATGATGGTGCCGGGGACAGCCCACTCATCTTGCTCACCTGCAATGAATACACATTGCAACGCTTCAGGAAGTGTATCCATAATGGAAACCAACCAAGTTTGCGGAGAGGGGCTGGGAACAACCATACCTTGGGCGCTGCCTCCTCATGCCGGGGGGGGAATCCGGAATGCTGCCGCCGTAGCACTATGGTCCTAGGCGCAGGACCCACCTTCTTCACATTCGACCCACTGCCACTCCCTGTACATGTGGTCCCTGCAAAACATATAGTGCCAGCCTTGCGTGAGAGGGCATCCGGGGGGAACAAAACAAACATGGACTTTGGCTTCGATGTGATGTTGCAAACAGTAAGGTTAGTTTCACCTGCTTGGGCGCAGAAGTACTTCCCCCAACGACCCCATCCTCTCCCACATTCAAGCTGCCAGTCGGGGTCAGCTTCCCCGTGCTTGTGAAGACACGCACATCCTTGGAGCAAAACAAATCTTGGCAGTAGGGCCAGACTGTTTCTAAAAGGTAGTCTGAATCGGGCCCCTCACTGACATTGCCAGTGACATCAAACGACAATGGATGGACATGTTCAAAGGGGAGTTCCCCCTCCCCTTGTGTGGTGAATCATCCACTAGGAGGGTGTTGGATTCGTTAAATCCAGAAAATTCCGACCACACCCTCGACAGTCTCTTCTGTAAGTTCTGTATGGCAGGCCCTTTTGTGGGGTATGGCTCTGTCAAGGGATCACACTCCTCTTGTGACCACACAAAGAGGGGAGAACCCTTGACCCCCTGCATCACCACTTTGAAGATGTCTGCAACATTCCCCTTGGAAGCACAAGACCATATCCCAACGTAGAAATACCGGAAGAGAAGGTTTAAAAACTCGCAGACCTGGGGCCTTGGGAAAACATACTTGTTGGCGGTCAACACCCATGGCCAATGACGCCTCGGGTTGGGCTGAAAGTTAGGAATAGAGTGGCACAGGATCCCGTTCAGGTCTAGAACAATTAGTTTTGACTTTTCTATGAAATGAGCTTTTGAAGGGGTGTCACGGGGTCTCACCTTAGTGGGTTGGGAGACAGCAGTCACCCCGGAGGGCAAAGTTTCGGTCCCCCTGCAGCCTGGACCAGGCAAACTACCACCCTCTCCCCCTACAGCTTCCCCTTTTCCCCCATCATGAGCAATGACCCCCCCATCGTGCTTCCATTCCCCTCTCCCGCTCCGCAGAGAGAGCCGCAACCCTCTCCGGGGCCCCGATGCGGGCTGCCATTGAGTTCCCCGCTCCCTACGCATACAAACACCCACCCGTACTGTTAAAAACCAGAAGAAGAGGCCGAATGTGTAGGATTTCAGGCATTCGGAGATGGCTGGGTTTGGCATAACACCCCTCCTGTACCATGCGTGGGGACCCCACATACCCACCAAATCTTAGTACAACAACAGATTCATGAATGGAAACCGGACTTCAAAACATACCTGGCTCAAAACAGACTCTGATGGGGTGCCAGTCGCAGCATTCTTGCACTCCGCCCCGAGCTCGGACAGTGACGGGCTCCGCGCTTTGCGTCTTTTCTGTATTTGCCCATCCACACACTGTCAGTACAAAATGCCAGGAGCATATGGACAAAGCACTGCCCTGCATATCACATAACAACTAATTTTGCACAAGCAATAAAACCCACTCGTGGGTGTCTCTTCCATTAGAACATGCCACAACGTAAGAGCAATGAGAAGGGGGTGAGGGAGATTACCAAACGGGCTGCTTGGCCTGCAACTCCTGCCCAAAAACTGAAAAGGAGAGGGACAGAATGTCCTCATAACATGTAAGCCCATTCATTGGTGAAGAAACAGAATGTGGGCGGGTTCACATCAGTACCACATGAAACTTACCAGGAAACAGAACATCCATCTAGGTTTTGCACATATCCAGTGGACATCTATTCACACAATCAGCAAATGGCTGTATGGCGGAGCCCAACAACGGAGCCCCAAAAGGCCTAAAGACTCTCAATGTTGGTAAACACAGGTGCAGACACAATTCAATTGAAAGGATATTGCAGACCTAGCCTCGTTGGAGTTATCAACGCATATAGCAAATGCGTACTCCAACGCAGGTGCAATGACGTGACAAAGCAACATTTCCTTGACCTAAAAACTAGTCCCTCTACACACAGTGGTAGACCTGAAGGTTTTTCCACGATGTCCTCCCCCATGTCACAAATTGAAAACATGTTCAGGGATGTTTTCTGCCTAAATTCATTTTCTGCCCAATCAGATCTCCTCTACGCTGATGATGTTGCCCTTTTGGCACAATCCCCGGTCTTTCTGCAACGCCATCTCAAAATTTTGGAACAGTTCTGCAAAGACTATGGGATGCAAGTCAATCTTAGCAAGACCTAGATCATGGTCTTCAATGGCCAGGCTGATCGTAGATTCATCTTCAACCAGCAGGAAATTGAGATTGTCAAATCATACCGGTACCTAGGTCTGGTTATCCACTCCCCCAAGTTTCACTTTGCAGCCACTGCCTTGGACAGATTGACTAAAGGTAAGGCGGCCTCCGTCCACCGCCTTCACGCCAATGCAAGCAAATACATCTGCGGCATCCCCCGACCAAAAAGTGGCTGTTTGACAACCGTCGTCAGCCCTGCTACCATCAATGGTTGTGAATTCTGGGCACTTGGTGTCCCTGTCTCCTAGTGGGAAAAGACTTTGGAACCATTACAGTCATCTTTTCTCCAAGCAATGCTTGGCGCCAGGAGCACAACTCCATCTCAGATCCTAGGTGCACAGTTCGCATGTGTACCATTGCAATCCGAGGTACAGTTTATTGAAACGTAACAGTTTACAGTTTATCCGAGGTCCACCCAAAGGGCTAGTGGCAAGGGCCCTCACAACATCTATGAGGCTCAAAGCTGCAGGTTTCGGGAACTCCTAGTATGCTCGAGTGGACAGTTTTGAAACGTAACGGACTTTCTACTGCTTTCCTATTACCAATGAACCCAGATGAGGTGGACATCACATCCAGACATGACCGCAACAGACTCATTCGGAGAGAAGCTTATGGAATTACATGTCAAGAGAACTTGGATGCTACCCAATCTCACAACAAAGCTCCACTTCTATCGAGAGACATTCTTGGTGCTCCGCGATGATAGAATCTTCAGACCAAATTACCTTTCAGCACCCTTACCTCCTTCCCTCTTGAGGGCATTGGGGCGGTTCAGGGTGGGTTCCCACAACCTACGGATAGAGACTGGCAGATGGGAAAACCTGCAACGGGAGGACCGCCTATGTCCAGCTTGCATAGGGCGCAGCAAGGAAATTGAAACTGAAGAACACTTCTTCTTCTTCTACTGCCCTGTATACTACGAGATCCGTTTGAACAAATTTGTGGATATGTGCATCCAAGTTTCAGTTTCAGGAGAACTCAACGCCCAGAAAACATGAACACAAGTAGGGGTAGAACTCACCTCATGCGCAGCGGTTTTTGTGCCGTTTGCGCACCTTTTGGAGAGACTCTGCAGATGGAGGTGCAATTTCCGCCGAACTGTCCTCCACCTCATCGTCGTCGCCCATGCTATACTCGCTAGTGTCAAAATCCAAACTCGAAGACCGCCCACCGCTCTGCCTTCCCTCTCGCACCGACGCCATCTGTACCGGATTCAGTCGAGCCAGGCGGGGGCTCCTTCGCACCGCGGGGCTGGAATGTGCAGAAGTGGGAGGAGGTGATGCTGCCTTGGCGGTCGAGCGCTTCTTACTAGGCGTGGACATAGACCATGACAAAGATGAAGACGAGCAAGGACATAGACCATGACCAAGACAAAGACGAGCGAGGAAGACCAAGACATGCAAAGGAGGAAAGAAGGACAAGGAGGGGAGTGTGATCACACACCCCCCCCCGATCTGTAGTGAAGATCCGGCCGTTGTTGATTTCAAATATGAACACGTGTCGTGCATCCGACACTATGGCCTTTTCGACACATCCTTTTCGACACTATGGCTTCCTGGAATTGTGCTTCCTGGAATTACCTTTACTGTCAGGAGTCCTTCCACCAACTCCTAAGTCAGTGTAACTACTATGCAGTAGATGTTGAAGTCGTACACCTCACTGTGGAGAGGATCGTGGAGTTGTTGAAAGCAGAATGTAGTAACATGGACAACTTCTGCCACATATTCTACTTTTTTTGCCCATAGAACTTGGTGTCATGGGAGGACATTTGGCATTTCAGAACCTCTTGCAGCGGTACCTCCTAGACCCCATGCATTGTGAGAAGAACTTCTGAGAGAACATTCTAAAGACTATCTTTGGGAAGAAGGATACGATAAACGTACGAAAGAACATCATGCAGAGTGTGTGTCATTTCAAGCACACTGTAGTGATGCAACCTACTTTATAATCACTTGCAAGCAACAACCAAGATCTACGAAACACCCTCTGTAGTCGTCTGAAGCACCCTTTAGTACACGATCCCACTCCCATAGTGGCCGGAATGACTTGTGACAATATATGTGTAATTCCAGCATACAAAGACCATTAAGAATAGCACAAGAGGGATGTAAGTTGGCACCCACTGTCTCCATGGTGTCATGGTTGTTGTGTTGTTAGCACATAATCATGTGCCACATCCCGAAGGCGCGGGCTCATGGCACGCTTTGTTCCACCACCTTCTAGGACCTCGCCTACAACTCCTTCTTCCTCGTTCTCGTCCCACACCCGTCGTTGTATTGCATCAAATGAAGACATATACTCTGTCATGAAGCCCAGGGCTTCGTCGCGGATGTAGCCCTCCGCCATACTCCCCTCTGGCCGTGCCATGTTGCATACATACCCCTTCAGATCCTTCATGTACCTCTCCATGGGGTACATCCACCGGCTGGCTACGGGCCCACACACATGCAACTCCTCTACAAGATGCACTAGCAAGTGCGTCATGACGTCAAAGAATGATGGAGGGAATTCTTTCTCCAGCAAACATAGGGTCATAGCCACATCCTCATGCAACGATGTAATGTCCCTCGGATCCCACACCTTCGCACAAATCTTCCTAAACACTCGATTTACACGCATTATGGCTGTTCGAGGACCTGGCGCCATCGTACCCCGAATGCACAGTGGCAAAATCTGTTGCATCATCACGTGTAGATCATGTGACTTCATCCCCGACCATTTCTTGTTTATGGCATGCTTTTGGAAAGCACCCGAGAATCCGGTTGGCACTTTCATGGCTCCCAATGTCTTCAAAAAATCCTCTTGCTCTGATTTGGTCAGGACGTATGATGCTACTGGCATGAGCACTTTGCCTGGTCTATTTGGATCAGGCCTTAGCCACAGATGTGTGCATGTACAACACGGTGTTGGTCAGGGGGACTGAGTTGCAGCTTCTATTTGGTTTCTGCCAGAAAGTACGCAGCGGAGAAGGTCCGCCTGAAAACGGAACGGAGTACATTTGCAAAAGCATGGCGGAGGGGCGGTCGTAGGCGCAGATCCCCGGTGGAGTACCCCACAACAATGGAGGAGCTGCAGCCCTTTATAGTGTGGGTCAGATCTGCAATTGCAGTGTACGCATCAGAGAACGAGGACCCAGATGAGGGCATGGTGAGTCTGTCATTCCCCCCAGGGCTGATTGCCACTTCGTACCGGTCAATGAAAGCATATGGTAATCACTATAGAGTGGACGATGCCAACACCAGCCTCCTGGTGACTTATGACAGTGGAGTGGCATCATTTTTTGAGCAAGAGAGTAGGAGCTGTGCACGAGATCGGAATCCAATTTCATGCCATGTGGAATATGTAGGAGTGATCAAAGAGATCCTTAAACTAGACTATGGTCTTGTGAAGCCAATTCTATTCCGTTGTTCTTGGGTAAAAGCCAATATGGTAGGAGAGAATGCCACCATGAAACGGGATGAGTACGGGTTCCTCCTTGCTGATTTCAGAAAAATGCTACCACAAGATGAAGAGCCATTCATCTTCCCATCGCAAGTTGAGCAAGTTTTCTTTTCAGATGACACCCATGCGCCGGGATGGAAGGTGGTTCTTCACAAGGACCCCCGGGCCAAACGAATCGTGGCCGACGTCCATGATCTGGACCTAGGGGAGAATGCAGACCACGAGGGTCTGAGGGAACCACAAAATCTACTAGATACGGCCGAACCAGTCTCTTTGGAAGGAAGAGTTACCTTTAATGAGGAAGACATTCCAGGGTTGGTAATTACCGCAAGGCAAATTGCAGATGTGGGTAGTGAAGGGGAAGATTATTTGGATACAGATAGTGAGCCTAGCTGAATCTCAGTGTCCATTAAGCCAGCAGCTCATAGACGAGAGCTATGCTAAGGACTCTTACTGTCCTTAGAACCCATTTTGTACAGTCCTGCAAGCGCGCAAGGGCGAGACAGTTAATAGTATCGATAATGTCCCGGTATGTGGTCCGTACTGTCTTGTGAACAAACTTTTTTTTGTTCTGCCAATATTGTTTCTAACATGTGAGGAGAGGATCATCTTCATGTACGAGAAGTAGACGTGAATGTGTGCATGCATTTTCTGGCCTAGCTGCATGCTTTCCAGGAACAAAGACCAGTGGAATGGGGGGTGTCTCCAAAGGAGCAGGACCGAACGACACCTTTTTGTGCTTCCCTTGCTTTCCTTCTCACCGTTGTTGCATTCTCCCACCTGCCCAACAGCAGCACTCTCGAAGCAATACAGCGGCCAACTTCATATCCGCCTCCGACATGACGTCTGCTGCAGAGGGGTTCTCCGGCAGCCCACCAGGATCGCCAAATCCAGCCTGTATGCTGCGGGTTTGGGGCCTGGGGATGTCCGGGAGGATGTCATCCTGGTCAGAAAGCTCGGTGTCGTCCTCCACAACATGGTGAACCACCGGCGAAACCACCTCGAGCACTCTCCCTGTCTCTACTGCCATCTCCCCGGCTTCACCTCGAACTTGCACAATCCGTGCTCTTTGTGGTGTTCTTTCCTCTCCTCCACTCTCCACCGTATGGGTAATTGCAGGGGCTGCTCTTGTCTGCGATGGTGTAACCGGTGTGTTACTGCCTCTTTGTGGTGTCTTGGAGGGATCCACCGTCTCTGTGCGTCCCTCGTTTACATTGGCATCTGTCATTTGGGCACCCCTGGCCTCTTCAGTGGCCTTTTCTCTTTCCTCCTGGCTAGCCTTCTATCTCGCCTGTTCTTTTGCCCTCTCTTTTGCCCTCTCACGGGCTTTCTGTTTCTTACTAGGGCTAGTAGCAGGGGAGCCCTCCAGGACGACCACCTTTGATTGAGGAGAAGGAACACCCTCGCGCGCACTGCTCACTCCCTCCTCCGCAGCCCGTGACAACTCTCTCGCCGGGGATTGCATGTGCTTAGCTTTCTTCTTCTTCTTTGCGTGGGCGGGCCCTACTGCATGTGCATCAACAACCTCCATTGCTAGATCTGCTGTCCTCACGTCCTCACGTCCTCATGCCCTTCACCTGCCATGCCACCTGCACCAACCTCCCCAATGCCTATTCTGTCGTACCCTCGCTGCAGGTCCTCCTGTCCACCAACAAAAGGTTGAAGTTTGCCCTCTCGCCCCAAGTTGGGCGATTCAAACATGCGATGAGTTGGAGTGGCCGATGATACCACCAGCGTGCCGGGCTCGTCGTCACTCTATCATTCCCAAAATCGTCAGAACCAACATCGGTGCCAAAACCAGCAGCGCAACCACCATAGCAACAATCGTGGAACAACAATGAAAACAAAACAAGTTTAGGAAGTATGGAGTGCCATGGAACAACAATGAAAACAAATCCAACCAATGCCTAAGAATGACTTGCTTCTAGTGATGCCAGGATGAAGATGCAAAAACAAAGCGAAACAACGAAGCGAAAGCGAAAGCGAACAAAACGAAAGCAGAAGTGGCTTGCCTGAGAATACTCGGCTTCAGTTGGCGCGGGTTGTGAGCAAGACACTGGAATCTCCTGCTGGAGCTTAAGTTTGGCCATGCGAGAGATTGGCCGTCGTCCGTAGTACAAAGCTTTCAACTTCCGCCGCGGTCTGGATGTGAGGTCTCTCTCAGGAGAGCCACGCCCTTCAGGCGGCATAAGTCCCAGCCAAAATGGAAAAAGATCTCAGTTTTTTGGGGTACATGCCTCGAATAGAAGTTAATCCAAGATTAGCATCAGATTTAGGGTACGTATCGAGGAAGCCATGTGTCGCCAGCCCAAATATAAACGGACGGCGGTGGACATTTAATGCCCATCCGCCAAGTACGGCGGCGCGCAAAATTTCCATCATGCAGGTAATTCGGAAAGGAGCAGGATGGAAATCCAGCGCCGGATTTCCATCCTGCCAGGTAGGGCGGCGCGCGAAATTTCCGCCACGCAGGTAATTCAGAGCTGGATGGATGGAAATCCGGCAGGTTGGTCGGAGAGCGGATGGATGGAGATCCGGCGCCGGATTTCCATCCTGCCAGGTAGGGCGGCGCGCGAAATTTCCGCCACGCAGGTAATTCGGAGCCGGATGGATGGAAATCCGGCGCCGGATTTCCATCCGCCAGGTTGGTCGGAGAGCGGATGGATGGAAATTTGGCGCCGAATTTCCATCCTGAAGGTAATTTGAAGCCCGGATGGATGGAAATCCGGCGCCGAATTTTCATCCAGCAGGTAACTCGGATCACTGGCAGATGGAAATTCGGCGCCGAATTTCCATTCGCCAGGTAAGTTGAAGCGCCGAATTACCTTCCTGCAGGTAATTCTGAGCGTGGCCGCTTGGTTTTTCGGAGAAAAACAAAGTAAACTGTTAGTTTTGTGGCTGAAGTCCACTTTTAGACACGTTTTTCATGGAATCCTTGACTGCTAGAGGGAAATCCGAACGGCCTCGGACGGAAATTCGGCGCCGTTTTTCCATCCTGGGAGGTTTTTATATCGTCCAGTTTTGGGCCTCACCACCCGACCGGACTTCCTTTGAGGGGGCCCGGATGGAAATTCGCCGCCGAATTTCCATCCGGGGGATGGTCTCTGTCAGACAAGTGCCGGCCTCTACGCCCGAGGCGACTTCGTCCGGGCGTCACCTGTTGGATATTCGGTGCCGAATTTCCATCCGGGGGTTGAAATGTGACGGCCAGGTGCCGGCCTCTCCCCCCTCCCCGACTGCATCGGAACGGCCCCGGATGGAAATTCGGCGCCGTTTTCCCATCTGGGGAGGTTTTTATGTCGGCCAGTTTTCGGCCTGCCCCCCGACATGACTTCGTTTGGGGGGATGGAAATTCGGGGCCGAATCTCCATCCAGGGGATGCTCTCTGTCGAACACGCGCCGGCCTCTACGCCCAAGGCGACTTCATCCGGGCTTCCACTGTTGGATATTCGGTGCCGAATTCCCGTCCGGGGGTTGTAATGTGAGGGCCAGGTGGCGGCCTTTCCCCCGAGCCGACTGCATCCGAACGGCCTCGGATGGAAATTCGGCGCCGTTTTTCCATCCGGGGAGGTTATTATGTCGGCCAGTTTTCGGCCTGACCCCCCGACACGACTTCCTTTGGGGGGATCCGAATGGAAATTCGGCGTTGAATTTCCATCCGGGGGTTGTTCTCTGTCGAATAGGTTCCGGCCTCTCTGCCCGAGGCGACTTCATACGTGCGGCCCCTGCTGGATATTCGGTGCCGAATTTTCATCCGGGGGTAATAATGTGACGGCACGGTGCCGGCTTCTCCCCTTCAGCCGACATCATCCGGACGGCCCCCCACTTTCTGACTGCATACCGTTGGCAGTTATTGCGCAAAGACCAGGGGCCTCATTCCAGAGACAAGGTTCATTAACACTCTGACTGTGGATTTTTGAGATAGTTGGTTCCCTGGATTTGGATCAGGCTTTGTCGCTCGGACAAATCGGCACCGCATTCCTTCCCATCGCTGCATCCCCCTTCTACCAGGGAGCTTGCCCGCACGCCATCCTGGGAGTCTTGTGTGCACATCTCCCATGGCGGAAAACCCGAGCGCTACAGTGTACTGCCCTCCTCACGAGCATAGAGCTTCATTTCCGTGCAGAGGGGACATCTGCCGGGTGATGGAGAAATACTTGTGCGTTCAATACCACCTGAAACCGGGGTCGGTTTTTTTGGAGGAGGAAATGAAGGACTCAAACGGCGTTGTTGTCGAGAGTATTGTTGTGCTCCACGATGATTTCGGCGATGGCAGGGAATGGCGAGTTCCACCATCGGACAACGTCATATACAGGGTTGTTGGGGACTTCATTTGCCCGCCAAATGCACCTTCTATCCTGGCGCCTTCCACGAAACGATCCGCGAATCAGAGAGTGGCTACCTCAAAGAGAGAAGTCCGCAACGAAGTAAATCCAGAGCCGAACCCATCCATGAAGACGAGCGAGAACCGGGTTGTTCACAACCTGTCCGACTCAGACGAGGTCATGGAAGTTCCGAGGTCGTCCTGGAGATCAGGCAAGTCCTCAATGGACGTCAGTGGACGAGGGAGTCATATTCCCAGCACGAGCACCGCAGTTCGATCTATTCTTGAAATTCTGCGAGGGCTTCACATGGAGGGACACCGCTCGGAGCTGGCCGGGCTGGACTACAACAAGTTCGCAATTAAATCGGTTACATGCCTTCCCGCAGACGTCGACGGTAATATCTTCTTTGAGTTCCCTCCTCGGACGGACTACTCGAGGGCGTCCGGAATGTTGACAGATATGGATAGAAAACATGATGGTCATCCTTGATGCGTCACCAAAACCACCAGCATGAAGATGCTCGATGGTGTGCGGGTGCGTTGCGGTTGTTTCCCCAACTTGCTTCCATTTTAAATCCAGAGGTCACAGGAACGAGACCGATTGGACAGGCACATGTCATCAACCATTTCGAGCTCAGGAGAAGGTTCCGAACTCCACATTTAAGTGTGCGCATTGCAAAGAACCACCACACTGCATGTCTGTTTGTAATGCCAAACAGTTCTATGTGTTGCACCGTTTCCCTGACCTCACCCGAGCTTGCATACACGTTGGTTCCCATTGTCACAAATTGGCGAGGGGGAACTCGCAGGAGGCTGCCCACGAGGCAGAGCAGCTTGTTCAGGAGGAGGTTAAGTTGAGACCGGGTGCCAAACCCAAACAGATACAGCTCCAAGCCGCCCATAAGATGGCATTGGCCAGAATTATGTCGGAAGACGGCTCCGATAGAGTTCCTCTCGATGAGAAGGAAATGGAGGCATTGCTGGAGTCGGTGTCCCACGTATGTTCACCGAATGTCCGAAACCACATTGTCTCATGCAAACAGAAAATTGGGCGTGGCTCGGATATGCACTCCATTCTGGAGGTGAAGCGACAATGTGGATATGACTACATTCATGGAAGTCGGTTTCCAGGACAAGGGACTGAGGCAGATCGTTGTTTCGTATTCAAAATGTCGACGTGTGGACCTGGCAGCGGCGTCGAACTGGTTGACAGGATGACGAGTGGGGACTTGTCAAACAGTTGGATCATGTTCGACCATATCAAGCGAATTACAAATCACCAGTGGGTGACAATGGGTGCACATGTCTACACCCCACTGCAGGATGCTAATAACAATTGCTATTTGTGAGATGAAAGGAGAGGACACACAATCGGAGATGCTTCTTTGGCAGGGAATAAACGATTAGATGGCCAAGGCGGGATTGCCCCCTCCCATTTTACGTGGTTTCATGGCGGACAACGCACAAGCAAATTGGGCTGCCATCCGAAGGGTGTACGGGCAAGACCCCAATGTTCCCATGGAAGGCAAGGAGAGATCTTGTGGGTTCCATTTTCTGCAGAGCCTTTTGTAGTACACAACCAGGCTTGTGGCGCCAGATTTCAGAGAGGAGCACCGTTCCATGTGTCTTGTGTGGAAGCGCGCTCCTACCTTGGATGATGCAGAGACACAGTTTGCATATATACGGGCTTGGTGGACATTGTCAGGTGTTGTAAGGAAATCAGACGAGGGAGCAATGGTCAGTTGGCTAGCATGGTGGCATTATCGTTTCCTCCAGTTTGGCGACTATATGCGAGAGGTGAGTTGCACGAATTTGCGTCCCGTTGAATATTATTCTTGGCATTATTTGTAACTTGTTTGTAACCTCAACATGTGCTTGTGCAGGAAATGTGTCTCGACTTCGACACCGACATGCCCACGACAAACATGGCCGAATCAGTGCATTCTTCCTGACGTGCCTCCTCTGCGGCGCATCTGGTGGACATCCTCACTGCCACAACGGAGGACATTGTGAGGTCAATTATGCAGCAATGCAGGTACAACGAGTTCTTGAAAGGGAAACAGTGGGGCTTGGGGCTGGACAGGCAGGAAATGCTGATGCGGACTGCCTCCAGATCGAAGAATCCTCGGAAGTGGGCGGCGGCCTTGCGAGAGGGCCTTCGGGACACGCCATTGCTTCGAAGAGGCCAACATTTGGAAGGAGATGTTCATACCTGTCCAGTGAGACGAAGACTTGACGAGGCACCTGGCGGGGAAGAGGATTCATGGCGAGCTGACAAGAATATTCGCACGCTCCCTCGTGGTCCCGTGATGTTGCCCGAGGAGGTCTCGTTGAGCACCGCAAGTCCTGCACGTTCAAGATCGTCATCTCCTTTGAGCACAGGGCACGTGCCCGAGGAACATAACGAGCCATCTGTGGTAACGCAGTACAACATACCCATTGTGGAGATAAGAGTGTTGGAGTCACAGTGGAGAATTGCAAGGACATTGTCGGCATTTCGAGGGAAGTGCTGCGCCATTCGGGTGGATACGAGAGCACGCTGTGGTGAGATGATTTGGAGGAACCCACACGGTGCTGTACCTGCACCTTGTTTCAGCGGCAGATTTTTGACTTCCACATTTGCTCACGCCACAACGCAGACGTTTTGGTTTTGTAGGCACGACATAATGACCTGTGTAGTTGGCAAGCCCAAGTACGGGATTCAGGGAATGCCGGAGCCTCTAGGCGTCTGGCCTGTTGCACCGGGTTGCAACCTGTCTCAGAATGAGGCGGATGCTCTATCTGCAGCAGGATTTCGAATGGTGCAACGCACAGATGTCCCGGCCCACGCATTTCCAGTTCCTCAGACCCAGCCATTGCAGACTGCTCGGTCCAGTAGAGACGGATTGGACAATTCTGCACATCCCACAATGCGATTCGGAAGAGTGAAGAGACGACGACACCCTCCCAACAAGTTGAATGAGACTCGGATTGCCAATGCTCTTGGGATGGCTTGCACTATTCAGAGCTCCGTGGACGTACCTCCACCCGGCCTTGGGCGTGTTTATCGGATGACAACGGCCGGCTCGGTTATACGTGACGATGTATACACAATTACGATTGGAGTGGAACCGACTTGCAATTGTACGGACTTCTCGTTGATGGAAGCAAAGAAGGGTTCAAAGTATTATCCGTGCAAGCATCTGTATTACATTTACCTGAAGAGGTTGAGGATGAACGTGACTATTGATGACTTTATTCATGCACCGGCGTTGAGCGTGAACGAGCTGCACAAACTCCTCCTTAGGGATTCCAGAAATCATTGATGGGGCAAAGGGAATCCTCCATATGGATATTTTCAATTGTATTTTCATGTATCAGATTTTTTTTTGCAGTGTAATGAAATGCACCCCAAAACTCCTGGAATGAGGCAATATTCCATTCAAACTGAGATCCAACAGAAGCAGTTGTGGGGCCATTTCTGGAAAAATGGCGCCGAATTTCTCTATTTTGGGCCGAAAACTAGCTAAGTCCCAACATGCATTGGTACCCCTGTGTCTGGAAAAATGGCGCCGAATTTCCCTATTTTGGGCCGAAAACTGGCTAAGTCCGAACATGCTCGGGAACGATGTCTGGAAAAATGGCGCCGAATTTCCAGTTACATGGCCCAGAACTGCCCAACATCTGTGCAATCCCTAGCACCATGTACCGAAATTCGGCGCCACATTTCCAAATTTTGGGCTTACATACCTATCATGTGGGGACCTATAGCCGACATTCGGCACCTTGAAGGGGAAATTGTAGTTTTGAGAGTTGTGCTCATGATATTTCGTCTTCCGCTCATGCCAATTCCCAGCGACATGTGCAAAAATGGCGCCAAATTTCGCGGTAATAGGGTCCGTAACCGGAAAAAATCGCGACGTATTTCACGGTAATAGGTCTCTCTGGCGAAAAATGGTGCCGAATTACCTTAATCGCCGCAACCTGCACAGGTGTCGGCTTTGTAGTTTTGTGGGATTCAAAATTTTTTGGGTTTTTGGGATTTTCCATGAAATGTTTGTGGCAACATGAGGTGGGAATTAAGATGTCATTGACGACACCTTAATCCCCCCCCCCTGGACACACCGCCTTCAAAGTTTTTTTGGACTCAATTTTTTGGGTTCATTGTTTTTGGAGGAATTTTTCTGCGATTTTGTTTTGTCCTCCACTTCTCATGTTCTATCCTCCTCCCTCCTCTGCAGCCCCACCCCCATCAGAAGAGTCCATAGGTAACTCAAATTTACTCCTGTATATAATTGCCTTGTAACTTCAGCAGTTTCCTTCAAGTTCCCTCAAAGTAAGTATTGCCAGGATCAGCCGACAAATCTGAAATTCAGGACACACTCGAGATGTAATTGCTCCACGTGAAACAAAAACGAAGTCATGGTTCATCCATTTCGCTCATTTCTCATCCAACAGTCATCCACCATTCATCCTTTCCACTTTTCATTCATCCGTCAGCTTTTTCATCGCACATTCGTACCATACGGTCGTCATGGAGCTTGGATTGTCCCGTCGGATGGGGTGTGCATGCGTCCGTGCTTGTAGTTTTTGTCCACGGCAATAGGCCCTCTTCTTCCCTCGGTTGTAGGCTCCCATTCACTAATCTGCTCACGCTTTAGGGATTCTGCTCACGTGAGCTGCTCACACGGTAGCTGCCCTCGTCATGGGGGTCTGCTGCTTGCTCATTGTGGGCTGTTTTGGTGATGGGGGAAAGGCTGGTGATGGTTCATAGGCTGTGGGGGTGATGGGATCTGCTGCTGCTGGTTGAGGGGCTGTGGAGGTGATGGGGTCTTTCGGTGTTGGCGTGTGTGCGTTGTGTTTGGGTGGTTTCACAGTTTTTTTTTGTTGGGGGGGGGGGGTGTGCACTATCTGCACACTGGGCAGATCGGGGGGTTCAAGTCCCCCCCAATTCGTGGATCATGTCTTCGGGGTGGTATATGGTTTGGGTTCGCTGCATTCAAAGGAAAAGCAGGTGCTCACGGGGAGCTTCAAGACAGATTGGCCACATTCGTGACTGTTGGTAGTTGTTAGTTTTTCATGCCTGTCGGGTGGAACGCCAAAACGTCAGGCGTCTCCGGGCCTTTTTTTGGGTGTCGATTTTGGGGTCCCCCGAGTTTTCTGTGTAAATCGAACGTAGCCCCCTTTGTAGCCGGAATTGTCTACCGGCTCAGGCAATACATGGCCTCAGCTGGGATTCAAGTAGAAATACACCTACTTAGAAATCTTTGCCTGCATTTTGGTTAAAATCCAGAAATTCTTTTTGGAGTAAGAAATCATAGTAGGAACAATTCCACCGTTGGAATTCTGGTTCCAATGCCAATTTGAACCCCTATGGCTGAATTACAGGTCAATTGAAGTAAATAGTGCTTTCTAACCCCCCCTGTTTTCCCATACAAAGGAACCCTATGCAGATTTTGGAATTCTGCTTTGCAAATTTGGGGCAAGGTGCTTTAGGTGCCTAAGAATTGGAATGTGGTTGGGGACTTGCAAGGAAAAAATATTTTTTCGGTCCAACTGCCTGGTCAAACCAATTTTTCCCTCTAAAATTGGAATACACCAGATTTAGAGCTTGCCATTTTGCTAATGACACGGTGAAATGGGCTGGAATTTTTACAGCAGGTGCATGAGGTAGGTAGCCTCCCTTTCATGCGGTTCATCCCTGTGGATGTTTCTTAGCTGGGAGATATACCCTCATCCGTGAGTGGGCCCACCAAAAACAGCCTCGTCCATTAGGGGTTAAGTAGGTGCCCACTTGGTTCTAGTACCTAATAAAGAGGTGCCTTTCCATCTACACCCACGGACTATCACCTGTTTTCTGACATTTTAAAGGGGCAGTACCCAAATCTCTCGTAGTCTAAAGGGGGGTGGGTGCCCCATTCAACAGGTGCCACTCACCTATTTGCAGTTTGTCTCTAGGACCACTCCTCCACTGCTGCACTCTGCTGGTCGGTGCTCCCCCCACCGACTGGCAGAGTTGCCACCACCTATTTTGAGATCACTGGACTCTGTAAGTCATTCCAACTGATATAGTAGGTCACCAGAACCTATTCCGAAAGAGACAAGGGTGAGAGGGTGTAGGGAAAGGCACTTTAAGGAGGTGTACTCACTCCTACTTGAGAATCTTCCCAACTTCACAATTTGATAATATGGGAGAGAGGGTTTGAGATGATGTATGTAACACCTACCTAGAGTCATTCTCTAACTATAGATAGATGAAGACAAAACGACAATGAAGATCAATTGCTATACTTGGCAGCCAGCAGATCAACAATTAAAAGAATTATGTTACTATTTCATTAAAATACTGGTCGCTGTTACCTGAAATGCACCAAGATGAGGGAATGACATCATAAAGCAGAGACTCTCCCCAGTATCAGATATAGTCAATTCCAAGAAGACATAAAGTGACTCATCGAAGCCCAATCTGAATGTCCTGAGTTGAGGACCACAATTCTGAAAGGCCTGTCAAAGGATGCCTTCTGGAAGGGCTGCACTGTCTGTCGGCAGCACGCTCCCATAGTCAGTCCTTGATTATCTGCCCAGGGTTCCACTATTCCCAATGTCTGATCAGATTATGGATCTGACACCCTACACACAGGTAAACTAACCAAATGATGCTTTCTCTGAGAGGCAAAATTTGAAGTTAAGGATTTCATCGTATAAAGCAACAGGGCAATTCTTGTCATACCCATTTTCTCAGCCCGCGGGCTTGCATCATCTTCAAGTCATTCATCCCTGAGGCCTAGCCTTGCTAGGGCTCCTCTATGTTAAGAAGACACTGGAATTTTGATATGATGACTATTTTCCTCTCGAATGTACGTCCACATGAGGACAAAGTAGTGCTTCTTGGTGAGTGGCACATCCGACAATGCCCTTGGAGCAGTGAGGACAGAAAAATCACAAAACAGCCCCCTTTACAAAGGAGCTGTTCGCCTGTGTCGCAGAAGGTCACACACTGTCAGATCAAGTCATACGATATTCTCTCCAAAATGTGGCACAACAGGGCATGTTTTTCAGTCTGTTGCAGGGTGCTCTTAAGCATCCATGCCCTGTCAGAAGGTGACATGCCGCAGTCTTTCCCTGCATTGGTAAATCCTGAGGCTGTGAATGAGCTTCAGCTGAGTTAACCCCATGAGATCCAGCATAGTTGAGCCTGCATGCATAGTTGAACCCTATTCTGATATCACAGCTTTCCACTTGTTTGACAGCTTTGTCTCGCCTTGGTCCAACTTACCCGTGAACCATGGGTCTTGTCCATTAGGGCCTGATCCAAAGCTTCCCTGTGAATCGAGCATTGAAAAACCTCTCAAGATGTAAGTTTCTCACACAGCTACGGTGGTATACCAGGATCACTGACCACCAGGATTTTCATGAGCAAACTTGCTTTCAATTTGCCACGCTGGCTGCCTAAAGTCAGAAGAGTGCAAAGAGAGGCAACAATAGTGTGACTGTGATGCATCACCTTGTCCAAAACATCACTACCCCCTGTCTGACAGAGAGACAAAAGCACAGCTGTTGCATTTTCCTTGGCCTTTGGAGAACCACCCTTTAGAATTTCCACCAATGTTAATAGGGTTGATCCTTGCATGATGGCATCCACCCCCTCGGAACTGAGTGCCAGGGTAGAGAGCACTGATAGAGCATCCTCTGTAAGTCCAGCACGCTTGTGAATAAGGAAGGACACCAGTAGTGGCACAGCCCCCACTGCTACTACCTTGGCTTTGTTGGCTTGGTGCAGCGACAAGTGGAAGAGGACCTGGTGAAATTCACTTAAGGCATCAAACATTAGCACTGTTGTCTGGAAAGTATCCATGATTTAACATCAGCCCTATACTGAACATTGAATGCAAAAAAAGGGGTTCAACTGGGGAGGTATAAACTAGATGAAAACCAAACAAACAGAAATCCATCTTAGTCTGCACCAGATGGTTACACTGAGTCCGGCAACAGGATGTTCAAAGAGTCACTCTGAGGGTTGCCAACCTCTGAAAATGTGTGAAGATCAAGTAGGCCAGGGTCTACAGAGAGATTGGTGGGCCGATTTAGACATACCTTGATTGCGTCCTTCTTCCCTCGATAGTTAGCTTCTCGCAAAAGATCGAGAAGCGAGGCTATGGCGCCAGGCTGCTGCCCAACGATTTCTCTGTACTCTTCAACTATCAACAAACTAAAAAGGGTTGCTGCAGCATTCTCTCTGGCCTCTGCGGTCTTCCCTGATCTCAACACCTCCAGAATTCCATCCAGTGCCCCAACGGTTTCAATGATTTGGAGCCGGTTATCAGGATGTATGGAAAGATTAAGCAACGCAGTGATTGTATTTTCCTGGATTTTTTCATCAACCGAGGAGAGAAGAAATACTAGTAAGGGAATCCCACCAGCTTCAGCAATCAGCTGTCGATTTTCCATGTCCCACTTTGCTAAGAGCCTTAGGTCTATCACAGCTAATTTCTTCTCCTCCAACGTCCCCTGCGCAAGCTTTGAGACCAACTCATCCACGATTAATCTCTTCTCCTCCGTCGACGCAGGTGGGCGTGGCTCGGAATTTTGAGAATTCTCACCTCCCTCTCTCTCCTCAGAACCCTTTGCCATAACCCAATACACCACATACGCTCAGTGGCAATGGAGGGCATCCCGTACAGTAACAGCCAAGAGATGAGATAGCGTGGGCGGAAGGACCACCCCTTCCAAGTGCAACCAGCGCGTGCTCTCTGCGTCTGCCCAATGGTTACGGGAAACAAACTTCCAACACATAGTGCCCGAAACACAAAGAGTGAAGCTTAAGAGAAACAGACATAGCATGGTGACAGGGACCCACTTGCCTGGCTATTACCAGGACTCCATCCGGGCAGAAAGCTTCTCCTTCTTCGGGCGCACCGTGCCTCGAAGCTTGATCATTGCAGGGCACAAAACCTTTTGAAAATACTCCAACGATGAAACCCGAGTTGATGCTGTCCCAGCAAGCATCAGCAGCCTGTACAATGGGGTCCCACAATCTGCAGCAGCAGATTGAGGCGGCCATGGGCTGTTCAGTGTACTTAGAATTGTGGAGGGAAGCATGCACACCGGCCATTCCCGTCAACCATTCCGTCATCTCCCCAGTCAGACCTTGGGCTAACAAGAGTTTAATTGCAGGCTTTCCCTACACACGATCCCGATAACTCTGTGAGGGAAAGACATGGCAGTACTTTGAAAAATCTGTGTCTTAAAGTTCACTGCAGCCCTTGACTGTGTTTTTTCTTTTTTTTGGAGCTGTAGAACTCCTGGCAGCAGACTTCATTCTGTCACCGCTGCTTTGGCCTTGACTTCAATCATTCTAGCAAAATACTTTGATCAGCAATCTGCAGAAAGAAAATAATCTCTAGTGTTTCCCTTTTTTCACAATATATGGAGCGCCCTGAGGATTTTTTTTTGGTTATCTAAGAGTTGCTTACCTGGCTCCGCGAACACCAGAACCTTATGAAGACTACTAACTGGCTTTGCTTTGGTTATTTTGTCAATAAAACATATTTTGTAGCTACATGGGGCTCTCGCGGATAACACAGGAGCCATGCTTGTCAAGAGAGTGTAAGATTACCTCATTGAAGGTATTGGACTACACTAAGTTCACTAGAGTATTCTAAGTTAACCACCAAATTGTTGTCTACTAAAATACTTGCTATGGTTCCAAGTTGCTTCGCAGGGTTTATGTTTTCAAACCATGGTCAGGCCGGGGGTTTCGTGATTTCAGACGGAAATAAAAGACGATTATAGGCTGCGGTGCGGTTGTGCGTTACTACTGTGCCAATACAATAGGTTACTTGGTCTATCTATACATTTGAATACACACCAAATAGTCACCCACGGACAAATGTCCTCCCCACGATAGCGGCCCTCGCATGCAAAAGGGTAAAGTATACCAACATTATTAGCGACATCTAGGCCCAACATCGAACAGATCGCTAGAATTGCTCCCACATAGGGCTGATATTTGATTTTTGTCATCATCATATCAGCATCGGAATGCCTCTCATTTTACAATAATAGGGTCATGAACGCAAGCGTGCGAGAAGGACGGTGGGCCCCTCGTCCGGATGAGGCCCCCCCACCCACCCGCTGCGGCTGCCCCTCCCGGGCGCTCCGTCCTGCGGCCGCTTCGCTGGGGCGGGTCCGCTCCCTCTAGTCCGCGTGTCCGCCCGCCCGCAAGATCTGGGTCGTCCACGACGAATCCCATCGCAGCCCTCCAATTGCCATCAAGATGTCGCTCTTTGTGGTACGCAACTGCGGTGCGTGCGGGCGGTAGTCGTTGCCTGGTGTTCGTGTCTTTGTGTTTTCGTGACATTTTGTCATGATGTGGAAGGGCAGGAGAGGAGTCGGAGCCCTACAGCCACCATCGTGCATATGCTTCCACTATTTTCGTCATTTTTTTTGTTGCTGGCGGGGCTGTTTTTGCGATTTCATTGTACATGTAATGCGTTTTGCCCACTTGGTTTGGCCTCTGTCCGGTCATCGCAAAATGGCCAATGTGTTGTTAGGGTTTATTCCAATGGGCCGACCGATTACAAGCCTGCCTAAAGACGACCTTAGTTTACATTTGGGATATGGTGTCGTTCAATTTTATAATTATTCATGTTGAGGTAGCCACATCCGTCCATCAGATCACCTCCTCAGTCTGGAACGGTAACCATGGGCAAGATGATAGTGAAAATCGCCGAAGCATATGCACATGAGGGCGTGTAAAAACTTTGCAGATTCCATATCCAGCCATGAACTATTATGTGTGCTTCAGTCTGTCAATTGTGTCTGTTGGGCTGTGTTAGCATGAGACTCGTGAACTATTTCACATCTGCAGTATGGGTCTCCATGTAAAAAAGTCGGGTTTGACAGCCAATACTTGTCGGCTTGGATACCCATATGTCTGTTGCTTCGTTAGTCTTGCTTCGTTGGTGTGGTAATCAGAGCCTCTTCGGGAGTCCTCACATTGGCCTGGAATATGTTCGCAAGTCTGTTGCGATGTTAGTATGTCCTGACAACGGTCTTGCGGCGTCTGTGTACGCTGGTCTGTTGTGAGAAACTGTGAAACCATGGTGTCGCGTCGAAAATTTGGCATTACACCCTTCCGTCTGCCAGTCTGTTGTCCTGCCAGTCTTTTCAGCTAGTCTGTTGTCTTTGTCGCACCGTCAGTCTAGTCTGCCTGCAGCTTCTTACAGAGGGCGACGGAACAATGACCATGTTGACCTGCCAGTCTGTCGACCTGCTAGTTTGTCTGTTTTGTATAGTCTGTTTCGTCGTCAGCCTGTTGTAGTCGGGTGGACCTGCTTAGTGGATTACGTGTTGGTCTGCTAAAATCGGTCTGCTGTTTTCTGTCTGACTCTGTCTGCTATTCACTCGGTCTGCTGTGCACTGGATAGACCTAGTAAATGCAATGCGGTGGCGGCATCAATCATGGTGCGCCACGTCGTGCCGTGGGTGTACTGCATTTCCGCTCCCGGGTCAGCTTGAACTTCAACTTCGCCTTCCCGCCGGTGTTGTGGTCTGCTTTTATGTCAACGTCTGTCTTCCTTGCACAGACTTCTTTCCGCGCGCAGATTTGGAGAGTCATCTTAGACCCCAACAGTCGCCAAGACCGTTGCTCCCGTAGCCCGTTGCGTTCCTCATCTTCTGTTGTGTACTTGTAGTTTTGGTTCTTGCTTCTCTGTCTGTCCTCGTATGTAGTGCTCGTTCTCGCCAGTTCTCGCACTTTCTGGACTCCTCCATTCTTTGCACTTCTCCCTTTTTGTTGGGCCCTCTGCCTTTCTCTGTTGTGTTGTGTTGTATAGGCGATGGAGAAAGCCTGCGCGAAGGGCGGACCCGACTGGATCGACTTTGTGCACGTCACGCGTTTGAAGAAGTTGCGAAGATATTGATACTCCCCACAGGAGTACGATCGCAAAATAGTGGAAGCATGTATTGATCTCCGTGTAGCCAAGGAGGAGAAACCAGAATGGAAGAATGATAGGCTCAGGTGTCCTTTCTGTGAGGAAGCCATAAAGGACAAAATCCAATTGAACTGCCATTGTGTGGACATAGGTTGCGAGGGCACCATTCCACCGAATTTCAAAGCTGTGGCCCATACCGGTATCGCACAAAGCTAAAGATGAGGTTGTTTTCAATAGCCACGGCGCAAACCCAATTCCGCGAAGTACAGAGGAATTGTGCCAACGATACTGGCGGGCTGCTGGAAGGATGCAACTAGGCAGTCTGGAGGAAGTGCCCGTGTCTCCCCGCAAGCGAAAACTCAGTGATGGGGCCAAAAAAAAAAGCGGGAGCGAAAGCGGCAAGGTCTGCTCACGATGCAAACCTGTCAGTCCTGCAGGGGGGTCCGTCCGAAGCGCGTCAGGCAGGCTCTGCTCGGGATGCAAGCATTGCGGGCCTACATGGGAGTCCGCCCGATGCGCGCCAGACCAGAAGGTCCCGGCAGACTATACCCATCAGTTCCTCCAGTGAGTCTGAGTTTGCCGATGTTCTACCCCGTCGGTCTGCCGAGCGTACCGACAACATCATCCGAAGTAATGACTTCGAAGGGCAAGGTCCACTGTCAAGTGCAGTGGATATTGCCTTATCTGAGAGGACAAACTTGGACATGCTCATAGACAGCCTCGACGACAACACCTCTCTTGCCCACACCGCCCAGGAGACCCAGTAGCCTGGTCTGCGGGTTGGGCAGACCGAAGATATGGGACCTGAAAAGACCATCCACAAGTCTGCTGGTCCAGCTTGCCCGGGAACATTGCACCTACTTCGGTTTGGCGTTCTCCCACCAGTCTGCCCACCCCAAGACGATCCGCAGTTCTTCCCCTTTTTCTTCAGATATGTGCAGACAGGACGGACAACATCAAGTATTCGGGAAGCCGAAAAAAAGTGGTTGAATGCCATGCGTGATGGCGATGCGGGCAACATACTTGACGAGGTAATGCTATCAAACCATTCCTGCAATTTTCTACATTCTTTTGGGACTACTGTCGATTAGTCTGTTGTGTCTTGTGGACTGTTGAGAGATCTTAGAGCTCCGAATGCCCAATGGATCGTGTGTGTTTTTGCTGCATAGCAGCTAGCTCCCGTATGAACCGACTTGTGGTGAAGCCGACAGACCTATTTCTTGTGTTGTCGCGTAGTCTGCTCATCTATGGAAGACTTCAGCAGACTGTATACGTCCATAATTAGGTCTTCTGAAATGTTTTTGTCTGCTGAAGTCTAGATTGTCTGCTAAGGTATGAGTGTCTGCTAAATATCATGGTCTGCTGAGTATTGTGGTCTGCTGAATGTGGATTGTGGTGTGCTGATGGTCTGTTGATTGTCTACTGAGTGTCATTAAAATCAGTCAGTCCAATGGATCCGGTCTGTCCGATGAAGCTCATTTGTCTTTTGTTGCACAGCACATTGCTCAATCTATTCGCAAAGCCATATCAACTTGGCAGACGTCATGTCAGGAACCTCCTTTGCAAGTGCGTGAGGTGTGGCTTGAACAGCGGGTTCGCGAGTACATTTTGATGAAATACCCCGGATCAGCAGCCGCCATAGACGAACTTGACACGGAGTCGGTAGGTCCCCTCCAGCAGACCGCTGACTTCATCACTCCTCAGGAGACCACAGCAGACCACGACAGACCTCAAGAGACCCAGCAGACCTCATCACACCAAACCACAGTGAAGCACACGCCAACAATCATGAGCAGGACTCCTCGCACCTGGGCAGACCAAACCACGCCTCAGCAGACCTCATACCTGAGACTGGGCCAATTGGACAGGGTGAAGACTATGCCCATTTCCCCTCCACTGTGGGCATTTTTGGGGTGTGGAGATCGCCGTTACCGGTGGCGCCGAAGAACGCAGAGGATCCTACACTTCCCCGCTTCAGGATTGGTGACACAAGTGCCCATGTGGACTGGTACAGTGACCTGCACCACATTGTAACGGGCCGGAGGTGGCCCTTTGTCCCTTATCTCTATTCCATGGAGTATACTACAGAAGAAGCCAACCATGTTCTGGAGCAAGCAGGGAAAGTTGCTATTCTGAGATGAAGGCCTACATGCACTCATACTATTCCCACCTATGCAAGTCCGTCAAAAGAAATCGTACAATGGCCGCAATACAGTCCAGTAGACAACCACCCCACCTCCTCACTTGGGCAGACTACTTGGTTCTACTATTAACTACTGTTAGCAGACTACAACAGTCTCCATCTGTTTGACCAGTCTGCCGCGCAGTCTGCTGGCCGCTGAGCAGTCTGCCGGCTACTCTGTTGCATGCTGAGAAGTCTGTCGCGCAGTCTGCTCGCCGCTTATCAGTCTGCTCGGCAGAGTGTGTGGCACTTTGATGCATAGTTTATATGTGTGCAGTTGGGCTCCGTGTCTGGGCGAGTACGCTCCGTGGAAGCAGTCCGATGGACAGTGTAGAAGACCACACAGTCAGTCCATACTGTATATCTGTTGGACCACCCAATCTGTTAGCCGAAAACCATCAGCAGACTTGGCAGTGTTATTCTGTACTTGTGTAGTATGCTTAGTAGTCTGTTTGGCCATTTCCGCGGTCTGTTGAGCAAAATGCCCAGTCTTCCTCAGCTGGACGGTGGGGCGCTTTGAGCTATGATGGAATGCACTTCCAGGCTGTTAATGATGCAAACATGTATGCACTCTCAAGCAGATTGTGGACCTTTTATTTCTCTGCATGGAATATGATGGCATAACATTGTTTTGCTGTGTGAGTATGCTGTCTACTTGGGTCCCGCCCAACGGTCTGAAACCTTAACAATTCTAGAGTATATTTTCGTTGCAGGTGTTGGGGCATACACCCTATTGCGCGTTCTCCGCAAGACTCTGGGTCGGGTTTTCCATGCTTCGACGAAATCCCTCTTCCTTTTCAGAGACAAATTATTATTGTCGTCAACAGGTCGGAAAGGTTTTGCTGCACGAGGATGTTGTCATTGCGTATGAACCCATGCGTCTTCAAATGAATTGCGTACCAGTAGTGTGTGAGCACACGGCCCGTGAGTTCCTATATTAGCCAATCAACTCTTCGACCAGTCATTTTGCCTTTCCCCATCCTCAATCTAGCCTTCAAGTTTCCATGGTATGCCTCAATGCTAGCATTTGTGTCTTGACTGGCATGTGGAACATGACGAGCAGCAGTACACCACATTGCTATTTTAGGAGACATTCCTTGTCGATGTACTTTAAAAATTCCCGGGCATTCCGATATTTCTTTCTCATTTCCTTGATTGTTTTGGCAACCCATAGAAGTGCTTTTTTGGGATCGCTTGGTCCACCTCTACAGTACATGAGGTCTCTCATATCCTTCGACATGTTTGCTGCAGTAACGGGATCTTTGGTCTTCTGGCATGATTGCTTTACCCATGCCTTGCGGACATGCCAAAGCACAGGAAAATGAGGACTCCTTTGAAAGCAACCCTGCACATAACACATCCACATGAGGCACTTCAGAGGGAACCCCGGTCGGTGGACACCAACCGAGTGTTGGAGACCTCCAACAGACTTCACACCAATCCCTACACGGACTTGGTGGTAAGACACTGCCTGCGGGTATGGCGGGCTGACTTCCCCTCCCAAGTGACTTCCCCACACGAGTGTGCAGCGGAGTCTTCGAGTCGAGTCTGCCAACGGACTCGCGCATGCGAGTCTGCCAGGGTACTGGCGCAGGCGTGTCTGCCAGCCGAGTAGCCCAAAGTAGACTCCACACCAACCCCTACATGAACTTGGTCGCAAGACACTGCCTACGGGTTGGGCGGGATGCCTTCCCCTCCCAAGTCTGCCAGCAGACCCATGAAGGGTGCCAGCAGACTCGCCCCTGCGAGTCTTCTGGTGGACTCGGCCGGGCAAGTCTGCCAGCAACTTGGTCGGGCGAGTCGGGCTTGCCCACGCGACTTGGTCCGAGTCCAGTCTGCCAACAGACTCGTGCATGCGAGTCTCTTAGGGAACTGTCGCACCCGGGAGGGGTAGCCGGCTGGTGCAACCGCGGCAGCAGCGGCGGGCGTGGGCGACCGCGGGCAACGGCGGGCGGGTGGGTGCGGGTGGGGGGGGGCGCCCCTCGTCCGGACGAGGGGCCCACCGTCCTTCTCGCACGCTTGCGTTCATGACCCTATTATTGTAAAATGAGAGGCCGAATGGTCTCATATTTACAGTTTTGCCTCGCTATTATGATATGCTAAATATTTTTGCAGTCTACTTATGCCAAAATCAAAGTGTTTTGGCCAGCAAATTGCGACAGTGTCAAACGGGTGTCAATTGATTGGAAACTGATTTCGCTAAATGAAATATGTCTAAACCGATTGGGATTCGGTATAAAGATGGGTATGAGGGATACTTCAACATGTAGCTCTCGATAAATAGATTATAACCCAGGCACAACTGTGGGAGAATATCAACGACAGTGTATTTCACCCTATGAAACAAGGCGTGAGATACATATCTCACGTAGGCCCTACCATTGTTTTATTGATATGAATTGTAACATGTGCCCAACTGGGAACTAAAACTTTCATGTTCCTATTAAGTCTCATGGGAACAACCCATGATATAAGGTTTAAGGTCACTTGATGCGTAGTCCCTACCCTGTCGGGCAGGGCCAATAAAGGTGTACAACATTCTGAACATTCTTTCAATGGAGGAGGTCCGTCAGGGAGAGAGTGGACCTGCGTTAGGAATGGTGACAGCGTGTACAAACATGAAGGTGTCGAAGATCCTACACCCATATTCACTCCACAATCTTCAAAAAATCGCTCCATAGTCATATGACCTCCCAATGAAAGATAAGGAAGTGCGTCGTGGATGTCATTTCAAGCAGAAAAATCAGCATTGTAATACACAGTTCTGACCTCATAATAATGGACAACCAGCATGTTGCCCAGTGGTAACCGGCACATACCACGTTGGATGTGGTTGTGGGTTCAGACCACCGTCTGGTGTGTCATGAAGGTGTCCACCTTCCTGTTATAAGAGGTAAAAAATAAAAAAGAGTTGGACTAAAATTTTAAAAAATAAAAAAAAATAAAAAAAAATAATGATGATAATAATATGTTCCTCCCATAATTCGTCAGTAAGCATAACATATATGTATAAAAGTACACATAAGATATCTGTCCAAAAGTAAAGGGATAGCTGTTGAAGAGAGTCCAACCATGCAAACTAGTTCCAAAAGAACCAAAAAGAAATAGCTACAAAAGGATCATCATTTCATATAGACAAATAGCAAATCATGTGAAGTGGCCCGGTAGTCACTCACTGAATGGAAACATTAGTGTCAATCGGACCATTCATTCTGAACAGCGTCACCAGATCGATAGGCTTGTTATATTCATTCTGTCATTCTCCTCGGCAGTTGGTGGCTTCTGAGAACAAGAGGGAGAATATGTCTCCCAAGGAAACATTGATAGCCAAATTCAGCACAAGACCACTGCAATGCCCTTGGCATGGACAACGAGGCTGCTGGCATTCTATTGCTGCAGGTGTCAAAGAAGTATTTCTCTAGTATCCACAAATACTTCAAAACTTGAAAGTCAGCTGGCAGCCTGGCCTCACAGCCTTGGCCAACATCATCTTTAACCCAGACTGAGAATCAAGCTACTGGCTGGACTGCGCTTTCAGCGATGGCCGTGTTGACTCTTGTCCTCTTTCCTGCTCTCTATCTTGGACTCCTGTTTCTGCGATTGAATGCACCAGTCAGTAATCCACTTTATATCAGCTGTCCCTGTTGTTGATTATGATTTCAAGAGCAGAGCAAAATCAAAGAAACCTTACTGCCGGCAGATTTTTTAGGCTCTTACCATGTGTTGCCGACACCTATCCTTCAATCTCTATCTTCAGAAGCAGAGAGGAAAGGGAGAGTGCAATTGCCTGTTGTTTGGGCAACCCGAAGACAATATTCATTTTCTGATTCACTGTCCGGGGTACTCTCACCAGAGAGAAGCTCTCCAATCTATCAAGAGAATTGTGCCTGTACCTCTGTTTACCAACTTTGAAAGTCTTGAGGCTGAGCCAAAAGCCCAAGCCCTTCTGAGGCCTAGTTTTTGGGCAAATCACACACAGCAGATTGCTGCTTGTGTGCTTGTGTGAAGGGATTTCTAGAGGATATCTGGAAAACCCGAATCAATTCTTTGTATAAAGGTAAGTCTTACTACCAATGTCAACCCCTGACAGAGGTAGGTTCTGTCCCTTTGGTTTCCGCTCAAACTGGGCGCGGGGTCAATGGCCACAAGGCTACGGCAAACAACGTCGTATGAGTACATTCTATCTTCAGTCTACCTTTGAATAATAAACAAATGCAGAGAGGAAAGGGAGATTGTCAATACCCGATGTGCTGGCGGCCTGAATACAACATCCGGGGTTCTCATCCCCAAGGTGCATATCCTGTGTGGTCATTCTTTCCAGCTTCAAATTTTACACAAACCACTTTGTTTCATGTTGTTCGCTACTTCACCAGTACTCCCCACAAGAACAAACCCCATTGTGGAAGTGGTGAAAGCGGTTGGCATCCCGTACCACAATTGTTCGCCCAACAATTTTTGATATAATCTTGATGGCTGTGTGGCAATCACCACACACCCTAAGGTTCTTGATGACATAAAGAGGCCTCCCAGGTGATGTGGTGATGAGCCCAAAAGCAATGGCTAGCTTCTCACTGTGGTAGCAAAGAGAAATTTCCTTTTGCTCCTTGTCCACCTCCTGCAATACAAAGCGCGTATCAGGCACGTACCCGGCCTCTTTCATCCACCCAGACAATCTCTCCAACTCAGCATGGATTAGCTTGACTTGTGGATGCGATCGGTCATCTGCAACAAATGTATGCACCTGATTATTGACCTCAATGCAGCAGCGACCTGGATCCTTCCTGACACCTCTGTCCTTCATCATTTTCCTCACCTTTTCGGTGTCGTCCCACCTGCCAGCTGCAGCATAGATGTTTGATAGCAATACATACGGTGCAGAATCCTGTGGATCCCACTTGAGAAGGCCTTTTGCTGCACGTTCTGCTACCTCAACCTTGCCATGAATTCTGCAGGAACCAAGCAATGCCCCCCACACTGCTGCAGGTGGTTCGATTGGCATTCTTTTAATGAAATCCTCTGCCTCATCCAACTGCCCTGCACGGCCAAGAAGGTCCACCATGCAGCCAAAATGCTCTGCTGAAGGGGTGAGGCCATGATCTTGACTCATGGAATCAAAGTAGAGAATTCCTTCATCCACTAGGCCCACATGGCTACATGCAGAGAGAAGACATATGAAAGTGATAGCAGTCGGCTTCAACCCTTCCTTTTTCATTCCTTCAAACAGTTGTGGGGCTTCCCTGCCCCACCCATGCTGGGCATATCCTGCCATCATTGCATTCCATGTGACCTCATCTCGTTCAGTCATATTATCAAACACTTGATGCGCAGCCTTTATATTCCCACATTTTGCATACATATCAACAAGGGTATTCTGCAGAATGATATCTGGCTCAATCCCAGCTCGGATTATGTCAGCATGGATCTCCTTGCCCTTTTCAATGGCTGCCAGGCTGGCACACGCATTGAGGAGGCCAACAAACGTGACTTGGTCAGGCTTCACTCCTTCCCGTATCATTTCTTCGTAGGTCTCCAAAGCCTCCCTTCCAAACCCATGCTGAGCATATCCTGCAATCATTGTATTCCATGACACCACATTTCGTTCAGCCATATTGTCAAACACCTGACGTGCATCCATTGTGTTCCTGCATTTGGCATACATGTCAACGAGGGTGTTCTCGAGAATGATAGTCGGCTGAATTCTGGCTTTGATGATGTCAGCATGGATCTTTTTGCCCTTTTCCAGGGCTGACAGGTTGGCACATGCATTAAGAATGCAAATGAATGTTACCTGGTTAGGCGTCACCCCTTCCTGTATCATTTGTCCATACGCCTCCAAAGCCTTCCCACCACACCCATGCTGAGCATAACATGCAATCATTGCACTCCATGAGACCACACTTCGTTCAGCCATATTGTCAAATACTTTCTGTGCATCCTTCATGCTCCCGCATTTGGCGTACATGTCAACAAGGGTATTTTCCAGAATTACATCTGCTGCAATTCCAGCTTTGATGATGTCACCATGGACTACTCTGCCTTTTTCCAGTGACCCCAGGCTGGCACATGCACCGAGAATGCCAACGAAAGTTACTTGGTTGGGCATGACCCCTTCCCCTTTCATGTGCTCATATGTCTCCAAAGCCTCCCTACCACATCCATGCTGAGCATATCCTGCGATCATTGTGCTCCATGAGACCACATTTCGGTAAGCCATATTTTGAAACACTCGGCATGCATCCTCTACATGTCCACATTTCGTATACATGTTGAGAAGGGTATTCTCAAGTACGATATCTGGTGCAATTCCAGCTTTGAAGATGTCGTCATGGACCAATTTGCCATTTTCCAGGGCTCCTAGGTTGGCACACGCCTTCAGGGCAGAAATGAAGGTGACCCTGTTGGGCATCACTCCTTCCTGTATCATACGCTCATAGATCTCAAAGCCCTCCCTACCAAACCCTTGCTTGGCATATCCTGCCATCATTATGTTCCATGTGTACAAATCTCGTTCAGGCATTTTGTCAAACACTTGGCGTGCATCCACAATATGGCCACACTTGGCGTACATGTTGACAAGGTTGTTATATAGAAAGATGTTTGGCTTAAATCCACTTTGAATGATGTGGGCATGCACCTGCTTGCCCTCTGCTATGCTTTCCATCTTGATGCAATCTTGCAAGAGACAGACGTAAGTATTGGTGTCCGCTGATATGCGTTGTTGGTTCAAAATGTGCAGTGACTCTTTCAGTTGTCCTGCCTTACTTAGAGTCCTGACATCCCCACAAGTGCCAGAAGAGTTATTGTGGACTCTCCATCTTGGTCCCCTTTCAACACGGGTGGTCAAGATGGAGGGGCCTAATTCAAACAACTGAGCTCCTGCTGCCTCCAATTGGCCACCTAGCCATGTAATGCTCTTGGCGCTATCAATGCACAATGAGACATTGGTACTCTTTTGCTTGAAATCTGGTCCACAAGGATGGCTCTGCACCCATACTCGATCCCAGTACCTTCAGTACTCGTCTCCCCTACCACAAGCAGCTGACAATGACAACCCATAATGTACATGGCAGACACCTCCCCTACCTACCAAACACCACTTCCTAAGCTGAATTGGTGGCAAGATAATAAAAAGGTAGGCTCTGTGAGGAACAGGGAAAGAAAAACATGTCTCGCAACGTTGGCTGCAGCATACTCTTAGAGTAACTAGTTGCCACTGAATATGAGTCTTTCGGTGTCAGTTGAAACCCCACCAGGATTAAAAACTAGGCCAAACTTATCATACTGCTGTTCACATACAGTCCTGTCAATGAAACAAACTGAGTAAAGGTGATTGAGTGTTGAGGCATTGACAATCATGGCAGAATGCAGAAGGTCAGTATCCATACTGCTACGTTAGGAAAAAAAACCCACCCACGAAGCAGGTGGCTGTTTTCCCAACACGAGGTATTTGAGATGGTGCAAAATTCCCATAAAGCTCATGGACAGGCAATCAAGGTGCGGGGATATTAATACACTGACATAACCCTCATACTATAAATCATAAGGTGCTCATCTTATTGCCTCAATCGACCCACGACTGACTGGGGTTTGAATGTCAAATACAAATGATCGTCATTTGTATTTCAACTAAACCTGTATGGAAAATTGACAAAAAAAGAGAGAAGGGGGAAGAAAAGGGCTGGGAATGGGGAAACTCATAGTTATCACCTGATCCATCTGATCGAGAATGAACGAGCCTAAATGTGTTGCAGAAGAAGCAACATGTCCTGAACCTGGAAGCATAACAATGCTGGTAGCACCCAGTAATCTTCATAGGCCTTAACAGACAAAAACCATATGGAAAGAGCCATCCCTGCCAAAGTGCCTGCACATAACTGAATTGATGCCGAATGTAAGGAAAACTGTGGAAAGATGAACTTGCAGTTACCACCTGATCATAGAGGCATTGGTTGATACTTACCCTTTGCTGCTGTCAGCTCCTCTAGTCGTCCATCTGTCCATGCCAGTTTCTTGTTTGTATCAATACACAGTGCCTTGATACTACTCTTGTGCATTAAATGTGGTCCTCTAGGACGGATCTGCACCCCACTCCACCAGTGTAATTCATGTCATTGCCTCCAGAAAGAGAGTGCCATATCATCCCCCTTGCTGCTAGTAGCTGGCAATGACAACCCATAATTACCCTTACCTACCGTACATCAATTCCTTGCTGAGAGATGTGGTCCCTGGCAAGCATTGGCGACACCATGCCTTTGCTGGACTATCCCCACAAAACTTTAAAGAGTTCAGGGCATTGAGTGTCGTTTCTGCGGGCTGGCATTTACCTCATGTTAAAAAACAGGACGTTATAGTTTATACCACTACAGCTACGTTAGCCCTCCACCTTACACATGAAACATGTGGATGTGGCTGCACTTCAGATTGAACTGCAAAAGAGAATGTAGTAATTGACGATTGCGAAACGTGGCCTCCCCATGATATAGTTCCCCTTTGTAAAGCAAGATCTGAAGCCCTCCAGTTTGCAGCAGACGTGAAACACACGAATGTGGTTGTAAGGTGGAGATAATGCGGCATCGCCCACACACTAGACAAATCCCCCACTGCACTTGCATATGTGCCAGATGCAAATATGGTTCCAGTGTTGAGTAGAAATGACACGCACACAGAGCGAGAACTAAAGTGTGCGTTGGGTATGCGGGAGAAAAAAATCAAGTGCAATATCAAAGGCATTCACCTGATTGCCAAGATCATCCCACCACCGAGTGGGTTGTAGAAAACAAAGCTTCTCCTCTTCTCTGCTTTCTCGGAAATTTTCCAGTGTTCGCGATCTGTTTGTTGAATTTGAACACCGGCGGATATGACCACCCATTTGCCTCCACCTCCAGGTGCTCCCCTTGCTCATCCCCCAACCCATACCCCTGCTCCCCCACAATCCCACCCACCACAATCTGTTCGAAACAAACCTCAATGTGATGCGGTTTGCAAACAGAAGAGGCTGGACCCCGGCGTCTTCCTCCTCTCATCAACGTCTGCCTTCGATCCAAAAGGATAAGGAGAGATTATACTACACTTCCCGCTCGCTCAGCAAGCCGCCGCCCGGGGGGCTCGAACCCCCGACCACAAGGTTAAGAGCCTTGCGCTCTACCAACTGAGCTAGGGCGGCTTCTGGTAGGAGGGTGTATCCTTGTGTGGATATATCGCTTTATCACTGCCAATTGACCTGGGTATGTGCCCAGGTCGGAGTAAGGGTATTGTAGAACATACCATTCTTGGGACTTATACCCCGGCTATACCGTGGACCCCGGGTTTTGAACATTGGACCTACCCCCTACCAGACTAGTCTCGTATGAACTATTTTCATACTCCGCTTGAGACCCATATTGAGGATTGATGAACCCAGCCTGCATGGGAATGCGTAAGGACACAACTTTTTTGTGCTTATCCTCATTCACATTTGTGCAAAAAATAAAGAAATCATTATTTGTGTAAAACTTATTTGTGTGTGTGTGTGTTGTGCTATTTTAATAGAATAAAATAACCTAAACCTAAAAATTTAATGTATTAAAAATACTAATTATTAGGGTAGAACATAGAAGAGTGCTATTAGGAGATTTTCTACTGTAAATAATGCATGTGTCCATTCAAATCTCAGAAAATGGGAATGCTACTAACCCTCGTTTATGTCGAGTGAAGGCAATATATTCAGCTTGTTTCAATTGTGGACAACATGGGCACATCAAAAGGAATTGTCCCCTAAGCAAAAGCATTATTCATCCCTCTTGGGCTACATCTTCTACTCGGATCTTGCCAGTTCCAGTGTCTTCTGCCCGGCCCCCCCCCATTCCTCCCTTTCCCTCCCTCTCTCTTCTACCCCCTCCTCCTCCATTTTCAGATCTTCTACAGTTCAGCCCTGTCCATGCAGCAAAAAAAAAAAAAAGACCCCTCTGACCCAATGCATCTTGAAGCAAACTTTCTCGTGTCTACCCCCGCTGGCCCTTTGAAACAACCCTCCCCTCCTCACCCCTACTTCTGGGCCAATAGCCTCCTCCCTATTGACAAAAGAGTTAAGTTTAATTGCCTGTACCCAAGGCCATCAAATGAGACTATTATCCGGATTATAAGTTTAATAGCATATCATACGGCTATTATCCGATATGCTCAGCATGATAGTCATGATTGCTGAATTGGAATTTTCGTGTGGACCGAATGCTCCGCAAACTTCGCGCACATCTGCAATCAAAATGACTTAGCCGCATTCCAATATGTTTTCTCTAAGCTAAATTCCATTTTTAGGTTTCCACTTTAAATTTGGCTTCCATGAGTACTCTGATGATCATTTGTAGCATATCTGCTATACTAAGCCACCGCTATTAAATTTTTACTTAGCTATGGCAGCTCGAGCTGCCTTTCTCGAAGTGCTCTTCTGTTTGAATATATCTCTCTAATCCCCAGCACTGATAGGAACGCCTTGCTTATCACTAGCCCACATAGTTCGCTTCAGCAGGTACACCATGGCGCTTAGAATCTCCATCGATTTTGACAACGATTCCACAACTGCTATTGACAACTCGCAGCATCCCCACTTCAACACATCTGACGCATACATCAGGGCGGAGCCCCAACTTCCACGGCTTGTCGTGCAGCCTTGTGACGAGCAGCAGGTGCTTATAACGATTCCCCAGCAAATCAAGGCACATTCAGAAAACAATCGACCAAACAATGACTACCTTTTGTGTGAGGCAGAAACAAGCAGCAATGCATAATATCCTACGGGCTATCTAACAGAGGAAGAAGAAGCATTCCAAGAATTTTGTGCAGAAAACGCCCCAGAGTCTGAGCCAGGTTGGAGATCGCCCTCCCCTTCTCGAAAGGCAGAATCATCAGGTACTATTCCTAGTGGTCTTCCAAAAAAGTACGGATTATACAACACTACGCACTACTTTCAACTTGAAGATTATCACCTGGGCGAACAGTCTCAACCTCAAGAAGAGTTTCACGGAAGTGCTCAATCTGGCCAAGTGAGCATAATTCAGCCCACACAGCCTACACTTGGCTGTGATGTGGAGCTTACAGCGTTAGACAGTTTGTGGTATGATCGTTTTGAGGTTGTCGTAGATGCCTCGATTGAAGCCCTATTTAGCATATTAACATCTAATGCTCAAACTGTGCGAACGAGTGGCCCAACAGTAACTTCACCGCTAGCTATTGTTACAAAGATTGTTGACAAACGTCTTCATATACAGCTGCCACTAGCAGAAATCAAGTGTGCATTGCTCAGAGGTTATTCCCTCTATTGGCGACAACTTGGACTATTGCAAGAACTCTGCTTTGGGGAATAGGACGGTGCTCTTACCCACACTGGTCCACATATCAAGATCAACAAATTATGGATTGATGTCTTTATACATGGCCAGGGCACCTTTTTGTTGCGATTCCTACGATTTGGACAGGCACGACCATCCACACTGGAATACAAACATATCTTCTCAGGACTATCTACTTCACAAGCCAAAGCATTGGAAGGGGACCTGGTCATACTCCCGGCTGTCAAATTTGAAGATGAGAAAGTTTACAGACTTCAGGCAGGTACTTGGCTGGATGGCATGGCTACTGGCGCTATCCTGGTTTGTGAATGGGGTACACACCCCATCATTCGTGGATTTTTGGATTAAAGAACCCAGAGTCTGGCACATGTTTGCTGCATCTGCCTACACTAGCGAAACACACGAGCTCATCAAGGTTACATACCTACAGGAATGGAGATCCCCCAAACTCTTTGTTGGAGATAATCACACATGGTCCCTATCTGCCGAAATTACGACGACAACGCCAGGAGGCAATATAATCCTACAACTCTGAACTACAGGTGGGATCTTTTCCTTCTAAAATCTGCAGCCTTACATGATGGCTCATTGACTGCCCAACTCATGACTGGACCTGATCCTGCCTCCAGTCATCTACTGTACTTTACACTTGGCTGTTGGGACCCTGGTGGATGTCGATTGCTTCCAAATTGGCCATTTTGCAACCTTCCAGGTTGGGGATGGTGGACAATCTATGTGACGAAGACTCTTTGTTGGACTGGCGGTGACTTTCAGCTGCCCTTGAGTCTGGAATGCCCTACGGGAGGTTGGTGTGGAGTAACTTCGGAGGTGCACCTCCTTCCCGCCTGGTTTGGCAACACCAAAGTGTTGCCTCCCTTTGATCATTTTCCAGAGGTACTCTCACTAGCTACCCACCAAAACCCCTTGCATTAGTCACTACATCTTAATGTTGTCCCCCCTTCTCTATAATTCTACTGTTGCATATTGCCCGTGTAGTCAGCCTGCTTTTGATTTCTTGCAATCAATCCAAGTTCTACTAACCCCAATCGATATACGCAAACATGATACTATCCAACAATGGCACATCTTACGCATATATATCCCCTTCAAAAGCCACAAGATGGCCATAATCCAAATTACCCCAGCCCCATTTGCTGAAAACACAGGTGACGGTATCCTCTCACACAAAAGCACCCCTTACAACAGCCACACACTACTACGTTTAGGGGGGTTAGCGACGTCGGGACCCCGGGCGCCGCGCCGACCCCCCCCTGCGACTGCAACGTCGCGCAAGCACCCGGCCCGGGACTTGCGACGTCGGGGCGTCGCAACGCTGGCGCTCGGACGTCGTTGTGGCATCTTATGATGCCATGCCGTCGCCGGAAAGGGGCCTGACCCATTCCCCGCCAACGCGCTGGGGGGTTGCGATGCCCCGGGATGCTGCGACGTCGGGGAATCGCAACGAGGCGTCGCAGCGACGCTTTTGCGACGGCCGCGTCTATTATAGCACGTCTGGTTGCTCAAGTTCTCAAGGAATGATCTAAGTGTTGAAAGAATGTACTCATAAGAGTGCCAGTGTGTTGATTGACAGAACTGAGTTTGGTACCTCTAACCACTTCTTGGTTTGGACTAAGATCTGTTGGGTTTGGGTTTGTTGATTTTCACTATAAGCTAACATTGTATCCCTAGGACGGCCCTGTCTGGCCAGGTCTAAGTCCATCAAGGGGTTTAGTAGAGGGTTAAACTCATTTTACTTCAGAAGTTGTTGGGTGTGATCATTGTATCCCTAGGACTGCATGTGTGGTAGAAGGAGCTGTGCCTGAAATTACTGCTTTGCTAGAACAAAAGTGGGACCAATATTTTTGTACAGGTGAACATGTTGTAGTCATGGTTGCCAACGTTTGATGAATATGTGTCTGGTTGGTGTGATCACCCAATATGGATTGATAGGTAAGGTGCTTGATGTTGTGCTCAAATATTGGCAGGTTGGAAAAAAACTTGCTGGAACATGTTGTCTTATGTATTTTGGTCTATATGGCAGGAAGCGAGTGTAGCGTATTCTGCCATAGTCGAAAAGGTGGATGCAATGGAAAAACAAGTCGAGGCTCAAGGGTATGATATGATGCAGGTCTAGTGACATCTGGCATGAATGGTTCTGGTGTCACTGTATCAAAAAGATTGGCGGAGCGGTTTGAGACCGTAATTGGCGATCAATCTCAACTCTCCCCTAACCCTATCACCGATGATGGTTTGCATTTGTCCAAGTAATTCGCCATAGGGAAGGCAGGCACTGAGACAGCAATTTCGAGTCAGCCTGCCTCTGGTACAAATGAAGCTACTGATCATGACACCCATGATATGTCTGAGAAGCCTGGTACACCGGATTCAGGTATGCATGATTCCTTGGGGAATTCACATGGGGAGGATGGGACAGATGTACACATGGCTACGACATTTCAATTGGTTGTCCATCCCACTGGGGCTGATATGTTGAAGCCAGATGAGCGTTTACAGTCTCCCCCACCTCACAAGCACTTGCTAGTTTTGGATGTGAATGGATTGCTCTGTGAATCCATTCATGTTGCTAGTGGTCCAACAACTGTTCCCAAAGGATTTGTGGGGAAGTTGTGTGGGAAAAAAATGGTAGTTTTGAGACCCGGCTGTATTTTTTTTTTGCAAAAGTGTTTTGCACACCTTGAGATGGCAGTGTGGTCTTGCTGCAAAGCTCACAACTTCATTCCGATGGTTGACTTTATTTTCAAAGGGCACACTAATCTTATTTTCCAGTGGGATGCCCTTTACTGTGAAGAGCTTAGTGACCCATTGGCTAAGGGGGCTGATGCAAAGCCCATATATTTGAAGAACCTATCAAGAGTGTGGGCAGAGTGGGCAGAATGCAAGGAGGAGTGTTTTTGCATTGCATCAAAGAGGTGGAGAGCTCAAGGAGAGAGCTCTTGAGTTACTAGACTTTGCATAGGTGGAGAGCTTAAGGAGAGAGCTCTTGTATCACAAAGCTTGCATGGTTTTGCAAGGTAAGTGCTTGTATGTGCACTAAGGGTTTGAGAGCTTGGAAAAGAGCTCTTGCATCACAAGAGAAGCGTCTTGTGTGTGGAAAAGATAAACACTAGGGTTTCAAGAGCAAGCTCTAGTACTTGTTCATGGTGTGAAAGAGAAGCCAAAGAGCGGCACATGCTTGGGTTGGAAACATCATAGAATGAGTACAACAAGGGTAGCTTGAGGAGCATTGAGTAGCTCAAGAGAAGCTAAGAAGTGGTTGTTCTATCCATGGTGAAATGAAGCCAAGTGGGGTTTCATTTGGTTGACAAACAAGCAAGCGAAGGCGGCGCTAGAAGGGAGTGTTTTTGCTAGTTCTATGAGTTCTTGGATTGTTCTTGGTGAAGCAAGTGATTGACCAAGCAAGTGGCGCATGTGTGGAGCATGCTTTCCAAGTGTGGCTTCCAATTCAAGCTTGAGGAGAGCTAGAAGGTGAAGTGAGCAAGTTCATTCCTTGTGTATGAGGTGGTGCATGTTGTGGAAGAAAAGCCAAGGAGCTACATAGGCTAGGGCTTGAAGACAACAAAAGCAACCACTTGGAGAGCATCAAGAAGCTCAAGATGACTCCAAAGGGAAGCATGTGGGTGAGAATTCTATCCATGATGATGTGAAACCAAGCCTAGAGTATTGAAGAGCTTGGAGCACATGTGGGAGATCATTGGAGGTGGTCTCCATGAAGAAAGGAGATTGTGGCTCACGGCATGCATAGCAACTTCGACCATACATTAGCATGTGACAAGACAAGGAAGGGGAAGGTGAAGCTCATGTATTCATTCCCTTTTTGCTTAGGTTTTGTGGTGGATGGTTGATCAAGCAAGTGATGCTTATGTGGAGCATGCTCTTTAGGGCTTGTGACTTCAAGTTTGAGAAGATGAGCTCTTGAATAGAGGTGTGGATACACATTATGATTAATGAAGAGAACACCTAGGTCAAGAGGTGGAAGTGTGTGTGACTAGCCCATGCAAGGGAAAGCACGCGGAAGATGCATACAAAATTCAAATTCAAGCAAGGCTTGGCGCTTGTCATTGGGCACATTAGCTTGCTATGAGTTCCAAGGAGATCAAGAGGAACTTGACAATTTGGGATGAATGCATTGCAAAGTAAGATAATGCAATCTTGCATGCATGTTGGGGGGGAAGATACCATGAAGAAGGTGTTTCTTACTATACTCTACAAACCCTAGTCTCCATACTCTTCAAGAAACTGTGTATGGGCTCCCTCTGCCCAACATACACTTTTGTGAACACTGTATGGGCCCCCTCTGCCCAACATACGTTTTTGTGAACAATGTAGGGCTCCCTCTGCCCCACCATACACTTTTGTGAACAGTGTATGGATACAAGTGGAGAGACTTTGCCTACCATATGTTTTCATCAAAAGTGTATGACATCTAGGGTGTATCTGGAGGAGTATTGTCTTTGGAGGTTCTTTGGAGGGTCCTTTGAGGAGCTTTTGTAAGACACTTGAAGAGCTCTTGAAGGGGTGTTTGGAGGACTATTTGGAGGACTATTGGGGATCCTTGAAGACCAATATTTGGCAAACATTTGGAGCTTTGGAGGGCTATTTGGAGGACTATTTTGGGGTCCTTGGAGGCTAATATTTGGCGAGCTTAAGGAGTCTTTGGCAACTTGTTTGAAGAATTTTTGGGGTTCTTGAGGGCCAAGATTTGGCAGGCTTTGGGGGCCTTAGTGAGATTGTTTGAGAGACATCTTGAGGGCTCTTGGAGAGTTATTTGAGAGACCCTGGAAGGTAATTATGTCTGTTGGTCATGAGCAAGAGCGTTTAGAGATAGGGAGAGACTAGTGGGATGAGAGCATTCTGGGATTAGGAATTGCTTTAGTCTCTCTTCCTCGTAGTCTTCCACCCTCTATGTAGGCCAAAACCTTTCCGTAGGTGGAGGCAAGAGGCAGTCCGGGTTTGGGCTGGGGTGTCTTTGCAGGAGCGACACTGTGGAGTGTTTTTTTGGGTGTGGGGGAGTTACTGTCTTGATTTTCTTGTGTTTGGATTCCCCCCACACCTGCATGTTTGACTGTGCGCCATGTCAGTTTTGTGTGGGCGCTTGTTTTCATAGGAGGTTGGTCCGGATTTGATAATCGGCCAATCTTAGAGCATACTGTCGGTGGTGAGGCTGGGGTGATGACCAGTTAGACCATCATTGTTTCTCTTATGGTGAGGCTGGGCAAGCAGCAGTGGGACGTCAAGTGGAACAGGAGCTGGGAAGTCCACCCAAGATCCTGCTGCAGCACCAAGACCCGTGCCTGCCTTTAATCCAGTTGTGGAGTTCTTTGAGGAGTTGAGGAGAAACTACCAAGGGATGAGCTTGCAAAAGTTCCAACGAAGGTCTACTCAGAGTTTGAGGGAGGCTTACACTCGCATGAGGCGCTTGATAAATGTAACCCAAGGAGTTACAGAAGCTCAGGCAGTCCAGATTTGGTATGGGATCTTGGACAAGGAGCTGAGGAGAAGGGTGCAGGATGCAACTCTCCTACAAGTGGACCAACCCACCTTAGCAAATGATTTTTTGCTGGCAGAGCGGATAGAGCTCAATATGGTGGAGGAGCGAGTGGTCATGGTGGGGTTTGGTCAGGAAACACAATGAAGTGGGGCTCCTAGCCAACAACAACCACTACCCCAACGTGCTCAAGGCAACAAGGGGGCTCAGGCGAAGCCCAGGGAAGGGCCGAGAGGATCTCAATTGCAGAGGTCATTTCCTTCATTCTAAGGCCAACAACAGTCGGGTGTGACATGTTGGGATTGTAGAGGACCCCATGTTAAGAAAGATTGTCCAGAAAGAGGCAAAGGGCCGGCACAGGCAGAGCCTACACAACTACAATGTGGGCATTATGGCAAGTATGGGCATGAAGAGGCCCATTGTTATGACTTGCATCCTGAGCTACGGCCAGGCCAGTTCCAAGGGAACAATGATGGCCGAGGACGAGGCAATGTAGTCCAGAGAGGTAGAGGAGGCAGAGGTCGGGGTGGAGGACGTAACCAAAACCAAGGAGCACATGGTCAGGGTCAAGGTCATGACCAAGGCATGATGGATAGACTTGCCTAGCTAGAGCAATGTCTTGCTGCCATGGCCACTACTCATGTTGCGCTAGCTCCAAGGCTTGAGGTTCAAGCCCCAACTGCACAACCTCCTATGCCTAGGGAAGACCAGATTGGTATGGGCTTCATGTGTGGAGCCGCACTTGCAGGACCATTGCATGTGGACTCTGCAGCTGCTATCACTCGAGCAGCAATGCGTGCTCCTGAGCCAAGAGGAGCGGATGTGGATTTTGATCCACAAAGAAGGGAAGCAAGTCGGCAGACAAGGCTTCCATAGTCTTTCACATTGGCTGAGACAGTGCCAACTATGCCATCGATGGCACCCGCTCGCCCAAGTGTGTCAGAAGTAGAGCCACGAGTGTCATTGGGGAGAGTTGGTGTGGCTCGGGAAATGCCAGTGGGTGGTGCAACAAAGCAAGGTGCAGCCAGTACATTGTTGGGGGCGGCTACGGCAATTTTCCAAGCTCCATTGTTTTCTGCCACGACAATTGCAATGTCGGGGATGCGGCCAGCTGCAGTGTTTAGACTGGCAGCTGCACTCTGTGATAGTGGTGATGCATCGGCACTATCTGCGGGAATAGCGGATCAGGTGCAGTGCATGGATGCATTAGATTCAAGGGTGAAAATAGCCACAGCTGCGCCATGGCAAGCGGCAGCTGCAAGGTTGCAGGAATTGCCAGCTAGACCAGCCATTGAGCGTAGTATGGTGACTCCTGGGGTAGTCCTGGTGGACAATCAAGATGGTGTGTTTCAGTTGGGTGGCCCAGTCGGGAGGAGGTATAGGCCACTGCGGGTCTTGTTGGACTCGGGAGCACAGGCATTGATGTTGAGGAGAGCAGCAATTGCAGGCTTGGGCCTTACAGAGGCGGATTTGGAGCCTTGTCATTTCCAAATTCAAACATCTTTGGGCGGTTTAGAGAAGGCACGAGGGATTACACGCCATGAGCTCTTCATTCGATTGCAGCCAGATCATCCTACAGATGGCTCGTCATGAGAGCTAAAGCCATTGTTACGGACGCGATGTCTTATGATGTGCTTGTTGGTGGGGTTGTGTTATACCCGATGGGCTTTACTTTGGACTTTTGGGAGGAAACGACATCCTACAGGCCGGAATGGCAGTCAGGGGATGGTCGACGTGCACTGCTCCCAGTGCGGTTTATTGGGAATGTAGCGGTGGATCATAGGAACATGATGCCCACATTGGCTGCATTCTTAGGGGTGGTGAGCTCTTGGAGGGCAATAGCCATGCAGATGATAGGCCACCACCTGATGAGGACAAACAATTGGCATACAAGGCTGATTTGCTTCCTCATATGTTTGTTCATATTCCACTGTGGGGTACAGTTAGGAATTTGCATCGAGTAGCAGGCGAGTGTGTGCCAAGCATGGCAGGAGGCCTATCCATTGGTGAGTGAGGGGAGTTCAGTGACATCACCTGGACCTCCTCAGTTAGCTCTTTGGATACAGTGCCCATTACCTGGCAACCACCTGACTCAGGGATTTGTTTGCTAGACCTGTTTGGAGGCATGAGCACTGGGCTTGCAGGAGTGTTGCAAGCTGGGATTAAAGTACGCAAGTACTTGTATGTGGAGAAGGATGAGATAGCTTGACGTATTTCTATGCGCCACATCGCCTTGCTCACACACCGGTATCCTGAGTTGTTGCCTCTCTCAACAATTCAAGGGTATCAAAAGGCCTTGCCAGTAGACATTACCTTGCTGGGGGCGGATGATTTGGACCGGCATGGTGCCATTGACTGGTGATAGCTGGATGGCCTTGCCAAGACACTCTCCCGCAGGTCATAGGAACGGCTTGCATGATGCACGATCGCATTTGTTTTGGGAGATGTTGAGAGTGTTGCGTGACTTGCAGACGAGGCAAGTGCAACCTCTAGCCTATATCTTGGAGAATGTTCCTCTTATGGGGGACTCTCGGGCAGGGTTATGGCCAGTGTGCATCAGGTGCGGTCTTGGATTGGATCGGCGGTGCTATTGGATGCAGCAGCGGTGGGATCACGAGCGCATCGACCTCGATTGTGGTGGATCAATCTTGCACCACCAGAGCTGCTCAAAAGAGCATACGATTCCATTCAACGGCCACCCAATCTCACAGTTGAGGGCATTTTGGACCAAGGGAGGCAACCACAGAGGGTGCGACATGATGACCGTCCACCTCTAGCAGTGGTAAATCGAGTGGGGCAGCCACGTGCGGCCTTGCCTACGCTCATGAGCTTTCCCTCGTCTCATGTTTTTGAGACAATGGTCCTGGGTTGATTTGGGACAGTGTGACAATTGGTGGAGCCCAATGCAGATGAGCGAGAGCGGGCAATGAGATTTGCCACGGGCACTACAGCTGTGCCAGCTCTGTCAGAGGCATCACGCCGATATGTGTTGGGTCAAGCAATGGATCTAAATTGCTTGACATGGGTCATTGGCTTGTGCATGGCTGAGCAACGGAGGTTGCAGATAGTGGTGGCTACTTCTGCACTCCCATTTGGTATTGTATCCCCTCTGCCAACCGGGACGGTTGAGGCAGTGAGTGGGGGCGAGCACAGGATCATGGGTGCAAACACCCATGGCAGATGTGGGATGAGATGCGGAAAGAGAGATTCATTGGATCTCTCAAGCAGCAATATGAGGAGTGGGGAGAGCCATACACTGAGGATCAGTTGGAGGCCAAGGTGCCAATGTTTTTGAAGAGGTTGAGAATGTTTCTTCCCCAGAAGATGTTCTCAAGGTGGTTATGGCAGAGCAAGTGGAGGCTACGCCACAGTCAGATTGGGCGGACAAGGCCCAAGAGGTTGCTATCTAGCAACCAAAGGATTCGTCTCCTACCTCAAGCCTGATGTACCCAAGGTTGCAGTCACTGAGGACAATTGGAACCAGATGTTGGACCTACAGTCACCGGAGGAGAGAGACGGAGGATCCAGCGATTTCTAAGGGCTTATAGAAATTGCTTTGCCTTCGGTTTGAAGGATTTGGGCGGTTTGAAGGGTCAGGAGATTCGTATTGATTTGGCAAGTGACACGCCAATCTTTCGAAGGCCCTACCGGTATAGTGACATGGAGAGGTCATTGATCCAGTCACGGACTATGGAGTTGTTCGAAGCTGGATTGGTGGAGTTGTCAGGCGGGGAGTATGCCTCGGCAACGGTGATGCCAGCTAAGAAGGATCTATGGCAATTGGACAGAAAGAAGGATGTGTGGGGACTATCGTCCTGTGAACCATCAGACTAAGTCCGATAGATATGCCATGCCAACTCCAGAGGAAATCTTTGATGCCATTGGGCATGCAAAGGTGTTTAGAACATTGGACTTGCGATCCGGTTACCACCAGTTGCCAATCAAAGAGGCTGACAAGCAAAATATGACATTCTGGGGGATTGACCAACATGGGAAGGATTGCTGATACCAATGGCGCTTCCTACCGTTTGGGTTGAAGAGTTTCAGAGGGTTATGGATAGGATTCTCGCGGGGCTAGACTTTGCCCGGTGTTACATTGATGACATCATCGTCTTTAGTGCTACGGTTGAGGAGCATGAGAGACACCTTCAGGTGGTGTTTGAGCGCTTGAGAGCGCATGGGTTGAAATTGCATCCTGGGAAGTGCAAGTTCTTCCACAACCAAATTGAGTATCTGGGCCACATGATATACCCTGGAGGATTGGGTGTTCAAAAGACGAAGGTGGAGGCCATTGCACGCATTCCACGCCCATAGATGTTAGCAGAGTTCGTGCTTTCATGGGTTGGCAAACTACTATCGACGGTTTGTCAAGGGATTTAGCAGCATTGCAAAGGCTCTTACTAAGTTGACCAAGGTGGGTCAGGAGTAGCAGTGGGAGAAGGAGCAGGAGGAAGCTTTTGAGGAACTCAAGGCTCGATTGACTTCTGCACCTATTCTGAGGCGGCCTATTCGGGGGCGGCCTTTCCAGCTACATACGGATTGGAGTATGCTGGGGATTGGAGCAGTGCTTACATAGGTGGATGATGAGGGAAAAGAGTTCGTAGTGGCATATGCTAGCCGCTCAAACAATGATGCCGAGGCGAAGTATAGTTCCTATGAAGGGGAGTGTCTAGCTGCGGTATGGGCAGTGGCACATTTCAGATGCTACCTCTATGACAATCTCTTCACCCTTGTCACGGATCACCAACCATTGAAGTGGTTGATGGAGTCAGACAAGCTTACAGGGAAGCTTGCACGTGGGCACTTATGCTTCAAGAATACGACTTTCAGGTGGGCATCGAGCCGGTATTGTCAATCGGGATGCAGATGGATTGAGTCGTAATCCATGCACAAGCAAACATGATGATACTGGAGTTCGGTGGCATGGTGAGACAGATCAGGAGATGGTGCCAAGATGACATGCAATTGTCTTTTTGTGCATCCTAGCAATGGGAGCTCAAGCTGGTCCATCCCATAGCATTGGTCATGTACATGGTATGCATGACGATCCGGTGATCAGTGAGGAGCTTGGTGGTACTGAGGATGTGCATGAAGATGCAGCGGTGTTGGCCTACCTTTGTACTAGAGAGACAGCAGCCAGTGTGACTGCTAAGGAGAGATCGGATCCTACAACGAGCCAAGAGGTTCAAGTGGGAGGGGACTCCCCTACTCCGAGTATGGGAGGATGGACGAGTGAGGATTGTGCCTCATCCAACATAACGAGCGCGATTGGTACGCCATGAGGAGTTGGGACATTTTGGGGTGCGGCGTACTCATAGTTTGTTGCAAGGACAATACTGGTGGCGGGGCATGCACACGAATGTGCAACAGTTAGTGGCAAGATGCATGGTGTGTGATAGAGTGCGAGCTTCTTTCAATGCACCTACTCCACAATTACATCCTTAACCCATTATGGGTTTGGGCCATCGTTGGAGTCTTGACTTCGCAGGCCCATTGCCACTAACGATTCGCCATAACAAGTAGGTGCTGGTGATGGTGGAACATTTCTCCAAGTGGATTGAACTGGTGGCATTGCCTGACAAGGCAAGTGAGGTGACTGCGTATGCATTCTTAGATCGAATGCTTAGCCAATTTGGTGCTCTAGCCGAGGTACTCAGGGGAGAGAGTTCTTGGGGGAGTTTCAGGCTTTGTGTGAGCAAGCCTTGATAGATCACCGCACTACTTCTCAGGATCATCCCGAGGCTGATGGCCTGGCAGAGAGGGTTGTACAAACAGTCAAGCGAGGCTTGCGCAGGTATGGCTTGCAGAAGGGACACTAGGAGATTGGGACCTTCAGCTACCTTGGTTGGCCATGGGCTACAGGTTTAGCAAATAAGCATCACTTGCCTTGTTCTCGCCTTATTTCCTTCTCTTTGGCCAAGAGCCAGATTTGTCTGCATCTATTCGTATGGAGACTACAGTAGTTCTCAACCTTGATGATTCGGATGTGTGGACACAAGCATGTGTCCAGAGGACAAAGTTGTTCAAGAGAGTCATGCCTATGGCTTTTGAGAACCTTGCTATTGCCCAACACCGAAACACATTGAGATACGTCACTATACGTGGAGGGGGATATCGGCCAAGTGTTCGGCGTTTCCACCCTGGGGACTATGTGTATCTGCAGCAGACAGCGCCTACGACTTTGTATGTCACAGCAGGGCATGTGATTCTAAGGGTCTGGGAGGTGTTGCCTTCAGGAGTGTTGATTCTGGAGGGTCGAGATGGCATGGTATGGAAGGACCATGTGCGCAATTGTGCGCCATGTCACCTTCCATATGTGGATGGGATGATAGATCCCAACCTTGCAGTGATACCTACAGGGTTGCGTTGCATGCTATGTGGGCATGCTGGTGGTGCCGCGACCATGTTGGTGTGTGACAAATGCTCAAGGGGGTGGCACATGGATGTTTGACACCGCCACTTGAGGAGGTTCCTAGTGGAGAATGGTTATGTCCATGATGCCTTGGACATAGGTAGTGGGCATGACAATGGTGGAATTGACAAGTGATCCAAGGTCTAGCTGATGGGACCTCAACGCCATGGATACTTAATTGAAGATCATGGATTGCAGGAAGACGAGTAACGATGGGGCTACTTTTGTACCCGGCCTCTTGATCTATTGACTTTAGATACTGGGACATGTGCGATTGAAGGCCAAACGATGATTTTATTGAGATGGATTCTTGTCAGCTAACCGGTGTTAGAGGGACCTAATCACCAGCTAGGGGGGCGATTGTGGCATAGCTTTCTAGGATTGTGTGCTTAGAATGTATGGTGGACAGCGATGTATATTGTGGCACGATGCTTAGGTGCACGACAGCTGTCATGGTTTTAGTCATGGTTAACTAGAATTACCTACTTCTAGTTAACTAGGACATTTTGGATATTTATATTTGTATTTTGTGTGTTGGGACTTCATTTGGTCTCACATGCCAAGTGAGGTGTCAAACCTCACTTGGGACATGGGGATGGGTTTTTTCCCTTGTGAGTGTTGAGGAAGGCTCATCTTCTTGTAGTTGAGCCTCCATGAGCCTCTCCCACCTCCATAGCTCTAGGTATTGAGAGGGAGTGTGGTGAGGGCTTTGTAGGGTGGATTCCTTTAGCAAAGGTGCCATTGGCTTGACTTAGTTTATGTGATTGAGTGGATTCATGAGTGGAGTGTTTCCATTGTGTGTTCACTTCCATTATCTATTGTGGCATAGCTTTCTAGGATTGTGTGCTTAGAATGTGTGGTGGACAGCGATGTATATTGTGGCACGATGCTTAGGTACACGACAATGGCTATCTACTCAATGTGTTGTGGCCGTTCTTGGAGAGGGCAAGCAAGACTCCTAGTATTCCATAGTTTATGTAAGTCTAGTCCACATTTGGAATTCTTGGGTTGCTTGTGAATTGCACGAGCTCTGGGTTTCTCTTGAGTGAGCTATATAACTAGCGTATATCAGGTTGTAATGCCACTGAAGAAATTGTAATGGTTTGTGATATAGGGACCTGTGATGAAGCGGCTCCATGCTGTCAACAAGTCAGTAGAGGAGCTGGAAAGTAGCCCTCTCAAGCAGTTCTCGCAGCCGCCTGAAAGTCAACTTGGTGTAAGTCCATGACCTTGTACTCAACGTATCAATGACATTCCTTGGATATCTTTTCCAATTTTGTTTATCTGGCCATAGGAGTGTAGACTACTGTCCTTCACGTTTGCAGTATCCTTGTGGTCATAGACTCCGCATCCAGTGGGAGACCATTGTGAGGGTTTATTGCCAAGGGTAGGTATAGAAAGTACTCATAAGACCTTGTGTTTGGCATAGCCCTTTGGGTAGGTAGGTAGAGAGAAAGAAATTGAAATGTGTGTGTGTGTATGTATGTTGTTTGCTGCAACTTTTTGGCTATAGACCTTCTTGTCTACCCTTCCTTCCTCCCCTCCATCCATCCATCCATCCCTATTAGTAGCTGCAGCCCCCCTCCCGATACTTAAGTATTGTAATGCTTGGACCTCCGTAATCTAGCCTACATGGTATTTTCACTCATTATTTTTGCTGGTGGGTGCTGGGATGACAGTTTAAGGTGGGAGACCAAGTTCGGCTCCATAACGTGATGTCCAAACGGACAAAGGTTGGATTAGGGATTATATGTTCTCTGCAAGACTGCAAGGTAAGTGAGGGCTACCCTGATGTGCCAGCTGAGTATGCGGCTATATACATCAAAGAGGCATACATCACTAACGCTCCTTTACCATATCTCAACGATGTTAAGAAACACATTGTGTTGGGAAGAAGATGATGCCCTCTCAAATATCTGAAGGTCTCATAACCCTGATCTATAAAAAAGGGGAGAGCAACGTGGCTAACTTCTGCCCCATCACTCTTCTCAATTCAACATACAAAATCATAGCTAAGGCACTAGCCTTAAGAATCCAACCTTTGCTGCCAAAAATCATAAGGAAGGAGCAGACATGATTCCTTAAAGACCGTATGATACTAGATAACATTTTGCTGGTGCATGAAGCCCTTCATCGAGTTTCTCTGAATCACCAACCCTTGGCCCTACTTATGTTGGATTTTGAAAAAACGTTCGATTCTATTGACTGGACTTTCCTCTTGGGTGCTTTGGATAAATCTGGTCTTGGGGGACCTTTCTTGTCATGGGTTTCAATATTACTGCAGTCTGCTTCCAGTAAAGTATTGGTCAATGGTGTCATATCCCAGGCCTTCCTTATTTCTAGATCGGTCAGGCAAGGGTGCCCGCTGGCACCCTTCCTTTTCCTGATTGCTGCAGATTCCCTGGGACATCTCCTTGAAGCAAGGCAAGACATTATAGGTCTCCATCTCCCTTCATTCGTGCCAGAGATGGTTAAACTATCTATGTATGCAGACGACACTACTCTGCTGTTGGATAACTCGGACAGAGTTAACATAGATAGAGCTTTGCAGACCCTACAAATATTTTGCTTGGGCTCCGGCTTGAAAGTCAACTGGCAAAAATCTATGGGTCTCCTCTCCTTGCTTCAAAATCAGGCACCTGCTTCCCACTGTGATTCATGGGAGCAAGATATTGGATTACATTGGCTCCAACCAGGTGAGTCACACACATTGCTGGGCCATCAAATTGGTATAAATCTTATCCAACAGAGTAGGATGCAAGCTATGATTTCTAACCTCAAGAGATCTCTAGCTCATTGGAGTTCTTCCATGCTTTCTATTGCGGGCAGAGCACTGGTGGCCAACCAAGTGCTACTGGCCTCTACTTGGTTTTCTGCTACTGTATGGGATCCAGGTACTGCAATGGTAAAGGAGATAAAGGCCCTGATTCGAAACTTCATCTGGGGCGCAACCACGCAAACCCCAGTCAGAAGGGCACACATCTCTTGGGATCAGCTCTGCCAGCCAAAATCCAAAGGGGGACTTGGTACACTTGACCCAGCGACGCCAATAAAGGCTCTTTTGGCCAAATGGGTACCTAGAGCCCTAACTCACCGCCACAGCCCATGGAGCAAGCTGATTCAACCTTACCTTATGGGAGCTATGCCTGCTTCTTCACAGTTGTGGGCGCAGTCGTTGAGGTGGATTGTTCAAGGCAAAAACTCTCATGTGCAGCTGGGGTCTCTCCCCTGGCAATCTATATGGGCAGCCTGGCAATCAATGAGGTGCTCCCTAACCCAAAGAATCCCCACTAGTCATGCTGAGGCCATGCGTCAACCCCTCTTTGGGAATTGTAATATGAACACTAAAGTGCTTTTGCAGCAGCGACCCAAATGGGCTTTCTGGGAGCACTGTGGCTTTACACACATAGGAAATATCTGGGAACACGACCAGTACATCTCTGAAGCTGAAGTCACTTGGCTGTTTGGCACCAGACGCGTTTGGCCAGACTTGCTTCCAGAAATTCCAGCCTACATGGCTCCCTTGGTCACAGCAGGTGATGAGACCTGGTCCCTGCCCATATGGATGGCCTCAACTGTCACTAGATCGAATTTTGCAATTCTGGTTCTATCGGTGCAAGATCAGATTGCTTCGGGCATTGCCTTTGCGGCGGACCCAGAGGGTGATTTGCTGGTCAGGGGCTACGTGGATGTCAATAAAAACAGCCTACATCCTATAAGAGTAGTAGATGGTGCAGGGAACACCACCCCAACCCCAAATGGGGGTCAGGAATTTGAGTGGGCCCTGCACTCAACTTTCACCTGGTTCCTCTCGTCCCCCCCCTGGCTGCTTTGCAGTTCGACCCAGGGGAGTGGAGATGGAGGGATGACAAACAACCTTTTTTTGCCTATACTGTAAAGCTGGGTTACAAGCTACTGTGGCCAACGATATCTTTCCACTCCAGATGGGAGCAAAAGTGGGGACACTTGCATTTGTTACAAGCCAGTTGGGACCTGGTTTGGAAAGAAATTCGGAGGAAAGAAAGGCCGGCAAAAACCTCAGGCTTCTTGTGGAAGGTTGCCCACCGAATCCTGCCTGTACACGCCAAGACCCTCCTCCACAACACGATAACTAGCTTTGGCTGTCTTCAGGCTCCGTGTGTTTGCAGGTGGCTGTCCATGGCAATCTTTCCTGCCTGGTTCCAGACTTTTTTGGTTTTGCACATTTACCCTCGGCTCAGCCATGCACTTGTCACCGGCCTGCTGGGCTCTGGTCTTGTCTTATACCTGGCAGACATCGTGGTTACTTCCCTTCATCTTTTGCTACTTGTATCTCCTCTGTTTAGACTTGCACATACTGCTGCTTAGCAGCATTATGCAGCTCATTTCTGACTTAGTTCGTTCTGCCCTGCAACTTTGCTTAGAACTTCTCCCCATTTTATCCCACTCTGCAAAGAGTATCCCCCTCTTGGTCTATCGTTCTTTCTCTTTAGATAGCTCATATGCTAGGTTTCCCCCAGTTAGCCTCACGGCCTCCCTAGTGGTTTTTTTTTTCACATGATTGTGAACTGTTATTTAAGTAATTTGATTAAAAGGGCCCCTGTCCCCTTTCCTTTGAAAAAAAAAAAAAACCAAAACATTTATAAAAAAAAAAGCGAAACACCTGGGAGCGACAGCTCACAAATCAGGCCCCTTGATATAGAGAGGAGAAAATAACCTCTCAGTAACCTCGCCGTAAGGCTTTCCGATGCGACACTGCGCATAGACGGGGAGAAGAGCGTACCACACCCGTCAAGTAGGATTTGAACCCAGGGTCATCCGGATGGCACTCAGTGCACTTTACCAACTGAGCTACTGACTGTTGGTAAGAACTAGTGTTGTGCGGTTCTTGCCATATTGAAGGAACCTCCTGTTCCGGTTCCGGATCCGGTTCTTTTTTATGAAGCAGTTCCGGTTCCGGTTCCAAAATTCATGAGCAGATTCCGGTTCCGGTTCCGGGTATTTTTTGGGAAGGAACCGCCGGTTCCAGTTTCCGGTTCCGGTTCTCTATTTTTTGAATTTAAAAATATATATTAACTTTTTGATCGGTTTTTATAAATCTGAAAATGATTTGTGAATCCCCATTAGTTATATCAAATATTTTGACTATGTTGAAAAGAAACAACACAACACTCATTTACAAATTTATGAAATAATAATAATGCAATGTAAGCGAGTATAAATCAATGTGTGTAGAGTACACAAATAAATCATTCTATCTCAAACAACTCGGCCTCTGCAATCAACTCCTCGTTGTCATCTATGAGGACTTCCTCATTATTCAAAAACTCGTTCATGGAAGAGCTCACCAACACAAGAGACAAAACAACGTGTTAAAAATAAAAATAAAACCACTGCCTACGCTGCTACCTCCCCCTGCGCTGCTGCGGCCTCCCCCACACGCTGAGGCGTTGCTCCCTCCCCCGCGCTGAAGTCGCGCTACTGCAGCAGATCGCGCAGATTGAAGGTGAGAGACGATAGATCGCGGGAAAAAAAAAAGAAAAAAAAAAACCCCTAGTTCGGGAACCGGATCCGGAACCGCCACTGACCCCGTTCTGGTTCGCAGCCGGTTCCTGGAAAAACCCGTACCCGCCGGTTCCGGTTCTGGAACCGGCTCGTCCCTGCTCCCCGGTTCGGGTTCTTGGGCGCCGGTTCTGGTATCGGTTCCCAGGAACCGGAACCGGAACCGCCGGTTTCAACCCGCCTAAGCGGGTACCCGCACAACACTAGTAAGAACATGAGAAGAGGCTTGCAAGTTTTTTGGTGGAATTTTTGGGCATTAGGCACTTTGGTCCCATAATTTCCCAACAATTAGGCCAACATCTGAAAAATTCACATAATTGATTAGGCACTTTCATTTTGAATTAATTATCGCCTAAACGTTGTCCAGGGATGGTAGTTCATCCGCGGATATGGGTGGCTGCGGATGACTGTATCTATGCACGCTGTTACGCTGTTACCTTACTCCTTGCTGGGGTTTAGGGTTTAGGGTTTGAGTTCCTTTGGCACCATCGCACCTAGCGTAGCACTGCTTGAAAGATTTCCCACAGTGGGAGAGAGAGAGAGAGAGGGGGGGATGGCGGATTGCAGCAGGAGTGTTGTAAGTATGGTTCAAACATCTCCGTGTATGCGTGTGCTTCATTTTGTTGTTTGCAAGCTGCAAATATACAGTTGAGCCTTTCGTTAGAGAGTCAAGCCATTGGTTTTATTCTGGAAGGATTGTCATACAGGAGCAGGTGTGAATTTACCATACGGGCAGAGATCTGGAGATCGGCTCCAAACAGCGAGGAGCCCCACAGCATGTGACGATGAAATGGAGGTAGGTGATGATGTTGATGAGGTCTCTGAGTCCAACCCATCCACACCTCTGATGATAACTCGGCCGCGATTACTTGCTCCTGTCAGGGACTTAATAATGGAAGCCGTGGCACGGAGATATGCCAAACAGAATACTGCGGGCTTGGCCCGAGCAACATCCAATCAAAAGTTTGCTGCCGCAGAGGACAAGCACGTTGTTGATCATTTCTCATCGGTAATTCGGGGCATTGTAAATTATTACACATTTGTGAACAAACGCTCCTCGTTATGGAAAGTAGTGTCCATCTACAGAAAGTCGTGTGCTCTAACATTGGCCAGAAAGCATAGTCTTCGATCAGCTGGGGCTGCTTACCACAAATTCGGCCCAAACTTGCGGATCTCAGACAAAGGCCAGGAGATAACATCACTATACTACCCCACTTCTCTAAAAACTACAGGAAAGTTCAACGTACGATCCCGGAGATTTAGTGAGGTAAACATATTGTATGACGCTTATGACGGATCAAGGCGGGTTTGAGAGGAAGCAGACCACTCACCACAAGCATCCAAACAAGACCAACAGTGCCTGAAACATCTCCTACCAGAGTTCACATCCAATGTAGAATTTCTGGGAAGACTTGTCTCTCTTATTGAGGGAAACATGTGAGTGCAGCAGGAGATGGAAGGCACTAGACAATGCTAACAGGAAATCCTACGTTTGTATATCAGCACAGCAGTACCAGATTTTTGCACGCAACAAAGTTTGACACTACATACCAGTTCACGTTTGAGAAAGAAGTTCTTCAGTTATGGATGGCAAAACCATGCTTGTGAATTATAAACCTTTTGAGATTTTGTCACTTCAGTTTGCTGTACCCACAACCTCGACTTCAATTTGCAGAGCAAAGGATTGTTTAGTCATATCTCAAAGAACAATCGGAACCGAGTGCAATAAGAGAGTAATTTTGTATGGTCGACAATACCAGTCTATGAAATGTATGTTTAGGGGTATCATTGCCAGGAAGCAATGGGGTTGCAGTTATAGGTGTAAGTAGCTGCTCGGAAGAGGATGCATCACAGCTTTTGGATCGTCTTCTCCATGCCCATGTATTTGGTAGAGGGGGAAGGTCTGTGCTTCGAAACAAGGATGGCCAGGGATCCTGTGGGCTCCAACCAGCTGGTAGTTCTGCAAGAGAGTTTGAAGAGAAAGGAAATGGAGGCCCCTCATTCTCAAGTTGGGCCGCGTAGCAGCTCGAACTCCAACGGAAGTCCTTATATCCAAGAAGAACGCACAGGAAAGCTGAAGCATTACCATGATGAAGAGAGAGGAGTGCTTTATGCACAATTTTGTGTGGGGAGCATGGCCTCTGGACTTCCTAAAGGAGGAAAAGGTGGAAAGCTTCGCAGAAAGGCTTGAGTGTTGCGAGGCCAGCAGCTTGTGCAGTCTTTTGTTCATGTTTTCTGAAAGGTTTTGCTTTCCCACCCTCCACCTTGAAGCCCATGATTGTATTTTTTTCGCTTTTGTTTCTATATGGTGCTCAGGGCTTCATTCCATATTTGAGGGGAGATGCCAGGGGTTTCATGGGTTTTCTTTGATTCGGGTGTTTCTCTGCTGACGGACAGAATTTTTAGTGGGAAAACCCTGGTTGCATGATGTCAATGGTAGACGTTAATGTAGACCAGATTAGCATTCGGGCACAAGGACCATTGTAATATCAGACTGGTGTTTTTAAACCGGCTCTGGAAGAGTTAGCAGCCTGAGGTATAGCTGCAACTGTGTCAGAGCTAACATCCACAAGGCCCTATCAATCTGGGCACCTGCAGCCAACTCTGAAACTGTAATTTTTCTTATGGAAGCAACACCACCTTAATCCTAGTATTCTGATGGCACCACCATTTGGATTGGGAGATAAGGAACAAGTCAAACAGAAAGATACAAATTTTGGCTTTGATCCAACATGTGTTTTCCCCTCAGCCTAATGCCAAATCATCAGGTCTAACTCTGTTACGCCTTGTTCCCGCTCCCGCTCAAACTGAGTGCGGGGTCAATGGCCACAAGGCTACGGCAAACAACGTCTTATGAGTACAATCTGTTTGCACAGTAGCTGGAAGTTCTTGGAGAAGTTGGAAGCCAACTGTATGCATCTTAGTAATCATCTAACCTCAGTTAGTGCAGCTCCAAGCAAAGTGAAGTCAGATTGCTGATCATGGAGGCAAAGATTGTTGATTACAGGCGTACGACATCATCCCGTGTCTCTAGCCTCCAGCAATGGCTCAGGAAGGAATGCAGGTGCCACAGTGCGGCAAGCATCGACCAAACCTCTTATGTCAGGTTCAGCCCCCATCTTGTTTCATGGGCAGTGTAGACCAGTTGCTCTGTTTGTCTGCTTGGATGATTTTCCACAGCCACCAACTGTAGGCACCTCTGTTCCTGTCTCCAATGGATCTCGTTCTGATGACGCATCAGAGACCACAGGGGCTTCTATGAGTATGCAAACAAGGTCTGAACATTAGAGTCTGACTTGTTCAAATTGTGCAAAATATGTCCAGAATGGATTCCCCTTGGATTTTCACAGGAACAGTTCATCCAACCTATACTGATGTCAATTGGGATTTTGCTGAGAGGGATGGTCTTTTGGCTCTGCTGCAGGGAAGAACAGGTGTCTATTAAAGCCACATTCAAGTGGGGTTGTATTTCTGCTTGCCTGTGCCTGTGGGAGGTCGAGGCGGCTGAGAAATGACCCTTTTGATTACGAGAGTGCAAATGTAACCTTCTTCCAGTTTCCCAATTGTGAGAATTTGTTGCCCTTTCTGGCTATGCAATCTAGCGACAGCGACAGCTCCCTCGGAGGGTCGGCTTGGAGTCTTGTCTCTCTCTCACTCTGCACCAGACTGAAATTTTAATTCAGGGTGGGAATCTTGAGGGTGAGCCTAAAGCCCTGGCCCTGTTGGAGTATAATTGCTGAGCACACAGCAAGTTGATGGTTGTGCAAAGGGATATCTTGAAAACCCGAACTAATTATCTTTATTTTAGGTGAGTCATGCCACTGGAGTGAGCCCCTCACAAAGGTAGCATCTATTTCTTGCCCTACTAGCATGGTGGTCAAGCATGGAATATTGCAGGGGGAAGATTCAATCTGAGGTCCTTCCTCAGTTGGAGACATGGAACCGAGGAAGGACCAATTTCAAAACCTTCCACTGCTCGAAGAAAACTATTCCTATAAGGGAGTAAGCTAGGGCAAAACGTTAGATCACAGCCATGTGTTTCTGCAGAAGAGTAATTCTGATGTATGTGTGTAATTTCTCCAAGGACTTGACTTTAAATTCAACACTATGATAGTCTGGTCTTTATGGCCCATACTTCACTGTGCTTGACCATAGCTGGGTTCTCTTGTTGCTTTATTCTGTTCAGGCTCTGCTTCAATCTGTGGACTGCAGATTTTCATCAGCTTCTTCCTCTTATTTAGCCGCAATCTGTGGATTTAGCGCGTGAGTGAGTTCTGCATCGAGCATCCGAAACCAATCATCTGAGCAGGTTGCATGTTATATTTGCTTGGTATAGGTCGCCCTCCCAGCTTTAAATCTTAGTTATTTTTCGGACTAGCTTCTCTTGTTGCTGCCACTGCAGCGCACCTGTTCTTGCCAGCTAGCTGAGGCCTAGAAGGTGGAAGTACTACTTCCTAGTTTCGTACTTAGTCATTTCTTCAGACAAGGTTCACATCTTGCTGCTGATGCAGCGCACCTGTTGTTTTCCTAGACTATTCAGGGGTGCTAGTTATCCACTTTCCAAGCCTCATGGCCTCCTGTAATAGATATTTTTTCCATTACCCATCATTCAGTATGAATTGCAGGGCTCATGTTCCCTTGTCAAGAAAAATCAACAACATGTGTCTGAATTGATCCACGGAAGAAATTCAAGGACAACATGAATCAGTCAGTGTTCAAGTTGCTTGGTTTCCAAACTGTTTGATATGGACAGATAGTTACTCCAACCTAAGTGAGTGAGTGCTCTATGCTGGGATGTTGCCAGAGTAATAAGCACCTGTGACAAGAGTTTTGATGTCAGAAAGGAGTTTGCTAAGCCAGAAGGTCAATCAAAGACCTACCAAGACTCTCATCACTCTCTGAGTAGCCTATCATCCAACAGGCCCCAGGGACAATACCCAACGGTCTATTCGTGATTGGCGCCTTGTGTCCACAATTGTTACTTTCCCGCGCTCCTCGAAACCCCTCCTCGCAGAATTTCAAACGCATGGATCCTCCGCAGGTTGCCATTCTGGTGAGGTTGCAAGGATTTCGGTCTGTTGCATTTGATGCCGAGCAAGGGAGGTAGATGCAATCGGGCTTGTGTCCCGTAGTGATGTTGGTGTTGCTCACTTGGGTTTGAATGGCTTTCTGATTGGGTTTGACACATGCAAAGTATGGCGCCGACGTTGGGGTGGGGGGTGGAGAGAAGACGGTGGTTGCAGTGCGCTCTCTGGCAAGTAGCTGTGTCGTCTATAATATGGGTACTGAGGGAATCCCTGTTTACCACGGAGGCTGTCGGGAACAGGTACTTGCGAGGATTTGTCCTGGTGCCCTCTCTGTGGACTTGCTGTAGGTGCCTCATCTTTCAGGCAGCACAGCTGTTGTTTCTGCTAGGGGAGTGGTTAATTACGGTGCCGCAGGAGAAGGAGCTTGCCTCTTTGTCGGATGTGCTCACGGGGGTCTTGAAGCTTGCATGGAAGGCAGTGGTGGGGTCGCCGCTGGGGGGAGATGGTGCAAGGCTGGTTGAGAAGATTAGGGCAACAAGAGATCACCTCTTGTTTGCATTTCTATGCGGCATTTCTGGCTTTATGTCGCTTTTCGCCCTCACCTCTTCAGTGCATCCAAAGTTAGAGGATGCAGGCCCCTATGATTTTGGCCTGCGAGGAGTTGCTGTGGGCCTCTTCTACGCCTTCCTGCATGTCTATGAGAAAAAGTCTACCCTCTCGTTTCCAATCATTCAGGTCACAATTTTCTAGCTAAGACACGGGGCACTGTTTGCAGTTTAACATGCGGGGATTATGCTCCGCAATTCGGTTTTACAAAGTTGTTGTGCAGTGACCTGGTCTGGTTTTTCCCACGATGGTGAAGGTCTGAGTCCATGATAATCCGCTGTGCTTTAGTTTGCCATCCAGATCCCTTGTTATGGCAATCTTCATTACTCGTTGCTTGTTTCAAACAAAAATAGGTGTTCAATTGTGCACCCAGCGGACCCCTCTGTGAATTAGAATTTGTGTTCTATTGATGGGTGTAATTTGGCTTTTCCACTCAATGCTCGGTTGTCCAAGGCCCCGAGGTATATGTCGACTATACCTTGGAGGACTTCGGAATATTTTTCTTCCCCTCTAAATATCAGGGAACCCTCTAGTACTTAGGAGGGTGTGATACTCAGATTATCAGAATTTGAAAAGGTCGCTCACAGTCCTTGTCTGACTGCTTGCAGAGGAGATTCTTCTTCAGCCTCAAAATGGGAATCCCTCGAGCAGTTAAAATGGGTGTGAAGGTGGCTATGGCTGTGATACCAATTGCAGAAATTTCCGTTAGTGTCTGTCATGCTAAGTTGGGCCACTCCATTGGAAGCATTATCCTAAGCCAACTATCCTCTTGGATGTGGCATCAAGTTGTGTTTGTGGCAGGGGCTTTCTGTACGATTGTGTGCTGGGAACTCTGCCATCATTTGATCCAGGTACACATCATGGATTTTATTTCTGAGTGGTTCCATTGGAGTAGCGGAGAATCTGCACTCCTCTTTGAACTTTGAACAAGGGAATGATTGATGTGGAGTTAGCCCGCTCTTGGAGATGAGTGGGAGTCAGGTTGCATTTCATTTTCACTTGCATTAGTCTGTCGTAGCTGCAGCATTCAATGTTTCCATGTGTAGGCACTCGTCAACATGCTAAGCTCCTTTAAAACCTAAAATCTCCTTGTCACTGGTAGGTGAGGGACATTGAAAAGTTAAGCAGGGGGAATAAAAATATAAGCTATGCCATTGTTACTTCAGATTTCTTGGGTATGCTACTGCTGTTTGTAGTGACACTATCGTGGGTCTTGTGGGCCACCAACGCATGTGCCTGGAAACATCTAGTTTCTTCCGAAGGGTGAGGGTGAAACACCTCTCAGATCATTGGATGCACCAATCTTACTGTATCAATGCCAAGTATCCTGACATATATCCTGTAAAACTGCCATGAAATTAGGTGATTCTCACATGGCGGCACATTTTTGCTCCGGCTCTTGGCTCCGCTGCTGCAGAATCACAGCCCAGTGAGCAGTTGTTGGTGGTGTTAGAGGAGGCAGACAATCAAACACTGATTAAGCACCTTGCAGCCTTTGATTTGTGTATTGTTTGTGAAAGCAATGTGGACACCTGGCGGAGGGCAGCTTTCTTTGAAGAGACAGGGGAAACTTATAAGAGAGTGATTGGGGCATGTTTGAGGCCACTGGACGATCTGACGTTCAGGCTTGCAAAAGGTTTGGAGACCTATGAATCAGAGAAGGCCGGTGATTCCTTGAAGAAACAGATGCAACTGCCTGGGGGTGATGAAGGATCGGGGTCACAAGGTGGCACCAGTAAAGAAATCTTTCGAGACTTTCAGGTGGGTGATCTTTATCTGGTGGATCTGAGAGAATTATGTAGATATCTTCTCCATGGTCCAATTCTCCATGTAAACTGAAAGCTAAAAGCCTTGGAATGTGGAGAACTTTGAAATTTTGATTATGTCCATTAAGTTGGAGTTGAAGCTGTGAGTAAGGGAATGCTAACGCCGTGGTGAGTTGGTGGTTAGTGTACTCTGCCTGCTTTTACTGTGTCTGTGAAAGCTTAGGATCAGCATGATAGACGCCCCATAGGAGCCTTTGCCATCTCCAAGTTTCATTCAGATGACAAATCGTCAACGACATTTTTTCAAATGGCTGACTGCAGATATTTGGTGTACTTGATCTCCAGCTCTGTGCCTGGTGTGCACGAAGTGCTGCATGCCTCACAGCAAGGTCCCGGACTGAGGACCGATATGGCGTTGCCCAATTGAGTGGCTGTAACGTAGCCGTTCTTTCCTCCCTCTTGTCATGCCTGCTGGTGGTTGAGGTCTACCTAGGGCGCCGCAGCGCTTCAAGAGGGGCAGGCTTGGCAGGGCCTAACAGCATAAAGTGGACGATGCCATCAAGAGGGGCCTACATGGATGTCGGTCAACGAAGGGGCTTTCCTTTTGCGAAACGTACGGTGATGCATAAGAAGGCATATGCCATGGCCGATGTGCTGCGCATCTCCATCTATCAAATTGTGTCAGCGTTTGGGGAGGTAATGGTGGTTGGGTCAGTGGGTTTGAAAGGCTTTGCGATTGCTGAACGAGATTGGATCAGCCAGAAGAAAACCTTGTACGGGACTCATGATATGCATTTACAAAAACTGGAAACATTCTTGGACTATCGAGTGGGTTAAGTCTCCTTTGGCTGGATCTTTTCATTTCATCCCCGACCCTAGAAAGTTGTCAATTTTGGTAGATGGGCTCAGACACATTATACTTCCCAAACACCATTGAACAAATGTATACAGAACCCAAAGCTATGAAAGTAGTGTGCTCCCTAAAAAGCACATTTGTGAATAGAGAGAAACATACCTGCAAGTCAGCAAGAGGTTAATTCTAGGTTCTTTCAGGTTAGCGAATTATCTGGTTCTTCACTCAGGCAAATAGTAGGCAGCATGTTATCTTTAGGTGGACAGATTGAGATTGTGGTGGGACAGTGTACTTTATCATGAACTGTATGCACAAAGGCATAACCTGATCACCATACTTTCCTTTGGGTCACAGTGATTCTACGGCTATGTAATGCAGATGTCTCTGCTTCAGCATTTTGTTCTCACTTTTATGTACAAGAATGCTTACGTTCTTCTAAAGCTTATCTCACATAGAAAAATCAGATGTCAAATCAATAACGTTGAAAACAAATCAGACAGAGCAACAACAGGTTGCATCCTCTCAAAGAGAGGAGGCTAGAACGAACAAGAACAACAATGCTGAGAAGATATACAGTTCAGGATCTTCCATACTGCAGTTCATTCATTCCCAAATGTTGACACTTGATGCTTGTGTAGTAGAGGTGCTTGCTTCCACATTTCACCATATTAACATTTTTACCTTTTCAATTTTATCATTTTCATATTCTTATTAGACTCTCTGTTGCCAAATGGTTTGTCAGAATATTGTCGCATCATAGAATGTATCAAATATCTCAGCAAGTGTGGATGCCCCATTGCTGGATTTTGATTTCCTTCAATTTCTTCAGTGCTTTTACGAATTTGAGCCCCAGTAAAATCATCCTGATGTTGCTCTGTGCAAGCTACGGTGTGTGAATGTGGCACTATGCCTTTAACATCGATAGTACTAACCCTCTTTCCTTTTCCACTAGCATTTGAACATGATTGCACACCTCACCCTTTCTCATGCATTTTATGATCAAAAGGTAAGACACTCTTAACACATTCATGGTTTCTCTGCCTCTTGAAGGTGTGCCGGTGAAGCCTTCGGCAAGTGATCCTTCCCCCTTTTAACTTTCCTCTCACCATTTCCAGACTCCCTTGTGAAATCATCTCGAGACTGCTAAACTTCCATCATCAGATTTTTTACAAACACATCATTACCATCGCATGTGTGCTACCTTATCCGCCAGAATCCAGATCAGTGTCACACTGTTGGAGGTCATCATGCCCTTGACTCTCGTCGTGGCTCAAGAGCAGTTCTATTTGAATTTTTCAGCATTGATTGTGAATGCAACTTCCTCATACTTCACCTTGAATGGAAGCTTCGTCCCTCCTAATCCCACCTTTACCCAAAATCTGTCAGTAAACAATGAGCCCTAGTTCAAACATTGCAAGCACCGTCAAACAGGTTTTGGGATAGACAATGTCAGCCATTCCATCTGGCAGGAAAAGATTGCCCACGTTACTTCAGTGGACATCTTGAGCTCTTAATCTTAGGCAGCAGCATGATCGAACGTCTACTCTTAACTGCATGCTGTCAAGTAACAAGGAATTGCTTCTGCTCAATTGCCAAAAGAAGCCACTATCTTTCTCTCTCAAGTAGCACTTTCATCAAGCTCAGATCTATGGCATAGACTGAAAAGTCCAAACAAAGTCCAATACAACCCACAAGTTTAGGGACCACATTTCCACCCTGCAGCTGGAGGCGTAAGCAGATAACTTTGGGTTCCTGAGAAATCACAGCATGAGTCTCCAGACAACCACTCTGTTTTGTGTTGGAGAAATCAGAGGACTCGGAGCCCAGGAAAAGGAAGCAGGCAAAATCTAGCCAACCATTAAGGCATTAGAGAGACTCAAGCTGTTGCGCATGGTATGCCGCCCGACACCCCCATTACCCTTGCGCATCATTGTAACAAACTCGTTGTAATCTATGCGCCCATCATTGTCCTGATCAACCTCGCGAATGAGGTCCTCAACACTTAAGTCACCCATATTGAACTCTATGCATGCTTGCTGGAGCTCATCAGTGGTGATGTAGCCGCTGCCATCCTTATCAAAATAAGAAAATGCAGCAAACATGTTCTCCTCGCGCTCGATCTTGTTCAAATGTAAAGTTGCAGCTACAAATTCTCCGTAATCTATGGTTCCATCCCTGTCAATATCAGCTGCATCCATGAGGTCCCTAATGTCTGCATCCTTAAGATTGGACCCAACTCTTTCAAGGCCCACTTTCAACTCCTCAAAACTAATTGTACCACTATTGTCTGTGTCTATCATCTTAAACATCTCTTTCAAGCCCACAATTTCCTCCTCTGACAGAGTCTCTGCAATAACTCGAATAGCAATCTTCTTTATTTTGTTCATGTCTGAGAACTGCTTGAGTCGTGTCTGCACCGCCGAGTCAATAGGCTTATCTGGTGCCACGCCATGAACGCAAACCCACGGATGGCTCAAGACTTGATGAGCTTTCATGCGCCTCCTAGGATCGGCGTTCAGCATCCAGCGAATCAAATCCTTGGAGGTTTCAGAGATTTTCGGCCAAGGATCCGATTCAAAATCCAGCTCCCCTCTCAGCACTTGCTCAAATATGCCTTGCTCAGTCTCAGCCCAGAAGGGTGGAACTCCACTAAGAAGAATGTAAAGGATCACACCCGCACTCCAAACATCAGCTTCAGGGCCGTAGTGTTTGCGAAGTACCTCTGGGGCAACATAATATGGGCTACCCACAACATCGGTGAACACCTCACCAGGTTTAAAGAAAACAGACAACCCGAAATCTGTAGCCTTAAGGGCTGCATCCTCGTTCTTGTTGAGTAGAAGGAAGTTTTCAGGCTTCAAGTCCCGATGCATGACTCCGAGTGAATGGCAAGCCTCAACCACACCCACAATCGTCCTTATCAATTCCGCAGCTTTTGCCTCGCTGTAATGCCCCCTCTGAATGATGCGGTCAAAGAGCTCCCCCCCTGCACACAGCTCCATTACCAGATGTACCGAAGTCGAATCCTCGTAAGCCCCCTTGATGCTCACAATGTTGGGGTGCCCCGACAAGTGATGCATAATGTGCAGCTCCCGCCTCACATCATCAACATCCTCTTGTGAGATGAGCTTTCGCTTGGCAATCGATTTGCATGCATACTCCCTGTTCGTGGTCTTCTCAACGCACAGATAGGTAGTGCCAAATTGGCCTTGCCCCAGCTTCCTCCCAAGCGTGTACAAATCCTTGAGATTCTCAGTCTCCCTCTGCAGCACTGACGCAGTCAAGCTCTGCCCTGGTATCACCTTCACCTCCCCGCCTTTCTTCATGGCTGCAATCACCCCCCCTACCTGTTTAGTCTTCGTGGGATGATTATCTGGAATATCCCTGGTATTGGATGCAACCCCAACAACATGAACTTGGTTGGCGATCGGAGGCTTTTGCTGTGTAATGTCAGGCTCAAGGTGTCCCTGTGATGTTTGCTGACTACTGTCGTGGTGATCTCCTGCCTGCGAATCAGGAAGGGACTGACTGCGGGATGTGGAACTCTGAGCCAAGGGCTCTATGACGCCCCGGAAAAACCTCTTCTTTGCTGCCCCAAGACATGTATTGCCCATTTAGAACGCTGTAAATTCCATCGTCGCCACTCTTTATCCCCAAAGCCAGGACTTGCATACAAACCCCCCCCCCCCCCCCCCCCCTCTCTCTCTCCCTCTCTCTCTGGCCTTGACAAAAAGACGTCTCCGTATATACAAGAATTTTACAGAATGCTGCAGTCTGTACACAGCCACCCGAGCAAAGATTGGCTACCAACTCAGGACCTGTGATCCTCCACACCTCAACGTCGTTTGTGATATAAATCCTCCTACCAATGCGCAACCACCATGCCTATCATACTAAAAAAAAAAAAAGGGGGGGGGGGGGGGGGGGTGTGAAGCCACCAGGCGCCAAAACAAATCTGTGCCTCTGCACAACAATTAGAGGCTTCCCTCACCCCTCCTCCTCTCCTCCTCAGTCTACCCCGCCAGATTGAGCAAATGGAACATTCTCTGTTCCGATCCCTTATCTCCGAGATCCCACTCCACAAAAACTAAAAATAAGCAGCAGCACCGCCCACAAGGTGGGCCCTTCCCTTCGTCTCTCTCGTCTCCGTGAGGAAGAGTGAGTTGGCAGAGAGCCATGGTGGCATGTGCAGCCCACCCGCGGCGGCGTTGGACTCGCCCAGGTCACAGCCTCGCTTCCTCTTCTTCATATTTCCACCTACTCACTCCCCACATGCTGCATGCCGGTTGGCATGTTAATCACCCTCTATATACTACCAATATACCTCCCTGAAGGTTATTCCTATGCTACCACCGTAACCTGTCACAGGTTGTCCCCTCCCTAACATGGATCACACTCTCCCTCTTGAGTACCTCTGGGAGGGTTGTTCCTGGTATGCTTTCTTCTTACTGTCTGAAAAGCAATTCTAAATTCGCATACTAGTGTTGCTACATAAAAGAAAGGGGTGTTCCCAGTTCCCATCAATTTGTGCACACTGATGACAGCAGCAACATAAAAATTTGCTGGCTGACTTTGACTCTTCATGGGAAGAGGTGACAGCATCTGCAGGAGGACTTTGCTGAATTGAGAGTGGAATGGAACAACTCCCTCTCTGCATGCTGGGAGTTCATTCAGCTGAAGGGGATGGCTCTGAGGTGAATTGGCGACACCGTAGGAGCTTCCGGATGCAAATCCAAAGCTCAGCTTTCTTATGATCAGCCTAAGCGCAAGAGGGGTAGTTTTTAGGACTCTTTGCATGCTTCTTGGCTTCTCTCCAACTCTGTTTCTCCAGAGGCAGTGTCACTACTTCTGCCTTCGTGGCTTTCCACCAGGTTAATTTTTCCTGATTTTTGCTGACCTGTTTTATCAAAATTAAGGGCCTCTGTCCCCTTTCCAAGAATAAATAAAAAATAAAAAATAAAAAAATATGTGGAATATATAATGAAACATTGTGCATGTAAATATTTTTGAATGATAATACTTACTCTTATATTTATATTTATATATATATATATATATACATGTGTGTGTGTGTGTGTCCAATATGCCTGTATAACCCTGGTATACATTGTTGGTTTGCTATATTTGTCCAAATGTATCCCCCTACTAGCATTGGAAGTTAGGTAGCGCGTGAGCATGCTCACGCTCACGTGTGCACAAGGGCATATTCCACAAAATTTCCCCTGCGAAACTCATTTGGCGAAACTCAAACCTACGTGAAACTATCATATAAAGAACACGTAACCCCTATCTCCGAGCATGTTACCCTATATGCATGGGGTTTTTCCCATAACAGGCGCGACAGTGTGCGGTGAGGCTTGAACTGAAATTGCAGGTCTTCGCCCATGGCTGATTTCTCACGTAAGGAATACATACCGCACAACCTGATAATTTCGCAGGGCGAAACTCTGTACCAACCAGCATGAGAAGAAATGAACCGTAGCAGAAATTAAATGAAAGCCACTATTAAAATATCCACCCACTTGTATTTTCGCAAAGCAAAACCCTCTCCTCTCCCAACTATAAATACATTTGAACAGTGGCATTGGCAATGCGAAAGTTATCCCTCCGTTGAGGTTTTGTAGAGTGCATTTTGGATTTTCATGAGGATGAAAGAACATAAATAATATTCGAGAGATGCCCAGCGAATATTTCACAGCTAATAATGCTGTTCTCACGCAACAAAAATCCCAGGAAAAAACATCAAATTGAATAACAATTCAGCACAAGAGCACAAATCAGAAGAGATGAGGTTGCGAAACCTTATTGCATGTAACAGGGAGGTTCATAGTTCAAATTGTGTTGGTACATATATTCTCTACGGAATGTTTCTATGTGAGATCCTCTATATCTTATCTATAATACACATGCTCACAATAATCAGATTTACAATTGCAATATGCATATGTGGACTAACTTAATCCCAGAAACTAATTTAATTGAACGAAGATTATGAACTACGTTCACTTATCTGTTTGATGACATTGGTTGGAAATAGCTGAGCTTAAATTAAGTGATCTGCATCTCTTGAGAAACGTGCATTTCGTAAGACCATTAAAGTAGTGCAACTCTTATTGACTTCATTCACGATAACCATACTGATGTTGGGGAAGAATGAAAACTCAACGTTATCTTTTGCGGTCAATCGCAACGAGGCCAACACTCCCACTCTTACAGTCACCACAGATTTTTAATATGGACATTACATTGGATAGCCTCTAAAACTAAGGTCTGGCATGGTAGCTCTGTACAAATTTACCTGATTCCAACCAGGAAACCCTTGATCTCTCCGGAAAGCGGTCCGAACCTGCGAAAACAAATATCTTGGGGTGAGTCTCTTGTTAAAATCATACTGAAATGAGTAGACCAACCTCAAAAACGAAAAAACTCATATGGTTGGTAAAACTTACTCACAAAGACCCCTCATCCGAAGTTGCAGGTTTCTCTTCGCCATCTTTCCCTTCTAGAATATTCTCCATAAAAGCGAAAGATCCAGATCGTGCATTTTGGCTATCCATATCTCCGTCATCCCCGCTAGCAGGATGTGCCTCCAAACGAAGCAATACGCTGGACACCAACTCCGGGTCTGCCTCCAGCGCGCAAAGATTTATGTCTGACATGCGAGCCGCGACCATAGAGGCCCCTACGAATCCAGGGAATTCCACAATTGAGACAAAAAAACTCTATTCAAATACACATGAAACAAAAAAAAATGTTTCAAAGACAAATGATATGTATACATGTTCCTGTAGTGAAGTCGAACATATAGCCCTCCAACGGGGAGCAAGTCTCCATCAGAATTTGCATGAAATTGGGACTCTTCTCCTTCGATCTTCGCCAATAACCTCCACCGTTGAGCCTCTCTGTCGTGATCTCAGTAGGCACGTGATTAAATATCACATTGTACTTGGCAGGGTCGTACGGAGAGTCCACGAAATCTCCCTCGTCCAAGAACGTAAATTTCGATTTTGATTTGACAAGGCAGAATGCCGAGAACACACGAGCCTGGAGGTATCACAAGTGTTAGAAAATGGCCTCACAAAGTCACTCACATTGACCTTATGGCATCTAATACCATACAAATCCAATCCCGAATGAGAACTAATTATCAAAACCCATCCATCAATACTTTCGCAGTGCGAAAGTGTAGACGTGCATGTATACTTGGAAAACCCAACCAACACTATAAACAAATGGCACTAACAAATCCACTGTTGTATTGGATTTCAGGCGTGAGAAGCCAAACAGGCACAAGAAGAATGGAGAACAAGTACGAACCATTCCACCCATTGCCTCAGGCACAACGCTGTTGTTCTTCGGCATTGCGAGAGGCTGGGTATTGACCACAATCTGGACAATGACGAACAACCTGAGAAAACATGGGAGCACTATGTTGGAAAACAGCTCCATAATTTACATCTTGACTTGTAGATAAAGTTAGAGACATTAAAAGTAAATCTCTATTTAGAGAGGCTTTTGTCTCTTAAGGTTAAAGCTAGTTCATTATGAGACTACTTAACATATATAGTAAAAGTAGGTCTAAAAGGCAAGTCTTAGTGATTGCTTTTAGCCTAGCTAGAACTATATAAGAAGCTCGGGGGTGAAGCCACATATCAGTTGTTCATGTTGTGTGCTTCTATGGTTGGGTGGAGAGCTTCTATACAATCCTCTTTTGTTGTTATATCTACGTTTTTCAACATGGTATCAGAGCCTTGTTGCTAGAAGGTGACTGTAGTTTCATGCTAGATAGAGGAGGTGCTACGAGATGGCAGCGAGGACGTGATCAAAGGGAGCTCCTAGCCAAAGCAATTTGGTCCACGACCAGTGATCAGTAAAAGTCTGTGAGTTTGCTGATTGTCAAGTATAAAGTCTTAAATACTGAGAAAGGAAAGACCTAATGGCAAATTTTGCTCATGGAAACGCATTAGATATAAGAGTAGAAAATCGGTTTAATGGAACCAACTACCAATCCTGGAAGTTTAGAATGGTCCAAATGATTCTTCTAGACAAATACCTGTGGGGATTGATTGATGGGTCATATGTAAGACCTAATGATGCAGTTGGCCAAGCTTTATGGGATAGAAAAGATCAGAGGGCTAAGGCTAATGTCATAATGAGCTTGAGAGACAATCAGATGAATCTAGTCATTGATGCTAAAAGTTCCAAAGAAGTTTGGGATAAACTAGCAGCTATTTTTGAGACGAAGGATGTAACGTTGCAAGTGATTGCGACACAGAAGTTCTATGGTCTGAAAATGACCAAGACGGATTCAGTCGAACAACCTTTGAGTTTATTCAGTGTCTTAAGAGACGAGCTGAAATCTGTGGGAACTGTAATATCTAATGAACGAACAGCAGTAGTGCTGCTAGCGACCTTACCTAAATCCTATGACAGTTTTGTGGTATCCTTAACATGACAAACCAACTTAACAACTGAGGTGGTCATAGGTCTTCTCCTCAAGGAGGAGAAACGAAGAGGTCAAGGGGCATCTTTTGTAGACAAGGCTTTGTTCATCGGTACATCGTTTGGCTAACTTTCTCACATACAAACTTATATCTCCTTCCCAGTATTCTTGGGAGATGATAGCAAACACCGTCATTAGTGGAGAAGGTTCAATCTCACTTCTGATAAATCAATGAGATATTCGAGAAGTACAATGTGTACTATACGTACCTTCCTTAACCAAAAACTTGTTGTCAGTGAGGAAAATAATTGATGCAGGATATAGAGTGCTATTCCAGAAAGAAAGCTGCTTCATCTCAGATAACAAAGGTCAAGTAGTAGCATAGACAATGGTCTATATAGATTGGAGAATCAAAGTTCTAGTGCTCTTGCAACCTATTCACCAGGGACAGGATCAAGACTAGTCATGTCAGAAACTGAGTTATGGCATAGACGATTGGGACATGTGAGCATCAATAAGTTGAGACAGATGAAACAGTCAACTTCTTTTGTAGAAGAACTGTCATTGAAAGATGTCACCAACCTTGATTTCTGTAAAGGTTGCATAGAAGGGAAGCAGCATAGAACTCAGTTTCCTAGTGATGGTGGACGGAGAGCCACAAACATTCTGGAAATCATACATTCTGATGTATGCGGACCAATGCAAACTAAGTCCTTTGGAAGATTCTTACAAAAATTCAAGGAGTTCAAAGTATTTGCAGAGAAACAAACAGGAAATGTCCCGAAGATTCTCAGATCCGACAATGGAGCTGTCATGTACCTAAGCATCGTGCCACAACATACATCGCTGTCCACCATACATTCTAAGCACACAATCCTAGAAAGTTATGCCACAATATCCACCCTACAAAGCCCTCACCACACTCCTTCTCAATACCTAGAGCTATGGAGGTGGGAGAGGCTCATGGAGGCTCAACTACAAGAAGATGAGCCCTTCTCAACACTCACAAGGGGAAAACCCATCCCCATGTCCCAAGTGAGGTTTGACACCTCACTTGGCATGTGAGACCAAATGAAGTCCCAACACACACAATACAAATATACATATCCAAAATATCCTAGTTACTAGAAGTAGGTAATTCTAGTTAACCATGACTAAAACCATGATAGCTATCGTGCACCTAAGCATCGTGCCACAACATACATCGCTATCCACCATACATTATAAGCACACAATCCTAGAAAGTTATGCCACAATCGTCCCCCTAGCTGGATTAGGTCCCTCTAACACCGGATAGCTGACAAGTATCCATCTCAATAAGATCATCGCTTGGTCTTCAATTGCACATCTCCCAATTTTCTAAAGTATATGGATCAAGAGGTCGGGTGCAATGAGAGCCCCATCGTTAGTCACTTGCTTGCAATCCATGATCTTCAATTGAGTATCCATGGCGTTGAGCTCCCACCAGCTAGACCTTGGATCATTTGTCAACTACACCATTGTCATGCCCACTACCTATGGCCAACGCATCGTGGACACAACCATTCTCCACTAGGAACCTCCTCAAGTGGCGGTGTCAAGCATCCCATATGCCACCCCTTTGAGCATTTGTCACACACCAACATGGTTGCGGCACCACCAGCATGCCCACATAGCATGCAACGCAATCCTGTAGGTACCACTGCAAGAATGGGATCTATCCTCCCATCCACATGTGGAAGGTGACATGGCGCACAATTGCGCACATGGTCCTTCCATACCATACCATCTCGACCCTCCAGAATCAACACTCTTGAAGGCAACACCTCCCGGACCCTTAGAATCACACGTCCTGTTGTGACATCCAAAGTCATAGGCGCTGTTTGCTACAGATACACATAGTCCCCAGGGTGGAAACGCCGAACACCTGACCGATATCCCCCTCCACGTATAGTGACATATCTCAATGTGTCTTGGTGTTGGGCAATAGCAAGGTTCTCAAAAGCCATAGGCATGACTATCTTGAACAACTCTGCCCGCTGGGCACATGCTTGTGTCCACACATCCGGATCATCAAGGTTGAGGACTACTGCAGTCTCCCTACGAATAGATGCAGGCAAATCTGGCTCTCGGCCAAAGAGAAGGAAATAAGGCGAGAATGAGGCAAGCGATGTTTGTTTGCTAAACCTGTAGCCCATGGCCAACCAAGGTAGCTGAAGGTCCCAATCTCTGAAGTGTCCCTTCTGCAAGCCATACTTGCGCAAGCCTTGCTTGACTGTTTGTACAACCCTCTCTGCCAAGCCATCAGCCTCGAGATGATCCCGAGAAGTAGTGCGGTGATCTATCAAGGCTTGCACACACAAAGCCTGAAACTCCCCCAAGAACTCTCTCCCCTGGTCCGTGAATACCTCGGCTGGAGCACCAAATTGGCTAAGCACTCGATCTAAGAATGCATACGCAGCCCCCTCACTTGCCTTGTCAGGCAATGCCACCAATTCAATCCACTTGGAGAAATGTTCCATCATCACCAGCACATACTTGTTATGGCGAATCGTTAGTGGCAATGGGCTTACGAAGTCAAGACTCCAACGATAGCACAAACCCATAATGGATAAAGGATGAAATTGTGGAGTATATGCATTGAAAGAAGCCCGCACTCTATCACACACCATGCACCTTACCACTAACTGTTGCACATCCGTGTGCATGCACCGCCACCAGTACTGTCCTTGCAGAAAATTATGAATGCGCCGCACCCCAAAATGTCCCAACTCCTCATGGGCATGGCATACCAATCGCACTCGTTATGTTGGATGAGGCACAATCCTCACTCGTCCATCCTCCCATACTCGGAGTAGGTGAGTCCCCTCCCACTTGAACCTCTTGGCTCGTTATAGGATCCGATCTCTCTCCTTAGCAGTTACACTGGCTGCTGTCTCTCCTGTACGAAGATAGGCCAACACTGCTGCATCTTCATGCACATCCTTAGCACCACCAAGCTCCTCACTGATCTCCGGATCGTCATGCACACCATCTACATGACCAATGCTATGGGATGGACCAGCTTGAGCTCCCATTACTAGGATGCACAAGAAGGCAGATGCATGCCATCCTGACACCATCTCCTCATCCGTCTCACCATGCCACCGAGCTCCAGTATCATCATGCTTGCTCGTACATGGATTACAACTCAACCCATCTGCATCCCGATTGACTATACCGGCTCGATGCACCACCTGGAAGTCGTACTCTTGAAGCATAAGTGCCCAACATGCAAGCTTCCATGTAAGCTTGTCTTACTCCATCAACCACTTCAATGGTTGGTGATCCGTGACAAGGGTGAAGAGGTTGCCATAGAGGTAGCATCTGAAATGTGCCACTACCCATACTGCAGCTAGACACTCCCCTTCATATGAGCTATACTTCGCCTCGGCATCATTGTTCAAGCGGCTGACATATGCCACTACGAACTCTCTTCCTTCGTCATCCACCTGTGTGAGCACTGCTCCAATCCGTATGTAGCTGGAAAGGCCGCCCCCGAATAGGCCGCCTCGGAATAGGTGCAAAAGTCAATCGAGCCTTGAGTTCCTCAAAGGCTTCCTCCTGCTCATCTTCCCACTGCCATTCCTGACCCACCTTAATTAACTTGGTAAGAGCCTTTGCAATGCTGCTAAATCCCTTGACAAACCGTCGATAGTAGTTTGCCAACCCCATAAAAGCACGAAACTCTGCTAACATCTATGGGGCGTGGAATGCATGCAATGGCCTCCACCTTTGTCTTTTGAACACCCAATCCTCCAGGGTATATCATATGGCCGAGATACTCAATCTGGTTGTGGAAGAACTTGCACTTCCCAGGGTGCAATTTCAACCCGTGCGCTCTCAAGTGCTCAAACACCACCTGAAGGTGTCTCTCATGCTCCTCAACCGTAGCACTAAAGATGATGATGTTATCAATGTAGCACCGGACGAAGTCTAGCCCCGCGAGAATCCTATCCATGACCCTCTGAAACTTTGCAGGAGCATTCTTCAACCCAAACGGTAAGAACTGCCATTGGTACAAGCAATCCTTCCCATGTTGGTTAATCCCCCAGAATGTCGTCTTTTGCTTGTCAGCCTCTTTGATTGGCAACTGGTGGTAACCGGATCGCAAGTCCAATGTTCTAAACACCTTTGCATGCCCAATGGCATCAAAGATCTCCTCTGGAGTTGGCATGGCATATCTATCGGACTTAGTCTGACGGTTCACAGGACGATAGTCCCCACACATCCTTCTTTTTGTCCAATTGCCATAGATATCCTTCTTAGCTGGCATCACCATTGTCGAGGCATACTCCCCGTCTGACAACTCCACCAATCCAGCTTCGAACAACTCCATAGTCCGTGACTGGATCAATGACCTCTCCATGTCACTATACCGGTAGGGCCTTCGAAAGATTGGTGTGTCACTTGCCAAATCAATACAAATCTCCTGACCCTTCAAACTCCCCAAATCCTTCAACAGGAAGGCAAAGCAATTTCTATAAGCCCTTAGAAATCGTTGGATCCTCCGTCTCTCTCCTCCGGTGACTGTAGGTCCAACATCTGGTTCCCAATTGTCCTCAGTGACTACAACCTTGGGTACACCAGGCTTGGAGGTAGGAGACGAATTCTTTGGTTGCTAGATAGCAACCTCTTGGGCCTTGTCCGCCCAATCTGACTGTGGCGTAGCCTCCACTTGCTCCGCCATAGCCACCTTGAGAACATCCTCTGAGCAAGAAACATTCTCAACCTCTTCAAAAACCTTGGCTACCTTGGCCTCCAACTGATCCTCAGTCCATGGCTCTCCCCACGCCTCATACTGCTCACCCCCATGATTCAATAATTCTCTCTTTGTGCATCTCATCCCACATCTGTCATGGGTGTTTGCAACCCAGGTAGGTCTGCAAAGCCTCCCTCCCACACCCCTGCATATCTTGCGATCATCGCGTTCCATGACAAAACATCAAACAGATGGTGAGGAGACCAAAAAAGCCCAAGTCCCAGCCCAGTGTAAAGTTCGGCGGTGTAATCTAGACCGTTAGATCTTAAATAATCTAGACCATTAGATCTTATAAAATCTAACGATTCAAAATCATTTCCATCACATGATCTAACCTTGTAGGGTATTACTGTTCAAATAACGATGGTGAAAAAAATCTAACGGTGAATTTTTGTCATTTTTACCTCAGGTAAATTTCATAGGGTGTCCCACACATGGGGCAACCTACAAACTTGGAACTATTTGATTTCATGAATCCTACACAAAGTTGTAGGGTTTCAAAGTCGAACCAATCAGAATGCTTGTATACACTAAGAGCCCTATGACCAATCACGCTTTTTGGGGGGTTATATCAAATGAGTGTTTACCAAGTGGCAAAAATGGACAGTCTTGGGACCAGCAGTGCATGGTCATAGGTACTGATAGAAGCGTTAATAGGGAGTTTGGTCATAAACGCCTGTTCGGTCATAGGCCAAGTTACCCTACAACCATGACCATTGCGTATTTTAATCTCTCATATCTATCTTGCGACATTTGTAAAGCCACGTCCATCCAGGTCCAATTTATTGAACATATATCAAATCGACACATGAAAATATGACAAGACCACTGTAAAATTCAAAATACACGTGTAGGGATGTAGTCGTATAAGCAAAGCAAGGTACAGCCAGTACATTGTTGGGGGCGGCTACGGCAATTTGCCAAGCTCCATTGTTTTCTACCACGACAATTGTAATGTCGGGGATTCGGCCAGCTGCTATGTTCAGACTAGCAGCTAAACTCTGTGAGAGTGGTGATGCATCGGCACTATCTGTGGGGATAGCGGATAATGTGCAGTGCATGGATGCCCTAGACTCAAGGGTGAAGATAGCCACAGCTGCACCATGGCAAGAGGCAACTGCAAGGTTGCAGGAGTTGCCAGCTAGACCAACCATTGAGCGTAGTATGGTGACTCCTGGGGTAGTCCTGGTGGACAATCAGGATGGTGTGTTTCAGTTGGGTGGCCCAACCGGGAGGAGGTATAGGCCACTGCGGGTCTTGTTGGAGTCGGAAGCACAGCCATTGATGTTGGGGAGAGCAGCAATTGCAGGCTTGGGCCTTACAGAGGCGGATTTGGAGCCTTGCCCTTTCCAAATTCAAACATCTTTGGGTGGTTCAGAGAAGACATGAGGGATTACACGCCATGAGCTCTTCATTCGATTGCAGCCGGATCATCCTACGGACGGCTCAGTCATGAGAGCTAAAGCCATTGTTACGGACGCGATGTCCTATGATGTGCTTGTTGGTGGGGCGGTGTTATACCCCATGGGATTCACTCTGGACTTTTGGGAGGAAACGACATCGTACAGGCCGGAATGGCAGTCAGGAGATGGCCGACGTGCACTGCTCCCAGTGCGGTTTATTGGGAATGTAGCGGTGGATCATATGAACATGATGCCCACATTGGCTGCATTCTCAGGGGTGGTGGCTTGGGGTGGTGAGCTCTTGGAGGACAATAGCCATGCAGATGATAGGCCATCACCTGATGAGGACAAACAATTGGCATACAAGGCTGATTTGCTTCATCATGTGCCTGTGCACTGTGGGGTACGGTTGGGAATTTGCATCGAGTAGTAAGTGAGTGTGTGCACCATGCATGGCGGGAGTCCTTTCCATTGATGAGTGAGGGGAGTTTAGTGACATCACTTGGACCTCCTGAGTTAGCTCATTTGGACACAGTGCCCATTACCTGGCAACCACCTGACTCAGGGATTTGTTTGCTAGATCTATTTGGAGGCATGAGCACTGGGCTTGCAGGAGTGTTGCAAGCAGGGATTAAAGTACCCAAGTACTTGTATGTGGAGAAGGATGAGATAGTTCGGGGTTGGGGTGTTTGCTGGAAGAACTTCACGCAGTCAGTGTCAGCTGTTAGCAGCAAGTATTCACGATTTGTACACAGGTCGGGATAGCTGAAGGACCAAGGATAGAGGTCCATATTCATCCAAGAGGGCCGGATTTCAAATACAAGATTACTTCTGATTCCCTGTGGATCAATAGCTACAAGAAATCTGCTAATGAGAAGATGGTCTGCTAATGAAAGCACCTTCTTCAACACATTTTCACCATGTTTTTCCCTCTTATCAGAATCGGCCCTAAATTTTCATGTTGAATTTTGCAAGTTAGTTGGTGGAATGAACCTGGGATAGTTTGGAGTGACTTTGACATGATACTGCCAATGTGACAACAGGAAAGTATCCAAAAAGAGGTAACAGAGATGAGGAGAAGCTGTGGAATGAATACTTTCTGACCCCAGTCAATGGTGGGACAACCGAGGCAAAAAGATAAAAAACAATAGCGACCGCCATACGGGCGGTCACTTAAATTTAAAAATATACAAAATAGAAGTGACCGCAATATTACACAAAATGAAAGGAAATAAAAGCGACCGCAGTAGTGGCGGTCGCTTGTTTTTCATAAAAAATAAAAATAGCGACCGTAGTATTAGCGGTCGCTTAATTTCAAAATTACAACAAATATGGTTGTACATCCTTTTTCGGGTGGGCGCTATTGGTTCGTCATTTATTCATTTCACTTTCATTTCACTTTCATCCTTCTTGGATCATATATAAGGGAGGAGGGTCACCAAGCTCCTCATTTCTTTTGGCGCAAACACTTGAGGTTGTTTTGGATATTCTCTTCCATTGAACGAGAGTGTAGCCCAAGAAGAGGATGCGCACCTTTTGTCGTTGTGGCTTCCACCAAAGCCAGTAGATTGTGTATAAGCTCAATACTACAACCCACGTCAACTCACTTGGGTTGTTGACAAGTGTAGAAGTGTTGGGCTATCGCATTGTACTCTACATTCACAACATGTTCATTTATAGGTGACTGTTTTTTGTTGCTTACATCGCTAGGTCCCAGGGGAGTGGATATTGGGTGAAGATGAGGGAGGAATGAAGCCCTTGGTATACAGAAATCTCGAACACTGTCAGTGCCACTGGTAGTGTTGAGTGCAACCTATGTGGATTAAAGCTTTCTTATTGTAAGGATTGGTTGCTCGCTCACCTCGGCTATAAAGGTGTGAAGAGCGTTGGGGTGGATTTATGCCCTAAAGCATCTATGCGGGTAAAAAGCCACTTTGCCCAGTGTGGAGACAATATTCCAATGTCTTTGGATCTGGACATGACCTCTGAGCAGAACACTTCATCTTCCTGTCAGGATGCCCCGATTAGTACCCAGGGCGACTCTTGTGAGGTTTCGGGTGTCATTGGACAAGTGGGTTGTGCCGAAGCAATACCTACTTCAACACTTCTTTGTACCCCTACACTTCAACGGAGTAGAGGATTACGGCAGCAATCCATGCAAGAAGGTCTTAACTTGTCTGCGAAAAGACAGTTGGATAAAAAATGGGCGCAGTTTTTCTTCGAGGCCAACATACCATTTAATGTGGCAAGGCTTCCGGCATTTGTTTCTGCCGTTAGAGCAACCTTGGAGTCCAGATCCACGTACGTGCCTCCGACTTATCACAATCTCCGCACAGGATTGCTAGAAGACGCCATGACCGAGCTTACCCAAAAGGTCAACGATAGGACGAGCGAGTGCATCAGAAAATATGGAAGCACTATATGTGCCGATGGTTGGAGTTCTATTACAAACATATCGTTGTTCAATGTCATGCTCGTATGTCCAGCTGGGGAACAATTCTTGGGATCGGTCAACACTAGCGGCGAGAAGAAAGATGGACGTTATCAATATCAACTATTGACGGACTTCATCGAACAGGTCGGAAGTGATAGAATCGTGCAAATATACACAGACAATGCCGCTAACATGAGAAACACTGCAGACATGTTGTTGACACGTTATCCCCATATGTACTATCAAGGTTGTGTTGCTCATATCCTTGACCTCTTTTTGGAAGATTGGGGAAAAGAACAGTGGGTGAAACAACTTGTCAAGCGAGCGAAGACTGTTGTGTCGTTCATCCGCACACACCACATCCTTTTGGCAATATATAGGAGGCACGAACCCAAATACAGCCTCCGCAATTCAGGCGAAACTCGTTTTGCCACTAACTTCTTGACGGTGGATCGGATGGTGACGGTGAAGAGCAGTCTGGAGCACACCATCATTGATCCTCAATGGGATGCGTACACACAGTCATTGCGGGATTCCAGAAAAGCCAAGTCATTGGGCAAAAGTCGAAAAGTTTGAAATAGCATTCGCAGCGATGATTTCTAGAAGAAATGTGAAAACTTTGTTTATATGGTAGAGCCGGTGTTAATCGTCTTGTGGGAGTTTGATGGAAAGAAACCAGTAATGGGCAAGGCATGGTTCGCAAAATCTTGAGAAGCACATCCAATCCTTGAGGCATCCTCCCTAACCTGAACTTGCGGACAGTGCTGATGATGCATTTTACGACCGTCGTTCGATGGTTCGAACGGACTTGCATTATGCGGGGGCTTTGCTCAATCCATTTTTGCTCGATAATACCATGCTCCGAGATGACGCTGATGCCAAGGCCGGCCTCGTGCGAGTGCTCATGCGACTGGCTCCGCCGAACCATGCAGAAAGAGCTATATCCGAGTACCAATGCTTCTCAGATCGCCGCGACCCTTTTGAGAACATGTCGGATCCAAAAGAGCTCAATATGTTGCCACATGAATGGTGGGATCTGATTGGAGCTGGAGCAAGAACATTGGCTCCCATTGCGAAGCGTATTCTTGCTCAAGTGTGCTCTGCCTCATCTTACGGACGCAATTGGAGCAGTTACTCATTTGTTCACAACAAGATTCGCAACATGTTGAATCCTGCGAGGGCTGACAAATTGGTGTATGTGTATACCAATTGCCGACTGCTACGTGAGAGGGCAGCGGATGATGCTGCAGCATGGTATGAGAAGAATTTGCATTCTGAAGACTCTGCTTCTGAGGCTGATTCGATGAGTGACGATACTGAGCCTCAGAGAGAATCATCTCAGAGGGAACCATCTGCCTCCGATAGTGAAGATGAATCCGATGATGCTCCCGAAAATGCGTATAACCCGTTTACATTCACAGAGGATGATGCTTATATCCAATCGACCTTTGATGACATTCTTGAAGAAGTGCGTATCGCAGATGAAGCAGTGATGCCTCGGCGTGAGCCTGGTCACGTAAGCGCGTGAGCGCAACTGCGCTCACGCCACGTTACTTTGCGCCAATGCCACGTCACGGGGCTCACTCCACGTCATCACACGTGAAGGCCGCGTCACCACGCGCCCAGAAAGAAGTGGAGTGTATTCCCGCGGATTGGCACCCTTTACCGCGGAAACAAGCTGGACGACATAATAAAAGGCATTGAATAAATGATGGATGAATGTACAGTTGGATGATAAATAGATGGATGAGTGTGAAAAATGAATGTAGATGGATGAATGATGGGGTTGCTATTCCATATGCACAGGTTGCGTGCATGCATGCACAAAATCCCTTATTATATATGCATGTGACAAATTTGTATGCACACATTGTAGATTGTATGCAGTGGAGTTATATAACATAGAATACGACGTATTTATTGCATATGCAAATGTTACATCATATGTATATAGAAAAAAATAAAATAAAAATCTTAGCTAACAAAATCAGTAGTCAATGGTCAAAGATGTATGTGACCACTAACTCCAACTAATGCACCACCTTAAATTGAAGAGAATACAAGATCCCTGGCCAAAGTAATAGTTTGTAAACTTGTATTCAAGGAAAATAGTTTCATATTAACCAAAATATGGACTTTTGTACTAACAAATGCATATGTGTCATGTTTGGAACCACCACATTGCATGTCTGTTTGTAATGCCAAGCAGTTCTATAATTTGAAAACTTGTATGACAGGTACACAAGTTCCATTTTAACCAAAATAGGAACTTCTGTACTAACAAATGCTATGTGTCATGTTTGGAATAAAGTAGTAACAAGATAATTACATGTCAAGTGCATGAAAATGAACGGCACAAGTTAGAGGTTCTTTTTTTGTGCATTTCATGTGTCACTAAGAAGTTGAACTAGGGTCCTTCTTTAGCATAGCCCTAACCTCTAACTGGCTAAGGGAAGGTTGGTGGATCTCATAAGCCCCGGCTCATCGTAGATGCACGTTGTACATGAAGTACATGTGCTTACAAGGTAGATATGTTTGTTTTTTCTTCTTGACAGATAGCTCATCAAAGTCGGGACAATCACAAGATGGAAACTGACCAATGTATACATTGTAAACCAATCCTGCTCTGGTAGATCCCTCTGTTTGTAGCTGGTAAATTCTCCCATAACCTGGCTGAGGCACGTTTCTGAATCCACGAACCTCAGCAATAAGAGTCTTCGTTGACTCTTGGCGACTCAAGTGTCGAGGAGTCGGATCCCGATGCCGAATGCGCACCCCATAGCGTGTAGTGGGATACTTACCCACAGGAAGGACAACACCTTGATGAATATGTTGTTCCACTGGAAGTGGTCCCACAGGAAAGTTCAGATCAGGAACGTTGGGAGGATGGACTAGTCGAAAACCTGCAAGGGTCAAGTTGTCCACCTCTTCTTGTGTAAGGTTGGTTCCAACCTTCACAGGCCACACGTTAGGTATACCCGGTTTTCCCAAGCAATATAATGGCACGGTCCCTCCAACACACGACAAAACATCTGTGGGGCAAAACCAAAAAACTTGCAGTTTTGGTTCTTTCATATTCGGTGCTAGTAACTTGCCAGTGAAGCAAGGTGCAGGACTTCCTTTACCTTTCCTGATGAGCGCTTTGCATTTATCTTTGGAAACTCCAACCAAGACAAAACAACGAACCATGGAAGCATGACTTGTCCGCTGAATCCTGAACAATGCATCGGAAAAGTCTTGTGTTTCTCTCACTGGATTTCCCCATTGCATTGACTGAGGAGGGATAGCAACATGTGGATTTGTCTCACAGAAAGTCGAAGAGCCAGGAATGTCATGACTTGATTTGGAGCTGACAAACCTAGATGGCTGGTGTGGACTGGGCATCCCAGTGGCGCGCACTGGAACAGTCTTTATATTCATATCACACCTCCAAGATTCGTTTGGCCCACCATGCTCATCGCCTAACTTGCGTTTGACTGGAATAGTGCGATTGTCTCCCTCCAATTGAACCCCCCTTGTGTGCATGGGTGTTCCAGCTACTATGCCACGTACAACCTTGCCCATTTTTGTTGGGCTATTAGATCTAGCTGCTTGACGCAACATGAGCTCCTCTTTGTCGGGCCCCGTCCCGCATGTCTTTCCTGTGGTGTGCCTGTAAAATGTTGCCTGCTGCAAAAGAGCTCGTGACATGTCATGCATGGTGGCCTCATATAGATCCACCTTCATTTTTTTCCCATTGCCTGCTGTCTTCCACCAAGCAGAATGGACTGCCTCAGACAAATTAGTGGTAGGCATATCTGCATCTGCCTCCACATCCATGTCCTCTCTCATCCATTGGCCCCACATTCGATATCTGTAGTGCCACCATGCAAGCCATGAATCCAGTTTTGGCAGACTCTTTTCTGTGCATGCTCCTGAAGAGAGCCACCAAGCCCGAATTGCAATGTATGTGGTTGTAGCATCCTCCAAGGTATCACTATCTTTCCATTCATAACAGAGCTGAGTGTGCCTTTCACGGAAGTCCTCCAAGATATAGTCGTTGGTGTGTCTTCGGAGGCTTTCAGCCCAATGATATAAACATGTTCTTTCTTTACCTTCCATTGGGACATTGGGATCAGATCCATAAACCCTTCGAACAGCAGCCCAATTCGCTCCTGCTGCATCCGCCATGAAGCCAGCAAAATTTGGTTTGTTCAAGCCAGCAAGTTTTGCTTGTTCATTGATCATCTCCCAGAATAACACCTGAGCATCTGCATCCTTTGTTTTCATATCGCAAATGGCAATGGTCATCATTCGCTTGACATATGGTTCATAGACATGACACGCAAGAGTTGTCCAATCTTTGATGCGTTTGACATGGTCAAATACTACCCAACTTGTGCGTAGATCCCCCTCACTCATGCGACGCACAAGATCAACACCACTCTCGGGACCAGCAACAGACATCTTGAAAACATGGGGGAGATGAGAAGTATGCTAGCCTGGAAGGAGATTGCTGTGAATGAAATGGTATGTACTCAGACGCTTCAACTCCAATATGGACATGATGGAATTGACACGTGCAGATGCGACCTTGTTTTTCACATTGGGGCTACAAACATGGGCAAACTCTTCAAGAATATCTTCCAAAGCCTCTCCCTCAAGACGTACTGTCTCTGTGCCATCAGCCACAAGAACTCGATCAATCAAGAGCTTTTGGGCCATTGACAAGGAAATAGCTCCCGGGGTTGACCATGGCTTCATCTTAACGTGCTCTTGAATCATGCTTGATGCATTTTCCGCAGCCTCTCTATTCTCGCCCTTGGCACATGGATGGTTATGAAACCCAACGTGAACTGCAACACGTGTATACGTTGGAAGGGAACTTGTGACATAGTACATTCTTGCCCCACAATGCCCTCACAGAAAGGTCTTTCTTTGCAGAAACTACACTTGAACTGGTTGAATGGAACTTGGGCTCCTACAATGAACACCTTGTCTGCATTGCCTTCCCAATAGCGGTCATTCCGTTCTCCTTCTTTCTTGAAGAAGGGGCAAGTGCTACTTTGACATATGAGCTTTCCAACACAAAGAACCTTACTATATTTCACATGATCTGGAACACCAGACATATTGTAGGTATTGGTCTTGCACCAAGGATGACCATCAAACTTGCGGTCCATGCCTTGGAGGGACTGTGAACCACGGTCCGTACGTAGTTTGACCACGGGGGGGAGTTCGTGGATCACTTTTCCATCAAAAGCTCGAGGAAGACACCGAACACGATGCACTGGAATGTGACTATAGTCCAAGGTAGAAAGCTCTCCTTTTGATCCATTCCTCCGAGCAGTGGCCAAGATACTCAAAATGGACAACACACCAGAAGGAAATGCAGATGTAGCCTCCCCTGCTAGTCGTGGAGATGAAGATAAACCCCTCGCAGATTCGCAACAATCAGACGTGGTGTTGTCCAATGGAGTTTTCCGAGGCTTCATCTCGTGAAGCAAGACCGTATGAGCAGATGAGGAAGGTTGAGATCCACAAAATACACTCTTAGAAACCTCAACACAATCCGAATTATGAGACCCCAAGCTCGCCGAATCTGCAACCTCCTCCTTCAATTTACAACTCCCATTTGTTGCAGCTTGATCGTTCTTTCTTGCAATAGAAGTGTGCCTCTCATCATATGACTGTGTATAGCTCGTACCTGTGACACGGTACTTGGAGAAAGTGTCTGGAAACAACTCCCATTGCTTTTGGCCGTCATTGAAAACTGGAAGCAACACTGTGGAGGCATCATCATCTCCATCATCCTCCCAAAAACCTGAACCCGGAACAAGTTTGAATCTATTGCATAACCAAGGTTCTGGGATAATGCACTTGTTTCCATTGAAAGGATAACGAACCACTTTTGCATCAAGTGGACATGAAAGCACTGCATATTTTGGTGTAGACATTTGGCAATGCCCTCAAAGTTTGAGAGAAGATGCAAAATGAATGAAAGCGCACATCTTGCAAGACCTTATGCAAATACATTAAATGGCTTACATTACTTATGTGTATCATCAATCCAGAAGGTCCAAAATTTTTGAGGCATGTGCTCCATCCATATTATTCTCTGACAGAAACAACTAAATGGACTATCCCCTATTTTTAAGACGACGGCGCCGTTGTTGAGATCTTAGAATCCAATGTACTGCCTTCTTCTTATGAGCATATGAAACATAAATGCTCTGCATGTTTCCATTTATTTTACAACCAATCGTTGATTAATCGTCCAACTATGAACTGACACACTAGACGGCACAATTTATTTACAATCAAATCCCATGACATGTATGTTGATTTGTTCTTTGATTACTCATGTATGAGTAATGAGTACAAGTATTTGTGGCGACAATTGACTCTAAAACCAATAAATTGATTAAGACACCCATAACAAAATATTTAGTTACTTTATCACTTACTTTATATTGTATTATGAAGGCATCGCCACAAAGTAACATGTCAATCGTACAACCATCTTCTGAGGATCCACGTGTAACCCATGTAGTCCAAAAAGCACTAACGCCAGAGTGTATAAAAAAGGTTCACATTTCAGATTTGGCCAATTTGGCCTTAGCCCTTCACCCTCGCCCCCCTTTCCCCCCGCTCTCCTTGGCGGGGGCAGGTTTGAACCCGCAACCTTGTGGAAAATACACCACAACCTTACCAACAAGCCATGCTCTATTCAATGAAACAACCTCTACTTTTTTGTTAATAAACTGTTTCTATTCAGTTAAGCTTGTTTCCATTACTACACTAACGTAGTCTAGTATACTTGCACATTATCCCTTGCCACTCCCCCAAACAAACACACACAAACTACACAAGCACTTAACACGTCTCTAGTCTCTACACCCTGGAGACTCCCGTTGCGAAGTGGAGACGGAGGCGCCACATCTCGGCCTTATACTATACCACCCCGAGGCAACGAGCTGTTGCGGTGATGGGGAGGAAGAAGGACACTCGAGGGGGAGGCGTTGGTGGTGGTGGTGGTGGTAGAGGCAAGTTGCGGACGGAGAAGATAAGCTGTAGTTTTGTTTTTTTTCATGACCTGCACTTAGGCATATGCGCCATCGCATAAGCCCCACCAAGCTGCTCCCTAATCTAGCACCTCCGCCGGCGCAGACAAGTTGGGTGCTCAATGCGGACATTGAAAATCGTGGTTCCCTCAGGTCCATCATGGATGGAGTGAATGTGTGAGTTTCCTTTCTATTCTTCATTTACTTTCATGTTCAATGTTGTCATGTTCTTGCTCAATGGATGTACATATACACATCTTCTTTCTAATGATCATATTTTATATGTGCAGGGCAACAAAGAGGGCACATGTTACATCCAAATTTGTGCACTTGGTTTGCAAGGTCAATATGATTGGCCTTACACCTGTCTCTGAATGGAAGAATGTATTGAGGAAAGAGCAATACGACGAATGCATCAAGAAAGCAGGAAAGACTTGGTATAACCTGACAGTCCATGCAATGACAGAGATTTTGTACAAGGTAACATCATGTCTTAACCAAGTTTCATTCTTTGCATCCATAGACAAGATTCACCTCTGGTTCATGTTATGAACTGTTTTGGTTCTTTTGGCAGCATGATATTGTTGAGGCCCAACGCATGGCGGGGGAAGCTTACAAACTTGCTGAGGGGCCAAAGAGTCAAGATGGCCTTGAAGATACAATGAGACAGGCTGGATTGAAAGCAAGGGAGCAACACAAGAGTCAGCTTGTGAAGTTGCTTCCTATTGCTGATCCAACCCTTGGAGAGGGGTTTCTCCAAGAACTTAAACTACATTGGTCACGTGTAAAGGCAGGATCGGAGGAAATGACCCAAGAGAAAATGGTGAACATTGCTACCGCCCGGGTGGATCCTGAAGAAAAGGTGGAATGGCTACATATATGGAATGGAGACCAAACACTTCACGATCGTAATTTTTTTCCACCCGGGCCTATCAGTGGGCCAACACTTGATCCTTGGCTGAATAGAAGGACTTTTTGGTGGCAGGTACATATACAATCACTATCTTCTCAATGCAATTAATTCATTTTGTTTATGACACATTAACATAGTTATTTAACTGACTGTATTTTCTGGCAGCTTCGCAAGGTTGCCTTGGCTCAGTTTGCCTTCTACACCACTCAGCTTGGCCAATTTCATGTTGCCTTGGAGGAAGGAGAGAGTGAGAGTCTGGGAGACTACATGGATACATGGAAGATGACTCATTTCAATGAGTTGTTTCATAGAGAGTTCTCATTGCCAAAGGGGCCATTCAGAGGCAATGATTGGGAACAACAAACAGGTGGGGAGAAGGTGGTGAGACGGATTTTATTCAGGTACCATCTTTCCATTGCATTGTACATGGATAGTGTATACACCTTGTAAGTCAAAAATGTCTATGCTTCAAGTATTTTTCTAGTACATTGGGATATACATGTTTCTTAATGTGCTTGTTCAATTGTTGAACAGGTTGCATAAATATTTGTCTCCACAATAACTTTGAATGTGTTTGTATTTTAGGTACATGAGATTTGTGCTTGTACCGAGTGATCGACTTAAGGCTGAGCCCAAGTTTCTGATGGCCTGGAAGTTTGGTGCTCAACAAGCTTCCATGTACACACCTGCAATTGAGGAAGATTGGGGTGTGGAACACCGGGAAGGGGGGGTTGGTATTTGGATATGCCCAAGGGTACTATCCCCTATGCAGAAATGGGACTTCATAAGGAATGTGTTCGTAGGCAGTCAGTGAATGATGAAGGGGGTATCTCCACTGAAGTCCCTGTTCTTGATCTGGAGCATGCAGAACAGATTGCTACACAGGCCGCTGACGCTGTAGCCCAAGTGGTCCCTGCCGTTGTGGGTGTACCAAAACGCAAATCACGAAAAAGAAAAGGTGCAGATGTCAATGCAGGTGTGGCCCCCAATGCAGGTGTGGCTTCTATTGCTGGTCCTATTGGTAGTTCTTCACATCCTTCAAATCAGTTGGTTGTAGTGCCTGCACCTACTACTCGAGGAAACAAGCCAAAGGCAGGCGAACATCCTTACAGTGCAGTGTCATTTTCTGGTGGTGCACCTAGCATGTATCGCATGAAGATCATGCCTACTCATTTCATTGATATGGTGGAGGCCTCAAGTACATCTCCTGAAAGAGAGTTTCCCCCAACAAACAAACTTGAATGTAAGGAATTCTTCGATGTTTTTATATCCTCATCATCCGGCTATTGACTCCTACATTTTCTGTATGTTGTTTGCAGTTGCCAGGAACTTGGTCTAATGTTGTGGATGGAAAAAGCGTGCATGTGGCTGTGGACATGATCATCGTGGACTGCCCAACTGGAATGCCTGTACAGGGCTGTTTGGATGGTGTACAGGTTCCTCCCTGGAATGCTTTTGATAAACGGTATTGGGAGTATGCATTCTCCATTGCTAATGACCTGTTGGATGACAATGGATGCTTGGTGTTCTTGCAGGGCTCCGATGATTCCTTTGCATTGGAGTTCTTTTCTTACTCCAGGGGCAGCTCCATTTCCGTATTATCAAGGAAATATACTTGCATCAATACCACCCCTCTACACACTCAGACAGGAAAGGTAAAAATCATCCCTCTTCAATATCTCATTGTTTGATGTTTCATCTTCCTACTCTCATACATATTATTAAACCATCCGGGTGCACTGTTTTTGTGGAAATGGCACGTCTAACAGACCATGTTCTTCCACGCCCATGTCCTCACCAAGCAAGGAGGACTATTCAAACTGCGTGAGTCTGGCAAAGTTGTGGACCCCCTTGCAGACCCTGTTGAGTTGGATGCCATCTACAACCACATTCCAGATGTTGCACTACCCATGCAAACTCCTCAACAAGCCTGGAGGGGTGCGCGAGACCGTAGTCCCGCCTTCATGCAAGTGTTGTTGGAGACATGCTCACCTCCTGGCTCCCGCATTTTGGATCTCACAGCTAGCACAGGTTTGCATTGGTCTCCATTTTGTAATTAAAATCTTCTGAGCTGATTCATGATCATTAACTGTTATCCGATATAATATCATCATTGCATGTTTTTTTCCTGCATGTTCTACATTTATTGCTGCCCGCGAGTCTGGACGTCACGTATTTGGTCTTGAGGGGGACCAGACGTTGTATGCAGCACGTCTCTCTGCACTTCAAAATACTCAACCCGTTTTGGTTTCATCTGTGGTAACTCCAACCATTCAAAGTCCTATGAGTTTGTTGGAACCCCCCCCTCCTAAGGTGGCGCGCAAGCTTGGTCTTCATCTCGGCAGTACTTCCTAGTGAGTATGTCTTGCCTCCATTCCCTTTGTTGCAATCTCAAAGCAAACCATTCCCATTTGATTTGTTAACATAAGTATACATGTATGTGTGATGGGATTGTGCGGACCATCTACAATAGTCTACCCCAAAGTCCTCTTTCATCGTTTTATTTACCTTCGTATGCCGAGTCCCAAGCTTTGCATTCAATACATCAACAACGTGATTTAGGTCTTTCCAATGATCTGTTGTTTGACCGAAGAGCAGCTATTGTTGGACAATCCGTGGATAGGTTGCGTAGAGTTGAGGCTTTCATGGATGTGTATGCCTTTGAATCACAGGCTTATGACACGGATGATGAAGTATTAGCTGATGATGTTATGTAGGTAATTAGAAATTGCATATACAATACATTGTCCTCATTGTCAGTCCGAATTTTTTGTTATTTTTTATGATACATGTATTTCTCTCTAGTGTAAGGTAAAACAAATGGGGCAAATGACATGGTGTTGAAATCAGATTTCATGTTATCTTCCTGTCATTTGATTTATCTATGTAATAGTTTGTACATAGATCTCTACTGCATTTCGTAGATCCCTTTACCTTAATACAAGTTCGACATGCACTTCAGCACTATCAAATTTCATCATTAGTAAGATCAACCCTTATGAGTATTGTGGCATGTTATGTACACACAGGGTGACTATCTTTATCTCATTAGTGTTTCATTTCATTAGTGTTTCAAGTCTGAATGGGTAGTGTAGTGGTATGAACTAGGCTTGATACCCGATAGGTTGTGGGTTCTATCTCTGATGGACATTATGTTTTTGTAAAATAAAAATGTTTCAGAAGATAGATATATAGATACTGCAAAACCTATGTAACAAGCTCCCTGGCATTGTCAAGCTCCCTAGCATTCCCTTAGCATTGCTCCATTTTGAACTTCAAACTAGACTCCCACCATTGGAAGAGCCCGTACCTTCACCATTTGTATCTAACAAGGAGCCGTGCCTCGTCACTTTTTAATTTTTCGACCTTTTTTCTCATGTTGGAAAGCCATAAAAGCAACATGTTCCTCTCCCATTCCTACACTCACCCATGTGGAATAATAATACAATGAATATGGAATATTCTATATAGAATATTCTTATTTCATCCTTTGATATTTTGACTATGGACCCTAAGATTAGATGAATCACAATTTTATTTATTTATTTTTGGTACCCTTATTTAAGTGTTGTGCATATAAAATTGTTCCTATGCATATCTAAAATTTGTATGCACGCATACATTCCTCCATATGCATGCATTTGTGTGCGCATATAGTATAGGCTACCTCGATGAATGACGGATGGATAAGAGTAAAATGGATGAATGTATAATGGATGTTGAGCAATGACAAGAATTCATGACAGGAAGATGCATGACCAAAACTTTTGACGAATGCACAACGTATATGAAATGAGTGTGGAAGGTTTGTGGGGTGGATTAAAGAGTACAAAGGATGAATGTACAATGGATGTTGAACAAAGGAAAACATTCATGAATGGAGCACGCATGAATACACTGTAGATGAATGCACAATGGATATGAGAAGAGTCAGGGAGGTTTGTGAGATGGATTCATACATATTGCAATTTAAATGAAAGTTGATTATGTGATTATTATTTGTTCTAAAGGAACAACTACGGTGGAAGAAGGGGATTCAACATTTTCCAGATAGTATGAAAATAAATATTAAAAGAATATAGTTCAGTCTGATTCTGAGTCAGTACAATGTATCCCCGCTTCCTCTGCATCTAAGTCTAAGTATTTTAGAACACCGGATCCACGCTAGATACACCTACGGCTGGGCAGTAAAAAGTCAGGGGATAGGGACTTGGCCGCGTGAAGTGTCATTGCTTCGGCATAAATAAGAAGCAGAAAATTGGAAAGGGGGCTGTCGAAAACAGACTCGCCAGAAATGACTGTATCTCCTGAAGATCCACCGCTGCCTATCCTGAAAGACAGGTTAAAAAAGTTATTACTGTAACTTTGATGTTATTGAGAAATTGAGTATGGCTCCCAAAGAGGGTTTAGCACTTACTCACATGAAAAGACGTTGTCGACTTGCTTATCTTCGGGATCGTCATCATTTCGAATTTGAATCCGATCAGTCTGTGTGCCTAAAGTGGAGCCAGACAAAAGGGGGAGGAGCACTGTGTTGTAGAGGTCAGAATCACCCTCCATGCCAAAAAGGCTTCTTCCGCCTGCCTTGCATGCATGGTAAGTTGCTCCTGCACCACACATGAGGACATGAACAGTTTGGTGGGGGGGATTTAAGCAGATGAAACTATAATTCGGAAGGGAAAGAACGAACATGTGGACACAGAAAGATCGACCACCCGTGCAGAGTGGTGGCTGCATGACTCCAGCAGTATTTGCATGAATGCTGGGGACTTTTCCTTTGCACATCTCCAGGGAGTGTCATCTGGTCTCTTCAGAGTCTGACTGGACTGCATGAAGTTGTACAAAATGTCATCGACATGGGGCTCATAGGGGGGGTTGACGAGATCTCAAAGCTGCGGATGGAGGATGGTGTCTTGGAGGTGCGAATCATGCGCAGGCAGATCGCCTCGAACATCCTCGTCTGCCAAAGATAGCATGTTAGTGTGGTAAACACAATCTATAGTGAAAGTGTGTACATCGGCTATTCAGAAATCAGACACAAAAAAATCATTTTTATCACGAATCGGTGATGATCGTTGTCGATCATAACAGATTCTACTAGAGTGGAGCTGCAGAGAACATTGAAACTCATCATGAAAGCACAAGCAGAAGGGAGACGGCATACCAGCTGACCAGGGAAACCCCCTTTCACAAGGTAGAGGCTGTTCACACAATTTCATGTACGCAAAACTTCAAACCCTGAAGACTTGAGGTATGATGCCAATGCCCGACGACTATCATTGTCACATGACTGAAAAAGCAGAAGTGTCCCTGCATCAGAGAGGAAGTTATTACAGAACCCGAACACCCAACTCCAGTAGTTGTCCTCGAATTTGTTCCAGCCTGGCGTCTTGCCATTTGGAAGAACTTCTGGCACGGCCTGGCCATCCGGGATGTCGAGAATGACAATGTCGGCCGCATATGTTTTCTGCACACCGCACACAAAGGTGGGACTTGTGCTCACCTGCAACAGACATGTTTTTTTATAAGAACGATGGCAAGAATGTTTTCAAAGAACGAGACTGAAATACTGCCAACAAAACTTTCAGAGAAAAAGGAAAGAAACTGGAATTCTCACCAGATTGAGGAATGAGATTATATTGTCCCAGGTAGGCGAAGGCACCCCAGTGTATCCTCTCTTTCGACTCTGCATCATCGACAGCCAACCCTCATTAACAATTTTCATCTCTCCTGCCGAATCAGAATGGGAAGGGTGTGGCTTGGCATCGAACACGCACTGAACAGTGCGGGTATATCTTCCAGCGTAAAGCCTACCCACTCTCCATCTCATTTTCTTTCTCCTTCCCCTTATCCTTTTCCTTCTCTTTGGACTTGTCTTTGTCGTTTGGCTTTGCTGGTGAGATGGCTATGACATCAACAACCTTGTCTTTTGGTTTGCGGCCCGCCTTCTTTCCCTTCTGCGGCGTTCCCTGAGCATCAGGCTCCTTGGCAGCCAATGTTGCTATGTTTCGTTGGTACTCTTCGTCAGTCAAAGGCGCCAGCATCTCAGCGTTATTGTTCAAGTATTTCATATGTTGTTCTTGAAAGGTCGTGTGCTCCGGTGGGCAGTCAAGGTACCACCCACAGTCTCTGAAGTGAAAAAGACTCAAGTCCTTCAATATCCCTACAGTATACATGGTTGGATCGTTTGCAGGGTCCGACCACATGTCAAGATAGTCTGGAATTCTGCTCAGGTGATTTCCTTCCATAAGCACATATTTCGTGTACCTGAAAAATAGGAGATAAATCCCAACCCACCAAAGCGCTCAGTGAGTACGATGCAAGTAGCACAGAATGAAAAAAACATAGAATGAAATGGCTCTGAGAACTGCTCCAAGGACCTTTCAGGACCACACGACTGCTCCGGATGTGAATGTCGTCAACGCCATTCAAAACATTCCATTCAATGATACTGTAAATACACCCTAATCCACGTGAATGCAAACTATCGTTTTGGAATGACACAGACATAGAAGTGAATGTCGTCAACGACATTCACTTTGGATTTGTGAATACACTCCTAATCAAGCCTAATTATTTCTCAAATGAAGCAAAATCAAAGGATGGAAATCAGAAACTCGAGTAAGGAACCCTCCCGGAAAACTCAATGCACATTCATAACGAACATATCACTGAGGACCTCACAACAACACTGTATGTGAATGACGTCAACGCCATTCACAAAAATACCAACAAGGAACCAATTACTTAGCTCCCAATCCATGTAAATTCAAATTGTCGCTGGTGAATAATACAGACACAGAAGTGAATGTCGTCAACGACATTCACTTTGGATTTCTCATAACACGGCTTATCAAGCCTCCAGATTCCTCGCAAGAGGCAAAAACAATGCAGAACAACTGAATGTCTGCATTGACATTCAGCAAAATGAAGTGAGGAACCTTCACTGTAAACTCTATGGACATTACAAAAATTTACATAACTCTGAGGACCTCTCAACAACTCCGGATGTGAATGTCGTCAACGCCATTCAAGGACATTATCAATTCTAATCAGGGACACTATAATTACACCCTTAGATCCTAACCAGGTGAATTCATATACTCGCTTAAGAATGACTCAGACAAAGAAGTGAATGTCGTCAACGACATTCAATCTGGATCTATGATTGCAATCCTTATGAAGCCACATTTTTTCCCAAAAAAAGTAGTAGAGTTTCCAGTATGACATTGCACCTGTACACAACTCGCATCCGTTTTCGGATCTCCGGCGGCCTATTTTTTTGCAGAAATCTACGAAGATACCATCTACATGCGTTCATTGTCGTTTTCTGAGGTTTTGGACCCTGTAGTGGGCAAAGGTTTATACAATGTCGGGGGTTGTGAATTCAAGTTCTGGGGCAGGGTCGTCTGGGGATCGGAGGAAGAGAAAATGTGCCCACGAGCGGGATAGCCAGGTCAACAAGCCAGACTACCCGGGACCGGATGCCTTGGATATGGTGAAAGAAGTAGTAGTGGATTATTTCAAGGGTAGGGACATGATGAGGCTGGAGAGTGCTTATGTCAGGCTTGGATGGGAGGGGTTTCAGATTTTCCAGCAAAATATGGAGAGGAAAATGACAAACGTTTTGGCGGGGGCTAAGTGGATGGAAGACAGGGACAAACCGAAGTTCAATCGGTGGATCCAAAGCAGGGCGAAAGACGTCACGTGGAATTTGAGGCAGCTAATAAAGACATGGAAGGGTAGAGCAACCGAGGGTCGAGTGCCCTCCGCCGAAGCTGAGTTAATGCGGCATGTTGAGTATTGGGCTTGCTCGGCAAGTCAGAATTAACATCGCCGGACTAGGGTTGTCCTTTGGAAGGCGGGGTCATCGGGTGGGGGAGGCACAACTGGTCTTTATTACCTGAACTCTACTGTGAAGGTGGTAAAGATTGGCCCTTACAAAGAAGGAGGGTATGCTAAGGTCTGTCAGTGTAAGATTGTTGACGATTCTAGAATACCGGAGCGTTGGGAGCTAGCGGGAAAAAACCCAAGTCCAAAAATCCAGAAAAGGCGTTGAGACAACATAACGACGAGTGTTTGGCAGTGAAGTTCCAACATCCAGGTGTTATTTCATATTTTGCTGTGAATGCACGTGAGATAGAGGGTTACACTCGCTGGTGGAATGGGGGGACAATACGCGACATGATGAACCTTGACAGAAAATGGGGCAACGATTCGGACAATAGGGTGATTTTGGAACAAAGGGGAACGGAAGCAGAGTTCCAGGAATGCGATCGTTTGCTTCGTTTCCGGAAAGTGCGCAGTAAACTTGCATGGGCACTGGTGTGCATCATGGATGTTGTCCACAAGAATGGTGTCATGCACAACGATTTGTCCCCCGACAACATCTTGTTGCATTTTCCAGATGGCACCGAGGAGATCAAGATTGGGGTGTGTGATTGGGGCTTAGCCACCCCATTGGGCATACGTAAAGCCTCGCCGTACTTGTTTGAAAACCAAGACAAGCTGGACCGGGAACTCGCGGTGGGTGGAAAAAGATATTGCATCGTTTTTTAATGCGAATGTCACGCCCCCCCTCCCCCCCCAAGGACATGACGGCGGAGGCCTTTGCCGTTGGGAAGATAGCGGTACGAATAAAGGGTGGCGCTCATTATGATCAAAGTATGTTCGAGGACTAATTTACGGGAGGTTGTTGGCATTCAATGTTACAAAGGTTATACGACAACAACAAGAATGAGAGAGTCACATTAGCCCATGTAGTACTTCGGTTCATGGGCAAGCCATTCAATTGGCCTGAGCCGAAAGACGTATATAGGACGGAGTAGACCATAGTCTCGTAGATATGAGATTTATGGCGGTACAATGGTTATTTTATGAAGACATAACTCAATTTTGATCGTGCATGTAATAAATAAAGTCCCATTGTAAATACTACATTGCATATGCTCGACCCTGACACATGTCATCGCAACATAAATGGTTTGTGTACTGGCTCACTGTTTATATTTGTAATGTTCCAAGGTTTCGGATAGGGTTATAAGAAAACGATGTATTAGTTCCGTAAGAGTTAGACAATAAACCTCTCACATCTCATTCAACTGTGCGATACTACCATGAGAGGCATGGATCGGAAAGTAATAGGTGCACATGCAACCTCCGAACGTTTGATACTAGGTCCAGCGAATGGTCTACTTGAACGTGCGGAGGTTGCATGTACACCTATTGTTTTTTTTATCTATGTCACTCATGGTAGTGTCGCACAGTTGAATGAGATATGGAACGTTTGTTGTCTAACTCATATGGAGCCAATATATCATTTTCTCGGTACCCTGTCAGAAACATTGAAACATTCGAAGTTACCAACAGTGCCACAATACACGGCCGGTTTTGTTAAAATGACATCTGTGAGGTTCGAACGTATGCAATTTATTATTTACAATGAAACTTTATTTACTCGGGGGACCGGTACTGCTGCTGGAGCGCAACTGATGGTGCGAGTTCTCTACTGATTACAGCTGTCACAATCAATGTCAACAATCATATTTACGGTAAGGTGTTTCATGTTATTGTTGTTCCTCTAGCTGAATTCTGTAGTACTTTTTTTGCTATTCCTGTGCCAACGTCCTCTGAGACTGTCATGTTCAAACGGACGTATCAGCCACCCCGGCCAGCTTGCAGGCTGCAGCCATAGCCCACCACAAATTGAATGAATTGGAGATTTTGTGCGAAGTTCCTGGTTTCATGTCCGTGGTGGCTGATATGGAATTCGGAATACGGCAGTCGCAGTGGACCTAATGTTGTTGGCATGGGAGTAGCAAAATGATTCCTAAAGAATTCAGCTACTTGAATATCGACAGTATGAAACACCTTGCAGTACATATGATTCTTGAGATTGTTTGCACGGATTATTTGTGATTGTGCTTTCAAGTGGCGAACATTTCCGCCATGGTACGGAAGAGGTGCATTGGCCTCATTAAACGGTTGATGTGATACCATTTCACAAATGTATCACATCGCATTTGTGAAAATGTATCACATGAACCGTTCCATGTGGCCTACGGGAGTCTTCGATGGGTACGAGATCAATGTGGCCTACGAGATCTGTTTCCACCAACAAACATGTGATCATTTCAGAAGCGCTAGAACTTTGAAGCGACGATGGGCAAGGTTCTTCATCCAGATGTTCAACATGTTGAGGTCTTCTGTAATGTCTCTTGCTTCGTAATGAGGTGCTTCTCCAACTCTTATTTTTTCAATGTTAATATCTTCCATCTGGAACATATCCACACATGCGTATATAAAGACTTAAAAAACCAAATGACCATCAAAACTGTAAGCTGGGGATGAGGCTTACAAAAGTGGAGATGGTCATTTGTTTTTTTAAGGATTTCTGCACACATGTGTGGGGAGCTGTCATGCAGGGAAACACGAGGCTTCGAGAAGTTATCACGGTCTGCCCTGTGGGAATCTGAATCCAAACCAGGTGGAGTGTTCAATTTCCTCTTACAGGAGCCGAATCTCTCCTCCCCTTCAAGATGTGGAACTCTAGAAACAAGTGGCGTTCCCTGGGCATACATGCTCACCGCCCGTGCTATCTTGATTGGATCCCTAGATCTGTTTGCAGCACGCAACATCAACTCTCATTTGTCCATACCCTTGCCACCAACCCCACCTTGTAAGAAATCACGATATCAGGTTTGTTGTTGCAAGGCACGTATCAAATCATCTGTTGTTGCCACATACAAATCCCGACCTCGTTTCCCAGACTGCTGCAACCATGCGTTGTGCACAGTTTCTGCCAAATTGCAAGATGGCATGTCCACCATTTCCTCAATGGACATGTTCTGTAAAGTGCAGAACCACACTTCAAAACAGTGAACAGAAAACAACATAAAGTAAGCGATGACACAATAAAATGGAAAGCAAATGTATGAATGAAGCAATAAATATAAGCCTCGTACCAATGGCATGGCTGCTCCCTACTGTCTATACCGGAAGTGCCAAAACGCCAGCCAATCTTCCAATGCTCTCATACTCTCAAGTGATGCAGCTCCAGATGAGAACCACCAGGCACGAATTGTCTGGAACAAAGTGTTCGCCTCCTTCATTGTTCTAGCATCTTTGTACTCTTTGCACAATTTACGGTGCTGAGTCTGCATCTCTGGTTTGATGTCCGACTTTGTATGTTTTTCCAGAGATTGTGTCCAATGGAATAGACATGTACGCTCTCTTCCTGGCATAGGCACTTTTGGGTCGCCCGATCCGAAGACAATATGAACAGCTTTGAAATTTGCTTGAGCACTATCCGTCATGAAACCTGCGAAATTTGGAGACGGCAGCCCATGACACGTATCAGGGAATTCCACATGAGCTTCTGGGATTCCGTATCCTCGAATTGCATGTCACAAACTGCAATTGTCATAACTCGTTGGTACATTGGATCGTAGACATGACAAGCCATTGTTGTCCAATCCTTCACTCGTTTCACATGATCAAACATAAGAAAAGAGTTCTGCAAGTCCCCAGTCTTCTGCATCCGCTTCACGAGGCTAACCCCACTGCCCTCCCCAACAGTCAACATTTTGAAAAGAAAAACTTTGATGGCACCTTGACCTGGGAATACATTGTCCTGGATGTAATCGTACTTGCTCACTCGTTTCAATTCCAAAATGTTGTCTATGTAGCCTCTGATCCCAGAGCCCATTCTCAATGCATTGATCCGATGCCGAATGTTAGGTGAACTTAAAGTGGAGAAATGATCCATGACCAGGTCCAATGTTGCACCATCAAGTTTAGTCCCCACAGAATCCCCTTCACTCAAAATATGGCTTTCCAAGAAGGACTTGCTTGCGCCAAGAGCAATTGCAGATGTTGTTGCGGATGGATTTCTCCCGAACTCCTATTTAATCAACCTCGATACTGTCTCAACACTCTCCCTGTAATCCCCCTTCGAGACAGGATGGTTATGGAATCCGAAATGCACACAAGCTCTTGTCATTATTTTCAAACGGTGGACAACATAGTACATTCTTGCTCCGCAGAGCGCCAAGCAGGATGACACAAGTTTGTAGAATTTGCAGACGAAAGTGTTTGCCGGTGGAGGGGCAGTCCCAGGCTGAAATGGATTTTCCGCCAGACCCTCCCATTCGCTTTGATTATGAAAACCAGACTGAAGAAAGTGTCTGCAATTCAAATTATCACACCTAAGGTGTCCATTGCAAACTGTCCTCCTGAAAACAAGCTTGTCATCATTCTGAATATTGGATGTTTTTGTTCTGCACCATGGGTGCCCGTCGTGTTTCTTGTCCATTCCATGCATCATGATTGTTACACCTCCAACTCGCGGAGGAGGAGGCAGCTCGAATAGGATATCGCCATCAAAAGTCTCCGGCAAGAACTTCACAGGCACCTGCTTCAAAGATTCCCAATCAATTCCCCGCAACTCACTTTTGAATCTAGCCATTCATCCCATCGCCCGCAATTTTGGAATGACACTACAAATCTCTTCTTCATCAGCTTCTCCAACCAAAGTAGGAAGGACTGGATTTGGAATTTCACTTATGTCATCATCGGACGAATCCGAAAGCTCAACGATTGGAGTGGAGGACGTCTGTTCTTTTTTCACCACCACCTCCCTCTTGTCTTCAACGACCGAAGCAGCAGTCCCGGGCGTCACATATGACCCAAGGGACTTTCGCCGAGGCTCTCCAAGTACTCTATATCGACCAGGACGCACTCTCCACTGGCTGATATGAGCCGTCTCATCACGGTTTTGGAAAGAGTATTTCAACAACTTCCCTTTAAGATCGTACACCTCTTTCTTCAAAAAGATGGAGATATTCTGCAGCTGAAAACGGGTAGCCAAGACATGTTCCAGAACAATTGCAAATCCATTGTCAAGGACTTCCTGGGAGAACGACACTTTTTTGTCGTCAGAGAAGAACTCCGCTTCAAAGGAAGCCATCTTCCTTCCTCGCGTACGTTTATACCTTGCTATCGCAGATCTAGTGTAAATCGGTTTACTGATGTCTCCAAAACACAATTGAAGAATGAGCAGAGAATATGGCGGAGGAAACTCAGACAATGACTGTGCATATTATGTTATTCTTTCCAGATATGCAGCCGTCCATTTTAATTACTTTTCTTGTGGCCCAGTGCTCAGAGTATCCCTAGGAGCAGTGTCGGCAGCTGTTAAACCGTTAATCAGAACCTCATCAATAAACCCAATAACAAAGCCGACTTCCTGGAAGCATGCCACAAGATCTAAGGATGGGATTGCAGATTAAGTAAATGTATCTTTATACTACTACCAATGATCATGCGCACATGGAAAGTTCCAAATGTGAAACGAATGTGGGGTTTGGCTAACAAGGATGACCGTGTATGATATTCCAAAATTTGTCATCAAACTCTCGTTCATTTACATTTATTTGTGTAAGACTGTGCGCTAAGATTTCTGGGATTCGCTGTTATTTTTAAATATTGAAACCGTTCTAATAAAGAACACGCTGTTTATTTTGGGCGACACACGTCAGACATCCATAACTGAATACGAACAGCTGTACACCAATTGCTGGCATGTGCACTAATAAGGGAACGACTATGTGTAACGGTCACGCGAGAGGGAATCCGATGCTTCTAGAGACAAGCAACAACGCAGGCAATCCCGCAATAAATCGGGAGTCACTGCGTTTTTCTACTTTTCGCGCTTAGAGGGAGAGTGGTAGTCAAGCTACTGTGAGGTCCAAGCCTACAGGATTAGAGGGGAAGGGATCTGGAGATGGGGACGAGTCCGGAAAAAGCTCAGAGAATACAGATGAAGCAGATGAATCTGAAGTGCACTACCTTGACAAGGTGAAAGAACTCAGGTCATTCCAGAAGGTAAACTCTCAGGAGGTTATAAGGGACATGCTCGTATCTGGAGGGCGTCTGGACATCCCTCTGTGCCGGATGATATCTATGTCTGTTGTGCGTCCACCTCTTTCCCATGACATAACAAAATTGGAGAGTGATTTTGTGCATGGATATAGACTTGGTGCACAAGTTTTTTATGTGTCACTAACGGATATAAATGGGAAAAGCACATTAGTGTCTCCAGAGATCAATGATAACTGGGATGAGTGCTAGAAAGATGCCAATGAGGAGTTCGAGCTGGGCCTCATGATGGGAAAGAACACCCAGCAATTCTGCAACCACATGTTCTACGTCTGGGACGGCAACCACCGATTGCTGGCATGGATGGGATACATTCAGAAACACCATGCGAAAGACAAAGACAAGCATGTTGCTGTGGAGGCAATGGTTTTGGATCCTGGAAACGACATCGCTAGGCTTCTTACAGCTATGCACGACGTGAACAAGTAAGTCATCCAGGAGATTTCATTCCCTCTGTAGTGTCTTATTAATCCCCAAAAAACAGTGTTAATGAATGCAATGTTTCCAATGTTTTTGCAGATCGACAGAGAAATCGCATGTGACAACAAGCTTGGTCCACACACTATTCCGAATTCAGAGGATTGGTCTGATGAAGCTGGATGATTTTCGGACAGTACTCCCACCCAATATAATCAAGAAGTGCGAAACAGGAAGAGCTGCAGACACTTGGTATTCTTTGACACGAGAGGCGTTTCTGGAGTACATGTATGCGGTAAGCCCGAGTCTGTACTCAGTTTACTTTTCGAATACATGTTTGTAGTCCCTTCGGTGCTAATCACTACTTGAATCAATGCAGCAAGAAATGGGAGAGGCAGCTGAGAAGGGAAAATCCGAATATTACCGTACTACACCAGAGGAACTAAGGACATCAAAGGGTGTGGAAGCTGCAATAAAGAAGGAGTTTGAAATGCGAAGAACCAAATTGATGTCCGCCTTCGGAAAGCAGCTTAGAATAGTAGATCCTGGACTTGGTTCTGAGTTCCTTCAGCAGATCAAAACACACTATGACAAGCATGTGCATCCGGAGATGCAGCAGGAGAAATTGCACCGGCTGGCCATATCGATGGTCGACCCACAAACAAAAATAAGGTGGTTGGAGATATGGAACTCAGATCAAACAGTAAATTACTTGAATCAGTTCCCAAAGAGCACCATACAGCCTGGCACAAAGGTGGAAGGAATCAGTGATTTGGTGTTTGATAACTGGCTCCACAAGGCTACATTTTGGAGTCAGGTGTGTATTCAAATATGCCGTTTTTTTTCCTTCAAGTATGTGATGAGTATCTTATTTGCAATTCTGACAAATATACAATTTGCAGCTCGAAAAGCGCGTCGTCATTGTGCTGGATCAGACTTTGAAGGACCTGAACATTTCGATTGTTTCCCCTCCCCAAATGTCATTGGAGGCATACATAAGGAAGTGGAGAGGTCTCACCTGGAGATACTGTTTTTTCCGGGAGTTCTCCAAAGATGGTAACATTTTACGGTCCAACAACTTTGACAGTCAGGTTGGAGGAGAGTGGGCCAAAATGATTGAACCGTGAACAAGTGTGTGAAACTGACCAATACAAAACCGACAAAACCTCCCCCCCCCAAATAATCACCTTTGCACCTCCTGTTGGCAGTGTCAAGCAACGAAGTCCGAAAGGACTACCGGATGCCAAGGAACCGCACCACGAGAGGGGTAAAAGTGATCAGAAAAGGAGGGGGAAATGGTTTACATAGGCGCCCAACAGCCCCCCCCTAAAAAAAATGGCATTATGTTTGAAAATGCGCGACATGCCAGTGGCGCCTCGCCACGCACACCCACATGGGAGAGGTCAAGGGTTCAAAACCACCTCCCCCCATCCCATTTGTTTCGTTTTTCCTGACCCTTGGCACCTCGTCATGTGGCTGGCCAGGCGCCGCTTCATGATTAAAAAATTAAAAACAAAACGCCAAACGGCGGGTCCCTGGATTTCTAAGAAAAAAAAAAAACACTCGATCGCCGCATGGCAGTCGCTGCTTTTTAAAAAAAAATATTAAATAAGCGACCGCCTACTGGCGGTCGCTTAATTTGGCGATTCAAAATATAAATAAGCGACCGCCGCTAAATGACGGTTGCTTCATTTAAAAAAATATGTTAAGTAAGCGACCGCCAAACGGCGGTCGTTTAATTTAAGAATCAAAATCAAATCGAGCGACCGCCTCCAAATGGCGGTCGCTGCATTTTTCAAAAATTAACTGAAGAAGCAACCACCAAACGGCGGTCGCTTTATTTAAGAATAAAAATAAAAATAAGCGACCGCTGCTAAATGGCGGTCGCTAAATTTAAAATATATATATAGCGACCGCCACATGGCGGTCACTGTATTTTTACAGAATATATCAAAGATATAATAATAATAATATAATAAAGTGCGAGCGACCGCCAATCTGGGCGGTCGCTTCATTTCAAACATAATAAACTTCAACCGATCGCCAATATAGGCGGTCGCTTATTTTAAAATATAATAAAATACAAGTGACCGCCAATATGGGCGGTCGCTTCATTTATAAATAAATAAATTACTGGCGACCGCCAATATAGGCGGTCGCTTAATTTAACAAAATATTAAATTACAAGCGACCGCCAATATGGGCGGTCGCTTTTATTTTTAAAATAATAAATTATATAGGCGGACACATTTTTTAAAAAGAATTAATAAATATTAATAATTGGCCACGTCTGTTTTACCTTGTGGCTATCATATCATTACAAATGGTAGAAATAAATCGTAAAAGTCAAATATAAAAAAAATTACATGGGTAAACGTCCGGATTCGACGTGACGTGACGCACGTCGGAAGTGACGGCCGATGTGTCAGCGCCACGTCACGTCAGGAATGATAACTAGGAAACAATTTGCTTACCGTGAGAGTGTTAAGGAACGTGCTCTAATCCAAGAAGAAGTCCAGAAAATGCTTGATGCTGGCGTGATTAAGCCTTCAGTTTGTCCTTGGGCCAGTCCGATTGTCCTGGTTGGTAAAAAAGATGACACCACCCATTTCTGTGTTGACTTCAAAAAGCTGAATGACATCACAAAAAAAGATGCATACCCACTACCCAGGATTAATGAGACCTTGGATCAATTGCATGGTGCCACAATTTTTTCTTCTCTTGATCTTGCGTCTGGCTTTTGGCAAGTTCTTCTTACTGAAGCTGCCAAGGAAAAAACCTCATTTGTGTGTCGCATGGGCAAATACCAATATGAGACCATGCCTTTTGGTTTATGCAATGTCACCTCTACTTTCCAACGCCTCATGGACATTGTCTTGGGCAATCTTCGCTGGGAGTGTGTTTTAATTTATGTCGATGATATCAATGTTTACTCAGCCAGTTTTGATGCTCACTTAGCTGATCTTAAGCGTGTTTTCAGCAAATTGCGCATTGCAGGTCTCAAAGTAAAGCCCAAGAAATGTGAGCTATTCATGCCTGAGCTGCACTTCCTTGGTCATGTTCTGTCCAAAGATGGTTTGTTTCCTGATCCTGCCAAGCTTGAGTCTGTTTGGGGCTTTCATATCCATAGGGATAAACATTGTATCAAATCCTTCCTTGGTCTGGCTTCTTATTATAGGCGCTTCATAAAGAACTTTGTCAAGCTTGCTCACCCTCTAACCAAGGTGTTGTGCAAAGATGCCAGGTTTGAATGGACCTTCTCCCAGCAGGCTGCTTTTGACACCCTTCGCAAGGCTTTGTGTTCAGCTCCCAACTTGATGTTTCCTAATTTTGAGTTACATTTCTTGCTTCAGACTGATGCATCAGATGTTGCCATCTCTGCAATCTTATGTCAAGTTGTAGAAGGCAAGGAGCATGTAATAGCCTATGCATCTCGTCGTCTAGATCGTCATGAAAGAAATTATTCCATATCTGATAAGGAGGGTCTAGCCCTGGTTTTTGGTGTGTAGCATTTCAGGCAATATTTACATGGCAGCCGGTTTGTGGTAGAGACTGATCATCTTCCACTAAAGGCTCTTGTCAAGCCAAGGGAACTTCATGGCAGATTTGCTAGATGGGCTATGTACCTGCAAGAATTTGACATGGATATAGTCTACAAAAAGGGCAAGAAAAACACGAATGCTGATGCACTCACACGGGTTGATCCTCCTGTCAGCAGGCCTATGCTCACTTTGGATGACCTTGTTGCTGCTGATGCTACCCCTCCTCCTGATGCTACCCCTCTTCTCAACCTTCTTTGCAAGATCAGCAACCCTTGGCCCTCGATTCTCATGTCATATTGGCTGCTTGGGGCTGGTCTAGCCTATTAGATGATCCTGGTTGATTTATTCGTGTGTTAGTATGTGTGGTGGATCTATCGCTTTGCGAGAATTCGGATAGTTTGGTGGAAGTTCCTTGTTGTGTTTCAGTCCTTCTCTTTCCTAGGCCCCCGAATTTGTTGTGATTCGGCTGCTGCACTCCACTATGACTTTTGGCTTGAGCCTCAAGGCCTGATTTGGCTGTCCATGAGTAGTAACAAATGAGGTGAAGGTATCCCTGGCTGGAGATCATAGGTGCAGGCACTCCAGACCACCTTCTCTACAAACCCATTGTCTACCTTTTATGTGCAGTGCAGTCATGGATGATCAGCTATATGCTGCGCTACTCCAGCGATGCCAATCAGGGCGTTCGCCGGCTGGCTTTTCCGAGTCCTTGCGTAAACAAATTCTCTATCATGTGTCTACTCACCGTTTTATGGGTAATAAGCTTTTCAAGGAGCTCACTAGAGGGGGAGTGTCATGCTACTTGGAGGTGCCACCATGGAGCCAGCTGAATGCTTTATTGGAGCGTTTCCATTGTTCCTTATATGCAGGTCACCTTGGTATCAAGAAAACTGTGGCCCGCATCCAAGAGGTATACTATTGGCTGGGAATTCACCAAGACGTCACCGAGTTTTATCTCTAAGTGTGAAGGTTGTCGTGCTAACATTGCTCTCCCTAGGGCCCGGATCTTGTATGAGCTGCAGCCTTTGTCTATCACCCATGCTTTTGCTCGTATTGGCATTGACTTGGTAGGACCCCTCGCACTCACATCAAAGGGTCGAAGCTACATTTGTGTTGCTATCGATTACTTGACTAAGTGGGTAGAAGTCTGGCCTTTGCGTTCCAAGGCTAGTGATGTTGTAGCTCAGTTCTTCTTCAATGAGATCCTTATGCGGCATGGGTGTCCTCGGGAGATACTAACGGATCAGGGCAAGGAGTTTTGTAACCAGCTCCTCACGGTGGTTTGCTTCAACTTTGGTGTCAAGCATTCCACCACCGCCCCATACCATCCCCAGACCAATGGCCCTACGGAACGCTTCAACCAAACTCTTTGCCGAATGTTGGAGAAGACTGGCGCACTTACCAGGGAGTGGGATACCTTTCTTCCCCCTATTCTTTTTGCTTATCGCACCGCCGTGCATGCTAGCACCAAGAAGACTCTTTTTGAGTTGTTGTATGGTCGCAAGTGTGTTTCTCCTTTGCATTCTACCCCTCTTATCTCTACTGTTGCTGATCCGGTTGATCTTGAGATCTTTGTTGAGGATCTTCATGCTCGACATGCGGTGTCTATCCATGATGCTAAGACGAACATTGGTAAGGCTCAACTAACCCAGACCCGTAATTTTAACAAGCGTGTCAAGTATTCTAACCTGTTTCAGGTGGGACAGACCGTGTGCGTTCGATTACAACATGGCAAACATGCATGCAAATCTAAGCTCAAGATCGACGATCCATACTTGATCTATCATATTTTACGTGGGCGACGTGCTCTTCTTCTTCCCCAAGGCTCTAACACTGAAGTGCGGGATGAACTTGTTTCCTTGACGGACTTGGTGCATTCTGAGCTAGTTTTTGATCTCACATGTATCAATGTGGAGGGGCGCATGGTGGGGTGATGTATTGATCTTCTTAGCGATCTACTTCAGCTTACTCCACTTCTCTTCTCAGCGGCTTAGTCTTAGTTTGCGGCTGATGCCTCTTGGGGTCCTCGGACTTGACCTCTCTAGGACTTAGAACATTTTATGACATCTCACCATTTGTACTCCCTGCACGGTTTTCCTAGCCAGGGGTTTTGTCCTCGGCGCACCTTGCAGGTGCCAGGTTTTCCCTTGGTAGGTTTTTCACCCAGCAGTGGAGGGTGATATTTTCCTAATTATTGTCTTCCTTCGCGGAGCTCAGGTTTTTTCGTGGGGGGTAGGCTTCACAGATGTAAAGCCCCATATTTGCTCAGCCGGAAAATAGCCCGTTTCATCCAAAACGGCGATACAGATCCATAGTATATTTTTCTTTGGCGTATGAAGCCGTTAAACCGTTACAATGATATTTAGGTTAGGGTTAGTTTTTGCAGGTGGCTCGATCCTGGCCATTCATCTGATCTAGGGCCACAAGGCAGCGCCGTGGGCTTTGGCCTGTGATGCCTCGCCACTCGGCGGGCCACTACCGCTAGGGCTTTTTGTATAAAGACGGCGCCCTGACACAAGGTCAGGGCGGTGTACTCGGGTGTTGGTGTATATGTGAATTTGGTGTACAAGTTTTGGATGAGAGCTGCTTAGTGCATGATTCGTGTGTTTGATCCTCCTCTCGCGCGTTGCTTGCTCTTTGCGCTCGCCCCTTTGTTGTGCAATTCTTGAGAGGAAAGGAGTATATGCTTCAGACTTGTCTTAAGGGTTCACAGGCCGCAAACAGGTAGAGTGAAAAAAAATATTTATTAAAAAAATAAAATAAAAAATAAAATTCACTCGTTTCGTGGGACCTTGAGGTGGTTGACTCGGGCTTGACCGCCGATCCAACCCTAGAGCATGCTGTCGATGGTGAGGCTGGGTTGATGACCAGTCAGACCATCTTTGTTTCACCTGTGGTGAGGTTGTAGGTGATGACCAGTCAACTATAGGAGTGCCTACGGTGGATGCAGGTGCAGGTTATGTTAGGAACCTAGTATTCCAAACCATAAGCCGCATCAGGTTCTCTACTCGGTTACCTTGTACTGGAGAGGGGGTTAGAGACAGGTTCATGACCGGTTGAGTGTCTGTTTGTCAACACGGAGGTGCCACTAGTTGCTGGGGAAAGTGCTGGTACGAGCACCTAGCGATACTAGCGGGTATACGAGATGAGGTGCGCGGTTTAGGCCACCTTCACCTCCTGTGCCTTCTACGGAAGGTTCTGATTCGGATTGTGAATCAGGAGGACTCACACCCGCAGTGCAAGTTGTTCCTTGCCATTGTTGTGGGACACGATGGAGGAGATGTATGGAGCTACCAAGGGGCCACAAAGGTACTCTGGGGCGGTGGGCACCATTGAGTTGAATGATTTCATTTAAGAGTTTGATAGTTGGTGTGACTTGCAGCAAATGCGCAATTCACAACTGTTTACGTCTTTCATGGCATGGAAGCGGCTGTTTCAGCACATTGAGGGGCCGCCTATGGATGATTACCATGAGTTTAGGCGGGGGTCACGGGCTCATCGTCCACGGTTATGGTGGACTAACTTGATGCCACCCGCACTGCTCAAGCGTGCATTTGATGGGGTGCAGCGGCCAACATACCTCACAGTGGATAACATTTTGGACACAGGGAGGCAGTCTCAGCGTGTGAGACACGATGACCGTTCGCCTTTGGCAGTGGTCGACAAGGTGGGTCAACCACGAGCAGCACTACCTACACTGCTCAACTTCCCAGGATCACATGCTTTCCGGGATAGTGGACCTGGCCTCCTGTGGGATGCTCAGCTGCAGCAGTTAGTGGAGCCTAATGCCGACGAGCGAGAGTGGGCTATGGGTTTTTCCACTGGGACCACGGCGGTGCCTTCTCTTTCTGAGGCATCACGTCGTCAGGTGTTGGGGCAAGCGATGGATCTCAATTGCTTGACTTGGATTATCAGCTTGGCTATGGCTGAGCAATGTAGAGTGTGGAGTGCACTTCCTTGACGGTCTCTTTGCCTACCGAGACGGTACAGGCAGTGAGTGAGGGCGAGCCGGTGAGGACCACGGGGTGCAGACATCCATGGCACACGTGGGAGGTGCTCGAGGTTCAGAGGGAGTTGGCAGCAAAGGCGGCTGTGATGGATGAGGTTGGGGATTCTTCTCGGGTTGAGGAGGTCCTCAAGGATGAGATGATGGGTAGGATGAGGCCTTGTCATTGATTGAGCAGTCAGGGAGTACTGCTCAAGAGGTTGCAGCATAGCAACCACAGGACGCGTCCTCTACCTCTAAGTCTGTTGGACTTAAGGTTGTAGTTACGGAGGACAATTGAGAGCCTGACATTGGACCCATTGTCACTGGAGGAGAGAGACGACGTATACGGCGATTCCGGAGGGCTTACAAGAATTGCTTTGCCTTCAGTTTGAAGGATTTGGGAGTACTGAAGGGTCAGGAGATTCGTATTGAGTTGGCCACAGCCACGCCAATCTTTCGGAGACCCTATAGATACAGTGACATGGAGAGGTCTTTGATTCAGATGAGGACTCAAGATCTCTGGGAGGCTAGTTTGGTGGAGCTCTCTGGTGGAGAGTATGCTTCAGCCACGGTGATGCCAGCCAAGAAGGATATCTATGGCAATTGGACAGAGAGACGTATGTGCGGTGATTACCGACCTGTAAATCGTCAGACCAAGTCCGATAAGTATGCCATGAGCGCTTGAGAGCGCACGGATTGAAATTACATCCGGGGAAGTGCAAGTGCTTCCACAACCAGATTGAGTATCTGGGCCATATGATATATTCTGGAGGATTGGGGGTGCATCAGACTAAGGTAGAGGCCATTGCACAGATTCCACGCCCCACGGATGTGAGCCGAGTTCGAGCTTTCATGGGGTTGACAAACTACTATAGACGGTTTGTCAAGGGATTTAGTGCTATTGCAAAGGCTCTAACCAAGATGACCAATGTAGACCAGGAGTGGCAGTAGGAAGATGAGCAAGAGCGAGCTTTTCAGGAGCTCAAGGCGAGGTTCGGCGCCCATCTTGAGATAATCTATCAGGGGGCGTCCATTTCAGCTGCATACAGATTGGAGCATGCTGGGGCTTGGAGCGGTGCTCACACAAATGGATGATGACGGAAGAGAGCTAGCCGCTCGAATAACGCTGCAGAGTTTAAGTATAGCTCATACGAGGGGGAGTGCTTAGATGCAGTATGGGTCGTGGCACACTTCAGGTGCTATCTATACGACAATCTCTTCACTCTTGTCACGGATCACCAGCCACTCAAGTGGTTGATGGAGTCAGACAAGCTTACGAGGAAGCTTACACGGTGGGCACTTATACTCCAAGAGTATGATTTTCAGGTTGTGCATCGACCGGGTTTCGTCAATAGGGATGCAGATGGATTGACTTGCAATCCATGCACGAGCCAGCAGGATGACACTGGAGCTTGGTGGCATGGTGAGACGGATGAGGAGATGATGCCGGGATGGCATGCATCTGCCTTTTTGTGTATCTTGGCATTGGGAGGTCAGGTTGGACCTACAACATGGATGATTGTAGACGGAGTGTCTGAGGACCCTGAGGCTAGTGATGAGCCAGGTGGTGCCAGAAATATACATGAGGCCCTCGGTTCTGTTGGACTACCTCCGCATTGGAGACACGACAGCTAGTGTGACTGCCAAGGAGAGGGATCGAATCCTACAACGAGCCAAGAGGTTCAAGTGGGAGGGGATACACCTGCTTCGAGTGTGGGAGGATGGTCGGGTGAGGATCGTGCCTCACCCAACACAGTGTGCACGGTTAGTGCGGCATGTCTATGAGGAGTTGAGGCATTTTGGAGTGCGACGCACTCATAGTTTACTGCAGGGGCAATATTGGTGGCGTGGTATGCACATAAAGGTACAACAGTTTGTGGCTAGGTGCATGGTGTGTGACAGGGTGTGTGCTTCATTCAACGCCCCTACACCACAGTGGCATCCATTACCCATCATGGGATTGGGCTACAGGTGGAGTCTTGACTTCGCAAGGCCGTTGCCACTGATGAAGCGCCACCACAAATATGTGTTGGTGATGGTGGAACACTTCTCCAAGTGGATTGAGTTGGTTCCATTGCCTGACAAGGCTAGTGAGGGGGCTGTGTATGCATTCATGGATTGTGTGCTTAGCCGATTCGGTGCTCCAGCTGAGGTACTCACGGACCAAGGGAGAGAGTTCTTGGGGGAGTTTCAGGCTTTGTGTGATAAAGCCTTGATAGACCACCGTACCACTTCTCGGGATCATCATGAGGACGATGGCTTGGCAGAGAGAGTGGTTCAGACAGTGAAGAGGGGTTTGCGCAAGTATGGCTTGCAAAAGGGACACATAGGAGATTGGGATCTTCAGGTACCTTGGTTAGCCATGGGCTACAGGTTTAGCATGCAAACATCACTTGCCTCCTTCTCACCATATTTCCTTCTCTTTGGCCGAGAGCCAGATTTGCCTGCGTCTATTTGCAGGGAGGCTGCAGTAGTCCTCAACCTTGATGATCTGGATGTGTGGACACAAGCATGTGCCCAGCGGGCAGAGTTGTTCAAGAGAGTCATGCCTATGGCTTTTGAGAACCTTGCTATTGCCCAACACCGAGACACATTGAAATATGTCACTATACGTGGAGGTGATATCGGCCAGGTGCTCGGCGTTTCCACCCGAGGGACTATATGTATCTGCAGCAGATAACGCCTACGACCTTGGATGTCATAGCAGGACGTGTCATTCTAAGGGTCAGGGAGGTGTTGCCTTCAGGAGTGTTGATTCTAGAGGGTCGAGATGGCATGGTATGGAAAGACCATGTGCGTAATTGTGCGCCATGTCACCTTCCACATGTGGATGAGAGGATAGATCCCAACCTTGCAGTGGTACCTGCAGGATTGCGTTGCATGCTATGTGGGCATGCTCATGGTGCCGCCACTATGCTGGTGTGTGATCGATGCTCAAGAGGTTGACACATGGGATGCTTGACACCACCTCTTGATAGGGTTCCTGATGGAGATTGGTTATGTCCACACTGCTTGGGATAGTGGCAGTGGATATGACTAGTGACAGCTAACAAGACATGGGAGGCCAAGCTCATAGGAGTCAATACCCGAGATCTCAGGCTCAAGTTTACAGGTTGCAAGACGGCGACTAACGATGGGACAACTCTTGTACGCGGCCTCTTGATCTATCGAGTTTGAGTGTAGTAGGGACAGTGGTGGAGGACTTAGTGAGGCTATGGCTACTATCACATCTTGTGGCTACCTGGACTTAGAAGGACCTAAGCGCCAGCTAGGGGGGCGATTGTGATGGACTAGTGATAGCCTAGTGGTGGACTAGTGGCTGTACTAGTGGTGGCTAGTGGTTGCCTAGTGGTGCACTAGTGATAGACTAGTGTTTGGTGTGCACATGTGTTGTGTGGTTTTGGACAACGATAGAGTTGTGTAGCGATATATATGCGTACGACACGATGAACAATGTGCAATATTTGATGACGTTATGTACACAAAACGAACAAATCCTGAAAAACCTTTACATTTGTTTTTAACAGGAGGAGTTGGTGCATAGAAAACTTTCACTTTATCAATATATGAAGCAAGCTAGTTTGTTTGTTTTGTTTGTTTTGTCACGTTGAGATGTCCGAACCGGGGGGCCCCAGCCCTGGTGCTTGGTACCGTTGGAAACCCCTCGATAAGGAGGGGTGCACTGGCTTGGTCTCATGATTTTTGGACCTGCGATGTGGGAGATATGAAATTTCAAGTATTTTTGGTCACTGGAAATTCATGAAAATAGCAAAGTGGGCTTTCCTTAGGAGCCTTGACGGGAAATATATCAATAAAGAATGGAAATATTACTACTCAATAAATTCATGAAAAAAATAAATGGTTCACGCGCACACACACACTTGAGGTTGCCAGATTGGTCGCAAGTTTGTCAAGCCGCACTAATTTCCACAATCCCCGTAAGGCTTGGTTTATTAGGAAATTCGAAACTATGAAGTTCTATAGCAATTTCCCCATCAGTATTGGCGAATTGTAGGATCCCCAACTTAGTCCAACTGAGTTGCTCTCCTCTCAACAAATGCTCATTGCCCTCAAACAACGACAACTTTCTAGTTACTGGTTATAATACAAGCCCTTGTTCATTGGTACACTAAACAAGATAAAAACAATGACCTTTTGAAACAGAAAATCCTTAAAATGGCATACACCGAAAAGCCGCGTGAGTGAGCACAACACACCAATCAGAGCCTTGAAACGGTGTGACTACATTTTCTCCATTGGCTTGAATTTAACTTTTTTTTTTTTTTTAAGAGAACAGGGGACAGTGGCCCTGGAAAAACTTTATTAAAGGATTTGTAAAAGACATATGGAGGAAAAAATAACCTCCGCAGGGCCGTGAAGAACATGTTGCAAAGGCGCTCTCTCCAAGAGAGCCAATAAAGCTTTAAATGGACTATTATCTTAAAGTGATGATCGTCAAAAACAGTCTCAGCGGCGCCACCTCAGCTGGTCTCTAACTAGGTATGATGTAGTATTGAAATCTGTCTAAGTCATGAGACGGCAATAGGTCGTCGCCTCCCATCGTAACATCAAGCTTGTAGCGACACCACATGGTAGAAAGTTCGCCATGGTTAGCGCTTGCTTGCAGCCGCCAAATGGGCCCCACACGCAATTGCCACTATTCACTCTTCCTAGGCATGCAAGAGCCATGTGGGCCGCATGGAATAGCCACCTTCCTTGGGCTTTGGCTCAGTTTATATTTTGAACAAGTTTGGGGTACATATTGGAACGTGAGAAAAGGCCGAGGGTAACAGACTCTGGCTACTCAGCGCCTTCCTCCCTGGTCGTTTTCAGAGACCACTCTACAATCTCCGGACTGCAAACATAAGCTGGGTTTAGCATCTGTGTAAGTCTGGACATGTTAGTTGTTCCTCATCGTGTAGAGCCCAATGGAGCCCAAAACAACTTGCATGAATGTTGTTGAAAGCTCACTAGCCCCCCTCCGTAAAGGACCTTGTCAAAATGTTGATGCTGTCGGATTTTCCAGTACAAACCTCTACCTTGGAGCACGGAGCAGAGCTGGCATGAGTTTTGTAAAGATCCTTCACGATGGTGGGACAACCGCAATCGCAAGGTGTGGCTTTTTCTTAATGTACTAAGTGAAGAAGTTTGTCCATCCTGCAAATGTGGGCTGTTGGCTCCTGTTAGTACCATGATTTGGTATTCTTCCTGATGTTTACAATGTTCTTGGGAGAGTCAGCTTGGTCTTAGCAGGCCGTGTTTCAATCTCTGCCCGCTCAGCTGCACCGTGGTGGTTCTCACAGACCAATCCGACATTACCTGACTACAGACACAAGCAGCACACACAAGAGGTCCTTTTGGGTTGATGGTCGGTCAAATCCTCCGAGTGTCTCGACACAAGGTCAAGGACAATGTGGTGAGGGCACCTTCTTCTTCAACCTATTTCAGCCTGTTTTACCCTCTCATCACACTCGATACATATTGAATTCTGTAAGTTAGCTCGTTGGGTGGATCTGTGGTGGTTTGGAGTGACTTTGACAAGTTACTGCCGATGTGGCAGCAGGAAAGTATCCAAAAACAGATAACAGAGATGAGGAGAAGCTTTGGAATGAACACTTTCCCAACCCCAGTCAATGGTGGGACAATGGAGACAAAAAGGTGAATGCTTGTTGGACTACAGAGAGAAGCAGATGCAATTCAGAATTGGAACTACTGTAATAAGTAGGGTTGGGGTGTTTGCTGGAAGAACTTCATGCCGTCAGTGGCTGCTGCTAGCAGCAAGGCTGAGGATGTATTCATGATTTGTACACAGGCAGGGATAGCTGAAGGACCAGGGTTAGAGGTCCAGATTCATCCAAGAGGGCCGGATTTCAAACACAAGATTACTTCTGATTCCCTGTGGATGAATAGCTACAAGAAATCTGCTTGGGTAGATGGTCAACTGGAAACAGCAGCGGCAGCAGCACAATTGATAGAACAAGGCACTGCTAATGAAGGCACCTTCTTCAACACATTTCAGCTTGTTTTTCCCTGTTATCAGAGTTGTCCCTAAATTTTCATGTTGCATTCTGTAAGTTACCTCGTTGGTGGATCTATGGTGGTTTTGGAGTGATTTTGACATGATACTGCCACTGTGGCAACAGGAAAGTATAGAAGAACAGATAACAGAGATGAGGAGAAGCCCTGGATTGAACACGTTTCCTACTGCAGTCAAGGGTGGAACAATCGAGGCAAAAAGGTGAGTACCTGTTGGATGCAGATGCTAGTCAGCATAGGAACTAGTGTGATAAGTATGGTTGGGGTGTTTGCTGGAAGAAATCTAGGCTGTCAGAAGCATGGATAGCTGAAGGAGCAGGGATAGAGTGTGGGTCCAGATTCATCCAAGAGGGCCGGATTTCAAGCTCCAGATTACCTATGATTCCCTGTGGAAGGATAGCTACAAGAAACCTACATGGGTAGATGGTCAAGTAGAAGCGGCAGCAGCAGCGGCACAATTGATAAAATCAGGCACTGCTAATGAAGGCACCTTCTTCAACACATTTCACCCTGTTTTTCCCTCTTATCAGAATTGGCCCTAAATTTCCCATGTTGAATTCTGCAAGTTAGCTGGTTGAGTGAACCTTTGATAGTTTGGAGTGACTTTGAGATGATACTGCCAATGTGACAACAGGAAAGTATCCAGAAACAGGTACCAGAGACGAGGAGAAGCTGTTGAATGAATACCTTTCTTACCCCAGTCAATGGTGGGACAATCGAGGCAAAAAGGTGAATGCCTGTTGGATTACAGAGAGTAGCAGATGCAACTGAGCATAGGAACTAGTGTGATTAGCTGAGTTGGGTGTTTCCTAGAACAAATCTAGGCTGTCACTGTCAGCTGCTAGCAGCAAGGCAAGGATGAATGCATTATTTGTGCAGAGGCATGGATAGCTGAAGGAGCAGGGATAGAGTGTGGGTCCAGATTCATCCAAGAGGGCCAGATTTCAAGCACAAGATTACCTATGATTCCCTGTGGATCAATAGCTACAAGAAACCTGCATGGGTAGATGATCAACTAAAGGCAGCAGCTGCAGCGGCACAGGTCATAAAATCAGGCACCTCAACCATAACCACAGCTTCTGGAAGAGGATCAAGAGAGGGAGTCCACAATGGCTCTTCTGGCACTTCTGGGCATGTGAAGATGCTTTGTGAGGGAGGCAGACTGAAAGAGGCTCTACAGACTTTAAACCAAGGAGGCATTTCAGCAGATTCAGATACGTATACCTGTCTCTTGCGTAAGTGCATCAAGATGAAAGGCCTGGAAGCTGGAAAGCAGGTGCACACTCACATTATCCAAACTGGATTCACGCCAAATGTTTTTCTACTCAACACCCTTGTCAACATGTATGTTAAGTGCGGGAGCATCATGGATGCTCACCAAGTGTTCAACAGAATGCCTCAACGATCTTTGATCACGTGGAATATAATGTTGGCAGGATTTACCAAGCATGGGTGTGGTAGGAATGCTTTGGAGACCTATGAGCAAATGCTGCACGAAGGGGTGAAGCCCAACCACATCACGTTTGTTTGTGTTTGCAATGCGTGTGCAAGCCTGGGAGCTCTGGAAAAGGGGAAAGAGGTCCATGGTGAGATCATCAAAGCTGGAATTGTACCAGATGTCATTCTGAACACTGCCCTGGTGGACATGTATGCAAAATGTGGGTGCATCGAGGATGCGAAGGGAGTATTTGACAGTATGGCTGAACGAGATGTGGTGTCGTGGAGTGCGATGATTGCAGGATATGCACAGCAGGGGCGTGGGATGGAGGCTTTGGAGACCTATGAGCAAATGATGTGGGAAGGGTTGAAGCCCAACAACATAACGTTTGGTTGCATTTGCAATGCGTGTGCAAGCTTGGCAGCCCTGGAAAAGGGCAAAGAGGTCCATGGTGACATCGTCAAATCTGGAATTGTACCCGATGTCATTCTGAACACTGCCCTGGTGGACATGTATGCCAAATGTGGGTGCATCGAGGATGCAAAGGGAGTGTTCGACAGTATGGCTGAACGAGATGTGGTGTCGTGGAGTGCAATGATTGCAGGATATGCACAGCAAGGGCGCGGGATGGAGGCTTTGGAGACCTATGAGCAAATGATGTGCGAGGGGGTGAAGCCCAACCACATCACGTTTGCTTGCCTTTGCAATGCGTGTGCAAGCCTGGCAGCCCTGGAAAAGAGCAAAGAGGTCCATGGCAACATCATCAAATCTGGAATTGTACCCGATGTCATGCTGAACACTGCCTTGGTGGACATGTATGCCAAATGTGGGTGCATTAAGGATGCAACGAGAGTTTTCGACAGTATGGCTGAACGAGATGTGGTGTCGTGGAGTGCGATGATTGCAGGATATGCACAGCATGGGTGCGGGATGGAGGCTTTGGAGACCTACGAGCAAATGATGTGCGAAGGGGTGAAGCCTAACCACATCACGTTTGTGTGCGTTTGCAATGCTTGTGCAAGCCTGGCAGCCCTGGAAAAGGGCAAAGAGGTGCATGGTTGCATCATTAAAGCTGGAATTGTACCAGATGTGATTCTGAACAATACCCTCGTGGACATGTATGCCAAATGTGGGAGCATTGAGGATGCGGAGGGAGTATTTGACAATATGGCTGAACGAGATGTGGTGTCGTGGAATGCGATGATTGCTGGATATGCACAGCAAGGCCGCGGGATGGAGGCTTTGGATACCTATGAGCAAATGATGTGCGAAGGGGTGAAGCCCAACCACATCACGTTTGTGTGCGTTTGCAATGCTTGTGCAAGCCTGGCAGCCCTGGAAAAGGGCAAAGAGGTGCATGGTTGCATCGCTAAAGCTGGAATTGTACCAGATGTGATTCTGAACAATACCCTCGTGGACATGTATGCCAAATGTGGGAGCATTGAGGATGCAGAGGGAGTATTTGACAATATGGCTGAACGAGATGTGGTGTCATGGAACGCCATGATCGCAGGATATGCCCAGCATGGTTGTCATAGGGAGGTCCAGCAACTATTTGAAGGAATGCAAATGAATGGCATGAAGCCGGACAGTATCACCTTTATATGTGTTCTCTCTGCATGCAGCCACACTGGCTTACTGAATGAAGGAAGATGGTACTTTGATTCCCTGAGTCAAGATCATGGTGTCACTCCGACAGTAAAGCACTTCGGCTGCATGGTGGACCTTCTTGGACGTGCGGGACAACTGGATGAGGCAGTGGACCTGATTAATAAAATGCCAATCAATCCAGGTGTTGTGGTGTGGAAGGCCTTGCTTGGTGCCTGCAGAATCCATGGCAATGTGGAGATGGCTGAACGTGCGGCAACATCTATCCTCAAGTGGGATGAACAGGATGCCGCGACTTATGTGTTGCTATCAAACATCTATGCTGCAGCTGGCAGGTGGGATGATACTGCAAAGGTGAGAAGAATGATGAAGGTCAGAGGGGTTAGAAAGGAGCCAGGTCGCTGCTGCATTGAGGTTGGCAACAGGGTGCACACCTTCGTTGTAGATGACAGATTGCATCCCAGAATTAAGGAAATCCATGCTGAGCTAAGAAGACTGTCTGGGCAGATGAAGGAGGCGGGGTATGTGCCTGACACGCGCTTTGTATTGCATGATGTGGGGGAGGAGGAAAAGGAATCTTCTCTTTGCCACCACAGTGAGAAGCTTGCCATTGGTTTTGGGCTGATCAGCACGAGCCCTAGGACGCCTCTCCGTCTCATCAAGAATCTTCGAGTGTGTGGTGACTGCCACACCTCCACCAAATTCATCTCAAAGATTGTTGGCCGAGCAATTGTTGTACGGGACGCTAACCGCTTTCACGACTTTGAAGATGGGATTTGTTCTTGTGGGGATTACTGGTGAAAGGATGTTTTCTTGGAAAGATGCGAGTGTCTTGCTTCAGTCATTGATCTGTGTAGCTACTCAGATCATCCACCATTTCCTGAGAGTATTGACCATGATGTACTGTTGAGTGCATTTCTGTACTGTTGAGTCATAGAGGATTGGTCATAGACGCCTGTTCGGTCATAGGCCAACTTACCCTAGTGTTTTGGATGGAAGGCTAGTGATGAATTGAGAATCCCCAGAGTTCTCGACGTTGATGTTATAAGGTAAAAGTTCTACTCTTCCCACCACGAGAACTAAACAGGGCCACTCACCCCGTCAGTCGAATGCGACCGCATCATGCCACTGCAGCGGAAGAGAAAACGACATGGGTCGCCACACCCGACTTTCACTTAACACATGCTTCATCCCCTAGGTGACTCCCTGTTCATTTGTGCATGATTGTGCAAGATACCATCCCGTGTAGGCCAGGCATCCAAGCACCTGCACTTTGCCATCCCTCACTGAGGTCCAACGGTGTTAATCTGACCGACTCTTCCCTAGATTTCACTGCAGGCAGTCCTCACGACTCTGTATTCTACCAATCTCTGTCGACAGTGACGATTCACAGTTCGCCGATGCCGTTTAGATGCTCGTGCTCATTACACCTTAGTGGTTGATTTCAATCATGTTCTAAACCAGTCTGTCATGCACTCTCAAGGCCGTCATTTCTGAGCTATTTCTACATGTTCAGTACTCTGAGATCCGTCTGAACCTTGCTCACAACTTAGAGCGGTCACTCTATGCAATGACTATGCAAAGACAGGTGACACATTAGTGTACAAGTCTAATGTTTCCACTTCTCTCATTGCTTCATAATACATGACGTTCATACCAGTGTTGGTCTGGTATGGGTATCAGACCCAAGTATCAACGCTGGTATCAGCCCTGGTATCGGGGACCAGACCAGCCTGGTCTTAAGTTCTAAATACCAGGTCATATACCAGACCAGGCTGGTATCCATTTTCTCATACCAGCCACAATAACAGGGGAAAAAAAAGAAAAGAAAAGAAAAGCCCTGTCTTCCTCATTTACTTTGGTATGTGTACTATACTGATTTATATGTACTTATTTGTTTATTGTATTTGTTTTCACTTGACATTTGATAAACTTGTAAGTCAAGATGGCTTTGGAATGATACAAGAATTGATATCTCATATCAGCTGGTATTGTGGCCATGATACTCATACTCATATCAGTATCTAGAAAAAAATACATCCACCAATGATATAGACCAGGTATGAAAGTTTTGTGATGGGTCGGTACTAGGACCAGTTTGGTGTGTCTTAAACCTGATACCAGACCAACACTGGTTCGTACAACCCATGATCAGATTCAGTCGGTGGCTAACTGACCACTCTTACTAATTCTCTCACACAATCCATGGTATTTACCAGTGTTGGGCGGGTATTACTTTTTCTAATACCAGCCGGGTCCGGGTATTGAAAAGAAATTAATTTGCAATGTTCCATAGTATTGAAAGATTCCCTTGATTTTAATACCCGCCGGTTCTCTGATTTTCGATTTGTGGACGGGTATCAATAGGATGGGTATTTCAATCTAATACCAGCCGGTTATTAACCCGGGTAGAAATAATAAAAATAAAAATAACTCTCTGACACTCTTCGACCCACATGTAAATGTCAAGGGAGGTCTCCTGTGACATTAACCTACCGTGAGATTAACTTATCTGTTTCTCCCTATTAATATTTTGTTTTTCAATATTATTGGAAGTTATACATATGCCCAAGTTGTTTTGATAAAAATCTGTCTTAATAAAATTTATTGATATATTGTTCTGTTACTTTCCAATACTACCTCTCTATCATTTTCACTGCTGCTGATCAATTGCTGCTTCATCTTGCAACCACCACCAAACTCTGCTATGTGCTTGGCAGGGCGTAAGAAGGAATGGGAATTGTTCCAATGTGAGAGAGAGATGAAGCAAATTGTAAAAAGCTGTGAAGAATTGGATGCCATCCTTGGGGCCAGTATATATCCAAAGGAAGTCTCTGAGATTTGTAAGTATCTCAGTCCGAATATCACAAAACATTTTGGTCTAATATGGGCACTTGGTTGTATGTGGTAGTCAAGGGTCTTCTAAAACTAATAATTGTATTTGGTCATATTGTTTCATTAAACAAGAGAACACAATGGGGAGATGTAGAGTAGTAAATACCGTGGATTGTGTGAGAGAATTTGTAAGCCGATTGGTCAGTTAGCCACTGAGTGAATCTGATCATGGGTTGTATGAACGTCATGTAATATGAGGCAATGAGAGAAGTGGACAAATTCGATTTGTACACTGATTTGTCACCTGTCTTTGCATAGTCATTGCATAGCGTGAACGCTGTAAGTTGTGAGCAAGGTTCAGACAGATCTCAGAGTACTGAACATGTAGAAATAGCTCAGAAATGACCGCCTTGAGAGGGCATGACACACTGGTTTAGAACATGATTGAAATCAACCACCAAGGTGTATTGAGCACGAGCATCTAGACGGCAACGGCGAACTGTGAATCATCACTGTCGACAGAGATTGGTAAATACAGAGTTGTGAGGACTGCCTGCAGTGAAATCTAGGGAAGCGTCGGTCAGATGAACACCGTTGACCATGGTGTAGCTCAGTGAGGGATGGCAAAGTGCAGGTGCTTGGACTACACGGGATGGTATCTTGCGCAATCATGCACAAATGAACAGGGAGTCACTTAGGGGTCATTTTCTCTTACGCTGCAGCGGCATGATGCGGTCGCATTAGACTGACGGGGTGAGTGGCCCTGTTTAGTTCTCGTGGTGGGAAGAGTAGAACCCCCCAATTTTACCTTACAAGATCAACGTCGAGAACACTGGGGATTCTCAATTCATCACTAGCCTTCCATCCAAAACACTAGGATAAGTTGGCCTATGACCGACAGGCGTCTATGACCAATCCTCTATGACTCAACAGTACAGAAATGCACTCAACAGTACATCATGGTCAATACTCTCAGGAAATGGTGGATGATCTGAGTAGCTACACAGATCAATGAATGAAGCAAGACACTCGCATCTTTCCAAGAAAACATCCTTTCACCAGTAATCCCCACAAGAACAAATCCCATCTTCAAAGTGGTGAAAGCGGTTAGCGTCCCGTACAACAATTGCTCGGCCAACAATCTTTGAGATGAATTTGGTGGAGGTGTGGCAGTCACCACACACTCGAAGATTCTTGATGAGACGGAGAGGCGTCCTAGGGGTTGTGCTGATCAGGCCCAAACCAATGGCAAGCTTCTCGCTGTGGTGGCAAAGAGAAAATTCCTTTTCCTCCTCCCCAACATCATGCAATACAAAGCGCGTGTCAGGCACGTACCCCGCCTCCTTCATCTGCCCAGACAATCTTCTCAGCTCAGCATGGATTTCCTTAATTCTGGGATGCAATCTGTCATCTACAACGAAGGTGTGCACCCTGTTGCCAACCTCAATGCAGCAGCGACCTGGCTCCTTTCTAACCCCTCTGACCTTCATCATTCTTCTCACCTTTGCAGTATCATCCCACCTGCCAGCTGCAGCATAGATGTTTGATAGCAACACATAAGTTGCGGCATCCTGTTCATCCCACTTGAGGATAGATGTTGCCGCACATTCAGCCATCTCCACATTGCCATGGATTCTGCAGGCACCAAGCAAGGCCTTCCACACCAAAACATCTGGTTTGATTGGCATTTTATTAATCAGGTCCACTGCCTCATCCAGTTGTCCCGCACGTCCAAGAAGGTCCACCATGCAGCCGAAGTGCTTTACTGTCGGAGTGACACCATGATCTTGAGTCAGGGAATCAAAGTAGCGTCTTCCTTCATTCAGTAGGCCACTGTGGCTGCATGCAGAGAGAACACATATAAAGGTGATACTGTCCGGCTTCAAGCCGTTCATTTGCATTCCTTCATATAGTTGCTGGACCTCCCTATGACAACCATGCTGGGCATATCCTGCGATCATCGCGTTCCACGACACCACATCTCGTTCAGCCATAGTGTTGAAAACTCCCTTCGCATCCTTAATGCACCCACATTTGGCATACATGTCCACCAGTGCAGTGTTCAGAATGACATCGGGTACAACTCCACTTTTGACAATGTCCCCATGGACCTCTTTGCTCTTTTCCAGGGCTGCCAGGCTTGCACATGCATTGCAAATGCATACAAACGTGATGTGGTCGGGCTTCACCCCTTGCCCCATCATTTGATCATAGGTCTCCAAAGCTTCCATCCCGCGTCCCTGCTGTGCATATCCTGCAAGCATCGCGTTCCACGACACCAAATCTCGTTCAGCCATATTGTTGAATACTCCCTCCGCATCCTCAATGCTCCCACATTTCGCATACATGTCCACCAGGGCAGTGTTCAGAATCACATCTGGTACAATTCCAGCTTTAGTGATGCAACCATGCACCTCTTTGCCCTTTTCCAGGGCTGCCAGGCTTGCACACGCATTGCAAATGCAAACAAACGTGATGTGGTTGGGCTTCACCCCTTCCCCCATCATTTGCTCATAGGTCTCCAAAGCCTCCAACCCGCGCCCCTGCTGTGCATACCCTGCAAGCATCGCGTTCCACGACACCACATCTCGTTCAGCCATAGTGTTGAAGACTCCGTTCGCATCCTGAATGCACCCACATTTGGCATACATGTCCACCAGGGCAGTGTTCAGAATGACATCGGGTACAATTCCAGATTTGACGATGTCACCATGGATCTCTTTGCCCTTTTCCAGGGCTGCCAGGCTCGCACATGCATTGCAAACGCATACAAATGTGATATGGTCGGGCTTCACCCCTTCCCCCATCATTTGATCATAGGTCTCCAAAGCCTCCATCCCACGTCCCTGCTGTGCATATCCTGCAAGCATCGCATTCCACGACACCACATTTCGTTCAGCCATACTGTCGAAAACTCCCTTCGCATCCTTGATGCACCCACATTTGGCATACATGTCCACCAGGGCAGTGTTCAGAATGACATCGGGTACAATTCCAGATTTGATGATGTCGCCATGGACCTCTTTGCTCTTTTCCAGGGCTGCCAGGTTTGCACACGCATTGCAAATGCAAACAAACGTTATGTGGTTGGGCTTCAACCCTTCGCACATCATTTGCTCATAGGTCTCCAAAGCCTCCATCCCGAGCCCTTGCTGTGCATATCCTGCAATCATCGCACTCCACGACACCACATCTCGTTCAGCCATACTGTTGAACACTCCCTTTGCATCCTTGATGCACCCACATTTGGCATACATGTCCACCAGGGCAGTGTTCAGAATGACATCGGGTACAATTCCAGATTTGATGATGTCACCATGGACCTCTTTGCCCTTTTCCATGGCTGCCAGGCTTGCACACGCATGGCAAATGCAAACAAACGTTATGTGGTTGGGCTTCACCCCTTCGCACATCATTTGCTCATAGGTCTCCAGAGCCTCCATCCCACGCCCCTGCTGTGCATATCCTGCAATCATCGCACTCCACGACACCACATCTCGTTCAGCCATACTGTCGAACACTCCCTTCGCATCCTCGATGCACCCACATTTTGCATACATGTCCACCAGGGCAGTGTTCAGAATGACATCTGGTACAATTCCAGCTTTGATGATCTCACCATGGACCTCTTTCCCCTTTTCCAGAGCTCCCAGGCTTGCACACGCATTGCAAACACAAACAAACGTGATGTGGTTGGGCTTCACCCCTTCGTGCAGCATTTGCTCATAGGTCTCCAAAGCATTCCTACCACACCCATGCTTGGTAAATCCTGCCAACATTATATTCCATGTGATCAAGGATCGTTGAGGCATTCTGTTGAACACTTGGTGAGCATCCATGATGCTCCCGCACTTAACATACATGTTGACAAGGGTGTTGAGTAGAAAAACATTTGGGGTGAATCCACTTTGGATAATGTGAGTGTGCACCTGCTTGCCAGCTTCCAGGCCTTTCATTTTGATGCACTTATGCAAGAGACAGACATACGTATCTGAATCTGCTGCAATGCCTCCTTGGTTTAAAGTCTGTAGAGCCTCTTTCAGTCTGCCTGTATCACAAAGCATCTTCACATGCCCAGAAGTGCCAGAAGAGCCTTTGTGGACTCCCTCTCTTGATCCTCTTCCAGAAGCTGTGGTCATGGTTGAGGTGCCTGATTTTATGACCAGTGCTGCTGCAGCTGCCGCTTCTAGTTGACCATCTACCCATGTAGGTTTCTTGTAGCTATCCTTCCACAGGGAATCATAGGTAATCTGGAGCTTGAAATCCTGCCCTCTTGGATGAATCTGGACCCACACTCTATCCCTGCTCCTTCAGCTATCTATGCCTCTGACAGCCTAGATTTCTTCCACCAAACACCCCAACCATACTTATCACACTAATTCCTATGCTGACTTGCGTCTGCTTCCAACAGGCACTCACCTTTTTGTCTCGATTGTTCCACCCTTGACTGCGGTAGGAAACGTGTTCATTCCAGAGCTTCTCCTCGTCTCTGTTATCTATTTTTCGATACCTTCCTGTTGCCACATCGGCAGTAACATGTCAAAATCACTCCAAAACCACCATAGATCCACCAACGAGCTAACTTGCAGAATTCAACATGAAAGTTTAGGGACAAATCTGACAACAGGGAAAAACAGGCTGAAATGTGTTGAAGAAGGAGCCTTCATTAGCAGTGCCTTGTTCTATCAATTGTGCTGCTGCCGCTGCTGTTTCCAGTTGACCATCTGCCCACGCAGATTTCTTGTAGCTATTGATCCACAGGGAATCAGAAGTAATCTTGTGTTTGAAATCCGGCCCTCTTCGATGAATCTGGACCTCTATCCCTGGTCCTTCAGCTATCCCTGCCTGTGTACAAATCATGAATACATCCTCAGCCTTGCTGCTAGCACCGACACTGACGGCGTGAAGTTCTTCCAGCAAACAGCCCAACCCTACTTATTACAGTAGTTCCAATTCTGAATTGCATCTGCTTCTCTCTGTAGTCCAACAAGCATGCACCTTTTTGTCTCCATTGTCCCACCATTGACTGGGGTTGGAAAAGTGTTCATTCCAAAGCTTCTCCTCATCTCTGTTATCTGTTTTTTGATACTTTCCTGCTGCCACATTGGCAGTAACTTGTCAAAGTCACTCCAAACCACCACAGATCCACCCAACGAGCTAACTTACAGAATTCAATATGTATCGAGTGTGAGGAGAGGGCAAAACAGGCTGAAATAGGTTGAAGAAGAAGGTGCCCTCACCACATTGTCCTTGACCTTGTGTCATGACCCCTGGAGGATGCGACCGACCATCAACCCAAAGGGACCTCTTGTGTATGCTTCTTGTGTCTGTAGTCAGGTAATGTCGGATTGGTCTGTGAGAACCACCACGGTGCAGCTGAGCAGGCAGAGATTGAAACACGGCCTGCTAAGACCAAGCTGACTCTCCCAAGAACCCTGTAAACATCAGGAAGAATACCAAATCATGGTACTACCAGGAGCCAAGAGCCCACATTTGCAGGATGGACAAACTTCTTCACATCGTACATTAAGAAAAAGCCACACCTTGCGATTGCGGTTGTCCCACCATCGTGAAGGATCGTGCCAGCTCTGCTCCGTGCTCCAAGGTAGGGGTTTGTACTGGAACATCCGACAGCATCAACATTTTGACAAGGTCCTTTACGGAGGGGTGCTAGTGAGCTTTCAACAACATTCATGCAAGTTGTTTTGGGCTCCATTGGGCTCTACACGATGAGGAACAACGAACATGTCCAGACTTACACAGATGCTTAACCCAGCTTATGTTTGTAGTCCGGGAGATTGTAGAGTGGTCTCAGAAAACGACCAGGGAGGAAGGCGCTGAGCAGCCAGAGAGTTTTACCTCTGCAATATGTACCCCAAAGTCGTTTAAAAAATAAAATGAGCCAAAGCCGGGTGGACATAAACACAGTCCAAGGAAGGTGGGCAAGGTGGATATGGCATGCGGGCCCAGATGGGTACTGCCTCGGGAAAGTGGCAGTTGCATGTGGGGCCCATTTGGAGGCTGCATGCAAGCGCTAACTGCGACTAACCTTCTAGGCTACAATATGGGAGGTTGGGGAGGCCATGAGCACAAAGGCATTTTCCCCGAATTTTCATGAAATTTCCACAGCGAAATGAAAAGAAAAAGAAAAGAGAAACGAAATTGGTGAAACTAACAATTATGCAAAATTAACACATAAATAATGCACTGTTGTTATCTGGCTCTGCTGTTTTGGTGGTAGGAAGGTTAGATTCAGCTTTTCGGCTCGGCTGCTCTCTGACTTAGCAGTTCTAGTTGTTGGTTGGCCTCTTGCTATCCGCTTTCAGCTTCTGCTCTAGCTTTTGTTTCCGGATGCCCATCTGCGCGCATCTGCTTTCTTTGGGCTCTGCGATGCATTTTGCTCTTTCATGGCCTTTCTTTCATGACATCTCTCTTTTTTCATTCTCGTGGTCTCTCGGAATTATGGTTACAGGGTGGTACCCCCCCCCAGAAAGCCTTCAGGGCCCCAGGGTGGTTATTTTTTCCACTTCATTGTACCTTAATAAATTTCCACGGCCTCTGTCCCCTGTTCTGTAATAAAATAAAATAATTTTTTTAAAAAAAAAAACACATAAAGAACAAGCGTCATCTCTGGGCAGTGAAAGTGACCCTGCTCTTGTTTCCATGCCTTGGCTCCTTGCCCTGGGCCTCTCTCTTCTGTGGGGATCGGCTGCCTTCAAGCGTTAGGTGTCTCGGCTCTTTCCAAGTCTTCTCTCTGGTTTTGGCTTGGTTGTTTTTGTTCCCTCTTGTTCCTCTCTTTCGCTGGCCCAGTCATTAGATGCTTGGCTCCTTCTCTTTAGGCTATCTCTGCTAGATGTTTTTTCTCTCTGCTCTGGATTCTCAAAGTTGTATCGTCCTAGATCAGCCTCTATGGCACCCTGTGTTGAGGTTATTTTTTCCTCATGTAACTGCCTTCGGATGCTTTCTCCGCATTTTGTAGTAAAGATTTCAGGGCCTCTGTCCCCTGTTCTCCCAAAAAAAAAAAAAAAAAACAAGCAGCCCCTATACCTGATGAACTGTTACCCTACAAGCATGGCTTTTTCTCCATAATAGAAAGTTTTGACTCAAGCTATACCACTAAGGGTTCTCAATGCGAAACCCACCATTGCTTAGATTTGTACCCAATTCACATATCATTTCTCAATGCGAAATTCAGCCGCTGCCTATAGGTTTAGGGTTTTTGGCTACACTACTAAAGGTTTCGCCTTGCTGAATTGGCGCAGATGTACCGCACAAATGCACGAGTCATTTATACCCGCTTATGGTCTTCCGTTTTGAAAATATATAACTCCTATGAGCGAGGTTCAAAAACATAAAACTCCCATGACCGTGGGTTGTGCTCACGTGAGCATGCTCACACTGTGCTCACATTATACCAACCCCCCAATGTGGTGACGCTGCAAGCTTGATGTGAAGATGGGAGACAACAACCGTTGATCGTGACCTATTGCCATCTCACGACTTAGACACGTTTCAATACCACATCATACCTCGCCAACTTGGCAATCTCAAAACTCAAGTTTTTCATATCTAAGTGGGTACCATGGTAATGGGCACATACCACCTTGGAAGTGGTTGTGGGTTCAATTCACCAATAAATGTCACAAAGGTGCCCACCTTCATGCCGGAAGGCAATAGCCCTTTACGGTCAAGAGACACCATAATTTACATTTTCTTTTGGAAACGGCCACCCACTTCAGAACATAATTGCTACAGTTGGAGACCAAATTTGGGAGCATGTATGAAACAATTGTGCATAGTTTCATGCAACAATAAGCGATACAGGCTAGTGTCCACCGAAGCAGGTTCCTATCGTTGGTGTGGCTCCTGGTGTTCTCAGTAACTACTTGAGTTGTCAATCTCAAACAAGCCGAAAAACTCTCCTGAAATCCCCTTTAAGAAAGTGAGGTCTTTTTCTTTTGCTTCCAGTAACCATCCAACATCTCAAAATCGAAGCTTTTGGTCCGTCATGTTGGTTCAATTAACATCAATAAAATTACACCAACTAAGGGATAACTTATGTGAATAATGAAAAGAAAATATACTTACTGCTCATCCTTTGGCTGTGAAGGCAGAGCCATCAAAGGATTTGTAGCGGGCCGTGGTGCGATGCTCAAAAGGGTTGGGATTCTCATTTTCAGCTCGCATGCAAGTTTTGGGGGTAAAGTAAGCATATAAGAATAATGTCCCCCAAGTTTGCGTGGGCCCTATCCATTAGAGCATGGTCCAGAAATTAAAAAGGGAGGGAAATATTATAAGCTACACAAGGATTTGAAGAAATAACCGTTGTGTAAGGGGGTAAGAAAATAGACAGTACGAAGGCGACAGCTATTAAATGGGGGATGGTCAAGCGCCAAATTGGGATAAGCAAAGTACATGCGTCTAGGGGGTGACATGTGGGGGACAACCTTCTAGAAGGGTCCACCACTTGAGGGGATCGGCCCGCCACCCTGAGAGGGTAATATCTTTAAATATAATGTTTGACGCCTCCCGAAGGAAGTGTAAATTATGGTCTCTCTTCACCGCGAAGGGTTACTGCCTTCCGCTAGGAAGGTGGACACCCACATTGCCCCCTGAGGAAGTCACGATATCTTGTTTGTTGGGTTAGAGCTCGTACCAGATCATCTGTTGTAGCAATGTACAGATCTCTTTCTGCTTTGCCAGATTGCTGCTTCCAGGCGGCGTAAACGCTTTCTGCCAGGTTGCAGGACGGCATGTCCGCAATGTCCTCAAGGGACATGTCCTGTGAAAAGAAAATGAAATAGCGTCATTTATGCAAGCGTGGATCGTTCTGGGAACAAGGAAAGAAACTGGGCACATACAAGGGATTGCAGAGGTGAAATGCAGCTTACAGTAGTCATGAAAGCCCCCCATTGCCGGTATCTGAAGTGCCAGAAGACCAACCAGTCTTCCAATTCTTTGACACCATCCTGATCAGTAGCCCCTGACGAGAACCACCATGCTCTCACTGTCTGGTACCTGGTCTCAGCCTCTTCCATTGTAGTCGCATTCTTGTACATGAAGCAGAGCCTCATGTGCTCCGCCTGCAAATCTCTTCTGATGCACCTCTTCGTATGTTTCTGCAGGGACTGAGTCTAGTGGAATAGACATGTGCGCTCCCTATTAGGCATGGGTACGTTTGGATCACTAGATCCAAAAACTCGGCGCACAGCGTTGAAGTTAGCCTGTGCACTATCCGCCATAAACCCGTTGAAATTTATGCCTGTATGTCATGACTGAAAGCAAACAATTCCACATTATCATCTGGGACTCTGTATCTTCAGACTGCATGTCACAGATGGCAATTGTCATTATTCTTTGGTAGATTGGGTCGTAAACATGGCAAGACATGGTTGTCCAGCCCTTCACTCGTTTGCAATGATCGAACATCATCCAGGCTTTCTCCAGATCCCCCCCTGGTTGCATACGTCTAGCCAGGCTAACGCCACTGCCCTCGCCCACCGTAGACATCTTGAACAAGTAAACCTTTGAAGACCCCTGACCCGGGAAGACGCTAGATTGGATAAAGTCATATTGACTTATTCGCTTGAGCTCCATAATGTTGTCAATGGACCCTGTGTTTCCACCGCGCACTCTCAATGCATTCACCTGATTCCTAATATTGGGGGAGCTCAACACGGAGAAGTGATCCATCACTGCATCCAAAGATGCCCCCTCAAGTCTTGAGCTGGATTCGCTTCCTTGCCCCAGAATGTGCCTCTCCAGGAAACTTTTGTTGGCAGCCAGCGCTATGGCAGATGGTTTGGCTGAGGGGGACTTTGCAAACTCCCCCGCGACAAGCCCACGCGCCAACTCCACACTATCTCTGCAATCGCCGTGAGACACAAGATGGTCGTGAGTCCCAAAATGGATGTAGGCTCGAGTCATGGTTTTGCAACGGTGAGTAACGTAGTACATGCGAGCAGGGCAATGTGCAATGCAGGAGGGGGCCACCTTGCAGAACTTACAAACAAATGTACTGGCAGACGGTGGGGCACAGCACAGCCTAGGATAAAAGGATTGTTAGAGAGTCCTTCCCACTCACTCTCATTTTTAGCACCGCTCTTTGTGAAACGCAGGCAACTTCCATTCACACATCTCAGATGCCCAACACAAACGCTCCTTCTGAATGTCAAGTTAACATTGTTGTGGATATTGGACGTTTTGGTTCTACACCATGGATGGCCGTCATGCTTTCTATCCATTCATTGCAAGAGACCTGCAAGACCCCCAGCACAAGTTGGTGGATTCAGTTCAAAGAGGATGTCACCGTCGAAGGAAGGTTGAAGGAATGGAACCCTTTTTGTTGCGAATGAATCCCACAGTATCCCTGCGATCTCGTTTTTTGATCCTGGTTTTCCTGACAATGCTTTAAGATGTGGGATGACGCTTACAATTTCCTGAACATCGACGTCCCCTTCAGGAAGATGGTTCATGGGAGCCAGTATGTCCGCGAATTCATCATCCGAGGAATCCGACAGTGTGACAGAAGTTGTTGAAGTGGTGTCCTCCTGCTTCACAGTCACATGTCGCTTTCTTTGAACGACAGAGGCAGCTGTCCTAGGAGTGAGAATGGAGCCACCGGATTGTCTCCTTTCACTTCGGAACACACGATATTTTCCAGGAAGAACTCTCCATTCCTTGTGTTTCTATGCAACATGTGGATTCTGGAACAACGTTCTTTGAACGTTTCCCTCCAAGTCATAAAATCTCCTTCTCGACAGAAACACAGCCAATGTCAAGCTTGAACCTTGCTGCCAGAACATGCTCGTCCACCACAGCAAAACCATCATCTTCAACCGCGGCATTGAAAGGACAAGGTTCTTCAATATACTGAAACTCGGCGAAGGCCACGTCATTAGGAGAATCCATGTGGTGAAGATACGATGGTGAGTACCAATACAATTGTGCGACATGGACAGTTAAAAACCTTCCGGAGGCGATTGCCACATTCCAAAAGTGTTTGCTAAGGCAAGAGGCAGTTGTACAATTGGCCCTACACATCAACCAATAACAGTCAAGGGTATTGAACCACACCGCCAAAACAGTTGGGCAGTTGCCAAATTGATGGAGAAGGGAACCAAACTGTTTATTTTGTCAGTGTCACACCACCGGGAAAAGACGGCGCCGTCTTGGATATGACAATCCAATGTGCGTTTTACGGCGTTCCACAACGTGAACCCGGACAGTGCATTGAGTGCCGAACCCGGGCAATATCCGACGCCGGATGAACGCGGCCCCATGGCGTTCTTGACGTTATGTACGTTTTCTTTTCAAAGAAGGCAAAATCCGTGTTTGATAGGGCAATGACATGTCTCATGTGCGCAATATTTCATCCAAATCACCAAACATCCACATTTGAAGATAACGGCCTTATTGATGGCAATAGGGGCGCCCAATAAACCGCAGCCAGTGAGAGCGATCCATTTGGGGGGTTAGAAGGCAGACACGCACGTCCTTAACCACATGCATAACTAATGGCTTAAGAGGGTTCCTTACTTTCTCTATTGTTGTTAGTCAAGCTGGAGAGCTGCGGGAGTGAGAGAGAAAACATAGGAAGAAGACGTAGAAGGCAGTCCCTTTACTTCACGAGTGTGAGAGAGAGGAAAAACGCGCGAGTTAGAATGAGAAAGTTGCGCAATATGCAAAACGCTAATGAGCAGGTTGCACAGGATACGTCCACCCAGGAATCACAACAGATGACATAGGAGGTCCAGCCTGAAATGGAGGGAAGAAGGGAAGGGGAGGAGACTGCCCCGGAGACCATTGTGCATGACATGGACATCGATCGACACCACCGTCGGTGAGAAAGAAGCGATTCCAAAGGAGGCGGTGAGGAAGCAGCAAGAAGAGGCATCAAGAAGTGGTGTCATGAAACCCAAGGTGATCCTTCTCCCAATCTGCATGAATCTCGCTTGACTGTCATACCAAGTGCATAGACAAGATACGAGAGATCCCCTGAAAATTGGGTGCGACAGCACAATCAGTTTTGAGGGGAGCTCTATCACTAGCAGGATCTGCAATGGAAGCCTGAGAGGGACACGTGGAAACAGAGTGCGGTGGCGCACTCATTTCAAATGGATGCTAGGAGATCGCTTGGGCATTAGGAGGAAGGTGATGTTCACAGTTTAGGTCCGAGAAACAGTGGAGTGGTCACCCAGAACTGAGTGTGCCACCGCACTCAATTTCTGAGCACCATGAAATCATTGAGTTGCTATTGAATGAGGTGAACGGTAGATAGAAAGTGTGTTTATTCCATTGTGAGATCTCTTATGAGTTCTGAGAATCACATTAAGTCTAACCTGGAAACTGAGTGCGGTGGCACACACAGTTCTGAGATGTGATCGACAACCTTTTTGGACAAACTCGAAGACCCCATTGAACTCAAAACAGAAGTAGGCAGACAAAATGAAGGGCTCCCAGAACTGTGTGCGCCACCGCACTCAGTTTCGGAGCACCATAGAATGGTCAGTTTGCTTATGAGAGAGGTGAAACGATAGTTAGAAAGTGTGTTTCATTCAAAGTGATATCTCTTTTGAGTTTTCAGATAGACAGAAACGATAACCTTGAAACTGAGTGCGGTGGCGCACTCAGTTCCGAGGTGAGATCGACCATGTACGTGGACAGAGGTAAAGACCCTTGTGGGCTTGCAACAGAAAGCAGGCAGACAAAGTGGAGGGCTCCCAGAGATGAGTGACAGAACTCTCACTCCAACCTCAATTGGAATGATTTCCTCAAGTTTCAGCCTGATCTTCAACTCTTATATCAGTGGCATGTTCCTGGTGCTAGGGATAGGATAGGGGTATCCATAGCTATTCCAAAGAATTCTACTCTAATTCGTGCACCCATCAATATCACCATCCCTGCCTTGACCCAGAAGGTGGTCAAGTCTGGTCTGGTCTTCTTGTGTCCAGCTGCTCATTTCCTAGAAGTTGAAGGATGGAGGAGATTGACTGCCCTTAAGCATTTCCTGGTGGCCACTGGTGTTCTAGATAGAGGATATAGGCAAGAAGTCAAGATCCTGATTGCTAATCCTGAGCGCTTCCCTGTGACTATTAAAAAGGGGCAGGTTCTGGCTCGCATCACTGCTCTGCCTATTGCTGAAATACAAGAGGTGCATGCTGGCTTTGGACTTGAGGCCATTGGCATCCAACATGGCCCCTTAGATGAGGTTGCTACTTTTGCTCCACCACCTGTCTCTGATCTCAGCTCAGAAGGTAAGACAACCCTCACCAAAGTCTTATCTGAAATCAAGTTGGGCACAACTCTCTCCTCAGGACAAAGAAGGAAAGTGAAAATGCTTATTGCAAAGAATCTAGATGTTTTCAGTTTGGGATCCACTGATCTAGGGCGCACTTCTATTCTCTAACATGACATTGTCACTGAAGGGGCTCATATTAAACAATTCTCGGTTATCAACGTCAGGTCACGTCAGACCTGACGTTGACGGGACCTCCTTCACGTCAGGTTCGGGGAATATTCTGGTAAAAATAGTACCAGGTAAAATACTGCCACTTAAGCAGCCACATCACCGACACGGTGGCGGTGGCAAATACATTTTGAAAATTAACAAAATGAACGCGACCGCCAATTATGGCGGTCGCTTTGTTTTTTGAAATTAAAAAAGAAATAGCGACCGCCGTATTGGCGGTCGCTTCAATTTTATTTATTTTTAAAGCAAGATTGGCGGTCGCACTGGCTGTCGCTTTATTTTTCGAAATAGAAAAAGAAATAGCGACCGTCATATTGGCGGTCGCTTTATTTTTTGAATTAAAAAAATAAATAACGACCGCTATGTTGGCGGTCGCTTCAATTTATTTTTTAAAAAACAAGATTGGCGGTCGCATTGGCGGTCGCCTAATTTAAAAAAGAAAACAGGCGACTGCCGTATTGGCAGTCGCACAATTTTATAAATATGTACAGAACAATCGACCGCCATATGGCGGTCGGATAATTTCAAAAAAGAAAAAAGAAAAAAACATCGACCGCCATTGGGCGGTCGCTTAATTTAAAAAATGTATAGAAAAACAAACGACCGCCATATGGCGGTTGGTAAATTTAAAATTATATAAAAAAAACAAGCGACATATGAAAATAAAAGTGACCACCACACTGGTGGTAGCTTGTTTTACCAGCGCACTCAGTTTTTTGAGCACCTGTAGATGGTTGATTTGATGATGTCTGAGATGAACTATAAAGTGAAAATGATTGTGGAAATTGGAAAGCATTCTTTTTTAGCTATGGGAAAAACATCATAACACCCTAGAAACTGAGTGTGGTGGCGCACTCAATTTTAATAGTGGACTCCCAGATATTTGAAGACAGTAGGTAGGTCGAAGTTGATTTGGAATCCGGTTTTTAGCTGAATATATGTTTGTACAGTTTTGAGTGTGGTGGCGCACTCAGTTTCTGTGTCGCGTCCCTTTGCCTTGAGGGCAGGGGGTCGGGTCGCAGAGGGGCTGCCCCTGTGGTGGGGGCGGTGGCAGCAATAGGTACGGGGGCTGAAGCACCCTTGAGTGCCCAAGGCACTCAAGGAGGCGGAGTGTCGCGGCCCTTTGCCTTGAGGGCAGGGGGTCGGGACGCAGAGGGGTTGCCCTTGTGGTGGGGGCGGTGGCAGCAATAGGTACGGGGGCTAAAGCACCCTTGAGTGCCCAAGGCACTCAAGGAGGCGGAGGCGCTCACTAGGTGGAGCCCCGCACACCAGGTTGCGGTGGGGGTGGATCCACAAGGGGTGGTGGTAGCTTAGTGGGACTTAGTGGGGGGTGGCATAAGACTCACCATGGGGCGGAGACCGAGGTTTGCTATTTCATGAGCATGAGCGGCATGAGCGGCATGAGCAGAGTAGTAACACAATCGGTTTTCATGAGCAGAAGTACAAATTTCGAAAATAAAAAACAATAAAAAACAATAATTTAATGCAATGTGTCAGGAAAAACAAATATATTATTCGGCCCCTTGAAGGGAAAATTGCACTTTTGACAGTTGTGCTCATGATATTTCGTCTTCCGCTCATGCCAATTCCCAGCGACATGTGCAAATATGGCGCCGAATTTCGCGGTAATAGGGTCCGTAACCTGAAAAAACGGCGACGTATTTCGCGGTAATAGGTCTCTCTGGCGAAAAATGGTGCCGAATTCCGCGGCTATAGGTCCCCTCATGACAGGTAATTCGGCGCCATTTTTCCAGTGCATGTTCGGACTTAGCCAGTTTTCGGCGCAAAATAGGGAAATTCGGCGCCATTTTTCCAGACACTGTACCAGTGCATGTTGGGACTTAGCGAGTTTTCGGCCCAAAAAAGAGAAATTCGGCGCCATTTTTCCAGACACGGTACCAGTGCATGTTGGGACTTATCGAGTTTTCGGCCCCAAAAAGAGAAATTCGGCGCCATTTTCCCAAACACAGGTACCAGTGCATGTTGGGACTTAGCGAGTTTTCGGCCCCAAAAGAGAAATTCGGCGCCATTTTTCCAGACACGGTACCAGTGCATGTTGGGACTTAGCCAGTTTTCGGCCCCAAAAAGAGAAATTCGGCGCCATTTTCCCAAACACAGGTACCAGTGCATGTTGGGACTTAGCGAGTTTTCGGCCCCAAAAAGAGGAATTCGACGCCATTTTTCCATAAATGGCCCCACAACTGCTTCTGTTGGATCTCAGTTTGAATGGAATATTGCCTCATTCCAGGAGTTTTGGGGTGCATTTCATTACACTGCAAAAAAAAAGTCTGATACAACAAAATGCATTTGAAAATATCCATATGGAGGATTCCGTTTGCCCCATCAATGATTTCTGGAATCCCTAAGGAGGAGTTTGTGCAGCTCGTTCACGCTCAACGCCGGTGCATGAATAAAGTCATCAATAGTCACGTTCATCCTCAACCTCTTCAGATAAATGTAATACAGATGCTTGCACGGATAATACTTCGAACCCTTCTTTGCTTCCATCAACGAGAAGTCCGTACAGTTGCAAGTCGGCTCCACTCCAATCGTAATTGTGTATACATCGTCGCGTACAGCCGAGCCGGCCGTTGCCATCCGATACACACGCCCAAGGCCGGGTGGGGGTACGTCCACGGAGCTCTGAATAGTGCAAGCCATCCCAAGAGCATTGGCAATCCGAGTCTCATTCAACTTGTTGGGAGGGTGTCGTCTCTTCACTCTTCCGAATCGCATTGTGGGATGTGCAGAATTGTCCAATCCGTCTCTACTGGACCGAGCAGTCTGCAATGGCTGGGTCTGAGGAACCGGAAATGCGTGGGCCGGGATGTCTGTGCGTTGCACCATTCGAAATCCTGCTACAGATAGAGCATCCGCCTCATTCTGAGAGAGGCTGCAACCCGGTGCAACAGGCCAGACGCCCGGAGGCTCCGGCATTCCCTGAATCCCGTACTTGGGCTTGCCAAATACACAGGTCATTATGTCGTGCCTATAGAACCAAAATGTCTGCGTTGTGGCGTGAGCAAATGTGGGAGTCAAAAATCTGCCGCTGAAACAAGGTGCAGGTACAGCACCGTGTGGGTTCCTCCGAATCATCTCACCACAGCGTGCTCTCGTATCCACCCGGATGGCGCAACACTTCCCTCGAAATGCCGGCAATGTCCTCGCAATTCTCCACTGTGACTCCGACACTCTTGTCTCCACAATGGGAATGTTGTATTGCTTTACTACAGATGGCTCGTTATGTTGCCGGGGCACGCGCCCTGTGCTCAAAGGAGATGGCGATCTTGAACGTGCAGGACTTCCGGTGCTCAACGAGACCTCCTCGGGCAACATCACCGGACCACGAGGGAGCGTGCGAATATTCTTGTCAGCTCGCCATGAATCCTCTTCTCCGCCAGGTGCCTCGTCAAGTCTTCGTCTCACTGGACGGGTATGAACATCTCCTTCCAAATGTTGGCCTCTTCGCAGCAATGGCGTGTCCCGAAGGCCCTCTCGCAAGGTCGCCGCCCACTTCCGAGGATTCTTCGATCTGGAGGCAGTCCGCATCAGCATTTCCTGCCTGTCCGGCCCCAAGCCCCAATGTTTCCCTTTCATGAACTCGTTGTACCTGCATTGCTGCATAATTGACCTCACAATGTCCTCCGTTGTGGCAGTGAGGATGTCCACCAGATGCGCCGCAGAGGAGGCACGCCAGGAAGAGTGCACTGATTCGGCCATGTTTGTCGTGGGCATGTCGGTGTCGGAGTCGAGACACATTTCCTGCACAAGCACATGTTCAGGTTACAAGCAAGTTACAAATATGGCCAAGAATAATATCCAACGGGACGCGAATTCGTGCAACTCACCTCCTGCATATAGTCGCCGAACTGGAGGAAACGATAATGCCACCATGCTAGCCAACTGACCATTGCTCCTTCGTCTGATTTCCTTACAGCACCTGACGATGTCCACCAAGCCCGTATGCATGCAAACTGTGTCTCTGCATCATCCAAGGTGGGAGCGCGCTTCCACGCAAGGCACATGGAACGGTGCTCCTCTCTGAAATCTGGCGCCACGAGCCTGGTTGTGTACTGCGAAAGGCTCTGTAGAAAATGGAACCCACAAGATCTCTCCTTGCCTTCCATGGGAACATTGGGGTCTTGCCCGTACACCCTTCGGATGGCAGCCCAATTTGTTTGTGCGTTGTCCGCCATGAAACCACGGAAATTGGGAGGGGGCAATCCCACCTTGGCCATCTGTTCGTTTATTCCCTGCCAAAGAAGCATCTCCGATTGTGTGTCCTCTCCTTTCATCTCAGAAATAGCAATTGTCATTAGCATCCTGCAGTGGGTGTCGTAGACATGTGCACCCATTGTCACCCACTGGTGATTTGTAATTCGCTTGATATGGTCGAACATGACCCAACTGTTTGACAAGTTCCCACTCGTCATCCTGTCGACCAGTTCGACGCCACTGCCAGGTCCACACGTGGACTTTTTGAATACGAAACAACGATCTGCCTCAGTCCCTTGTCCTGGAAACCTACTTCCATGAATGTAGTCATATCCACATCGTCGCTTCACCTCCAGAATGGAGTGCATATCCGAGCCACGCCCAATTTTCTGTTTGCATGAGACAATGTGGTTTCGGACATTCGGTGAACATACGTGGGACACCGACTCCAGCAATGCCTCCATTTCCTTCTCGTCGAGAGGAACTCTATCGGAGCCGTCTTCCGACATAATTCTGGCCAATGCCATCTTATGGGCGGCTTGGAGCTGTATCTGTTTGGGTTTGGCACCCGGTCTCAACTTAACCTCCTCCTGAACGAGCTGCTCTGCTTCGTGGGCAGCCTCCCGCGAGTTCCCCCTCGCCAATTTGTGACAATGGGAACCAACGTGTATGCAAGCTCGGGTGAGGTCAGGGAAACGGTGCAACACATAGAACTGCTTGGCATTAAAACAGACATGCAGTGTGGTGGTTCTTTGCAATGCGCACACTTAAATGTGGAGTTCGGAACCTTCTCCTGAGCTCGAAATGGTTGGTGAGCTGTGCCTGTCCAATCGGTCTCGTTCCTGTGACCTCTGGATTTAAAGTGGAAGCAAGTTGGGGAGAAACACCGCAACTCGCCCGCACAAACAACGTAGCGCACCCGCACACCATCAAGCATCTTCATGCTGGTGGTTTTGGTAACGCACCAAGGATGACCGTCATGTTTTCTATCCATATCTGTCAACATTCCGGACGCCCTCGAGTAGTCCGCCCGAGGAGGGAACTCAAAGAAGATATTACCGTCGACGTCGGCGGGAAGGCATGTAACCGATTTAATTGCGAACTTGCTGTAGTCCAGCCCGGCCAGCTCCGACCGGTGTCCTTCCAGGTGAAGCCCTCGCAGAATTTCAAGAATAGATCGAACTGCGGTGCTCGTGCTGGGAATATGACTCCCTCCTCCACTGACGTCCATTGAGGACTTGCCTGATCTCCAGGACGACCTCGGAACTTCCATGACCTCGTCTGAGTCGGACAGGTTGTGAACAACCCGGTTCTCGGTCGTCTTCATGGATAGGTTCGGCTCTGGATTTACTTCGTTGCGGACTTCTCTCTTTGAGGTACCCACTCTCTGATTCGCGGATTGTTTCGTGGAAGGCGCCAGGATAGACGGTGCATTTGGCGGGCAAATGAAGTCCCCAACAGCCCTGTATATGACGCTGTCCGATGGTGGAACTCGCCATTCCCTGCCATCGCCGAAATCATCGTGGAGCACAACAATACTCTCGACAACAAGGCCGTTTGAGTCCTTCCTTTCCTCCTCCAAAAAAACCGACCCCGGTTTCAGGTGGTATCGAACGCACAGATATTTCTCCATCACCCGGCAGGTGTCCCCTCTGCACGGAAATGAAGCTCTATGCTCGTGAGGAGGGCAGTACACTGTAGCGCTCGGGTTTTCCGCCATGGGAGATGTGCACACAAGACTGCCAGGATGGCGTGCGGGGAAGCTCCCTGGTAGAAGGGGGTGCAGCGATGGGAATGAATGCGATGCCGATTTGTCCGAGCGACGAAGCCTAATCCAAATCCAGGGAGCCAACTATCTCAAAAATCCACAGTCAGAGTGTTAATGAACCTTGTCTCCGGAATGCGGCCCCTCGTCTTTGCGCAATAACTGCCAACGGTATGCAGTCAGAAAGTGGGGGGCCGTCCGGATGATGACGGCTGAAGGGGAGAAGCCGGCACCGTGCCGTCACATTACTACCCCCGAATGGAAATTCGGCACCCAATATCCAACAGAGGAAGCCCGGATGAAGTCGCCTCGGGCGCAGAGGCCGGCGCGTGTGCGACAGAGAATATCCCCTGGATGGAGATTCGGCGCCGAATTTCCATCCGGGCCCCCCCAAAGGAAGTCTTGTCGGGGGGTCAGACCGAAAACTGGCCGACATAAAAACCTCCCCAGATGGGAAAACGGCGCCGAATTTCAATTCGGGGCCGTTCCAATGCAGTCGGGGAGAAGGGAGAGGTCGGCACCTGGCCGTCATATTTCAACCCCCGGGACGGAAATTCGGCCCTGAATATCCAACAGAGCGGCGGAGAGGCGGCACCTCTCCGACAGAGACCATCCCCCGGATGGAAATTCGGCGCCGAATTTCCATCCAGCAGGTAAGTGGAATCCCGGATGGATGGAGATTCGGCGCCGAATTTCCATCCAGCAGGTAAGTGGAATCCCGGATGGATGGAGATTCGGCGCCGAATTTCCATCCAGCAGGTAAGTGGAATCCCGGATGGATGGAGATTCGGCGCCGAATTTCCATCCAGCAGGTAAGTGGAATCCCGGATGGATGGAGATTCGGCGCCGAATTTCCATCCAGCAGGTAAGTGGAATCCCGGATAAATGGAGATTCGGCGCCGGTTTCCATCCAGCAGGTAAGTGGAATCCCGGATACATGGAGATTCGGCGCCGAATTTCCATCCTGCAGGTAATTCGAATCCCGGATGAATGGAAATTCGGCGCCGAATTTCCATCCAGCAGGTAAGTGGAATCCCGGATGGATGGAGATTCGGCGCCGAATTTCCATCCAGCAGGTAAGTCGGATCGGTGGCCTATGGATATTCGGCGCCGAATTTCCATTCGCCATGTATTTCATCGCTCAGAATTACCTTCCTGCAGGTAATTCCCAGATGAGAATTACCTTCCTGCAGGTAATTCCAATCGATGCCGGTAGGATGTTAATTCCTCGTCGAGAATTACCTACACGAAGGTAATTCTCATCGAGGAATTACCTGCACGAAGGTAATTCTCATCTGGGAATTACCTGCACGAAGGTAATTCCTCGCTCAGAAATACATGGCGAATGGAAATTCGGCGCCGAATTTCCATTCATCCGGGATTCGAATTACCTGCAGGATGGAAATTCGGCGCCGAATCTCCATCCATCCGGGATTCCACGTACCTGCTGGATGGAAATTCGGCGCCGAATTTCCATTTATCCGGGATTCGAATTACCTGCAGGATGGAAATTCGGCGCCGAATTTCCATTTATCCGGGATTCCACTTACCTGCAGGATGGAAATTCGGCGCCGAATTTCCATTCATCCGGTATTCGAATTACCTGCATGATGGAAATTCGGCACCGAATTACCTGCGTGAGGGAAATTCGGCGCGCCGGCCGCCCTACCTGGCTGGATGGAAATTCGTCGCCGGATTTCCATCCGTGCGCTTCCAAATTACATGCGTGAGGGAAATTTCCAGCGCCGCCCTACCTCCGCGGATGGAAATTCGGCGCCGGACTTCCATCCGCTCGCTTCCGAATTACCTGCGTGAGGGAAATTTCCAGCGCCGCCCTACCTGGCTGGATGGAAATTCGTCGCCGGATTTCCATCCGCGCGCTTCCGAATTACCTGCGTGAGGGAAATTTCCAGCGCCGCCCTTCCTCCGCGGATGGAAATTCGGCGCCGGATATCCATCCTGCTGCGCTCCGAATTACCTGCAGGATGGAAATCCGGCGCCGGAATTCCATCGTGCAGCGCTCCGAATTACCTCTACGTTGGAAATTCCGGGACTGTTTACGTCGATTTTCATCCGACATGGAGGGCTTCATCCGACATTTAATTGCGCAGTTGGGCAATAAATGTCGACCGCCGTCGGTTATTATTCGGGCTGGCGACGCATGGCTTCCTGGACACGTACCCTAAATCTCATGCTAAGCTTGGCTTAACATGGTATTCCAGGCATGTACCCCAAAAAAGGAGATCTTTTTGGCTGGGACTTATGCCGCCTGAAGGGCGTGGCTCTCCTGAGAGAGACCTCACATCCAGACCGCGGCGGAAGTTGAAAGCTCTGTACTACGGACGACGGCCAATCTCTCGCATGGCCAAACTGAAGCTCCAGCAGGAGATTCCAGTGTCTTGCTCACAACCTGCGCCAACTGAAGCCGAGTACTCTCAGGCAAGCCACTTCTGCTTTCGGTTTGTTCGATTTATTTTTTGCTTTCGCTTTAGCCATTTTCGGAGCCCTGACTGGAAATTCGGCGCCATTTTCCCTAACACCACTTGAGGCCTCTAACATCCTGAAATGCCAGGACTTGAAAGAAAGACAGCGCGTATGTACCTGTACAGAAGGCGCATTGCTGCTTTGTCCGCGTTCGGCTGGTCGGTGAACTCGTGGCTCCGGCAAGCATCTGCTATCTCCCGAAAGAATAGGTTGGTTTTGTAGAGCAGAAAGTACCTCGTCACATAGTCACGTAGGCTCTCTGCTGCAGGAGATATCTCCATCTTGAACTGATGTGCTTGTGTGTCCAGCTGCTCTTGCGCATTCGTCGTCACCTGTGGAGATTGTCCATCAGATCGCTTTCCTCAAAAAATACAATGAATCCACCCCCTACTAGAGTAGAAGCCCCAAACGAAGCGTGGGGAAGTACCTGAAACCACCATGTCATGCGGTTCATCCACATGTCGAATGTGGGGTCAGAGAGTTTGTCCGGTTTGGGGAAGCTCCACATGTCCCTGGTACTTTGGGAACCATTCCAGATTTGGAGCCACCGGGTCTGTCCAACCACCCAACATATTCGTAAGCGCCAAACACCACAAAAAGGAGTTGTTGCCACCACAATTTTGTTAAGAATGTATCACCTTTTCTGTTGCATCCACACAGGATGTGGCTAGACGATGGAGCTTCTCCAATGTCATCGTGGGCTTCAGAGCGCGAGAGTAGTGCTTCCCCATCTCCACCAGAAAGTCGGCACCAAGGGCGGGATCAGCTATGGCCACGTACTTTACCATCCGCGACTTGTACTTTATGCGGGCCCTCACCTCCGCAGCTTTGACATACGATTCGAGTTCCGGGAGGGTTGGATTCTTCTCCTCTGACTCCATGTAGAACCTCCGCGCATGTGCCAAATCCTGCTGTATTTTCGTCTGTCAAGAATGCGCACATAAGATTAGAGATCCTGCTCAACACAATTTCTTCTATTGGGGGAGGAGAGACAGATTAGCTCAACAAAACTGTCAGGAGCTTTACCCGAAATATGTAGTCCACCATGGCGTCGACGCTCAGCCTATACCAAGTTCTGTCTGCCTTTGCCTCCGACTTGCGCAGGAGGTCGGCACTGAGGGAATTGGCAAACTCTTGCACCCCCTGCTTCCCGACATCCTTCACTCGGAAGAGCATATGGGACAAGTTGGTGGCAATGAAGGCATTCTCAGTCACCCTGCAGTGCCACATTTCCATCAAACAATTAGTGTGTGGTGTGCACATGTGTTGTGTGATTTTGGACAGCGATGTAGTTGTGTAGCGATATGTATACGCACGACAGCTGTCAAGTTATTTTACCACTAGTGTGAAACTAGCTAGGAAATAGCTAGCTTTTACATATTGACATTTGGGATTGGCCCAAGTGTCAATCCAGGGGTCAAGGCAGATTTAGGCCCTGGAGTGGTTATCTTCACGGCAAACGTGGGAGGCTCATCTTTCTCGAGTTGAGCCTCACCGCGCCTAGCTATGGCGCCGTAGTGTGGATTCCCCATGGCGTGGGGTGCACTTGGCTTGACTTGTATTTGAGTGATGAGGTTATATATGCATGAGTTTATGCTTCAGATTTGTGAACTCGTGCTTGTATTCTTCTTCTTTATCATTGTGTGGACTAGTGACTGCCATAGTGGGCAGCATAGTGGCAGCCTAGTGACTGACTAGTTGTAGCCTAGTGGTTGGACTAGTGGTGGACTAGTGGTATACTAGTGTGTGGTGTGCACATGTGTTGTGTGGTTTTGGACAGCGATGTAGTTGTGTAGCGATATGTATGCGCACCACACTGCAAATGGTTGCAATGACCGGATTGTGGGCAATGGGAGATTCCCGGCGGATGGGAGTGAATGCCGATCTTGGTTGCTCGGTGTCCCTATCCTCGGAATTGGAGACCACTGCCTTCCCTTTCATTGCTGCATTGACTGCTCCTTTGGTGGCCATAGCGTGTTCTTAGGAACCATACCGAAGTGGAGGATGCTTCCAAAAGCATGGGGTCCATAATCTTTTCTTTCCTGGAGGGGATGAGGAGATTTGAATAACTGCAGAATCCTTTGCGTGATACACGAGATCCTGAATGTTGATTCCAAGGGCCGGGTTGTGGAGCTCCTAGATTTGATGAGCGAGTGGAGGACGAGAATCATTGTTGGGGTTGATTTGCCCCTACTGCATTTGGCCTGGATTCGATTGAGAGATAGGAATAAATGAAGCTTGTGCAGATCCAGAGTTGGCATTGTCTCTTTTCCTCTTGGCCTTTGGGCAGTTGGCCTTTAGGTGACCAGATAACCCACAGTAGAAGCATGGCGACAAGGCTATGTCCTCAGATACTTTAACTGAATAATAATTCCCTTTGTTGTCTATGGGCAGTTTGATGAATTCTAGGAGCACATCGTCATTTGGCATCATTACTGCAATCCTTGCAAAGCCATTCTCATTGATTCTGGATGTTATGGTACTCCCTTTCCACGCCGTGTTCCCCCTCAGTGACTGCATACTCATGTTGGGATTGAAGACACCAATGCATCCCAAGTAGGCTCCAAAAAAGTTACCAATGTTTGGTAAATAAAAGAGGTACTAGTCGGGGATGTAGGGGAGGGAAATAATTCTGGGACTCCAAATCTTGCCATTGCGGTTCCCCATCGCCATTGACCATGGAAAGATATTGACATTGAAACCATGCAGGTGTGGGTTGAATGCTAGAGCCTTGTTTGTTGCTTCCTTGGTTTCCAATAGAGTAGAAAAGAAACCTCTCCCTCTAGACTGGCAGAAATGGTAGAGAAGATCCCCCGAGCCCCCCAAGTGCCTGATTGCCCAATCCGTTACGAAGGCTCTACCCACCTTTTTGCCTGGAAAATGGAGCAGAACACCTTTACTCTCAATGTCTGCAATCGTGCCTTCAAGGTAAGAGATCTCAATGTCAACCAAGGGGTGATCCTTGTTCATTGCAGCTTGAAGATCAGCAATATCCTCACTGAAACCTTCCATGATATTGGTGTTCCAATGGAGGGGAGAGGAATTCGCGAGCTCAACTGCAGTAGGAGACTCAGTGCCCACTGGGATGGAGGGGCCCGAAGAATCTGCCGCAGAGCTGGGCCCTTCTAAGTTCTACCCTTTAGGATTTTAGATCTAACACAATAACAAATTGAAATAACATTTATGTATGTAACATTAAACCAAAGTCCATTCTACTTAATTAGCCAAGGATTCTCTCATAATAGGAAGTGGGAAGCCAGAATATCATCTATGTATAACTCACATGAAAAGGCTGAAGATATTTTTCACAGACTTTCGTCATACAAAATATTACACCAACAGTCGGTAGCTCAGTTGGATAGAGCTATCAGTGCCACCCACATGATTTTGGGGTCTGGGGTCAAATCCAGCTACCTTGATGGCTGTGGTATGTTCTTCTTCCCCTTCCCTTGGGCGGTGTCCCATGCGAAAGCCTTCACGGCGAGGTTACTCTGAAAGAGGTTATTTTTTCCTCTCACTATAATTAAGGGGCCTGATTTGTGAGCCTAGGTGTTTCTTAAAAGATAAAAATAAAAATAAAAATAAATGTGAACACCTTGCCCAAGCAAGGGTAACTTATGGTGCCCGCTTGCCTCTAAATAGCCTTTCAATGGGAAGGTGGACACTGGACATCTTCATGACATCCAACATGTGGTTTGAACCCACAACCCCTAATGAGGCGGCTTGTTCCCTTCCCTTGGCTAAGTGTTGGTTGTCCAAAAGAACACTTAAAACATCACTTCAAACTTCCACCCAATATGGTCACTAGGAGCCATCTCCTTGGAAGAACAATTTCAAGGAGATACACCTCACAACTATCTCTCTTCTAAGGATCATTCTCACCACTAGGCGCAAACTAGAGAATAACTGGCCCACTCACTAGCAAACATTTATATTGAATATATAAGTCGCATATCCAAATTAGCCAGCAGGTGAAGGAACTTGTGAAAGCTCATTTCAATCATGCTTTGGATGCTTTTGTCCCAACAATGTTGACAATGAAGCTCTAATTTCATAGAGAAGTGTAGTCAGGAAGCGACAAGATATTTTATATAGAGAGACACAGGCATATAGAGGAGCCAACTCACAACATCTCATCCACCATGTCACAAAGTTCATACAACATACCTGTACACAGGGATACCAACACTGGATAAACACCAAGTTGCACACCCAAAGAAATCGCCCCTTTACTTTACATCACTATATCCAAATCTCCAACAACCACATTTTCTGGTCTAGTAACCCTAGGAGATCACAACCCTAATACAATGGCCCAATAAATCGGTCCATATGACTAAGGTATCCTCAAAGTCTCTTCAACATATGCCTAACCCTATGCTGTCGTCTAATCAATTCTAGACATAACAAGAAACGATAAAAGAGATAATCTTGAGCTTCACATGCTCTTAGTTGGGCTATCATAGCTATAGCTGGAGTGAAATTGAAATTGAATTTGAAGGATAAATAAAATGATTAATAAATGTGAAACAATTATGCGTGAAAATAATCACGAAGAGTATGTTGTTTGTGACCACATTGTTTGAAATGCAAGTAATCCTTTTTGAAATGATTGAAATTTCCTTGTCTTTAACATGCTTATTTCCCTCTTGAAAAAGAAATGAATATCCCTGTCCCCTGTTTTGCAAAAAGAAATCTAAAAACAAAAGCACTTCCTTTTGTAAAATTTGTGGGGTTACTAAGAGGGGGAAAAAAAAAACAGAGAGAGCAAAATTCTTGCTAAAAGAACTTACACTTGTCCATGTTTGACTTACCCACAGAACAAAAAAATTCAGCTCCTGCCATCTTCAAAGGCCATCTTCTGCTTGTCTAAGTTTCCACTTGATGTCTCTGTGACGTTATGGACGACTTTCCTTGTCCCAAATGGATTGCAGGTGTTTTGACCAGAGAATGTGACAGTTTTGAGCTGTCAGATGGGAGCTGCTCAGAATTGTTCAGATCAAATTCTAGAAGAGCGTCTACAAGTCGAGCTTCTGGGATTCCAGCATCCATGCAGCCTGGGCAAACACTGAACGACAGGTTCAAAGGAAAGAAAGGGGGGTTGCAGAATGTGTGTACAGTTTACATGACCTGTGCAGGCTGGTTGATTGCATGGGCTCGTGGGGGACTACAGGCAGCAGGCATGGGGTTGCTTGAGATGCAAATATTGTCTAAGCTTCTATTTCCATCAGTCAACGATGCCACTTTCTACGAAATTGTGGTGTGGACCTCATCAAGCAGGATCTGCTGTAACTTGAACAATGCATTCTTCCATCTTCTCCATTTTTTAGTATATTATAACAAGGAAAAATGGGGTTGGGACTTTGGCATCTGCCATTTGCCTAGTAGAATGAGCCTAGATATGGTCTAGTTGCAATACGGTCTAATAGATGATCAGTGTTGTCAAATACAATCAGACTATCTAGGGTATCTGTATCCTACTGGATCTATCTGCCTATACATGTAGCATCACGCAGAACAGAAAGCCTCCAGGTCAAACAGACCACGCGGAGTCTACAAAATTGTTGAACAACAGTTGGATGCAAACAAATTACAGCCGAGCAATCAAAAGCGACGTAACCTAAACCCACATAGCCTTACCCGATGGAAACTCGTTCTTGACCAGCCGTAGCTTTCTAGATCCGTGAGCCTTCTGAAATTCCTTTCCATAGCCACTTTGCAAAGTCTCTTGGGCAGTCAGATCTTTGAGCTGAGAGGATATCTCAGCCTCAAACTTTGACGAGAGAAGCCTCCTCTGCTCTACTATCTTTCGTTGAACCATCTCCATAGATTTTTTTGGGGGGATGAGCTTTCGTCGATCTGCTGCAATCTCGTCGAGCTTCTTACTCTCAATCTGCATCATCTGTCTCCCAGGGGTTAATAGCCTTCTGTGCAGTGCAAGCTCCTCCAGCCTCTTCTCCAGCCTCTTCCTCTCCGTCTCCAGTAACTGCTTTCTGGGGGAGTAGATCCTCTGTTCCTGTTGCATTTTCCAATTTGATGATGACCAATCGGGCTTCGTCGTGGCCCCTATCATTGACTAAGAGGGTTCCACAAGTATGCGAAGGTCGTCCAAAAGGAAAGCATCCATGAATCCCTTCCTCCTCGTCCGCCTCGACCTCCTCTCCTCCTTACTATTTCAATATTCCCAACCGTCCTGAACGTCGAACGACAAGTTCAGCTGATATTTCGTTGGCCAAATCCTGAACTGCCACAGCATATAACGGCTCAGTGACTCACCCTGACTAGTTTGAGCTGTCATCAAAATTAACTCAAACCTAGCTGGTTCTGGAGGTCCAGTCAAGCTAAAGCATACAATTTTGTGGGATCTTCGAGTTCTGAAAGGGCCCGGAAGATCCCAACGAATGAACAGAAACAATCTAGAATGTGGCTTGCAGTGGACGCATTATGAATCCTTTATGAGAATACGGCAATGCGGCCTTATCAGAGGAATCTGTTGAACTACCCGGAGTTTTTTCCCAGTCCATGTCTCCTGACGCAGAACCTTATGGGTTGAATTTCTACCCACAGTACTAGCTTATCTGCACCCAACTAACATCACAGGCTCAAAAGAGCTGACAGGAACATCTCTCCCACATGGGTGTACTAGTCAATATGACCTCCTCCACGGTGTAAATAAAAAAGCGGGAGGGCATCCCGCTTATTTAGTAACTGCCCTTCCCTCCTCCACCTTCCTGGCCTCCATCTTTATATACCAGCCATGCAGCAAAAACCTTCGGCAACCGTGGCGTATCGCCGGTAGGTACACTCACCTACGTTTTCTAAGATGAAAATTCTGGAAACTATGTTCTAGACAGTCCTGTAATTAGGAATGGAAGTAAGGATCTTGGATTGGAAAGCGCTCTGATGTCGTTGTCTACCTCATGTCTGTCTTGACGACAATGACGAGGTTCATTAATTAGGAAAATTTTCGCTCTTCGTTCAAACTTCTTGAGATGAGGGTTTACAGGATTCGCCCAGATCCTAAGAATAATGCTCGTGATTTGTTTTCTTCTAACGTGCAGGGTTAAATTTTTCCCATCTTGCTCCGCTAATCCCTGTCCCTTGAGAGACAGATCTTTATTTATGCATGTAGAAGCTGGAGCCTGAGTGCCAAGGCCCGGTAGAGCTTATTTTTTCCTCTTGTATTCTCCCCTCTTATTATTGCGATTGTCAAGGCTTCCGCCCCTGTTTTCACAAAATAAAATAAAAACTGATCTTAAAATTTAGGCGAGCAACATCTGCGCCTGGAGAAACTGCCAAACTTGAAAAAGAAACCAGAGAGAAGATGAGGAAGTTGGCAGAAATTCGAGCTGCTATGGCGTCGGAGCGCCAAATATGCGATGAGCTTAGGTATTATTCTGGGCTCCGAGTTTACATGAAGCGAGATTTCTTTGCAGTCGGGCAGGCGCTACTGAATATGTTGTCTGCCTTATTCCAGTGAGTATTGGTCAGTGAGGGTCCGTTGAAGCTTTACCCAAATCCTATAGCTTTAGACTAATTCAAACGTACCTTCATAACGAGCTACTGCTCAACCTCTAATTTTGTGACGTACGTGCGTAATTCTACAACTGCAGCGTGGGCAGTTTAGGCATATATACTGCTGATATGAGGATTTTGGAGTTTTGGCTACAGGAGAGAAGCAAGTACCAAAGGCAGCTGGTGGAGCACCGGCCAGGTACAGTTGGCCTTATCTACAGGTCCGGAATTCCCATGTCTCTCAGCGCAAGACGTATGCACTACGTGATGCATGTATGACAGAAGTTCAAGAAAGTCATGACAGACTCCTTAATTCCTCCCTTCATGTGCTGCAGAAAGGTCAACAGGAAGATATCCATGAAAAGGTGTCAAAGCCTATAAAGGGGTCGCTTCAAACTGTTCCCAGTTCGCTCAGAAGCAAACGCAGCTCTACTGCCTCTCCACTGACTAAGACTGCTGGTATCTCCTACCTCATTTTCCTGTCAGTACACCTACTTTGGCACAGTCGTTTCTATTTAACTTCAGACCACGTCCCGTCGATATAGCAGCTAGCGTCTAGCTACTGCCATATGAGGTCGTCCATATCTTCGAATCATTCCATGCTCGGTTCGGAAATGGGAATGATCTAGCTGATGTAAACACTCCAGACATGATTTCACAGGAAGAACCATATGTACATCCAACTTAGATCTATATGGATAAATCACATTATGCACATGCTGCATGGTAGAGATTTTACTGCAACATAATCTACACTATGTCTGAGTATTCTTGATCTTCAGAATCCTTTCGAAACGAAAATAAGTATATGAGAACACCGGAAGTTGTAACAAGCCCAAGCAAGTATCTTGAAGACAACTTTGATGAAGCGGAGAGCCATGCGTCATTTGTGGAAGCCTTGACCGATTGGCGCAACTCAGGCTGCACTCACAAGCAAGGCAGAGTCCCTTTCTCTCACACACGCACTGTAAGCACTACAGATTGCAAGGAGATTGCAAGCCTTGCAATCTAATTGTCAGTGTGAAGTCACGAGCTGCCTCATTAGGAAGAAGAAAAATGATGTCTCATGAAGAATGTGTTAAGTTGATCTGGTCACAGCTTTGTAGCTAATCTTGTAGTCGACAGATGGGAACTAAATCAGAGATGGAATTCCTCAGCCAGAAGCGGGACCACGCGATCTAGAGGCCCTTAGTCTTGGATCCACTTGGTTAAAGCATGCCCAGAGTGACCGATTTAATAAATTGAGCATCAAATCAGCTGCTGCATATTGAACATGAGCTCTACACCACGGCAATGCTGGCCCTACCTGTGTACACATGCAATGCTCAATGCTCTCAATGACAAAGAAATGCTAGTTAAACTATCGCCGAACCCCTTTTGCACGTTGGAAAGCCCTTCTACAGCAGCCGTGAATTTGTGAAGGATCGTGTGCAGATATGACAGGAATCCTTCCGAAACAAGAAATGCGACCAGCTGATCAGGCTAAACCTCGTGTCCTATTGGTTAACATCGATCGCACAGTCCTTGACAAATTAAGCTTGAATTTTATGCAAAACAATTCGTGATCGTGCATAGTTGTTGCATGTAACAGAGGAGCAACAAGAAAGGATTGCAACTCGAACCCCACGCAGTTGCTGCACAATGGGCATTCAGACAGAGAGACCCACACCGGATGTTGTCGAGAGTGCGAGTCCTCTAGAAACCATTGGTGGCACCTACTTTCAACATGTAACGATCACAAGCTTCTCCCTCCACAAGCTTTTGAGAACCCACCTGCTTGTTTGCTCTTGAATCTGGGACTCTGTGTTTGGTATGAAGCTGAACTCAAGTCTCATGCTCAATTGTGACATTTTGCAAACACATGCCTTCCATGCTTGAGAATGAATGCATGCACCCCTGATACTCACAATGTTGCTGCGTGCATGTTGGCAGCTTTTTAAGCAAGACTCGAGGCAAGCTTTCGATCTCCACTCAGGAGAGAGAGAGAGATAGACCTAAGAGAGCTCTTTCTACTCACAAAATATCAGCAAGATGGGCCCTGCCACCCTTTGCGTAGAGCTGCTTCATGGGAACTCCATCAGAACTACTTACCCCCAAGGGGAAAAGCCTTTACGAGGGTTGGCTGGACCATATGAAGTAACTGGCTGTGCTGCCTGCAGATCTTGTAACTCTTGCTTTGTTGCCCAATATTGACACCCTGACATGGGCAAAAATGGGTCCTTGGTCTTGAACACTTCACTCACAACACATAATGGAGAGTCTATAGTCTTGCATCCTCTGCCAGTGAACACACAACAGTGGCAAACACCAGACTAGGTTTGAGCGAGGAACACCAGCCTTCAATCCTCATTCATTTCCCCATCCCTTGTGAGATGAAAATACTCTTTGTGTGCAGAAAATCGTGATGGGCACTGGTCTTCAGCTAGGTTCTGCTTTTTTCAGGAGAGGCCTCGGCAGTGTTGGCTTGATCTATTGATGTTGGTTTTTGTTTTCTTAAGTTGCGGCCACAAAGAGCCAAAACTCCATGAAGAGGTTTAAAATTAGAACTAATGTTTTCCTCCCCGGGACTTCCAACTGATTACAGCCAGTAGGCCTCAACCGAAATTCTTATCTTTTAGGCTTCCTCAAATCTTAGATGGGGAAGAAAGCGATTCACAAATAAACTAACCCAAATTAATAGAGGATGTGGCCGTGCAGATGGTGTGGAGGGAATGATAAACTCAGCCTCTTGCCTGCGTTGCCTCACCTCTCCTAGCCTGAACCCTATTGTTGCTTGCGAATGCAGGTCCAGTGACATATGCCCTGAAGAATTTCTACAATTGCGGTATCCAACCATAACCTAGGTTACTATTAGTACTACCTAAAGTGCAAAGACCGGACCCAATCTCCATTGGAGACAATGCCTTCCAAACCCATGGGCAGGTGCATGATACTCAAACCTGAGCATGTTCCATGAGCTGATTTGGAAGCCATCATACTTTTACCTTTGACGAATGCTGGTGCCGTTGCTGTTGCCAGTGCCAAGGTTATTAATTGGAGGACATGAGAAAGAATAAGAAAGATTGATTGATGTGATGGAATAGGTGTGAGAGCTCATTTGCAATGCATGGGGTGTGAGAAACGAAAAGGAAGGGGGGCTGCCCCCTAGGGAGGAGGCACGGGAAAATCTCGCTCATTGGCCCGTCGATACAATATTGCAGAAGCTTCCAGCCTGCATCAGGGGATGACCACCACTCAGCCTACAGAGTAAATCTTATAAACCTGCCAACTCCGCCATGTCAGCTTCACTAATCTGGACTGGGACAGACAAGGGATGTATTTCCAGCTAAAAGTTTGCTGGATCGAGGAACCACCAAGCCAGATTAGAAGCGGAAAGACAGTTTGCCACACAGCAATCTCCCTGAGAAATTCAACTAATACGACCACAGGTCAGCTTACCAGGCAGGTCGAACAATATATCTACCAGTTGATAATGCCCAGTTCACCTGCATGTGACAACCATTGATTAGAGTTGCAATGCATGGGGTATGCTTAGATGAAAACATCAACATCCTGCAAAATTGAAGTCCCATTACTATGGAGGTATACCTTGTCGGTACCATGAGAGATGGCAACCACATGAGTGACCTTTTCATCGTTGTTGAGGAAGCAGCGGGCCCCAAATTGTTCAGCCATACGCCATAGTGGGTGCATATGTGGCTGTGCATCTCCAACCGGAAAAACCCGGCTGAACAAAATGCAACAGCCAGACAATACTCGGTGCTGCTCCGCTGCAAGTATGGCACGTACATCCACCTCCCGTAACCTTTGATTTGTAAAGAAGCTGTTGTGAATCCTGTCTATCACCTGTTCCATTGTCCAAGTCAACAGTTTCAAGTTTGTTGGAGAGAAAACTTGCAAAAAATCTAGAGAGAGGCAGCCTTCTTAAGAATGTACTCATAAGACGGTTGATGTAGCCTTGTGGCCGTTGACCCCGCGCCCAGTTTGAGTGGAACACAAAGGGACAGAAACTACCTTTATCAGGGGCTGACGCCAGTAGTTTGACTTACCTTGAAACAGACAGATCTGTTTTCCAGAAAGCCTTCTTAGAGAGAGAGATAGAGAGAGCTGTGACAAAGTGCTGTCCTTGGTTAAAAGAGAGATACGAAGGTTTCTTGCACAAACCATTAAAGCTGAGGCAAGCATCCCATCTGTCTCTCTCTCATCATGACCCACTTCCAGAAGAGAAGGGCCTGGCAGTCCAAATTGGCGCCTGCTGCAGGGGAAGTACATATACCTGCACACAGGGAGGACAAAGAAAAATTATGAGGGCCTTGGGCAACACAAATAGGAGTTTTTCAGAGACCTTTGAGCAAAGATTTATGAGGACTTAAGAGCTAAGTGTTCACATCATACATGATATGACTACATGACACAATGCATGTCCCGTTGCTTGATAACAGGAAGCAGAAGAGGCAATTAAAGAGGCAATTCTGAAGAGCAAATAGGACAATTACCGCTCCACAACAATGAGATTCTCTCTGTGATGTGGCCAGACTCTAGACGAGTCATCAATGATAACAACCGCAGACTCCATGCCAAGCACTCCATCAAGATCCTTGCTTTTTGGAGGCCTTTCATCACCTTCCTCATCCCCTTTAGAGATAACCCGACCTGCAAACAACGTTCCAGTGGGATCTAGCAGTTTGGCCATTTCTGTGGCATACGCCTTGTTGCCCATTGTGTATACATGAAGCTCATAGAGCTGACTTGCCTGCAAGAAACCTCATCAACTTAGGGTCAGACTTGTACCCTAAAATAATGTCCTTTCGATTCTGAACCCCTGCCTGCAGCCAATATCCCTGTGCATTAACACCAGTCAAGCAGACAAGTAAAGCTTGCAATCATGGAGAGAGACGAAAGGTGCCAACAAACTATTGATGAGGCTGCTGGAAAGAAGTTGACCAATTTTGAGGAGTGGTGTCCACTGCGGATCTGCCATCTGTGGAAGGCTCCCAGGACTTGAAGTTTCCTGACAACTTACTCAGCAATCTTTCGGGCCCACTCGCGCCACCCATGCATATCCAGAATTGAACAGCTGAAGTCCATAAAGACAACTACAAACATTCCTTCCAACATGGGGTGACATATAGACTTAAACACGGTTGTGGGCACATATACACGAACCCTATCAAGAAACTTCCAAATGCCAGGTCGCAACTTGGTCCACATGCCCATGTGAGGGAAGCGGTAGAGCTCCCGCTGCATGCGCCCTTCCCTGCTGGCCCTGCTTCGCTCAGCAACTTCAGCTGCTCGCAGACGGGGCTCCCACTCTGGCTCAATCTCAACAAACTGACCACAACGGCGCTTGCAAGGTTAGCGGACTGAGAAACATATCCCATACCATTGATGTCCAAAAGACATGCACATGCCACTTAGCAAATACTTCAAACATCTCATCATAGTGAGATTACCAGAAACCACTGACGCTGAGTAGATCAACCCACCTGATCACCAGTTTGACTTGTCTAGATTACACCATTGTCCTAGTACCAAGACCAGGAATTATGTCAAATTTAATTACCTTGGCCGAATTAAGTAAAGTATGATCAAGATCGAGGACAAGGCAGAGCTTGCCAGCACTGAACATGCGATCTTGTTCTTCCATCCGCCGCGCTCGCTCCTGCTGTACCGCGAGGCGTTCCTCCTCATCCAATGTCCCTAACAGTTGCTCCAGATCAGGGTGCACTTGGCTCCCCCCCCAGAGATTTGGACCTACAAGAGGTTTGCGGGTCTGAGCATCCATACTCACTGGTCTCTGAGTCTCAGTCAGTGCTTCCGCCTCTACCACAGGGACCTGCTCACTGGAGACTGGAATTCCTACATCATTCATCACCAACGAGTCTACAGTTTCTGCCCTTCCTTTGTTGATCTCACTGATGTCTGTCCCCTCCTTGCTCTCTCGTATTGGGGAACTGCTAGAAGGGTGCTCAATCCTGTCTACAGTACTTTCCAGAAGAAAGCGACGTGGATCTCGAGGCCGCATGCGATGTTTCCCACCAACTCCAGATTCAGTCAGCTGGTAGTCCAGTTCTTCCATCCTTTCCCTAGTGGTTGCTTCCATCTTATTCACGACCGCCTTATTGGTGTCATTTTCTAGTGTTCTAAGACCAGGCTCAGGGAGATGGGTGCCTGCAAGTATCTTTACTTCTGTCAATGCATCATTAGTATCAACATCCATATCTGTAGGTCCATCCTCAACCATGGGATAGCCAATGCATGTATTATCCTCCAACCAACCCCCGCTTGCTGGGGCCCCAAGTAACAGCTCAGAAACGGGTGCTTCATTGTCAACTCCAGAAATCTTCAACCGCTTCGCAGTGAACACGGTTGGCATACTCTCTCCATCTGGAGCTTCACGCTTTCTGATTGGTGGAAACAGTACAGATGGCACTGTCTCGGCCATCTGTCGCATGGATGGACCATGAAGATGGCCATTAGAAGCCTCGGATTCCAAACAGGTCTGTTGAAATTGTCTTCTTGGATCTCTACTATTCCAGTTCGCCTTTGCCTGTCCAGAAACTGGCATACTCTCAAACTGATCAGTCTCCCTGTTACTCTTGTTGGCCACCGCTGATTGTCGAAGCAGCTCCAGCTCTGCAGAAGTCTCAACTGCCATTGGCAATGTAGTAAAGTAAGCCCTCCCCGTCTTACTTATGTGAGGATTCAAAGTTGTAAGGTAATCCTCCATGATTGGCGCTGGAGTTGTCTCCAATCTCACAACTTTCTTATTTGTCAGATCTGTTGAGTGAACAGCAGGGGGCTTCTTACCAGCCCAGGCCTCATCATCATCATCTTCAGAGGGTGTTGGACTTGGCAGGCGATTACTAGCAAATGAAGACGTAACTGCTAATGTTTCCTTTAAGGAAGGGGTGACACTTGTACTGTCTGACACGAAAGGCCAATATCTGCTGTTACTTGATACCCCTCCTGCATGTGCATTTTGCATGGGTGTGGCATATGATGAAGTAAAACCAGAAAATCCAACACCAGGAGGGCTCAACTCCTCCCAGTCTTCCTCAAAAGACTCGTGGACATATGGGGCCTTTGTAAAACCTGATGGCATAATCACATTATCAGATGCCCTGTTGACCAATGTAGGTTCTTCTGCCAGGCTGCCCCTAAAACTCTTAGCCATACCACTTTGCAATTCCAGATCCCTAGGCCCCACCAACTGCCCAGGGGTCTGGCCAGCACTTGAATATAGAGTTTGTTCATAAGAGGGACCTCTGCCATCCCAGCCCCAAGTACCCTGTACTTTTTCAGGGAAACAGCTCATAGGCTTGTTATATGCAATTCCATGTGGTGTGTTGGCAAAGGCTGCTGCAGAGCTCTGCGCATAGGCTATGGCTGCTGCAGCAATGGCAGCAGCATCAGCTGCCAGCTTTGTGCCTGCATAATTTCCAGAGCCCAGCCTTCGGGCCATCATTTCTGCAGTGCTCTCTGCCTCTGATGAGGGACACGGCCCTGAGCCCTCCAGCTGAGGGTTGGCTGAAGAGTTAATAATGCCTAATGGCAGCCCATGCCTGCTCTCCTCCTGAAAATGATTAGATGAAGGCTTGTGTACATGGAAGAACTGCCGGTCACCTGCCTCTGGCCTTGTCTTCCGTCCTGCTTTTGTAAGCTGGTCCATGAACTCTCTCAGCTACAAAAACCGCCACCAGCCACTCAGAAGGAGGAAGCTATATTTCCTATCAGCAACAGGCAAGTTTCTGTAGGTATGATCCTCAGCTTAGCACTCGAAGAGGCAAAACAACAGAAACTGGTTATTTTTTGGCAAAAAACACTGGCAGGTTCAACAACTGACGCATGCCAGAACCTCAGTAAACCTCAACAGTTGGTGTCAGGAGGACAACCTATGGCAACAACTACAAGTAAGCTGACGTTTCCCCAACCAATTAAAAAGCACGCCGATGGTTATCTAACATAGGTGTTTCAATCACCAATTCTCACCTCCCGTGCTTGCTTAGGTGTGAACAGTTTTGAACAAGGACCATTCACAAGCTCCAGCAACCTGTGCAACAAGAAGAAGGACGTCAGGGCTAGATTGAACTAGAGATTGAGCAGTGTGGAAGATCCTGAATAACACAAAAGATGATAAGCCAAACCAACTGACCTTGGAAAGGTGTCCTTGTCTCGCTCTTGCTCCCTTCCACTAGCTGTATTCCAGACCTGTGACAAAAGAATAGGGAGAGAGAAACCTCCTTCCCGTCAGAACAGGCAGACAAGGTGCACTTCCATGAAAATGCAATCATTACTCCAAAATAAAAAGTTGAGCCAGGTTCGCCCATATTTTAGAGAAGCAACCTATTGGTATACAAATTTTCATACATTTCTCAGTCGGCTGATGATCGTTTCAACTTACTGCATACACAGCACGGATTCCTTGAAAGGCCTTATCCGCAAGATTCGAAACATCCTGAAGCGATGCTTCTGCCTGGCCGTCATGTTGGTCCTGCCTCTGCTTGTTGAGCTCCTCAAGAGTCTTCAAAGCTTTGTAAAGTCTGCTACACATACTGATGAAGGACCTGTGACAAATTTACTGCTTTAGTGGTAGATTAACCAGAGAAAACAGCTCCAGAAACAGGCTTTTAAGATGCCAATCCAGCTAAAGGACACAAGCCGTGTTGGCTATCAGGTCCTGCCATCCCTATCAATCACACAACTTGCCAGCCACTACTTTGAAATGGCAAGAAACATAATTGACAAACACGTATTATGCTAAGAATCATAGTTGCCCAGGAATTTTTCCAGTAACAACACAGACCGAATGCTGGATTCCTCACAACCTAGGGAGGAGCAGATATCAGCAGAGCTCTCACTTTTGTGCATCTTTCACAGTTACATTTTTCACCAAGGCCCGCACTGATGCAAGCTGCTCTCGCCTTTCATTTTCTGCAGCTCTAGCTAGCCAATTAATGTCGTCATCGTCATGGCGTCTCCGTAAGCTCAAATCTTTCGGCAAAAGTCTAGATTGAGACTGCTGAGATTTATACATAGATCTCACAGGAACCTTCCCAATGTCCGTCCCTCTGTCATGGACACCTCCTTCTGACAGTCTGTCATCTTCAGGCTCACTCACACGAAGGCCCTCCGACCGCTCCAGGGATGAGGACCGAGACCGTGCAGGTTGAGAAGGCAGTTCAATTTCCCCTTCCTCCAACTCTCCCTCTTCACGATCCTCAGCTGCAATATCTGTCACATGTACCTGCCCAGCAGGTCTGGAAGAGATTTTATCGCTCCTACCGGATTCCTCACCAGAAGCGTTAGGTTGCAAACTTCCCTTTCGACGTCCTCTCTCTCCTCTTTCATTGGCCCCTTTCTCAGACTTCAGTTTCTCCCCAGGGACAAAAACTTGTTCGCCTTCATCCTCCACAGACATCCGATCTCTCAATGACGAGAGATTCACAGCATCGGAATTGCGACCCCCCTTCCATGACCCACTTCTTACCAATGAGGACTCTAACTGCAACCTCTGAGTTTCATAGCGTGCTTCAGCTCCTAATGTCATCTCATCTAACGAATCGGGGATCGCATCCTGCCAATCCCCGTCATAGGAGCCCCTAAAGCCTGGTATTGCAGCAGCACTATCTTCTTTCTTCACAGAACCATTTCCAGGAGGATCTACAGGTGAGAAGCTCGAGCGGCCCTGCACTGCTTGTGCCCAAGCAAAGTTGTAAAGGTTGGGGGCATAGTTGTTATTAGGAGGGCGATACGCAGCAGGACTAATCCAAGGATTGTCTTCACCACTCCATGATATCCTCTCACGCTCAAGTTCGTCATCCTCCAACCTTTCGACATCTCTGACCATAATATCTCTTCCTTCTCTCGAGGAATACTCATTCCGTATGCGAGTTCTCGGGGTTCCAGATCTCAACTCCCCTCGAGCAACCAGGTCAGTAAGACTCACTCTCTTTAGAAGAAGTGGTATGTCTTTCCTCGGGGGCCGATCTGATTTCTCTATACTTACTTTTTCATCAGGTGACGCCTGATCTTTGTCAGAGATCTCTCCCTCCTCCTGGTCCTCATCCGTAGGGTTTGCAGATTCGTTAACGACTGGAGCCATTTGATCCCAAAGACTCTAACTAGCACCCTGCAACAGGTTTAGATAGCATGAAGACATAGACAAAGGTGCACTGGCCAAAGAACCATCTCTTATCAGATCTTGGTTAACGGCTCAACATGGATTCGCTTTGTTACATGTTTTCCCAGCATTTCCTGGAAAAGTGGAGGGCTCACTATCCCACTGCTACTGCCCGCCCTCCCTACGGATCAGTCGTCCAGAAGATAGCGAAATTCAACTCCACAAAACAGCCCGTTTTGAGATTACGGCTACGGCAGACTCGATCGTCAAACCGTTCAATGCAGAAGCTTGGACTAAGGGACTTCGGCTTTAGGACTAGTTTCTAAAGGGAGGGGAAGGATTCAGGGAGCAGAATATCCTCTGCAGGAATTTGCAAAGGCTCAATGCCACTTGCAAAGAGTCCTTTGGCCGTCCAAACTTCCAAGGAAACAAGACAGCGACGCGCCTACGGGCTGGCTTCCAGAGACTAGAACAGCTTGGCCATGTCTCATCAAATTATGCCCCTCTCATTCTCGGTAGAGCTTCCGGCCCAATCAAGGAGACGCGAAGAAGTGCAAGCTGGACAAGGGCAAGGCGAGCACGCAAGTGCGGTGGCATGGAGGGGCAGGCAGCCAGCATGGTTATGAGCAATGCAGCATAGCCAGGTCAGGCCCGCACATGCCCTAAACGACAGACCCCGGGTCATCCTCGTTCGCGCGCCCGGCCCGGTGCGACCCTGCGCCAGGCCTGTAACATGCATGACAACGACCCTTTAAATATGCTTCATAGGGACTCGGACTCCCTGCTGCACTCGTGTACGAAGAAAATTCCGAAATCTTGTGGTTCTTCAAAACCTCGGAAGGTATGATACTTATAAAACCATTGTCACATTCTCCACAATAAGTATGCACCCTTATTCGGTCACAGTGCAGTACATAGTCGCCTTGTGTTGGAATATATGAATAACACTCCGACTACAGCCAGTCAGAGCATGAGTGCAGAGGACCAAATGACCATCATTGTCTTCAGCCAGGTGGTCATATCACCTTCAACCTCCATTGAACTACCCTTATGGAACAGAGGCCATCCTCAACCTAAACCATCTTTTTTTTTTTCCATCTCTAATACCCACTAAATCAAGTTTTAGTGCGTGTACATCAAAGGCAGGTGATTTATTGAGGGTTGAATTAATGGTCAAACAGTATACATGGTGTACGGAATGACCATTTGGGAAAATATAGTTCATATCTCATGATATGTTGGAATTATATTATTACTTTAACGGTAGATTAATGTATTTAAAATTGAGCCATTTCATATATAAAATTAATTCAGATGTATGGTCTATAGTTTTTGTAGTTCTACTTCCAACTTCGAAATTCTAGTGACAACCATTAGGTCCAAGCTGGTTTAACATAGACGACCATGGAGGTTGGGTAGCAAGTGAGCAGGCTCATGCGGGCCTGAGCATGCTCACGTGAGCACAAGCGAATATACTGCATATTCCTAAGATGCCTTGCAAATATTCTTTAGCGAAACGAAAATTTGAGAAACTAAAAATTTTGCGAAACTATTTTTTCACAGGCCCTTACAGCAATACTTAAGAAACAAGTAACCCCTATACATGATAAACTTGTTACCCTATAGGCGTGGGATTTCCTCGCGCTATGCTCATCCGATACTAGGCCCTTGCCATTATAGACTTGAGAAAAGGGCGCTCAGACTCCAAGAGACCTTAAAGGTTGTCACGTCCCATAGATAATTTATCGAGACGAAACCCTCACTCCCGATTACTTAATTTAATTTCTCAATGCAAAATTAAAAACTCTCACTCCCGAAACTACTACTTAATTTTAATTTCTCAATGCGAAACTGAAAGATAGATCAGATAGTTTATCGTTTTGGTGCAACTCCACCCTATCAATGCACCGAACCTCAAAACATGTAATTCCTATGACTGCGGTTTAAAAACATACCCCATGACTGTGGGGCCCCCACAACCATGGGGTTCATTAGCCGTCATAGTTTTCTGGCAACTGAAATGACACTTCCAAAAGACCACGCAACAATTTTGGGGGGGAAACAAAAAGACCCTTAAAAACGGTTCAAATGTTTTCTTTCTTCCACGATTTTTCTTCTACTATTTATCGAGTTTATGTATTGTCTTTATTGCTTTCACATCTAGCATAGACGACCATGGGGTCCATTAGTCGTCATAGTTTGATAATTATAAGAAAGGAGAGTCCGAGAGAGAGATCTACACATAAGTATCGGGCCACTTCTTATGTTTCCCGTTGATGAATAAGGAGGACACGATGTATGTGACCCACATGCATTGTCAGATATTTCTCTGAAATTGCAAGAACTTGCTTGTTTGATTTAAAGAAAACTTTGTAATTGCATATGCACCTCAGTTCGCATTTGGAAACAACCCTGAGCACTCGCAATAAAAACAGATCTCACATTACGGACTATATAACAAATTTGACATTTGTAATGCTTCCAAAATACAAACGACAGTCAATTAATAGTTTGACATCTTGCTGATAGTGCGGACCGGCAACACGCAAACCTAGTATTTTGTATTACTACATACCTAATACTATTTAAAAATATTATAGATATTAAAAACTCCATCCCATAATAAGTATTGGGGGTCCTTTTGCGCCCAAAAGAAAATAGAAAATATCACATATATATAATTGTTTTTTGCTAAAGCAAACTTATAATATCTCTTCACCCCCCCCCCAAGGACTTCAGTTGTGTGAGCACGACTGTGTGGGCAAAACTGGGATAACGGTAAATGGATTTACAAGTCATAAGCGGATATAAGATATTACTGCATCAAGATGGTCACTTACATGGTCTATTATGAGATAACTTTTTTATTATAGTAATTGATGTTGAAAAACTTTGGCTATGACTTAATATCAAACACTTTTTCTATCACCAATACAATTCTACATAAACCAAAGAAGTTTCAAAGTAAAGTTAACAAGCGGCTTGAGTCACGTATGGAATAGTGGAATCTAATTTTATCCATAATAACGTGACAGGCCAAGGCAATACCGCAAGGGGAAGAGGCTCTTATTTACGCTAACTTTGGTTGGCGTTATATATATATATAGTACAATCCTTTTTCTTTTTCTTTTCTTTTTTTCTTTTTCTTGGTTCAAAAGGAAACCTGGGAATTCAGGCCCTTGAGGAGGGGGGAAAATTAACCCCCTTTCATTTATGGGCCATGAGGCCTACAGGACGACCAACGCCCAGACATACAGTCACGAACAAAGAGAACACTTTTTTGGGGGGCATTTTTTATTGATCCAAATTTTGGCGGGGGAGTAGCGGTGGGATGCTTGAAGTTGATTTATCATAAGCTTCTTAAGTTCATTAAATAAATATTATAAAATTAAATAACTCAATGACACTAACTTTATTCTTCTTAAGATTCAACATAAAATACAACCAAGAATACTTACATATAGACCGTCCAGTGTTGTTCGGGTAAATAATTTTACCCGGATGTACCATTTTCATTTATCCTTACCCTATAATCATTTCTATATACCCTTGATCACAAGTAAATATATATTGTTGGAGGATAAATAAGAAAAGGGTAAATGTGGAGGTGTCTTGTTCCTCTTTAGACTAAGACCTATATATCTTCTATAATCAGCTACACTATTATAAGAGTAAAGTGTAAATTAATATTTAGTTATATGTAGATGTGTATTTTAGCTATATGTAGATTTGTTTGAAGAACTGAGGGATGCAAAGGATAAAAATCATTTACCCTTCCCCTTATGAATGTATTGCCCTATATCCACTGTCCGGAGGGTAAATAATCTTTTATTTATCTATACCTGGAGGATACTCAACATTCTATTTATCCACACAACATTTATACAAGCCTCTATTAGCTTCTCATTATAAGATAATAGCGTCTTCAATGAGCGCGAATGTGCCCGCTGCAAAGGGTCGGCTGCTCGGTCTATCGCAAATAGATCCGGGCAAGCGAGTCCATTGCGGTAGGTCCCAGCCAAGAGAGACATGCTTGCAGGCGCTGATAATGCATATGTAGTGTGAAAAAAAGGGGGCATAAATCCCCTTTTGTGTAATTCTAACTGTACTTCTTCCAGTAAAAAGAACAACCTAGCAATCTACCAGCGGCACACGGTTATGGGTTTCCATCCTATCGTTCATGATCAGAGTTCATAAATCCTCATCCACGCCGCAGCGGAAGAGAAAACATGGATGGGGATTGAATCCTTCTTGTTCATGATTTACACAATCTTTATACAGTTGCAGTGATATTTTCAGTGATACAACCAGCCCTATGACGGAGCTAAATGCGACCCATGTGGGCATCACCCTTGAGCAATACACGTCGAAACCCCTTCTGTAATGAGATCACTGATAAGAGGAAGGCAACTCAGATCTGCCATGAATTATAGGCCTAGTGATTCTCTGCAGATGTCATGGTTTTTCCTCTATCTCCCAGTTGACCATCCCTCATTACCCCTTTTATTGAGCAACTTTCTCCCTTCCCAAACTTTTTCTCTTTCATTCCTGCTGTAAAATTCCCTGGCTCATTTTCTTCCAACCAGCAGCCTATCTACATGCAATGCAAACACATTCAGCCATGTATCCAGTGAATCCAGCCTTGAAATCAAACCTTGGTCACACAAGACATGATCGGCTCTTCCATCAGTCTTTCTCTCACCCAAAACAGACCCTTCACACTGTTTGCCTCCAGAGACAACCCAGTTTGTCAGTCAGTTCCCAACCCTTCTACAAATCTGCATCTAAACACCCCAACAACTCACTTTTGCCCTTTTAGATTTGAACCATAAAGTTCAAATGTTGAGTCCACTCTGAAACAGTTCTAAACTCCACATCAGTGTCAGTTTGCAGCCCCACCCACCTCTTCCTCTTTCTGATTTCAAAGAGGTTACAGGTAACCCTCACTAGTGCTCACATCAACTACACTGGATTGCATTACATCTAATCATCAAAATCCCAAAGCCGCATTGTATGCAGATTCATGATATTGAAGCCAAATGAGCAAAAACAAAACAAACAGCAAGCATTTTGTCACTGTGGGTAAACTACATCTGCCCTCACTCAACACTCCTACAGACATGTGCATCAGATCCATTCATCTCCACCCCATCCTGGTTTGAAGTCCAGAGTCCCCACTCCATTTCTCAAAGTCTTTTTCCTGTTCTCATCACGCTCTCAGTTTGAGAGTCTCTATCAAAATTTCACAACAACGATTCCTAAGTGCCAAAATGAAGAAGCCTCGTGTCTACGAACTTATCTGTCTTATACTCCAGGTGAAGCGGTGGGACTGCCTGCCCAAAATGGCACCTCGCCATCTCCGTCAGCAGCTACCTTAACTCCTCTTGTCGTCTAGATTTGACGATTCCAGCGTTCATTAAGTCATGACGGCCCTGCTTCAGCCTATGGCAACACCCTTGTAGCCTGCCAACTAACTACCCTATCTCACTATCTAAGCAAATCTACCCTAAGATCTGATATGATCTTATAACAAGAAGACAGTGATCATCTGAAAGCTTCCTGCATCTGTACATTCCACTCTTTACCTCCTTATTTACAGATAACCTGAGTCACCATCCACAAGCCAATCCCTCATTCGCTCTGGCAGATGCTCGTTATGTTGGTCATGACTTAGCCACTTTCATCCTGGCAAAGTATCAGCATAGTGTGCCCATGAAATAACCTGTAGGCATGGATGAATTCCGCCCATAGCATGTATGAAATAAATTGAGCATTTCATCATGGCCAAGAGTTCCCATCGTTCCCATGATGTAACCTAAAAACATGTATGGAATAAATTGCAGGGACAACTCAACCTATTTTCACATTGGTACCAGGGCCCTCTCTTTTGTAGAAATGCAGAATCTCGATGAACAAAAATTTCAATGTCACTCCCCTGCATTCACACTACACATATAAAACAATTGAATAGTTCCAATGTTTTCAAAAAGCAATGGGTAGTGTGATGGTTACGAGCAATGAATAAGATGTGAGGTTTGGTGTTCCAGTTTCCGTCAAGTGGTAAAGTGCCCGCCGCTCGGTGTTCAATTCTTGTCAGGTGGTAATGTGTGTTATTAATTAAACATTATGTATATTTGTTCTTGCTGAAAAAGTTTCCTAAGTCCTTGTTCTTCTACGGTGGCGGCCCTCCAACGGACTCCGGACTGAACTGTAGAGTGGATCCTCAAGCAGACTCTGCAGACCCTCCAGCGGACTTACTCTGCAGTGTAGAATAGATCCTCCAACAGACTCTGCAGAGTGGACCTTCTTCAACAGACTTTAGGTCCACCGGATTTGTGCAGAGTGGGTGGACCCTCCAAGAGACTCTCTAGAATGGACTGTTTAGTCCAATGGACCCTTCAGTGGACCCGGTGGATGGGTGCTAGGCTTACGAGGTGACCCCTGGGCCGTACTGGCGGGGCCCACATGCGCATTAAAGACGCTATTATTAAAAAATTGTTGGCAAGGCAATAGCATATGACAATTTGAATTTCCTTTTAATAATTTTCTTGCCTAAGAATATGTTTTATTCAAAATAAAACTTATCGATATTTTGATTGTTATAGATTGAAGTTTGGACCAGTGTTGGGCGGTTATTTGATTAATGAGAAAGTCGCCTGTTCAGGTTGTTTTGTTCTCACGAGTCACCAGTTGCTGTTATTTGGGATTTTAAAACTATGAAGGTTATCTAGATACGGTTATTTAAATTTTTTATGACCTCCAATTAGGAGATTGTATGTTATTAATTCAATCAAAATTAATCATCAGTTATAAATTTCTGATTAAAATTTATATTATGACAAATTTTCCAAGATGTCTACGCTGTTGGAAAAGTGGCCTTTGCCATGAAATTGAATTGAGAGGTTATATGTACAATTCATCATTGCTTGAGTTTTTTGATAATAGGTAGATTAAATGTATATGTGTAGCATGTTTCAACAGTTATATACTAACAAACAGTTATCACTTATATATATTAACATAAGGTGATAAAAAAAAATCGGTTATTTGATTTTTTCCTAATCTCCGGTGAACATATAACCTTAATTGTTGGCGCGTATTACTTTTTCTAATACCAGCCGGGTCCTGGTATTGAAAAGAAATTACTTTTCAATACCAGCCGGTTCCATAGTATTGGAAGATTCACTTAATTTTAATATCCGCCAGTTCCCAATAGTAGTAGGATTTTTTATTTGCGGACGGGTATCAATAGGATGGGTATTCCAATCTAATACCAGTCCGTTATCAACCCAGATATAAATAACTAAAATTAAAATTAAAATAACTGCTAAATCATAATTGAATTTAAAAACGTACTAAGAAATTAATTATTATGCTGCAAAATTCAGTCTTTGCATTAGTACATAAGTTGCAGACTTTAATATGCAAAGTTAATAGAAGATTGATTGCAAGCCTCATCGTCAAACAAACCAGCATACCAAGAGTCAGTAGCTCAGTTGGTTAAGTGCACTAAGTGCTACCCAAATGATTCTGGGGTCAAATCTTGCTACTGACGGGTGTGGTATGGTTGCTAGGTGGTGCCCCATTCCTACGCCTCATGGCAAGTTACTGTGAAAGAGGTTATTTTCTCCTCTCACTATTAAGGGGCCTGATTTGTGAGCTGTCGCTCCAAGGTGTTTCTTTTTTTAATGTAATTTATTTTTTCAAATAATTTATAAATTTATATTTATCATTTAAAATTTATTTATTTAATTTTATATATATATTATTTAATAATAATAATAATAAACAGCATATGCAATGAAGTCCAGAGATAAAGGCACCCACATTTGCTAAAAAATGAAGAATAGTGGCGGGCCCTTAGGGCTGGACATGCCCTGACCCTTGACATGTGCACCCGCCCGATTTCATATCTATACCATGTGTATAGTCCTTGTTTTTGCCCATAATACGGATATCGGACGGGTATTGCCTTTGGCAATACCAGCCGGTCTGGTTATTAAGGGTTGTACCACACTAGCGGCACACCAGCGGCACTGACGTTGCAGGCTAAGGATTGTTGGACCATGTCACCAAGCGGCAATGAATCGGCTACCACACTATAACAGACACTATAGCAGAAGCCCAGGGGCAAAAAAATCGATAGGAGAGACCATCGCACGACGGGGTCGGAGAGACCAGCTTCGCGATGGCGGGAAAATCGTGTCACGACAAAATGTCTTTCTAAAATTGTGGATTTCCAGGGGACACTACCTGGAAATCCGTATTTCATGGTAATGTGACATGTAGGCGCCAGGTCGGAGCCATGTCAATGCCTCTCCGCCGGCAGCAGCCACTAGTGTGGTAGGCAGAGCGGCGCACTGCCTTCCCTTAAACCAATAGGAGGGTCGAGAATTGAGTGTTGCCGCCCCTCTTGCCGCTAGTGTGGTATCGCCCTAACCCTAGTATTGGAATTGCCAACACCAGCTGGTTCGGTTATTAACCATAGTATTAATAGCCAATACCAACCGGGTCGGTTATTCAATACCCTGGTTGATACCAATGTTGGACTGGTATCAAGTTTTTTACATACCAGACTGGTCATGGTATCAAACGTATCACAAAATTTTCATACCAGTCCGTCTATTTAATGGTGGATGTATTTTTTTTCCACATATTGGTATAAATATAAGTATCATGACCACAATACCAGCCGGTATGAGATATCAACTCTGGTATCATTCCAAAGCCGTCTTGAGTTACAAATTTATCAAATGGCAAGTATCAAGTGAAAACAAATAAAATATACATAAAGAAGTAAATATACTTCAGTACAAATATATAGGCATATGTACACATAAATTAATTCAATGGAAGACGGTGGGGGAGTATTAGTATTGTGGCTGTATGAAAAAACTGATATCAATGACCAAGTATTCTACCATAATAATAATATTTATAATATTTGACGCCTCCCGAAGGAAGCGTAAATTATGGTGTCTCTTCACCCCGAAGGGTTACCGCCTTCCGTTAAGAAGGTAGACACCTTTGTGACACCAAGGGTGGATTGAACCCACAACCACTTCCAAGGTGGTATGTGCCCATTACCACTGGGCTACAATTTGATAGCATTCTCCCAAATGATACCAGACTGGTTTGGTATCTAATGCCACTGCATATACCAGCAGCGTAGCTACGGCGTGAGCCCAGCCCCGTGAGCCTGGGAGTTGAGCTCACGTTGTAGCTGCAACGCGTGAGCGACACAAATGTGTTGGAGAAGCAGGCCCTATAGGCGAGGATTGCAGGAAGAGGGCATATTACCATGGACAAAACAATGGGATCACCATGCACCATGTCTGCAATGTCTGCACAAAAAGAGGAATATGAACATATGGCAGATTTGAGCTCAGAATGATTGTGAATATTTTATTTCAATTCACAGAAAGACGCCTACAATGAATGGCATGTGCAATTGCCCTGGTTCCGTGAACGAAATGTATGTGTTTGTCCTACATGCAAAGACTTCACACGATAAGCTGGAAACCAGCACGGGAAGTGGGCATGGCTCGTTTGTGTTCAAAGAGAATCTAGCGGAGCCCCACGCCAGGTGTCCCCCTGCAGAAAAGTGATGACTTCTCCGTAGCCTAGTGTGGCTTGGTGAATGAATTGGTCTCTCTTACCGTCGCAGCACATAATTATAAGGTATATGTAATATTGATGCTTGCAGGGGACCCACTTTTTGGACTTCTTTCAAGTCCTCCTCAGTCTTACATGCTGCCAGTTTATGCGGAAGCACTCGTAGCAAGCATGTCCGTTCATGGCACTCGCAATTCAACCATCGACGGCCGTGGTAGAAGACGTGGTATTGGGGCCGGAATCTTTGTGGATGACATAGCACATGAGGTCGATTGTGATTCTAATGACTATGACACTTGATATCAAGTTTTCTTTTACTTTTATTCGGGGCCAATTTTGAAATGGGATGGTTGTGTGTCCTTGTTGTCATGTTTGCAATGTGTGCGTGGGATGCGAATTCCTGGGAACAAACTATTGTTGGAGAGGGGGGTTGCATGGACTGCCCGGATTGTTCCTTCCATGTCTTTAGTGTTTTCCGCAACTCACAGCCTTGTGTGCATGCAAAAAACCCCTAAACGTGATGGGTTTGGGCAGTGCATTCTAGCATCATTTTCTCGTTGGTCTCCAAACCATTCATGCCAGAACAATGCTTGGTAAATCCATCACGTTAAAGTCCACGTGATCAAAGATCGTTCAGGCATTCTTCTAGTGAGCATCCATGATGCTCCCGCACATACCATACATGTTCGCATCGGTGGTGGGTAAGAAAATATTTCGCATGGATCCGCTTTGGATGCTATGGGTGTGCACCTGCTTTCCGGGCCTTTTGTCCTGATGCACTGAAGCAAAAGACAAACATACGTAGGTGGATATGCTGCAATGCCTCCTTGGTTCAAAATCAGAAGAGCCTCTTCCAATTTGTCTGCCTCACGAAGCATCTTCACATCCCAAGAATGGGTGCTGACAAGCAGTGCTCACAACGTAGTTACGTTCCCATGCAAGGGCTTGGTATGTTAATAACGTCTAAATGGATGCAATGGATAGAAATGATGGATACAATGGATGTAACACATCCAGTTTGTATTGCCTGAAAAGGGCTAATCAACCCGCGGTAATGTCGCGGCCCTTTGCCTTGAGGGCAGGGGGTTGGGACGTAGAGGGGCTGCCCCTGTGGTGGGGGCGGTGGCAGCAATAGGTACGGGGGGCTAAAGCACCCTTGAGTGCCCAAGGCACTCAAGGAGGCGGAGGCACTCACTAGGTGGAGCCCCGCACACCGGGTTGCGGTAGGGGTGGCTCCACAAGGGGTGGTGGTAGCTTAGTGGGACTTAGTGGGGGTGGCATAGGACTCACCATGGGGCGGAGACCTTGTGGTGGGAGTCGTGGGGAGTCTTGGGACTCACCACGGTCCAATGGGGCCGTGGTGGGTGGGCCAAGACTTACCGCGACTCATCACCGGGAATTGAGGGTCTTCGTGCTGGTTCGCCATAAAATGGCATGGTTGTTTGTGAAACCCCCGCGGACAGTCACAGAAGTATATATAGGGAGTAGTAACCCCGAGAACGGTGCAAGCCCGTTGGTGACCAAAAACTAGTGAGTAAGCGAGCGAGCCGGAAAACGACCAAGGAGTGGGGAGCTATTCCGGACTGCCATCTACCAAAGGGAATTTCCACTAGGCCCAAATTGGTGGAGGGTCTGTTGGGGCAAGAAAGGGGGACCGTTATGTCCCGGTGAGCAGTCGTAGCTCCGAGTTGGCCCGGCGGCCAGATTGAGAGTTAGCCGCGCACATCAAAGCGAGTAACTATGACTTGAAGGGGAGCTTACCGAAGTGAGGTGCGCGATAGGTAATAGGTGCCACCCGCGGTAATAGGCCCTGCATATTCGCTCCGGCATGCTGACGTGGCTTGAGCCTCTGCTAGGCTCACGGGCTCCTGGGCTCACAGGCTCACACCTCTAGGCTCACGGAATAGCACTTCCCCCATATACCAGCCCTTCACCTATATACCAGTCCAACACAAGTCTAAATTTGGACATGTATTTATCTCCATAGTTAGAGAGAGAAGACTCCGGCCGAAGCCGGCGTAGCTAAGAGCCACAACTAAGAACCACTTCGCCTCATATTGCCCCCTTTCAGGGGTGGGGGGCAGCTAGGTCATGAGCCCAGCCCCATGAGCCTGGGAGCTGGGCTCACGTTTTAGGCACTAAGCATGAGCCCAAGGGTCAGGGTCTATTAGAAACATCACCTATTCCCGAGGACCACGGAACAGGGGCCTATTCCCGTTGGAATTGACAACATCTTGAACTACACAACGCAATATGAGAATGCAGGAGCACTTTTGCGACATGAACGACAGCACAATCCATGCATATGCAATGAAAGGAGATGACCACGCAATACATGAGTTGCATAGGACCGGCATAGGAGTGAGTGATTGAATGAAGACATGCACTGAATTACAAGTATGTTATTGCTTCATTGTTACTCAATTTCCACGCAAAGTATGACATGCAAACAAGCACCAAGGGGCATTGCACCTCCATGATTCTACTTAATCAGTCTCGGACCTGTCATGTTGCAGAAGAGTACAGACTTCATCAGGTGATAGCGTGGCCTGGTGAATATATTGGTCTCTTTTGGGGTCACAGCACATCATGCGCACAAAAATGAGTGCAGGTGCTTGCATGGAACCCACGTCCCCTTCCTTCCCAGGCTGCCTTCACGCATGCAAAAAAAATCCGGACAAGTGCATTCCGGGCAGGTGCCAATCGTAACGTGATATGCCTTATCCTGAAGAAGCGAGCCCGAAGTGACCATTGTGTAGACACGGCCAAATCCAGCGGGGGGGGGGCTTCCATGGTAGATGTCACCCTTGCCTGCAAGATTCTGGCTAACTCAACCTTGCAGTCGTGTTCCGCACCTGACTGCACACGCCGCACAGTCTTCCCATTCCTTTTGGTGGGGTGAGAATCAGCCAAAGGTGGGACCCCTGCAAACGAAGTGAAAGTGGCCGATGCACGGCCAGTTGCATGAAGAATTGGACAGCGTGCTAGTCGGACTCTGTGGTCCTCCAACATGGCAATCTCCAGTGTTGAGAGGGAGGTTCCCGTCTTCACTGGCCAGACAGTTGGTGGGGGCCACTTCATTATCACGGACTCCCGCACGGCTCCCTTCACACAGATCTCAATATCATCGGGGCAGAACCAGAATTTATGAACTTTGGACTCTTTTGCCATATAAGGTCTAATCAAACTTGTGACTGCAGGAGCAAGAGTTCCACGAGAGCCTTTGCTGATTTTGATTTTTCATTTTGCATAAGTTTTTTCCCGGATTGCAGTACATTTCACCTTCGAACCGCTCGGAGTACACTCGATGTGCCAGTCGCTATCATCACAGTCAGTCTCCTGCACAGGCGCAACCACATCCGAGGAACCACCTGGAACCGGCAAGGTGGCAAGCGATTGGGAGGGCTCCCATGAAGAAGGCGCTGCACCAAATGTCTCACCGCTTGAACCTCCCTGCATTGGAAACACCCGGGGCACGAAGAAATTCATTCTGTCGTGGCGACAGGAATCCCTATCTGCACCTGGAGGGGTGTCAAGTTTGTGTTTACATGTTCCAAACCTCTCATTGCCTTCCAAATGAGGAACCCTTGATTGCAGTGGAGATCCCACTGTGCACTTGTTGAGTGCCTATGCCATCTTACTCGGATCACCTGATCTCTTGGCGGCCCTCAGCATCAATTCAGTGGTGTCTGGGCCTTTCCATCTTGCCCGTCCTCTTAGAAAATCTCGATATCTGGTTTGTTGGCAAAGTGCTCGAACCATATCGTCCGTTGTGGCAGCATACAAATCCCTACCTGATTTTCGGACTGCCTTCCAGACATTGTACTGCACCAATTCTGCCAAATTGCAGGATGGCATGTCCGCCATATCTTCAAGTGACATTTCCTGCAAAATAGCACCAAACAATGAATGTATGGAAGTGGAACTACTGCACAGAAGCAGAAGGTGAAGAATTGCAACAACAGCCATCCTTCAATGTGGTTGAAGAGAGCTCACCGTTGTCATGAAAGCTCCCCATTGTCTGTAGCGGAAATGCAAAAAGACAATCCAGTCATCCAATTCTTTCTGGAAGTCTTCACTTGCAGCCCCAGATGACACCCACCAAGCCCTGATCGCCGCGTACCTGCTATCAGCCTTAGCCAGAGTTTTGCATTCTTGTACAGATGACAGAGCCTCCTATGCTCTGCTTGCAGATCAGGTCGTATGCACCTCTTTGTGTGCTTCTCCAAAGATTGTGTCCAGTGGAAAAGGCAAGTCCGCTCCCTGTTGGCCATAGGCACCTTCGGATCCCCCGAACCGAAAACTCGCCTAACCGCATTCCAGATTGTCTGCGCACTATCAGCCATGAACCCTGCGAAATTTGTGTCCGCAACACCATTGGCTCTCATGACAGATTTCAAGCAGTTCCACATTATCATTTGAGACTCCATGTCCTCAGACTGCATGTCACATATGGCAATGGACATGAGGCGCTGATAAATTGGATCGTATACATGGCATGCCATGGTCGTCCAATTCTTTACTCGTTTGCAGTGGTCAAACATCAACCATGCCTTCGCCAAATCTCCACCAGGCTGCATGCGCTCGACAAGGGTGACACCGCTCCCCTGCCCAACTGTAGACATTTTGAACAAATACATTTTACTCAATCCTTGTCCTGGGAATACACTGTCCTGAATGAAGTCGTACCGACTTTGACGTTTCAGGTCGAGAATGTTGTCCATGCAACCTCTGTTATCCAGACCCAATCTCAACGCATTCACCTGGTTCCGGATATTTGGAGAGTTAATAATGGAGAAGTGGTCCATCACTGCTTCAAGCGAACTCCCCTCCAGTTTCACACAGGACTGCTCATCCCCAGCCAGGATGTGTTTGACAAGAAATGTTTTGCTGGCGGCAAGCGCGATTGCAGACGGTTTTGCAGAGGGAGTGTTGTAGAATTCCTCCTTGAGAAGGGCCTTTGAAACGTCGATGCTTTCTCTACATCCCCCTTTCGACAGTGGATGCTCATGACTTCCAATATGTATGTAGGCACGGTCATCATCTTGCAGTGGTGTGTCACATTATACATACGGGCAGGGCACAGTGCTACACAGGATGGGGCCACCTTGCATTATATGCAGACGAAGGTGTTGTTGACTGGAGGGGCACGACCTGGCATGAAAGGATTGTCCGCAACACCCTCCCATTCAGTCTAATTTGAAGAGCTTTGGCCACGCCTCCCTGGGCAATTGCTATTGAGGCACCGAACGTGACCGATGCAGACCGACCTCCGGAACAACAAAACATCGTCATTATGAATATTTGTAGTTTTCATTTTGCACCATGGGTGTCCATCGATCGTACTTCTTGTCCATTCCTTGCAAGAGACCCGCAAGCCCACCTGATAAGGTTGGTGGATCCAGTTCAAAACATAACATCCCCGTTGAAGGCCCCGGGCAAGTATTGAATCAATTAGCCGCAGCTCACTTTTCCTCCCACCAACGCCACAGAGAGCTTTGAGTTTCGGAATGACACTTCTGATCTCCTCAACGTCAGTGTCCCTTCCAAGAGTAGGTGCAGGGCCACCAGGAATCTCCGACACGTCGTCCTCCGAGGAAACAGACAACGTCACGAACGTCGTGGAGGGTGTTGCCTCATCCTTGACGACCACAAACCTTCGATCAAGAACAACAGAAGCCGCAGTGCCAGGTGTGACCATGGAGGCACCGGTCTCTTTTCTTTGAGCCCTATGCACCTAGTATCTACTGGCACAAACTTTCCATTCCTTACATACTCCCGATTTAGTAGGAAGGCAAAGGTGAGTCCGGGCCATACCACCGCCAGCATTATAAATCTCTTCCAAAACATTGCATGTGCCGATTTTAAATTTGAATTGCGATGCGAGAACGTTTTCCCCAACCACAGCGAAGCCCTCGTCGTCCACGGACGCACTCAAAGGAACACAGTGCTGGTCCACAGAGAAACAAGCTTCAGAATCCAAGGAGGAGGCCATTCATTTCTTGCAGGGACGAAGTGGCAACACACCAATATTTGAAAAACAGGAAGTGGCTCAATGACACACTACACATAGTGCTTGTGTCTTGTCTCACAACAGTCGACCCCCTAAACTTGTTGAATTCCAATACAAGCATGTTCAACAGAGTTCATCCGGCCACATCCAATTCCAAATCAGACAAAGAGGAAACTGTGGAGAACAAGTCTATGATCCATGAAACCATGCATCAACCATCAAAACATGGATTACACCATGGCGCCCGACCAGTGGAGAATTCAATGGATCGTTGCCGGCGTATTTACTCAAGGCCTCCCAACCACATCGGGAGCCTTGTACGAAATGTGGTGTGGCTTGCATGTCTTACAGCCATTGTCAAACACTGCATGGAATGATTTTGGACAAGTGCAATTTATTTCGCTCAAACAACCAAGGATGTAGATGAATCGTATCGTTACGCAACATTAAATGGGGGCGGCCATGGAAACCCAACGAAGCCATTGGATTCTAAGTTTGAAGGCCAATGCCATTTCCCATTCATTGTCCGCCCTGTTAAAGAAAAAAAATATGCCTTTGAATTTTCAAGAGTATCCCGGGAATGGTTTTATGGAGGCGGCCTCCTTACTTTTGTCAGATCGTTACTACCCACACCCCAATGCATGAATAGCCATCGAAGTATGCCCCTGCCGCCGGTGCCGATAATTGCACTGCCACCCTTCCAAATGCTTCTGGAATTACAGTGGGACACGTGGATGAACGGACTTTCGCCGTGTGGATGAGCTCAACACATATCCTCTCATGACCCCATTCATTTGCCAATAGTTTGCATAGCAAGTGAAACTGTTGTTTGTAAACCGTCAAACTAGAGAGCTTGAGAGGCAGAGAGGAGAGTGTTTGATTACAGAGGAAAAAGAGAAGGAAGTCATTGTACTTCACAAGCAGTAAGGAACGGCCTGTGCTGACTCGTGGAGGCACTGGTGGACTGCCTAAGGACTAGCATGTGGTCTTGAAGGCCGAATTTTGAAGCTCGTGGAGGGCGGTTTGAGAAGTATCTTCATGATATTCCCATGGTCATGTAAGTGAGGGAAGAGAGGAGAGGAAGAGTGTTGGGATGAGGGCATGCTGGGGTTAGGCATTGCTTTAGCTTCTCTTCCTCGTAGTTTCCACCGTCTCATTAGGCCAAGACCTTTCCGTAGGTGGAGGCAAGAGTCAGTCCGGGTTTGGGCTGGGGTGTCCTTGCAGGAGCAACACCGTGGAGTTGTTTTTGGTGTGGGGGAGTTGTCGTTCTGATTTCTTGTGTTTGGATCCCCTCCATACCTGCATGCTTGACTGTGCGCCATGCTAGTTTTGTGTGGGCGCTTGTTTTTATAGGTGATTGGTCCGGATTTGATCACCGGCCAGTCCTAGAGCATGCTGTCGATGGTGAGGCTGGGGTGATGACCAGCCAGACCATAATTGTTTCTCCTGTGGTGAGGTTGGAGGTGATGACCAGCCAACCATAGGAGTGTTTGCGGTGGATGCAGGTACAAGTGTAGGCTATGTTAGGAATTTAGTATTCCAAACCATAAGCCGCAACAGGTTCTCTACCCGGTTACCTTGTGGAGAGGGGGTTAGGGACATGTTCATGACCGGTTGAGTGTCAACACGGAGGTGCCACTAGTTGCTGGGGACAGTGCCGGTTCGAGCACTAGCGATACTAGTGGGTACACGAGACGAGGTGTGCGTTTAGGCCACCTTCACCTCCTGTGTCTTCTACGGAAGGTTCTGATTCGGATTGTGAATCAGGAGGACTCATACCGGCGGTGCAAGTTGTTTCTTTGCCATTGTTGTGGGACACAATGGAGGAGATGTATGGAGCTACCAAGGGGCCACGAAGGTACTCTAGGGCGGTGGGCACCATCGAGTTGGAAGATTTTATCCAAGAGTTTGATAGTTGGTGTGATTTGCAGCAAATGCGCAATCCACAACTATTTACGCCTTTCATGGCATAGAAGGGGCTGTTTCAGCACCTTGAGGGGCCGCCTATGGATGATTACCATGAGTTCAGGCGGGGGCATGAGGTTGAGATCGAGGAGTGGAGGATGTACTGGTCACCCGACTATGTCTCCATCACTAGGGGCACTAGAGCCACGAGGGCAGTGGCTACACTTGCCGCTGCACCGGCAGCTTCAACAAGTAGCAGTGGGACTGGTGGTACAGTAGCTACGACGTCCACCCAAGCCACTACTGCACCAGCACTAGCACCCGTGCCTGCCTTCAACCCTGTTGTGGAGTTCTTCGAAGAGTTGAGAGGGAACTACTAAGGGGTGAGGACAGAGAAGTTGCGGAGCTTGCAAGAGTTCCAACGGAAGCCGACCGAGAGCTTGGGAGGCTTTCACTCGCATGAGGCCCTTGATAAATGTAACCCAAGGGGTTACGGAAGCTCAGGCAGTCCAATTCTGGTATGGGATATTGGACAAGGAACTGAGGAGAAGGGTGCGGGATGCAACTCTCCTACAAGCGTCCTTAGCAAATGTGTTTTTGCTGGCAGAGCATATAGAGCTCAACATGGTGGAGGAACGAGTGGTCACGGTGGGATTTTCTAGGGAGACACCACGTGGTAGTGGTGCTCCTAGCCAACCACTACCTCAACGTGCTCAAGGCAACAAGGGGGCTCAGGTGAAGCTCAGGGAAGGGCAGAGAGGACCTCAGATGCAGGGGTCTCTCCCTTCATTTGCTGGCCAACAACGGGCGGATGTGGTGTGCTGGACATATGGAGGACCCCATGTCAAGAAGGATTGCCCAGAGGGAGGCAAAGGGCCGGCACATGCATAGCCTGCACAGTTGCAGGGTGGGCATTGTGGCAAGCACGGGCATGGAGAGGCCCAGTGTTATGGTTTGCATCCTGAGTTGCGCCCAGGCCAGTTCCAAGGGAACAATGGTGGCCGGGGGCGAGGTGGAGCAGCCCAAAGAGGACGAGGTGGCCAGCCACAAGGTGCAGGCCAAGGGCAAGCTCAACATGGCCAAGGACGCGGAGGTCAAGGTGTTGACCAAGGCATGGCCAACCGGCTTCAGCAGCTAGAGCAGAGGCTTGCTGCCATGGCTATAGCTCAGGTGGTACCGGCTCTAAGGCCGGATGGTCCACCTCCTGCTCCTGAGGGAGGAGATATGGGAGGCATGGGATTCATGTGTGGAGCAGCACTACCACTAGTGCAGGTGGAGTCTGCTGCAGCCGTGACTTGAGGAGCAGCACGAGTTCCTGAGCCACGAGGTGAAGAGGTGGAGTTGGATCCACAGCGTGGGGAGGCAAGCCGTCAGGCTAGGCTTCCTCAGTCATTCACATTGGCGGAGACAGTGTCGACGCCATCCATGGCACCTAGTTCTCGCTCGACTGTTACCGAGGCGGAGGTTACTATGCCATTGGGGAGAGCTACACGGGTAGCACCACTACCTAGTGTCGCCAAGGCTACGGCAGCTAGTGTGCTGCTAGGAGCGGCCACATCTGTGTGCGAGGCTCCATTGTTCTCGGCTACCATGATTGCAACGCCGGGGGTAAGACCAGCTGAGGTGTTCAGGCTGGCAGCTACACTCTGTGAGAGTGAGGAGGTTACTTCATCTTCTGCGGAGATACTAGGAGGTGTAGTGCCGGAGGGATCCTCGGATTTGAGGGTCAAGACTGCCACGGCGGCGCCATGGCAAGCTGCAGCTGCCAGCTAGGCCAGCCATTGAGCGCGCCATGGTGACACCTGGAGTTGTCATGTTAGACAACCAGGATGGCATTTTCTATTTGAGTGGACCGGCAGGCAAGAGGTACCGGCCACTGCGGGTCTTGTTGGACTCGGGAGTTCAGCCACTGATGCTAGGCAGAGCTGCTATTGCAGGCTTGGGCCTCACGGAGGCGGATATGGAGCCTTGTCCTTTCCAGATACACGTCTCTGGGAGGATCGGAGCAAGCTCGGAGCATGACACGGCGTGAGTTGGCTATCAGACTACGGCCGGATCACCCTACAGATGGCTCAGTGATGCGAGCCAAGGCCATTGTGATAGACGCGGTCTCATATGATGTCCTGGTTGGTGGGGCAGTGTTGTACCCCATGGGCTTCACCCTAGATTTTTGGGAGGAGTCAGCTTCCTATAGGCCTGCATGGCAGTCAGGGGAGGGCCGGCGTGTGTAGCTCCCTGTGACGTTCATAGGAGGAGTTGCGGTTGCCCAGCGAGGCAAGATGCCGACACTAACAACATTCACAGTGGCAGTGAGTTGGCCTAGAGAGTTGCTTGAGGGCAACGCTCATTCAGAGGATGTACCACCTCCGGGAGAGCAGGATGACATGTATGGTATGGCGGAGTTGCCTACCATGGTTGCTCAGACTCCATTGTGGGGCACGAGCAAGGATTTGCAGCGGGATGCTGATCGACGGGTGCAACAAGCCTGGGTGGAGGCTTTTGTACCGTCATGAGAGGAGGAGAGTGCGGGGATTGTACCAGGACCACCTCAATTGTCTCCATTGGACACCACACCTATTGTGTGGCAGTATCCGGATGAAGGCATTTGTCTTCTGGACTTGTTTGGCGGGATCAGCACCGGATTGGCTGCTGTGTTACAGGCAGGTGTACGAGTTTGGCGTTACCTGTATGTGGAGAGGGATGAGACTGCACGACGCGTTTTACTTCGCCATGTTGCTCAGTTGGTGCAGCGGTACCCTGAGTTGTTGTCAGTGTCTGCAATTCGTGGATATCAGCAGGCCTTGCCAGCAGACCTTTCGTTGCTCGGGGCGTAGGATTTGGAACGGGTTGGCTCCATTGATCTGGTAGTGGCAGGTTGGCCCTGCCAAGGGCATTCATCAGCCGGGCATGGCAATGGATTGCGAGACTCGAGGTCGGGTCTGTTTTGGGAGATGGAGCAGGTTTTGCGCCACTTGCAGCTTCATTAAGCTGTATCTCCAGCATACATCTTGGAGAATGTGCCACTGATGAGCGATTCTCGGGCCAGGGTGATGGCCAATGTGCATCAAGTCCGGTCGTGGCTTGGGTCAGCAGTGTTGCTAGATGCAGCTACAGTGGGGTCACGGGCTCATCGTCCACGGCTATGGTGGACTAACTTGATGCCACCCGCACTACTCAAGCGTGCATTTGATGGGATGCAGCGGCCAGCACATCTCACAGTGGATAACATTCTAGACACATGGAGGCAGTCTCAGCGTGTGAGACACGATGACCGTTCGCCTTTGGCAGTGGTCAACAAGGTGGGTCAACCACGAGCAGCATTACCTACACTGCTCAGCTTCCCAGGATCGCATGCTTTTCGGGATAGTGGACCTGGCCTCCTGTGGGATGCTCAGTTGCAGTAGTTAGTGGAGCCTAATGCTGACGAGCGTGAGTGGGCAATGGGTTTTACCACTGGTACCACGGCGGTGTCGTCCCTTTCTGAGGCATCACGTCGTCAAGTGTTGGGGCAAGCAATGGATCTCAATTGCTTGACCTGGATTATCAGCTTGGCTCTGGCTGAGCAACGCAGAGTGCAGAGTACACTTTCCTCAATGGTCTCTCTGCCTATCGAGACGGTACAGGCAGTGAGTGGGGGCGAGCATGTGAGGACCACGGGGTGTATGCATCCATGGCACACGTGGGAGGTGCTCGAGGTTCAGAGGGAGTTGGCAGCCAAGGTGGCTATGATGGATGAGGTTGGGGATTCTTCTCGGGTTGAGGAGGTCCTCAAGGATGAGATGATGGGGTAGGATGAGGCCTTGTCATTGACTGAGCAGGCAGGGAGTACTGCTCAAGAGGTTGCAACATAGCAACCACTGGACGCGTCCTCTACCTCTAAGCCCACTGGACTTAAGGTTGCAGTTACGGAGGACAATTGGGAGCTTGACATTGGACCCATTGTCACGGAGGAGAGAGACGACGTATACGGCGGTTCCTGAGGGCTTACAGGAATTGCTTTGCCTTCAGTTTGAAGGACTTGGGAGCACTGAAGGGTCAAGAGATCCATATTGAGTTGGCCACTGACACGCCAATCTTTTGGAGACCCTATAGATACAGTGACATGGAGAGGTCTTTAATTCAGATGAGGACTCAAGATCTCTGGGAGGCAGGTTTGGTGGAGCTCTCTGGTGGAGAGTATGCTTCAGCCACAGTGATGCCAGCCAAGAAGGATGTCTATGGCAATTGGACGGAGAGACGTATGTGCGGTGATTACCGGCCTGTAAATCGTCAGACCAAGTCCGATAAGTATGCCATGCCAACACCAGAGGAGATCTTTGATGCCATCGGGCATGCTAAGGCCTTTAGCACTTTGGATTTACGATCCGGATATCACCAGTTGCCAATCAAGGAGGCGGACAAGCAGAAGACGACATTCTGGGGGATCAATGAGCATGGCAAGGATTGTCTATATCAGTGGCGGTTCTTACCATTTGGGCTTAAGAATGCTCCTGCAGAGTTTCAGAGAGTCATGGATAGGATTCTAGCAGGGGTGGACTTTGCTTGGTGCTACATAGATGACATCATCATCTTTAGTGTTACGATGGAGGAGCATGAGAGACACCTTCAGGTGGTATTGGAGCGCTTGAGAGCGCACGGATTGAATTTGTATCCGGGGAAGTGCAAATTTTTCCACAACCAGATTGAGTATCTGGGTCACATGATATATCCTGGAGGATTGGGGGTACAGCAGACTAAGGTAGAGGCCATTGCACAAAATTCCACGCCCCACGGATGTGAGCCGAGTTCGAGCTTTCATAGGGTTGGCAAACTATTATAGACGGTTTGTCAAGGGATTTAGTACCATTGCAAAGGCTCTAACCAAGCTGACAAGGTGGACCCAGGAGTGGCAGTGGGAAGATGAGCAGGAACGAGCTTTTCAAGAGCTCAAGGCGAGGTTGACCTCGGCGCTTATCCTTAGACGACCTATCAGGGGGCGTCCCTTTCAGTTGCATACGGATTGGAGCATGTTGGGGCTTGGAGCGGTGCTCACACAGGTGGATGATGAGGGAAGAGAGTTCGTAGTGGCTTATGCTAGCCGCTCGAACAACGCTGCAAATGCTAAGTACAGCTCATATGAGGGAGAGTGCTTAGCTGCAGTGTGGGCCGTGGCACACTTCAGGTGCTATCTATACGACAATCTTTTCACCCTTGTCACGGATCACCAGCCACTCAAGTGGTTGATGGAGTCAGACAAGCTTACGGGGAAGCTTGCACGGTGGGCACTCATACTCCAGGAGTATGACTTTCAGGTTGTGCATCGACCAGGTTTGGTCAATCGGGATGCGGATGGATTGAGTCGCAATCCTTGCATGAGCCAGCAGGATGACACAGGAGCTCGGTGGCATGGTGAGACGGACGAGGAGATGGTGCCGGGATGGCACGCATCTGCATTTTTGTGTATCTTGGCATCGGGAGGTCAGGTTGGACCTACAACAGGGATGACTGTAGACGGAGTGTCTGAGGACCCTGAGGCTAGTGCTTACGATCGAGGCTAATCCTGCTGCTACAACCCACTCTACTGGTGCTCTTGTTGTTACGAATCCTACTGTTGAAACTAATCTTGCTGCTACGACTCATTCTGCTGATCATCTTTGTTGCTAACACCACTAACAGCGCGCTGCCTGGTAGTGTTGCCTTGCCAATGTCGCCATTACCTGAGCCCAACGCTCATAATCCAGATCTTGTCGTTCCGTTAGGCTCGCTTGGTAATAGTGACTATGCTAACCTAGTGGAGGCAGAGGCGTGGTCACCAATTTCTGAGAGGTCTGACAGTTCTCTAGACAGTTGTGACCCGGAGTATTACAATTTTGATAATTTTGTTGATCCTGGGCTTGAGTACTTTGAGAGTAGGCAACAAGCAACAAAATTGGAAAGGGATATTGAATTGTCACAAGAGGTAGATGACCTTATGTGTGAAGTCAGTGAGGAGGATCATCTTGGTTTGAACGTATAAAGAAGGCTGTTGACGGGGACCTTGTTACGTTAACTAGTCATCACGAGTCCTTGTTTGAAGGCCCTCGCTTGAGTCTATTGCAGTGGTTTCCATACTTACCATGCTGCCTCGAACGCACACGGTTTGTCCCACCTGAAACAGGTTAGAATACTTAACACGCAAGCTGTTAAAATTGCGGGTCTGGGTTAGCTGAGCCTTACCAATGTTTGACTTGGCATCATGGATAGACACCGCATGCCGAGCATGAAGATCCTCAACAAAGGTATCAAGATCAACCGGATTAGCAACAGTTTAGATAAGAGGGGTAGAATGCAAAGGAGAAACACACTTGTGACCATACAACAACTCAAAATGAGTCTTCTTGGTGCTAGCATGTACGGCGGTGCGATAAGAAAGAAAATAGGGGAAAAAAGGTATCCCACTCCCTGGTAAGTTTGCCATTCTTCTCCAACATTCGGCAAAGAGTTTGGTTGAAGCGTTCCGTGAGACCATTGGTCTGGGGATGGTATGTGGCAGTGGTGAAATGCTTGATACCAAAGTTGAAACATACCACTGTGAGGAACTGGTTACAAAACTCCTTGCCCTGATCCGTTAGTATCTCCCGATGACACCCATGCCGCATAAGGATCTCATTGAAAAAGAACTGAGCTACAACATCACTAGCCTTGGAACGCAAAGGCCGGACCTCTACCCACTTAGTCAAGTAGTCAGTAGCAATACAAAAGTAGCTTCGACCCTTTGATGTAAGTGCGAGGGGTCCTACCAAATCAATGCCAACACGAGCAAAAGCATGGGTGATAGACAAAAGCTGCAGCTCATACGAGACTTCTCCAGGTGATAAATCCACCACACATACTAGCGCATGAATAAATCAACCAGGATCATCAAGAAGGCTAGACCAGCCCCAAGCAGCCAATATGCCATGAGAATCCAAGGCCAAGGGTTGCTGATCTGCACAAAGGAGGTTGAGAAGAGGAGTTGCATCAGTAGCAGCAAGATCATCCAAGGTGAGCATAGGCTTGCCGACAGGAAGATCAACCCGCGTAAGTACATCAGCGTTGATGTTTTCCTTGTCTTTCTTGTAGACTATATCCATGTTAAATTCTTGCAGAAACATAACCCATCTAGCAAACCTGCCATGAAGCTCCCTTGGTTTAATAAGAGCCTTGAGTGGAAGGTGATCAGTCTCCACTACAAATCGGCTACCATGTAAATATTGCCTGAAATGCTTCACACCAAAGATCAGGGGTAGACCCTCCTATCAGATATGGAATAATTCCGTTCATGACGATCTAGAGAGCGAGATGCATAAACTATCACATGCTCTTTGCCTTCCACAACTTGATATAAGATTGCAGAAATAGCAATATCTGATGCATCAATCTGAAGTAAGAAAGATAATTCAAAGTTAGGAAATATCAAGATGGGAACTGAACAAAGAGCTTTGCGAAGAGTGTCAAAGGCAGCCTGAGCTGGAAGAAGGTCCATTCAAACCTGGCATCCTTGCATACACCTTGGTCAGGGGGTGAGCAAGTTTGACAAAGTTTTTGATGAAACGCCTATAATAGGAAGCCAGACCAAGAAATGATTTGATACAATGTTTATCCCTAGGAATAGGAAAGCCCCAAACAGACTCAAGCTTGGCAGGATCAGGAAGCAAACCATCTTTGAACATGATATGACCAAGAAAGTGCAACTCAGGCATAAATAACTCACACTTCTTTGGCTTCACCTTGAACCCTGTTGTGCATACTGAAAACACGTTGCAGATCAGTCAAGTGAGAATCAATGGAGAGCAATGTTAGCACGACAACCTTCACACTTAGAGATGAACTCTGTGACATCCCGGTGAATTCCCAGCCAATAGTAAACCTCCTAGATGCGGGCCACGGTTTTCTTGATACCAAGGTGACCTGCATACAAGGAACAATAGAAACGCTCCAATAAAGCATTCAGTTGGCTCCGTGGTGAGGGCAGCAAAGGCGTCCATGGTTCATTCATCATACCAATTTTTCATCCCACACTCATCCAACATTCATCCATTCCTTTTTTTTTAAGCAGATTCCCTGAAGCGTGAGCAGATTGAAAACGTAAGCACATTACTGATGCGGACCCTAAAACCGAGGGAACAAGTGGGCCTATTGCCGTGGACGCGAACTCCACTGCAATGACGCAATCTCCGCTCCATCGGACCGAAAACAGACAGGCTCCAAGACGACAATGTGGCACGAATGTGCGATGAAAAAACAATTAAAATCTTGACTTCCTGCCTATAACCCCTATCTATGACACCAGTAGCCACTAAGCAATGTTTGAGGGTGGTGAGTCTCCTCCAACCTTCAACTTCAAGGAAATGAGCAGTTGGACACAGGAAAGCTAGGCCAGATCTAACCACCTTCTAGGTAATGGTAAGAATGGTGATATTGACAGGTGCACAAACCAAGGTAGAATTTCTGGGAATAGCTATAGGCACCCCTGTCATGCCACCAGCATTAGGAACATGCCATTGATGTAAAAACTGAAGATTAGGCTGAAATTTGTAAAATTCATTCCAATTGAGGTTGGAGTGGGAGTTTTGTTGTACCTCTTTTACCAGGGCCTGCACTTTGGAGAGATTTGGCTGTAGCTGACCCAACATTGAGTTTCACTGCCTTCAAAAGGACCACTTTCTCATGGCCCTCACCATTGTTGAAGCAAAAGGAATAGTCTGCCAGACTGATGGTGGCACCAGCCCTAGTCATCCAGTCTAGGCCTAGCAGGAATTGATCTCCAATAGTAACTCACCACAACCTCTTTCTTGTGAATTCTGATAGGTACAGTGACTAGACCCAGAGGCTCATATCTGGATCCATCTACAATCAACACTTCAATACCAGATGCAAGGCATAACTTAAGACCAAGAACTCTCACAACATCCAAAGGTACAGTAGATATAGTACATCCTATGTCAATTACGCAGGAAAAGCTCAACTCATGGATATGACATTGGGCCATGAGAGGGCTGATCTATCGGCCAGCAGTCTGCCTGCTGAGAGGACAATGCAAGGCTTTGAACTAGTTAGTGGACAAAACAGCTTGAACCGAAACAAGAGAGATAGGGTTGGTGGATGGTGGACCTCTTGCCCCCTTCCCAAGAGATCTCTCTAGTTTAAAGGAGGGGAAGAACCACTAGCAGCTTTCTTGCTCTTGATCAGCTGTGGCAGCGCCCCTGCTCTGTCTGGACAATGCTTAGTCCAGTGTTCCAAGGATCCACAGATACAACATGCAACACGATTGGCTTCATAAGCTTGACCAGTCTGGGTATGACCTCTATTATTACCACCTACTTGTCCTTACGCATGTCGAGGCTGCCAATGCTGCTAATGAGCCTGCATGGCAACAAACTGAATAGCTACAGACTCACTGAGACTTCCTATTGTGTTGGCCAATCCTTGAAGGGTAAAGTTGTCTATCTTGCATTGCATAACATGAGAAACATAGGGTGAAGATGTTGCATGCCAAGCTCGAAGCCCCCTGGAGCTTGAAACTTGGCATGGTGTTGCATTGATTTGCTGTCAGCCAAGTCAGCCATCTTAAGATTAACTTATGCTAACACAGTTTCGTCATTGACAAACTGACGACGCTGAGCCTAGTTCTGAATAGCAAGGGATAATCTAAGGAGAGTCAATGATATTATCAACAGCAGGAAACTTGATATCCATGTAGTATTTCCATGTAGTAAGTCCTAGAAGATAGTTTGATAAAGCAATCTAGAGGCCTCTCAGGAGGTTTGAACAAGATCTTTGCCCACTCTACAAAGGATGCCCAATTGATGCTGGGATCATCCATGACTGTTGCATGCAGCAAGTCACGAGCTGACCCCTTCATGCTCATCCTAAAGATAGCCATTTTGAAATTCTCAGGGACACCATTCACATTAGCAATCACCTCATACATCTGAAGATATCTATCAATGTCTTCTCCCATGTTATATTCTGGATAGGGCTAAGTGGTTAACTGGGGGATCAAGTGACAGGGCAAGCTATGGTTCATGTGTCCAGGAAGAACAGATCCATGAGTAGGGCAGCAGGAAACCATGGCCTGAGTTTGGGCAGTAGCACCACTAGCATGCACATGATTAGCAGCAGATGTGGAACTGTGACCCAAAATATTACTGGTTGACCTTATGGCAGTAGAAGAAGGCAGACTTGTATGTGACTTGCCATACCCATGGGGAGGATATGTGACATCATATTTTGCTGAGCAGCAGGATGGACTTACTGCAAGTGAGGCTGAGGCATTCCACTCATGGGAATAGTGGGTGCCACTCCCACTGGCTGAACTGACATGGACCCTATGTTATGGACAGGAGCAGTGCTAATACTACTAACATGCATGCCTACAGGCTGGCTGGTAGCAACTCCTGGTGGTGTGCCCGCTTGCTAGACAGGGAGGGCTCCCACATAGGTGCTAGCACTAGGAACCCGATTGGCAATCGAGCTAGAGGATGCTTGCGTCATGACCCCTCTACTTTGAACAGGACCAGAGACACTCAACAGAGGAGCACCACCCGAATGCAAACCCGAACCCACAGGCAAAGACATCCCTCCCCCGAGAGTGGGATTAGGGAGATTCATGACATGCATTACATTAGAGTCCACACTAGTCATGACCTGGGCCGGCATACCGCTCGTAGTTGCCCGAACATCCAAGATCGGCCTATGGACAAAATCCGGACTTTGCAACTATGTCGTGGGCTTGCTGTGCCGAGTCACTACGGCCGCATCAGCTCGAACGTAGACAAGAAAATTCGTAGGATCAAACATTCCAAACTCTTCGGGTGAGAGAACCAAACTCTCATCTCTCACCCTTGCAACAACACCATCATGTAACGTGGCTCTAGCTCTCCTTCTAAAGTACCAGTGTTCAACAAGACATCATTGGCCAGCATATTACTTTCCTGCAGGTTGTCCGATTCTTTACTTATCCCAGGTACGCCTTCACCACGTGACTCCCTCGAGCTATCCATGAGCCTCTGTCTACCATATCTCAGCCAAGCAGTCTTACCTAGCATACAAGAAATGAAAAATAGGCTTGGGAAATTTGACCGTTAAGCAGCAGGGATGTGAAGAGAAGGTCGAGCACCCGGCGAGCTAGCCCCTGGAACCCACGTAGAGCAGCACGTGCAATCCTCAGCACCTTGTGCGACTGCAGCTCGTAGATGCCCAAAGCCAACCACTCCCAACCTTCAGTGTTCTTGATCCAAAAGCTCACACGAGTGGTGTCACCCTCCCGCCACGTTCGTGAGAGCAGAGCTAAAATAGGGTAGTCACTCAAATTCTCAAAGGCACTTAGGCGAACCACCCTTTGAGTAGCAAAGGTGGTGCCCACGCCTAGGATTACCAAGTCAGACAACTGCACGATCAGGGGCCCACCCCTCAAGCCGTCAATCAACTGTGAGGATGTGGGTGCCAACGCACAGGGTCGGAGGTGAAATCGCAGAGTGCGCAACACCAGTGCCCCCGTGCCCTGCAACATCAACGAGAGCCAATTCTGCCGTACTGGGCTAGGGCCATGATGAAGCTCCATGCTTCGAATGCCAGAGAGAGGCAGATATAGGCCAAGTTCCAGCCACGTAAACTCCCGGTGATGCAGAAAGCGCGACTTGATTGCCTTGATGGCAAGCGCTCAGAATTGCGGAGCTCGAATTCTTTTTTAGTGAGCTACCTAGCTCTAATGCAAGGTGGTCTTAGGACGATCTTCTTCTGCAATCGTGCTCTGGTTGTATCCGGAAAATACATCAAGGAAAGAATAGCATTCATGGCCAGCGACTGCATCCAGGATAATGTCAGTGAAAGGCCATGGAAAATAGTCCTTCCTGGTAACTGCATTAAGCTTCCAAAAGTCCGAGCAAATCCACACTTTGCCCGATTGCTTCTTTGGGACAACCACTATCGGCGACACCCAATCACTATATGGAACAGGACAAGACGACTATCACGGCGGAATTGGAACGTGGAGCCAGTCTTCACGAAACAATATGCATCATACGTTCCACTCCAAACCAATTTCAATTATCAAATAATGAACTGAATAGTGAGGGCTGTTGCAGCCTCTGACAATGGTGGAACCAGATGTTCCACCCTGATCCTATTGGCCTGGAAGGGGGAGGCCTCTAGTGGAAGCATTTCCCTGTGCGGAATGCACCCATTGGATTCTGCTTTTGAAGGGCATGACGAATGAATGGGAAAAACTTTGCAAGTTCTTTACGCCTTGAAAAGTCCCCTCCAACTACGCTAAGAAAATCAGAAATAACCTTAAAAAATATCGGAAAAAATCACTTTACATAGCATGAAGGCAGAGAAATGAGGTTCCACTCCGAACCAATTTCGGTTATCAAATAATGAACTTAAGAGTGAGGGCTGTTGCAGCCTCTGACAATGGTCGAACCAGATGTTCCACCCTGATCCTATTGGCCTGGAAGGGGAAGGCCTCCAGTGGAAGCATTTCCCTGTGCGGAATGCACCCATCGGATTCTGCTTGTGAAGGGCACGATAAATGAATGGGAAAAACTTTGCAAGTTCTTTACGCCTTGAAAAGTCCCCTCCAACTACGCTAAGAAAATCAGAGGAGGTCTTTACGTTTTGGTAATCAGCCCTTCAAGTTCCAGAAGTTCAACATCCTTAGCCACAAAGGCATAATGGTATATCACAACATCTCTAATGCCCACATACTTCCAGTGACACTCTTTCATGCTTATCTCACCAATAATCCCCGCATGAACAAACCCCATCTTGAAAGTGGTGAAAACGGTTGGCATCTCTTACAACGACTGCTCGATCAACAATCTTCGAGATGAACTTGATGGCGGTGTGGCAGTCACCACACACCCGAAGGTTCTTAATGACACGGATAGGCATCCCAGGAGGTGTGCTGATGAGCCCAAAAGCAATGGCCAGCTTCTCACTGTGGTGGCAAAGAGAAACTGCCTTCTGCTCCTCGTCTAAATCATGCAAGACATAACGTGTGTCAGGCACATATCCAGCCTCCTTCATCCAACAAGACAGTCGGTTCAGCTCAGCATGGATTTCCTCAATTTGTGGATGCATTTTATCTTCTACTGCAAATGTATGGACCCGGTTGTTGACCTCAATGCAGCTGCGACCTGGCTCCTTTCTGACACCTCTGTCCTCCATCATTTTTCTTACCTTGGCTTTGTCATCCCACCTGCCAGCTGCAGCATAGATATTTGAGAGAAGCACATAAGCTGCAGTATGTTCTGGATCCCACTTGAGAAGGCATTTTGCAGCATGTTCTGCAAGGTTCACATCACCATGGACTCTGCAGGCACCAAGCAATGCACCCCACACTGAACCATCTGGTTCAATGGGCATTTTCTTAATTAACTCCTCTGCCTCCTCCAATCGTCCTGCACGTCCAAGAATGTCCACCATACAGCTAAAATGCTCAACTGTAGGCATGAGGCCATGGTGTTGGCTCATGGAATCCAAGTAGTGTTGGCCTTCCTCCACTAGGCCCACATTGCAACTGTAGGAGAAGAGATATAAATGTGATACCATTGGGCTGTCAGCCTTCCTGTTGCATTTGTTCAAATAGTTGGATAGCTTCCCTACCATATCCCTGCTGGGCATATCCTGCAATCATCGCATTCCATGATATCACATCGCGTTCACCTATTTTGTCGAAAACTTGACGTGCACCTTTCAAGCTCCCACATTTGGAATACATTGTAACCAGTGTATTCTCCAGATTAATATATGAAGGAACTCCAGCTTTAATGATGTCAGCATGGACCTGCCTGCCCTTTTCCAGGGCTCCTAGGTTAATACAGGCATTGAGAACAGAAATGAACGTCACCTTGTTGTGGGTTACCCCTTCCTGTTGCATTTGCTCATAGATTTTGAAAGCCTCTTCTCCAAACCCGTACTGAGCATATCCTGATATCATTGCACTCCATGAAACCACATCTTGATCAGCCATATTGTCAAAAACTTGACGTGCATTTTTCATGCTCCCGCATTTAGCATACATTTCTATAAGGGCAGTCTCCAAATTAATATGTGATGCAATTCCAGCTCTGATGATGTCAGAATGGACCTCTTTGCCCTTTTCTAGGGAGCCTAGGCTGGCACACGCATTTAGAACACAAATAAACGTTACCCTGTTGGGTGTCACCCCCTCTTGCTGCATTATCTCATAGAGCTTGAACGCATCCATTGCAGCACCATATTGAGCATATCCTGCGATCAATGCACTCCATGATACAACATCTTGCTTAGCCATGTTGTCGAACACTCGACGCGCATCCTTCACACTCCCGCATTTGGCATACATGTCAACAAGGGCAGTCTCCAAGTTGATATGTGATGCAATTCCAGCTTGAATGATGTCAGCATGGACCTCTTTGCCTTTTTCCACAACTCCTAAGGTGGCACACGCACTGAGCACACAAATGAATGAAACCCTGTCGGGCGTTATCCCTTCTGATTGCATTTGCTCATAAATCTTGAAAGCCTCCTCAGAATGCCCACACTTGGCATATCCTGCCATCATTATAGTCCATGTAAATAAATCTCGTTCAGGCATTTTGTCAAACACTTGGCGTGCATCCACCAAGCTCCCACATTTGGCATACATGTTGACAAGGGTGCTGAGAAGAAACTTGTTTGACTTCAATCCAGTTTGGATAATGTGGGCATGCACCTGCTTCCCCCCTGCTAGGTCTTTCATTTTGATGCACTCCTGTAAGAGACAGACGTAAGTATTGGAGTCTCCCGACTTGCGTTGTTGGTTCAAAATGTGCAGCGCCTGTTTCAGTTGTCCTGCCTTACATAGTGTCCTGACATCCCTGAAAGCCCCAGACAAGTTCTTTGTGGTTCCTTCTCCTGCTATTCCTTCAGAAGCAGTGGTGATGGTGAAGGTGCTCCCCCTGCCATCAGTCTGCTGTCCAACAAGTACCTGTGCCTGATTCAGACCTTTCATTCTGCATGACTCCAAACTTTCAACTCAAAACCCACTTAATATGCATCAAAGCTCGTAGACGCTCAATAAAGGACCTCTTTATGATGACAGGCTCTTGCAGCACAATTATGGGTTAGAAACCAAACTATCCAGCCTTAGTTGAAAAACTTGCATCCTCATCAAAGTGATACCCGTTGAGTTGTCAGCCTGGTGCTGCATGGTGTACATCAGCATTAAAACCATCATCAGATTGTACTCGACCTTGTGTCATGGCAGCTAGCTCTGCTTTCACCCAAGGAGGATTTGACAAACTCTCAATCCAAAGGACCTTCTTTGAATGCTTATGTAGAAAATCATGAGATCTTGGACTTTTCTGTAAAGAGCAACAAGGGGTAGCTGAGCAGCTAGAGCTTCAACCACAGCCTCACAAAGACCACTCTACAGCCGCCAAGGTCATCTCAAACAACATACCACGACAAAGCTACTTCAATGCCACTGTGGCTTAGCAACTGAGAGAAAAAGCACTACAGTAAGTGTAAAAGACGAATATATTTCTTGGTATTACTGCAACCATGTTCCAGTCTTCATAGACTCACCATATAAGACCTGTTGTCCCACCACTGCAAGGGATCTGACATGAACTCCTGCCACAGTCGTCCTATGCCTATGGATTGACCTGCATGCAAACACCACCCAAACAAGTCTTTAGGCATCTCTTAATTGCCTTATGCTGTACACTTGAGGGCATAGTTTGAAGGCAATGCTCCTGCAGCCAGTTGTGGGTTTTTTACCCACTGGTGTATGATAACTCAGCTCCAGAACACCATAGTCCCTGTGAATAACCACCGACAATCTCGTTGTAGGTGATTAGAATTTTGATGTAGACATCATGCCAGCAGCAATATTGATTCCAGCACTGCCACTCTAGCCCACAATCACACAGGTGTGACACATGGATGCAATTGCACTGCCAGAGAGAGAGAGAGAGTTCCACGAGGAGCAAGAGCTTAAGGGGACGAGTGTGGAACAAGAACCAACACCCCGGAAGTCCTACAGAAAGAGAGAGACGTTCATTGTATGAAAAATCTGCACCCACAATCCTCAACAAGGGCGGCTAACGTTCACAAGGAAGCGAGACATCAACCAGTGCCTCTCGTACTTCTCTGTGAATCCTTGTCCATCCGTAAGTGTGACTGGATAATTGTGGTTTTACACGGCTCTAGTAGGATCACATCTATTCGTATCACGTCTATGAGAAGTAGCTTTCTACATTAAGGAGTGAGCTCAAAATGTTGCACCTCATGGAACTCTGCAGCCAGTTTTCCAGTAGACCGTGGAGGCAGCCCTGTCCAAAGTCCACCAAACTTCCGCCTTGAGAGTAAATCCCGGTGGCGACATTCTAGCCATGCAAATAAATGCCCGTCTCTCTCTCTCTCCCCCATGCAATCGATTGAAAAAATATAAATAGGAGATGAGGAGCTCACGTTCACCTACAGCCCTTGCATGTGCCAACTTCTTCGACCAAAATGGGCGTAGCACTAGCTGGTGTGTGTCAAGGGAAATTCGGGAACTGTCTCGCTCGATCACACCAGAATTTGCTTGAGAAACCACGTAATGCACGAGGAGCTTGATATCTCTACCTTCCTTTGACTTCTCTGGAGACTTGGGAGGCATCAAAGCCATCGCTAAACCGGGGAGAGAGACAGCTTCCGCGAGATCTCGCCCGGCCTTTTCCCGGGCAGCTCTAAATGGATGAACGCCCTCGTTCATGGATGACAAGTGGGAAAGAGCGGGAATGAGTTTTGAATGAGCGGGACTGTCTCTCTCCCGCTCAGACGTTCCACGACAGCTATGCGGCAGCTGCTTACTGCATTCGATGCGTAGTGATTGACGTACTTTTCTCCACCACAGCTATGGCGGCAGCTGCTGGCTCCGTTGTGCTTCCTTGCATGCGAGGCCTGATCGTTCACATGCGTAGTGATTGACGTACTTTTCTCCCCCACAGGTCGTAGATGTTCTTCCTTCCCTTCTTCACCTCCGTCGCACATGCTTGCGTGCGAGACTGTGGTAGGAGACATGCGAAAGCAGGGGGGCATTCACGTGCAGAATGATTCACATTGGAGTTGCACCACAGGTCGTAGGGTAGATGTTCTTCCATAGGTCGATCTCCGTGTAAGCTTGAGAGGATTGAAGAGGAGGAGGAAATATGAGTGTTGTGGTCAATATGCATCAGCGGCGCACCATAGCCAATGGCAGGCAAAATCAAGATCCCAACACAGGTACTGCTTTTCTCTATCTTTCTCGCACAATATCGACGTTAAGGGATTGCCTCCAACCTGGGCTACTGAGATGGAGGCTGTAAAATCTTGTCAAAGGAGACGTTCCCAGTTTCAGTTGTAGCTAAGGTAACTTTGCAAACAAAAATTGCATTAAGTGACAATTGAAATCCTAAGGAATGTCTTGCTTGGTCCGCGCAGCTGTTGGGGTGAAAGATTTAACGCCAAAGAAAACGTGCCCGAAACTTGAGAAGTCTATTCAGGAGGTGCTCAATCATGCCCGAAACACTTCTGGTACGTACGGGTCACTCTTTTGTGTCCGAGAATGGCTTTCTTAGGGTCTTGTAGCGCGAGATGCTCCATGAAATTCATGTTCAAACAATGCAGTACTTGGAGCCCTGCCGTGAAATTGCAACGATCATTTTCTTAACCTAGACTCGTGAGTTGTCTCACTGTTCCAAGGTGAAAGTGCGGCATCCTTGACCTCGGTACTGAGTAGCAACTGTGGTTGAGCTGGAGTTGAAATGATACTCACTAGATTGGGAATGTGCTCCATATTCAGGGCGGGGCCGGGCAATGGTACTGGCTGCTTTACAGAAAAAGGCTCAAGCTTCAGATGAAAAGAAATCTCCGCAATGTAAGCTCTGTTGCAAGCATTTCCCAATTGGAAGTTTGTTGCTTTGGGTTTGGGTTTGTTGTGTACTACCTGGGCCTAGCCTACTGCTCAATTCTTGCTGCTACTGCTACAGTAAAGATAACTGGTCATTGTTCATACTCATTCCATCCAGCAATGTCATTAAAATCAGGTGTGATGTATCAAGCCAACTGAAATCCAGCTGGGAACATCTACAGTATCATGCTTGCCAGGGATTCTGGTTGTGCAGTTGAAGTTGTGTGTGCTAGTTGAAATGCAAACTGTGATGTTCCTGTGGTTGTCACAGCTGCTTCCAAGGCTTCCCAATCTGGTAAGCAGCCGCATTCTACACCCAATAGAAATGAAGTTGGCACTAGATGTGGATATGGATCTTCTACGCCATCAAAGGGAGGGGAGAATACTGTGGTGAGAGACAACTCAAAGCTGTCCTTAAGTGCTATGAAGAGACGACCTATGGATTCTGGGGAACAGCGAGAGCCCCTTTCTGATTTGGGCACTTCAGCTACGGATAGACAGGTGCTAGATTGGGCTGATTGGACAGATATGCCAAATAAGATCACACAGAAAGAAGAGACAATTGTGTACAAGAAAAGGCCAAGAGTGGAAGTTTCTCATAAAGTGGACCCCCTCAGCCTGGATGTAAGTGACACTGAGAATTTATCTGCTCCATCAAACTCGTGCGAAACATCAACTTGGGACTGTCCAAAGGAGGGTGTGAACAAAGGTCATCTGCAATCCGTCAGATGGCAGCTTGAAACATCTCCTGGCAGAAAAGTGCATAGGTAACCACCTTTGTCTCATGCACTGAAGAGCTTAATGAAACTGAAGAAGCCCTATAATTTTCCAGTCTTGCATGAGGCATTAATTCATGTTGTGCCCGTAGTTTTAATGGACAGCTGAGACAGGTGCATATTATCTCTCATTGGTATCATTAAGATCTACTAGCAACATCAAAAGTAGCAAGCTTAGTTGTAGGCTTGCACTGATGGCATTTAAGGTAATGTTGGGATCAATCAAAAGTCAGTGGCCATTCAGACTCATAGAAAGATGTGTGTCCAGCAACAACAACAATGAAATCTATTTGTCACCTCCATCGAAAATACCCTGCGAGCCAGTCGGACCTGCCTCTGAGCAACATGTGAATGAAGGATGTTTGGAGAGGGAAGATGGATACCAGAGCAGACGCCCTTCACCAACACGACTTCATGGGTAAGCATTCTCCTTTTTGTGTATGTCTACTGTATGTGGCCATGCTGTTGAAACTCAAACCTTCCTACTACGTAGCTGGATATTTAGCCGTGAAGCCAAAGACTTGGGGTATATGCCCAGACATTTATGTACTTCTCAAGGCTTTTCTGAAATGTGGATTTCAGGCTGATGAATCTGGGCAACACCTGCTACATGAATGTCGTAATTCAGTTCCTATTCAGCTTGCCCAGCTTTTTTTCCGACGTGGAGCGCCTATCTCGCACTTACTTGGAGCAAGATTCTGAAAGTTGTGCGGTAGAGAAGGTTGACCAAACATCTACCTGCTTTTTTCTCTTTTCCGCCTGAATTTTTTTACTGGGTGTTGCTAGTAATATCTCTTTCAAATCAACACTAATTACTCTATGTCGCTCGTATTCCAAATCAAGGGGAAATCTTATTTTTCTAGTTGCCACATTGGAGAAGAAATGGGTTCCATTGCAAAGGGTGGCACGGCTTTCAATCAAGATGGTCATAAGTGGTTGCATCCTTTGTCCCACCTCTCTAGGTCAATCAACAAGACCCTCTATTCATGGCAGGAACTCCAAGGCTTGTGAATTGCAGGCTTTGCAGAAGAAATCATTCCACTTGTTGGGCTCAGAGTGTATTCTACCCGGGTTGTGTTTCTTACTGCTATTAGAAAGACCTTCTGGTATTCTTAATAGCCAATTCAGCTGCATTCATTTGAACCTGCGTGATATAAGAATGTCAAATCCCACTGCAAAAAATGCCATAGTACTAGGTTTGCAAACATGAAACCCTGTAGGTTATGGGACATCCCTATGATTCTACCACTTATAACAGCAATATGGAAGTACATGTAATGCTCATTGAAGTCAATAGTTTAGTAGGACCTTGTAAAAATGTGTGAAGATTTTGACTCTCACCATGTTTTGTGCCAAGAAATTCTGTGCCAAGAGGTAAGTGCCAACTTAAACGTTGGCAAATAACTAGAAATCTTCTAATGCTGTTGCAGGACCTAGAGATGCCATCCCTATCGGGCAAGCTTACTGTGACTGCAGCTCTCCTCCAAGTTTTCCATGATATGAAAGTAACTGAGAGGAAAGAGACTGTGAACCCGATTGTTCTCAAAAGATCATTTGCCAAGTTCCAATCAAGCTTTTGGGGATGCATCCAACAGGTACAAATTAAGAAGTGATAGTCATTCTCAGTCAAAATACCCCACTCCAAGTACAGTTTGATGTGCCGTGTACCACTACCAAGGTTGATTACGACCATAAGAATATCATGTGACAAATACTGTCTATCCAGCCCTGATGCCATTATTGCAGTCACTTGTGAGTGTTGGTTTGTAAACGCCTGTTTACTTTACTAAGGGCACCGCTTCATGTGTTCTGAAGTAGTTCTTTTCTTCCTTTTTTCTTTTTTTAATGTAGTTCTTGGTTTGTTCTACCCTGCCCTCTGGAGGTGTTTATTTTTTTTCTCTTTATACCTGCATTCTGATTGGGTCCTATGCAAACGTCCCAGGATGCCCATGAGTTTTTTTGCAGCTTGATTGGCCGTATTCAGGAAGAAGTCTCCTCGTTAGTCTCAAAGCACTTAAGCAGACAAGTTCACTGTCCAGAAGTCGAAAGCATCTGTCCAACAACGCAGAACTTCAGGTCTTTTCAGTTTTTCATTTCCTTTATATGAACAGAGTCATGTGTTTGTGCTCCTGTGATGCTTCCATTCAATTTAAGTTGTTCAATTCTTGAAAGGATCACATAGGACCGCTGTTGATATCAATGCAATAGATACTTACCAGGTGTATATGTAGCTGTTTGTTGTTCTAATGTTACTGTTGACTCAATGGTGTGCAGCTGTACAGTCAGGAACAGTCTTACATGTGTTGATTGTAACAATTTATCCCAAGTTGAAGAACCATATCTCCACTTCTCTCTGGCCTTGCCCGAGGAAGAAAGGTGAAAGCTTCTTCCACATGTTTCCAGTTCATTGTATGGCTGAAAAGTTTACCAAGTTGTTATTTGCTGTGCAGTTTGCAATTTGTGCAGATGAAGTGTTGCAAGCGTTAAGTCCTCACAGAATCATTGTCTATCCTGATGAAAGGCTTGTATCTCCAGAAATGAAGACTCGAAGGCTTCTGATTTGGAGTCACTGTTGCGTCTCTACTTCCAGGTATGTGCTGTTTGTATCCTCAATTTTGGTGATGGTCCCTAAGGTGTCCATCACGAAATACACTTCTAATCATCCTTTCAGTAACTACAATCATGTCTTGTAATACTGTCAGTCTGCTCACTTGGAGTACACCTTGTAGGAAACAGCTATGTCCCGCAAGTGCGAGAAATGTGGAGGGGAGTCTGCAAAGGTACAGGCCCGAATCTTGAGGCTGCCTCGAGTATTAGTGTTTCATTTGAAGAGATTGCTTATGGACCGTGACGTACCCTGCACCAAGCGCTCTGTACCTGTCAACTTTTCCCCACATCTTGATATTGGTAATTTCAAATTCCACCTTCTCACAATTTCTGGTTCTGTCGTCTGGAGGACACAGGTGGTACATGTAGAGAGATGAAATTAGACAGAAGAGAAAAGCTTCATACCTCCAGGGGGCTGAGCAGAGTTGTGTACATGTCTAGCTTTACACTTGCTTGACACTGCAACTTGTGTGTCAAAATTGTAGTTTAGGGGGACATTAGTGCAGTATCCAACACCACTTGTTGGTAATTTTGACTTTTTAACTCAGTTTCAGGTTGTCTTATCAGGTCCATGGTGCTCCAATGAGGCCCAAAGCCCTCTCACCCCTATGATTACCTCATTCTCACACGACAGCATGGATAACAGCAGTTCTGCATCAGTGCCTTCCAGTCATCAATGTTTGTCCCATCCTGTCTGCAAATCAAATGGTGTTGTGGGCAAGCCAATTTCAGACGGAAAGGCTCTTTCGTCCAAAATTACGGGAGAAAGGGATGTTCATCTGCACCGAGCCATAGGTACAAGTTCTCTAAAAAAGTTACCAAAGGAGTGGAGCAACGCAAAGAAAGAAGAAACCCTTGAAATCAAGAAAGGCCATGTGAGTACATGCTACAGGTTGCAGGGGATTGTCAGCCATCTGGGAGGTCAGGCATCGGGTGGTCACTATGTTGCCAATATTCACGATACTGCAGCCAACAGATGGTTGAGATGTGATGATGCACTTGTGACGGAAGTAAGCTCCTGTGACTCTACAGCTAATTGCTTTACTGAGTAATCTCTCTTCTCTCTGTTGTACTTCTGTCCCTTGGGCCATAAGCTCTCAAGAGCTTCTAGTGGACATTATGAAATTTCCTTCATTTCTTTCTCTCTCTCCTTACTTGCTTGGGGCAACAACATCTTTGTGCAATGTTTTTGGTTGATTTCTTATTCGGTACGCAATGGACACCGTATTTTGTGGTTTGACTGACAGGTACCAGCTGAGGTGGTGTTTAATGATGTGGAGGAATCGTACATGTTCATTTATGTGCATGAGCCCCTCTCTGCTGTGCCCTGATATGAGTGGAACTTCGAAGGTGCCCCACATGTTCATGTAAGTGGATGAGACCGTTTCCTGAATCCAGAAATGAGTGAAATTTCAAGAGATGGATGAACTGGAGTGGTCTTGACATGAATCATGACGGTTACGGAGCATTATGTAAATAGTGGTCTGAGTCGATCCAGGGAAATAGAGTAAGCCAGACTGAATGTGTCAATCTTTTTTTTGTAACTCTCCCCTGTTGCTCTTTAGCACAAGTGATAACATGTCAAAGTCCTTATGGCGATAAATACCACAATGGCAACAAATTACTCCTACTTATACAGGGGTACTGGGTGTTGCTGGTTGTTACGTGTGTTGAAATGGCTATCCATATGAAGACACTGCAGCAATGACTGGTAACTAGAGAAGAACCTGCTATGGCAGTCTACTAACCACCATACCTTTCTTTGAGGGCAGGTGGTGGCTCTTCCTCCATCACTCCTACTCCAGTACCTGAATCTAGATATTGCCTTATGGTTGTTTTGCGATCCCCCAAATATGTATGATCGAGAAAGTTATCATAGGCCTCCTTTCCCAGGTTCTTTGAAGCTAGCACGCTGCAAGACCCACAGTACAACTATTTCTGGTGAGTTCAGATCTGTCACCAGTTGGGCCTAGGGTTGATGACGAAATGTAGATTAGGGAATAGCGTCTGCCACGAAGAGAAGTGTCATGGTTTTAGAAGCATACCAGTGGCGGAGGTAGAGGCGGCACGGTAGTATGTCATCCTGCCATATTTGCTGAATATTGAAACGACCATATCTCTGATGGTATACCAAGTGACTACCTGTGCAATACAACAATGACAAATAAAATGCTGGTGCTCTTGGCAGTCTCATGATCATCGAAAATGTGCATTAGCTGGATTACACACCTATACACCTCACTACTAATAACGGCGACATTAACCACATTTGCTGGAAGAGTATCAAAAGCTATATGGGCACAAGACATTTCACACCTTTGCAACGTACATGGCGATACTCTATGTCATTGTATTTGGAACATACCACCTGCCCAGTTGTAAGCAACTCATTGTCAGGTTAACATTGACATGATTGGTGACAAGATTGACATTGGAATGCCACAAATTGTTTTTGATGTAGCATCAAGATAGGTTGCATTTGGTCTTGCCATATTCCAGCAAAACAAGGGCGGGGGTATTAATGGCTGCAATTCATTAAACAAGCCTCCATAAAGTTAGAAACAGAAGTTACCGCACGCTGGGAAAACGGTTGCCCATCTTTGTGTTCTGGTGTTACCTGCATCGTTTTAAAATGTTCCATTGTTAGAGCCCTGAGCATCCTGAGATGCTTGTTGCCCTCCTGCAACTTTTCCCCCATCCCCTCACTTACCACTCCCTTTGCTTCATCTAAGCCAGTCCTGGCTATAGGGCTATCGCCAGCGAAGTCTACGGAGTGCATTTTTCTCCATCCCTCTCTCTTATGAAGTACTACTGCTTGCATGTCTCTTCTGTGTGTGAGGTTTTTAAGGAACAACCAGCACATATGCAGAAGCAAAAGTGAGAGAGCAAGGGACAATTCTTCCTCTCACAAATAGTGGCTACCATCAACCACTTATGCCAAAGTGAATGAATAATCCAACTGAAAAGCCACATTGTTTTATACTGAAAGCATGAGACTGTGAAGGGCAAAGAAGCTGTGCATCCCACCACAAGAAACCGAAACTCGTGTTCTCTTTCAATAAATGCTGGGACCTGCAGGCACCCATCACAATCATCCAACGCACATGTTAGCCCAGGTTTTCCCCAATGACGGTTAGCATAAGAGAGATCACAAGGGACACAAATGCAAAGCCAGTTGAAGTGAAATAGCTCACTTTACCTCAGCTGCAGGGATTTCAAAAACAGTGACAACAATGGACTCCCCAGGCCATGGTTCAACACTGAGGCTCGACATTTCCTGAATGACCACAAATCACACACGTCAGCAAACTGAACATTAATCATCTTCAAATTACTGGTCCTGGAAAGGAAGAGGAAACCCTTTTACTACTCGATGGATGTAATCCATATGATTTCACTCAAATGGGTACAATTGGTCTCAATGTTGATTGTCACGAGAGATCAAAACTCATATGACTACTGACTATTCATCACATGCCTCACCTTTGTCTCCAAATTGGCAATGCCTCGCTCCAGAAACACAGGCGCCACATGTGCAAATACCCGTCGAAAACCTCGCAATACACCGATTCTGAAGTTGCGGGGATCAGGAAATGTGTATTTCGCACTCTTCTCTGTTACATGGCAGGAAATTGAGGTTGGAACAAGTGATAAAAGACTAGACAGGGACCTGTAACAAATCAGGACCTTCTAATGAACAAAAGAAAAATTGTACTTTTGGGATGTACAGCAAACAGACTAGCCCATGGTTTTACTTGTCATTCAGTTAGATGTGCTGCCCCTGCTTACACGATGCTACAACAGCTTCTTGCCTTCATTTGTCCTCATGGAGCCCAATGCACGTCAGCGGGAGGACCGTTTCTCTGATGACTGCTTATCGATATTGAACATTGGAAGGTTACAGTACACAGAAAGAGGGACAGAAAGAAAAGATGTTCTAAGAAAAAGAGAGAGGTGATCACCTGAAAGGAGTGACCCAAATCCACAAATAGAGATGTAGCCCTGATCATTAGCTATGGCAGTGAAGGCAGATGCATCTTCCAGTTCTATTGCACCTGGTGCAGCCCCCTCAACACTGCGAAGAGACCCCTCCATACCTGCCCTTGCCGAGTCAGCATGGCTACAATGTACAGATAATATGCAAGCATAGTCGTAGGTGCATATTCCAGACACAAACATTGCAATGTGCCAAAATCAGCAGGCTTCTTCTCCTATAATGTCACAGAGATTTTGGCAGATCACAGACAAATTACAAATCTTAGTTATCTCAGTGTCCTTGAAACCGCAATAAATTGAATTTTACAGCTGAAAGTCTATAAGAAGCCTTTAAGTGACGTAGTTGGGACATTCACATCCTTCGCCAGCCTCATGCTTTAAATACCACAATCACACTAGTTATAGCAGTGAAGATGTCAGCATGGAATGGATATAACACTCAGCAGTAGCCAGGATAAGTATAATTTGGTTTTAAGCCAGGGTTAAGTAAATGCTAAAGATATTTCCTCAAAAGAGTCCCCTGCGCGATTGGCTTTTGAGAGCACAAAAGTTGGGATGTGTGCTGGAGTATTGGCAAGACAACGTGTTCCTTTGATTTCCAGTGTATTTTCGTCGGCCTGCTAGATCGAAGCAATATGCCATGCAGCTTCAGCCATACTGTAAGTAACCAAAAACAACACGGAACAGGTGTGTACTGTGTACCACTTTAGCTTTGAACGTAATACTGCATGTAAGGAAGGCGTGATCAGAAATCGGATTTTGTTTCTGATGGCTGATTTCTCAAAGTTTAGAGGTAAATCTTTGAAAGACAGTCTAGAAGTACCGAAGATGTCGAAAATTTGGTCATCATTAGTCCCAGATGAGGACTATAGACAACGCTTCTCTGTGTTCCACGACATCCATCATAGGGTAAAATAAGCACGGGACAATATTATAGCTGCTGGTATAGGCACTATTTTCCCTCCATGAAAATGTAATGGACAGCTGCAGACGTTGCAATCAACACCATCGACATCAGCTTGCCATGACAGAAAGAGAGAGGGAGAGTACCGGTGAGAGACTGCAGCTTGTGCTGCAACAATTTCCCAGTGCGAGGAATTTCAAATGCTCGAGGAACATTTGCTCTAGATGCACATAATCGGTTGCTGTTTCCGTCCAAGCTGCAGGGGTGACTACTTGCAAGAGTTGAAAGAGAAAGGCTCCAAGCTTTAGCAGACATCGAGAGTCTAAAGCCACACTATTATCCTCCAAATTTCCCGTGGCCTTTTTCTCATTAAACCGTCTCCAAACTTTCTCCACGAAATTGTTTCACGCTCTCTGGTACTCTCTCACCCTCACTCGCTCGTTCTCTCTCTCGTCTCCTGTCCCTGAATTATTTTAGCGATTCCATAGCTTTCATCCGCGTCAAGTTAGCGACATTCACCAGTTTCATCGCCATTGTATCCAAATCCAGAGAGAAACGCAGAAATCCAGTAGTCCGGAAATAGTCCTAATCAGTAGTCCTAATCATCATCAACGAGGAAGATCATCTTCAAGGATCGCGGAAAAGAGCGAAGAGCCAAGAATCTACGACGATGTCAAGACCAGGCGTCATAGAAACAGCGGCGTTCTAAGCCACAGCAAGCCATATCAACACTGGATCTGCACATCATGCCAATTACTGTAGTGATCATGGAGGACTTATTTAGGAACCAAAACATGACGTGAGGATAAAACGATAAAACGAACATGAGAGACAGAAAAGTAGAAACAACGGAACTGAATCAGTGGCAAGGAGCTACTCCGGCTGACCTAAGAACATCCCAACCAACTGCTTCAAGTAAAGGGGGTCTGAGGTGAGTGGTAGTAGTGAGTTGAGAGAGGGGGTCGGTGAAGATCGATCGATCGATCGATGTAGGGGAGCACAGCGGGAAATGGAGGCGATGCAGCATGCGGAAGGTGTGGTGAAGGAGTTTTTGCTGTTTCGTGGGTTCACTCACACTCTGCACACTTATGAAGCAGAGCTGGCGGCTGATTTGGGGAACGGTTTTCAGGTGTGGTCCTTCTCTGAATGCGAGAGTTGACAGGTTTTCAGACGTGATTTATCTTGCGAAATTATGGCTTGCTGTTACTGAAAAAATTTCTTTCTCGTATATTTCGTATCCTTGAGCAGTCATAGAGGCATTATATGTGGGGAATTGGTAGGGACGGCACTGGACACTCTCAAGTTATTCCTCGGTGTTTTCTTCACTCGCCATTACTCTAGTCGGGTGAAGCCTCAGGGAGAGTAGTTGGGAGCATAATCTATGAATGCTCCAGTACAGTTGTTTCTTACGAGGAAAATATCCTGAACTGTGAACGGCTGATTTGTACGTCATTGGTCTTAAATTAGTCGTCTACTCCAGTCCCCTATGTTTTGAGACGCAGAAACTCACGGATCTGAACTGGTCAGACATAGGTTGATCACTTCGAGCATAAGCCATAGTGCCAAAGGCTTCACAGACCCATTATATCATCCTCGGCTGCTTTCATTACGAACTATGGATGCTATGTGTTTGAGAAACCTTGATTTTTGTCGGGAATGCTATGATGCCTGATTAAGCTAATTCAGCTGAGGAAAGTCACTTCTGACTGCATGCAAACTTTTGCTACGTCCACCATGTTTTCTTAACAATTTGTTGCCCATAGGCACTCCCTTTCACCTTGAGGTGTTCATAATATGCTGTAGAACCTCTGGAAGCCCTCTGGTTGGAATTTAACTGCTGAGATGAAAAATTATTCAGAAGTCTCTGTTCCTGTGAACCCAGGAGATTGTGGAAGATGGCAGGTACTGCAACCCCTAGTAATTTGGCAAGTCTTATTATTGACCCAAGGAATAAATCCTATGAATCATCATATAGAGCACCAATGTAGCACCCTCTTGTCATATCTGCTATTCGAGCCATAAATAAATTGCCATTCAAAAAAATGACATGAATAGGTTAAGCAGGGACATCTACACTGGAGCTGTAGCTGCCTCTAAATGGTGGCATCTCTTCGGAGGCCTTGCTGTGTCAGTTTTGCTAATTGTCCTGCATATCCTGCAGAAGGGTCCAGAAGAGAGATGTTACCTTCCTTTTCTCTGTAAGCTTGTACCTGGTAGGGAGAATCTCTTCACAGCTACAGCAAGTTTTGTCTCTGACAGGACTGGGCAGCAGAAGCAAGGCATGCCCATTCTTTTGATGAACAGTTCATCACCTCATTCCTCAGGCAAGGCAGTATCTTCAACTCTGATGTGCTTCACTTTCCAGGTTGACCGCGTACTGGACCTACTGTTCATGGTGTATGTGCCGCGCTTTGAGGCTGACAAGCTGGTGAATCTCATGGCATTTTTGAACAATTCCTTCTTTGCGTCGGCTGATGTGTGGTACCAGAGCACATCAAAAAAGCTGGAGGGGTCGCTCAAGCGTTATTATATTGTGCATGCACTACAGATGGGCCGACCCGATCGTGTGCTTGACTTCTATGAGCAGTATGGGGAATCACTGCTGCGTAGTGGTGAAGATTGGCTTGCCTGGTTTGGTGCGTATGTTTGTGTGTGCTTTGCATTGGTGTCCATTTGGGGTCAGGGTGGAGATTGTTGGTTTTTCAAGAATCTCCATTGATAGCTGAGAAATGTGTGGCTGTTCTCTCTGTGTGGTGCTGCCATTGTATAGATTGGCATTACACGCAAGCTTGCTTTTTATGGAGCTTGCGTGTAAGTTGCCTCCAGCACTACATTATTTTTTCTCAAAATTCAGCAGGACTCCAATCCAATTTTGTACTTTCTGGATGATGCATTATGAATTGGGATTAAAAAAAAATCGTTCCTTTGCAGCAATTCCATATATGAAGAATCCAAGTACAGATCCACGCTTCCAAGTGTATTTTTCAAGAGAGTGGCTGGATACTTTGATTCTTTCCTTCCGCAACTTTCTCTGTGAAGTGTTTGACAGCATTCATATCCTCAACATGGCCATATTTGATTGGTTTTTGCAGCACATCAGATTTATCATTTTCTTTATTTGGACTTTGCTGTAAGGATATTTGCCTGGCTATTGCATATTAAGGGGCAGAAGCGAGAGAACCATGTGAATCAAACTATTTAAGAAGATTGTCATATATGTGCATTCTTGACTGAGTTGATGCCACGGCTACCAGCATTGTTGAAATTCAAAGCTGAGAGAATAAGAAGTAGAGCGCTGAAGCAGGAGCTAGACCAACTCCATGCAGAAAATACTCAATTGCGTGGGTCACTCAAGGCAAAGGATGCTGAGATCACTGAGCTTAAGAGGTATGGAGCATATGTTTCTGATTGAAAAATGTTGTTAAATTGTTGAGTACATTGTGTTGAATAACTTCAGTACTAGTGCTTAAGGTAGATGTCTCTTTTATTCCCTTTTTTCCACTGCAGAGGGGTCAACTCTGAGGTTAAGAAAACCATGCTTTGTCGCGTTATTAGACCTGCCTTGGAGTACGGATCTGCTATATGGGTTGATAACTCCAACCAGGCTAATTGTCTAGAATCCATTCAAGTGGGGGTGCTTAAGGAGTGTATGTCAGCATGCTCCAAAACAGCCAATGTGGCTGTTCGGGGTGAGTTTGGCATTCCGTCCCTAAGCTCCCGACGAGATGAATTCAAGGTCAGATGGTGGGGTCAGCTGCAACATATGCCCAACACCAGATATCCTAAGTTAATCGACTCTATATCTTGGAAACGGGACCGCCCTGTCAAACAGGCTAAGTCCTGGCAGAAGAGAGTAGAAGAGATTCTCAAGGACCTGGACCTGGATCCGCAAGTCTTGACCCTGCTGGATAAATCTGACTTAGAGGCTGTAGTGTCCTCAGCCATGTCTGTTGCCATGAGATTGTCTGATGAAAATGAAGTTAGGCAGAAAACTTCCCTGAACTTGTTTCCAGTCTGTGACATGGGGGAGGACATCTTGGATGACCTCAAGGGTCTACCCACTCTCGGCACTAGACTGAAATTTAAACTCAGGGCAGGAAGCCTACCTTTGAACAGCAAACAGAAGCAGAGAGGAAAGGGAGAGTGCAATTGCCCGTTGTGTGGGCAATCTGAAGACAGTATTCATTTTCTGATACACTGTCCGGGGGTTCTCTCACCAAAGAGACGCTCTCTTCAAATCTATTAAGGGAATTGTGCCTGTACCCCTGTTTACCAACTTTGAAAGTCTCGAAGCTGAGCCAAAAGCCCAGGCCCTCCTGAGGCCTAGTTTTTGGGCAAATCACACACAGCAGATTGATGCTTGTGTGAAGGGATTTCTAGAGGATATCTGGAAAACCCGGATTAATTCTTTATATGGAGGTAAGTCTTACTACCAACGTCAGCCCCTGACAGAGGTAGGTTCTGTCCCTTTTGTTCCCGCTCAAACTGGGCACGGGGTCAATGGCCACAAGGCTACGGCAAACAACATCTTATGAGTACAATCTTTTATTCCCTTTGCATGGCTGCAGGGACCTCATATCTCAGATCTCAAGGGCTCCTGTGGATGTCCAGAAGAAGGGTCTGAAACTTTCCATATCAAGATCATTTTATACAAGGCTGAAGGATCTAGGCACTACATTACATGAGCACTGGTTAATGTGCCGTTCTCCTTCGCCATGCTCGACTTAGCAAAATATTTGTTATCTACAGCCTCCTTTGTGTCTGGAAGATGTTGTTCTGGACCTGGTTTGAGACACAGGTTTGTACTTCTCATGCATTTTGTTAAGTATTTTTTGCAGATTTTTGCCTGCTAATGGCTCCCAGCAGCTGTTACATTTGGAGGCTATATCTGGTGAACCTGTTTCTGGTGGTGGCATGAATCAGCCAACGAAGCAGGCCTTGAATAGCGTCGGAATGCTAACCCGAGAAACAGGTGATTACTCCAATCATAGTCTCACCAAGTCATTGACTTCCAAAAAAGCCTCAATTTTACTTCTGTATGGATGTTCTAAACCTGAATTCTGAAATGAATCCATGTAAGGTAGAAACATGAAGGCTTAGGACAGTACTGTCATTCAGTGCTACTAGTTCAGACCCTTTGTTAGGGGGTTGTGGTACTGAGAGACAGGAGAGACACTCTCATCACACTTGTCACTTGAGATTAGACAAGATTTTGTCTTTTCCATGGATATCTAAACTGTATTTCTCACTTTGGCATTTATTTCTGCCAGCCATTTGGTAACGAATGAATGGATTCTCTTGGCAAAGGCTCTGTGCCAGTCTTAATCACATCCAGACAAATGTGACTTAATGACCCTTTGAGCCTAAGCAACAACCATTGAAGAAGCCATACCTGTGGAGACAACCATCATATTGAAAAGGAGATGTGTCTTTGGCGTTTGTATGCATATGCCATGAGATAGTTCCCTCTCTACTGCCTAAGCAAATATTCTTCAACCACAGGCTGGTTGTTGGCGAAGAAGCTTTGCACACTACTCCAGTGTACATGTTTTCTTTCAACCAGTTTTTTACTGTCAGCAGAATGTCTTTGACGTATGATTTTTCCTTCTATGCTGTTTTCTTATTAATAACCAAGCTGATCAGTTGTGTTTTGAACCAGAAACGAAAGACCATGCTGCAGGTTCTGTCAGCATGACTGGGTGTTGCTCGTTTTGGGTGCAGAGAAAATGGCAGTTTCCAGGTCCTCAGAATGTTATGTTCCCCAAAGAAATATCCTCTCTTTTGATGTTGAGAAGGAAGTTTCAGGCTCCAACATCCACCCTAAAAATGAGCCATGCGATGTTGGTGGTGCAACAACAGCTTCATCTGTGGATACCAAAAGTGAAGAATCTAGATGGAGTCTTCAAGGTTGGTTCTCTGTTTCTGGGGTTATACTTCGTACTATTAATTCGTCAGTGCATCCCTACTTGGATACTGATGAGTAGATGCTTGGTATATGGTGTTCTCAAGAGGGTACAGAAAGCAATAACGTGTTTGGTTATTGTTGCATCCTGATGCATATCCCTTTCCTAAGGTAGTTCACACTGATTCATTGAGGATTTACATAACAAGCAGTCAGGACTAGGGAGCTGATATCTATGTTTGCAGAGGGTGGTGAAGCTGTTGGCCAGGCCAGGCAAGGTGAATTGTCCCAAGTGAATGTGGAGTTTCAGGTGCGCTGGTGAGAATCCTATTCATCTGAGGATAAGCATTTTGGCAATTATTACTTCAGGCAGTCCACCAACAGGCAAATCTGAAACATTCTAGTATACAGCCACAATAGCCCTGTCAGACAATATTTGTTAGTGGTTCAAGACAATTGCCCTGTCATCGGTGTGCGAGTTCAATAGGAAGAACCACATTGCCAGCTGCCACTCCATCAGCATGCAAGTCAATCCAACCAGGTCGGATGTGGGGTTTAGTGGTTCCAAAGGAATGTGAGGGCTAAAGTGTTAATTTTTAGGGACATTGTATCAACTAAACAGGATCTATTAGCATGGTGAGTATAGCCATTGTAGTCAAATGTCAACTAAACTCCAGAATATACATGGCTGCAGTACCATTAGGCAGGAATGTCATGTCACTTTGGAGGTCAGGAGAAAGTGGTGGCTCTGTGGGAGTTTCCACTGTCTTCAAGATTCTCTGTTTAACAGCAGCTTCCTTGTCTAAAACTGAAGTGGGTAATTTTGGGTGTCTTTTTCAGGAGATCTTCTCTGGTCACGCAAGCCCAATCACTCGGTGCCGCTTTTCTGCAACAGGAGCTAACATTGCAAGTGCATCCGTGGATGGCACTGTGAGGTGACATTTTTCAACATTGCTACCTTTTCTGGGAAATCCATGGCAGCTACCCAATGTCTCCTTCTTACAATGTGTCTCTAGCGTCTATCTAGGATATTTGATTTCAAAGTTCAAATGACAGTTTCATACAGCCAACATGCAAGTTATAATATGAAAGCTCTCCGGCTGTTTATTTTTGTGGTTTCCTTCAGAATATGGACACCAGATAATGCTGCAGCAACATCATCCCGAAATGCAACTATCTATAGTGGTGCTGAGATTATGTCATTGGAATGGGAGTACAAGTCTGACCGCTTGGTACTTCCCTCTAAACCGCACACGAACAATAAAACTTTCTGGCCCTGCAATATCCTGTTTGTTAAGATGATATGTTATTTGAAGTGTAGTGCTAATATTTTAATCGTAGCTGCCTTGTTCTCTGATCATTGACACATGAAGGATGAGTTCCTCTATTGTGGGTCCATGTTGAGATATGCACTTGTGGATTTCAAAACCAATTAACTTGATCTCAGTTGGGATCCTGTTCTACGTACTGGTAGTTGCTGTTAGGAACAGCAGAGCGGGGCATAAAAGCATGGAATGTGGAGGCCAAGCGTGTAGTTTGTGATCTTTCAACTGATGCTGCATTTCCACGGTAAGTGAGATCTCTCTGGTCCGATGAGGTCCATTTGTCTAGCCTTACCTCTTTTACTTGAGATAGACACATGACACTGTTATGTGGTCATTCGTTTGTAGCCTATCTCAATTGTGCTGTCAATTCGTTCCAGTCTATGCATGCTAGTGGTTCAGGCAGCTGGGCTCGTTCTGTGCTGAAAGACTTGAAAGAGAGTGATTCATATTTTCAAATTATTTGTTCCTATAGAGCTTAGTTTTTGAGTCTGATGGTGGCTACAGCTTTAGAATGTCTATCTTTGATGTGTAGGGTAATGGACCTGAAATGCAGTCCAACAGACCCTGTGTTTTGTTGCGCAGCTGCATCTTCAACAGTGTAAGGCATCACTGCAGTCACTCTAACTCACTCTTCACGCTGTTTGATCTATTAGATGTTGGCAGGGTATTTGAGATGCTTTGTCAAACCTTTTCTATGATTCTCCTTCGTTGCTTTGTATGGTTGGTGATGACTGCTTCCGTCACATATTGGAGGCTTCTGATATCCAGGCGAAGGCGAGGAGTCCATTCCTAAAAAATTGTGCCCTTTGTGTCTAGCTTGTTTATAGTTTTGAAGTTTCTACCTTTTTTCAGTTTGCATCTGGCTTTCACAACCCATGTGTTTTTTGCATCTACTGTGAAATTTGTTACTGTAGTCAAGATTACTCTAGTACTCAAATGTGCTTTAAGGAGTTTAGTGAATAGAGTACTGTTCTAAATGAGGCTGGAAACTACCTGGGTGCTTTCAGGCATGAAATGGAAGGAATGGGGGCGCTTGGTTTTGGCTCTTTGACTGTCTGGAATATGCGCACATGGAAGCCCATGGCAAGTGACTCAATATCCGTACGAGCATTGTTGTTTCATCAAGGACAGGGAGTTAGATTTCTGCAACTTCTGTTGAGACCAAATGTGGTTTGTGTTGCAGAGTTTTCTTCCACTTGGGGAAGACCCTCCAGTTGTGACCTCTGTGTGTTTCAACCACAATGGAAAAATTGTTGCAGCTGCAGCAACAGATGGCATGATTCGTCTTTTTGGTATCCTTGAGAGGTCACAATAACTGGTCTTGGAGGAACTGAAAAGGATTCCGAATATGAAGCACAAGATGTCCGGAACCCCCACTTTGGTAGTGTCATCCATGTACCACATGTCCACAATAGAATAGTGGGATACATGTATCTACTTCGCTGACCTGCACATTTCTTCTCTTGAGATATACTCTTGCAAGAAATACTCAAGATCACCCGTTGTTATTTGTGTGTGGAAGCACTTTTCCACTTGTTAGACAGTTTTGAGAGGTTTGACAGCATGCAGATGTGTACAGAATGTGACACAGAAAATTTCAAGGTTCTTTGATGGTTGTCCTTCATTTCATATCAGATATAAAGGGCTGTTTACCTATCACAGGGTGGCCAGCCCATGATGGTTGTGCGGTGTCTTGTGTTCGGTTTGGTCATGACCAAGCAAGCATTTTCAGTTTGGGCACTGATGGCAAGGTAACCTTCTTGCTCATGTGTCTTTGTGATTGAGGGTTGTCTTTCTTGCCAGCCTCTCTGTTGATTCAATTTTATTTTTGTGTTCTATTTTGTCTGAAGAGGTTGTTGCAGGCAACATGCCGAGACTTTTATGGGTTTGATTTTGGAACCTAGAAAGTGACAGTCGATGAAATAGCAGCAAAGCGTAACCGTTGGTTGGAGAAATGAGAATGGCAGGTTTTTGAGTGGAGTTTGCACAATCAAGGCCAAATCCTGCAGTCCCAAGATGCCAGCCAGTGCGTGATCAGCTCAAATCCCTCCCACTCAGTTACGCTTAGCTTTGAGAGAGCTTCAATTTTGTTCAGCAGGTTTTTGGCAAATTGTATAAGATTACAGGTTTGGTTTCTGTTTCCTAACAATGAACCTGTTGGGCTCTGAGCACCTAGCTGTCTTAGCAGTCACAGCCATGATAGACCTCTAATGAACATTCCTTACCATGGTTCTTGTTTTGGATGGAGCAGATTCTGTTCACTGGAAGGATGGGAGCTGCCTCGACACGAAATGGCATTAGATGCATGCGGAAAGCACTTGTTATTAACATCTAACCTCACTAAATCACCTATATATAACGTGAGTATCTTGTCCTCTCAGCATCTTGGATGCATGTTCATTTGACTGACTGACTTATCTCCATGTCTTACAATGCACTATATGCTTTCTTTCTTTGGTTCCGCCATCCATTGACCTCTACCTCTTTCTCTCTTCAGAAGCAGAATTCAGCATACTTATCTGGAACTAGAAGTCAAGGTAGTTTTGCATTTTCATCACATTTTAGTGTCAAGTGTTTTCTTTGGCTGGGTCTGCAGTGGGACAGGTCCAGGTTAGCTCAGAACACTCTGGAGCACACGGGTGCAATTACATCGGTGGATTGGCATCCCTCAATGCCTATGTATTTGACTGGCTCTGCTGACCACTCTGTACGTGTCACATCAATTGTTGGTGCTTCCTCTGCTCTTTGTTAGCAAGTCCAGGGAATGGTGTTAGCTGATAGAGCCCACCTCCAAAAGGGGCAGTAGCTGTGTCTCTCAGTTACGCCGGCTTCGGCCTGGAGTCTTACTTTTCTTCAAGTGTTAGCTGGAGTCGAAATAATAAAAATCATCCTACAGTAGGCACTCGTTCAAGAATCTGTGGTCACTAGAATGGCTTACACAGTTTTGTACTCCCAAATTCCTTGCAAATGATTAATTAGTAGCTGTTATGGACAGCTTCTTTAAACACTGTTGGTTGGGGCACATTCTGGAAGTTGAAGAGCATTGTGTCAGACATCTCTTGTAGTGGAACGATAAAGGAGCTAAAGAGGAGGTTGGTTCTTAAATTAAAATACAATCAGTTCACGCATTCCAATAATGCCATCCTTTCTTTTGAGATTAGAGGAACATTTAGGTGACAAACTGTACTCCTATAAACCCATATGAACTACCCCTATAAACTTAACTTGTTGCACTGCATTTCTCATTCGGGTGAATTTATGGGTTCTTTTCTACAATGACTTAGCCTGGCATGGCTGCAATGGTTATGTATAGCATTGAAAATGACTCATAATATATAAACTCATTGATCACAACCTGATTTCCACTTCGCTTAACTGTGTGGCAACATTAGCTTTTAGAATGGTAGTGATATATTTTTTCGAAAAGGGACGAAAGCCCTGACATACATTACATAGTAAGGCAAACATAACCTTGCCAAGAATGCCACAAAGGTTCGTAATCAAGAGAACCAGGGAAGATGAAGCCTACAGGATAATACAGAATTTGACATTACACCAGAAAATTCATGTAAGTATAATTGTCGTTGATATATGTGGTAATGTTTTACATAAGAAAGGAAACCTGGGAGCGACAGCTCACAATTCAGGCTTTTCGCAGACGAGGGGGACAAATGAAGCCCCATTCGAGTAAGAGGGATTACCCCCATTCAAGTAATACAGTCACTACCGGCCACTTAGAGACGGCCTACTCTTGGCAGCATCGTCGTTGCAGTCCTACTTGTGAGTAGACATGAAGGTTTCGTAGAAGTTGAGACCATCAAACTGCGGTGCAATCTTCAATGGCGCACCTGTTCGCACCAACTTGGGCTCTTGCTTCTGATCAGGGTGCTCTGATGACTGTGGCTTAGCACGTTCTTGAACTGGAATTGAAGAAGTGAAGGTTTCGTAGAAGTTGAGACCATCAAACTGCGGTGCAATCTTCAATGGCGCACCTGTTCGCACCAACTTGGGCTCTTGCTTCTGATCAGGGTGCTCTGATGACTGTGGCTTAGCACGTTCTTGAACTGGAATTGAAGAAGTGAAGGTTTCGTAGAAGTTGAGACCATCAAACTGCGGTGCAATCTTCAATGGCGCACCTGTTCGCACCAACTTGGGCTCTTGCTTCTGATCAGGGTGCTCTGATGACTGTGGCTTAGCACGTTCTTGAACTGGAATTGAAGAAGTGAAGGTTTCGTAGAAGTTGAGACCATCAAACTGCGGTGCAATCTTCAATGGCGCACCTGTTCGCACCAACTTGGGCTCTTGCTTCTGATCAGGGTGCTCTGATGACTGTGGCTTAGCACGTTCTTGAACTGGAATTGAAGAAGTGAAGGTTTCGTAGAAGTTGAGACCATCAAACTGCGGTGCAATCTTCAATGGCGCACCTGTGCGCACCAACTTGGGCTCTTGCTTCTGATCAGGGTGCTCTGATGACTGTGGCTTAGCACGTTCTTGAACTGGAATTGAAGAAGTGAAGGTTTCGTAGAAGTTGAGACCATCAAACTGCGGTGCAATCTTCAATGGCGCACCTGTTCGCACCAACTTGGGCTCTTGCTTCTGATCAGGGTGCTCTGATGACTGTGGCTTAGCACGTTCTTGAACTGGAATTGAAGAAGTGAAGGTTTCGTAGAAGTTGAGACCATCAAACTGCGGTGCAATCTTCAATGGCGCACCTGTGCGCACCAACTTGGGCTCTTGCTTCTGATCAGGGTGCTCTGATGACTGTGGCTTAGCACGTTCTTGAACTGGAATTGAAGAAGTGAAGGTTTCGTAGAAGTTGAGACCATCAAACTGCGGTGCAATCTTCAATGGCGCACCTGTTCGCACCAACTTGGGCTCTTGCTTCTGATCAGGGTGCTCTGATGACTGTGGCTTAGCACGTTCTTGAACTGGAATTGAAGAAGTGAAGGTTTCGTAGAAGTTGAGACCATCAAACTGCGGTGCAATCTTCAATGGCGCACCTGTGCGCACCAACTTGGGCTCTTGCTTCTGATCAGGGTGCTCTGATGACTGTGGCTTAGCACGTTCTTGAACTGGAATTGAAGAAGTGAAGGTTTCGTAGAAGTTGAGACCATCAAACTGCGGTGCAATCTTCAATGGCGCACCTGTTCGCACCAACTTGGGCTCTTGCTTCTGATCAGGGTGCTCTGATGACTGTGGCTTAGCACGTTCTTGAACTGGAATTGAAGAAATCCTAAGCAATTCATCCCAGGAAGGACCGTTCGGTAAATAAAGGGCACCATATATGCGAGCCTCTAAATAACCGATCGAGGCTGCTCCTGCAACAGCCGCAAATCTCCCCAAGCTCGACATGCTGCACAATTGACAGAGGCGGATCCGAATAAGCCTGACAGATGAATGAGCAACCTTTGAGTGCGACACGCGGGAAGCAAACGAACTCCGGTTGCAAGGGTTGAATTGCGCGCTCCAAATCAACCAACACAGATCATGTGCGATTTTCCAGGCTCTCCGACAACTATCTCGAACACCCACCAGCGCACTCAGGGCCCAGGAACTCGTCAATGAGCACGTTTGTGAAACAAGTTGGCAACTCGCTGAGCTTTTATACTAGGCTGCCAGACCCTCCGATTTTAGTAAAAGTTGACAACTCCAAAAGTTGTTCGATGTGTACAAATAAAGATTGAAAAGTACATCATTGCCATGTGGGACTTGGGATGACGTGAAATAGAAAAAACCTTGTACGTGATTGGACATGGGGTCCTATTATAGCTTCCACCCAAGCCACATCTGGGCTACAAACAAAATAACCTTTTCACAGTAACCTCGCAGATATACTGCCATTGCCATGCAGTGACTATCTTTGGAGTGTGTTTAGAAAGTGTTTAATTTTATGGTGGTTTTGCTTACGGTGTCTATAGTGGTTCTCTATGTTTCTTTTTCCTATTCTTGGATTTGCAAGGAAACAGCAGCCCCTGCAACTGGGCGTTGAGGGGGAAAATAAGTATTAGATACCAGACAAGATGTTCCATCCATCCACTGGAGAAAGGTGACAACCTGGTGTATGAGTTCCCGCCTTCATTCGGAATGGAGTGAGTGCGAGGAGGTTTGTTGGAGCTCAGGCTTCGAGCTCGCCCTGCAGCAGAGGATTGATCGTAGAGCAAAGCTTACTTGGGAGGAGGTTTTAGTCAGCGTACTCTTTGAGATTGGGTGAGCAATCTTCAGCTGCTTGCTTCAAGACCTTAGAGGGAGGAGAGTTGCTGGATAGGGATGGGACGTGCTAGAATTGAGATCAAGAGATTGGAGGACGAAGCCAAGGCAAAGGTGACGTTTTCAAAGCGTAGGGATGGGTTGCTCAAGAAAGCGAAAGAGTTGGCTATTCTTTGTGACGTTGATGTGGCGGTAATTGCGTTCTCTCCTTCTGGAAAACTAGTACAGTTCTGTAATCGGTCTATTGAGGATGTGATAGGACGGTTTGACTTATCCCATGCACGCCAAGAGAAGATTTTTCAGATGAATCACTGCAGTGATGTGGGGAACTTGAGCACGTTGCGTGATCAAGTTGGGAAATTGCAGGCAGAATTGAGTGCCTCAAAAGAACTTTCAGGAATGTTGTGGGGAGATGAAGTTTGCCTCCAACGATTGAATCTTGCGGAGTTGGAGAGATTAGGAGCGCAATTGCGCGAATCTCATCAAAAGGTTCTAAACTACATGGGCTGTTTGCGGAGCTATGGTGTTCCTGCCGGGTCATGCCTCAATGTCCAGATGGCTGCTGAGACATGCGAGGTTTCGGCTCTAACACATCAGGGAGTGGAGCCACGTCATGAGGTAGAGGGATCAGGAACAGAGCAAAGCTCATCGACCCTACATGGTGCTGAGGCTAACGGAAGTATTGAGGCTATTACAGGAGGATCAGGTACAGGGCATATGTACAGCGCATCCCAGCTAGAGGCCGATCAGAGGCAATATTCTGAGACTCTTATGGAGGTTCTTTATTCTTATCAGGCAGGGACCTCCTCGGAAGAGGAGTCTGAAGGATCTGAGGCTATTACCGAGCTTACAGAGGGATCAGGTGCAAGATCAGGTGCATCCCAGAGCCTACAGGAGTGGCAAGATTCTGAGCAACTTCTGCAGGATCCTTGTGCTGATCCGGAAGAGGAATCTGAAGGATCTGAGGCTATTGCAGAGGGATCAGGTGCAGGGCATATGTGTAGTGCATCCCAGAGTCTACAGGAGTGGCAAAATTTTCGGCAACTTCTGCTGCAAGTTCCTTTTCCTGATCCGACAGGATCTTGGGAAGAGGATTTTGAAGGATCTGAGGCTATTACAGAGGGATCAGGTGGAGGGCACGATATGCGTAGTGCATCCCAGAGCCTACAGGAGTGGCAAGATTCTGAGCAACTTCATTGTGCTTATGAGGCGGGGTACTGGGAAGTGGAAGCAGGGAATCGAGACATGATTCTCGATTAAATTATCTTAGGATCATGAAAATCTTGATCGCTGCAAAAGTGGCAAGTCTGTATAATTGTTGATCCTGGTGCTGATCCATTGGAGAGCCCTTGGTCTTAGCTCTAGGAATTAGAAGGAGTACTAGGTAGCACACCGAGCTTCTTTGGTAGTGATACTGTAAGGGATGTATTACAATTCTTATGGAAGCACTGCTCAGTACACTACCAAATTTGTTGGTCCTGAAATTTTAACACACTTAAATCACATGGAAAAGCTGCAACGGTGGCCATTTTGTATTCATTGTCTATGTAAGTTGAGTGCACGGGACCCATGCGTTGGAACGGGGCACCGCGTTTGGTGTTGGGCATCGGCAGTCCGTGATGTATCCGCGAGTGCCCCTAAAGGATTTAGTGAGAATCCTGCTGCAATAGTCAAAGATTTTGTGGATAGGACGTTAGGGATAGATTGTAGAGACAGTATGCGTTAACAGGTAGCATAGCTGAAGTTTTGAATAAGCATTGTTGATCCAGCTGCTCAAAGCATGTTTTCGAGTCCCAATGGACCGTTGGCTGAACTTGTTGACGGATTGAGCCCAAGTTATGCACAGGCAAGCACAAACTCCCCATCCAAGTAGGCATACAACACCTCGGGCTATCTGTAACCTGGCATCATCAATCAGGCGCTGTAACTTGGACAATGCATTCTTCCATCATCTCCATTTTATCATATTACAAGGAAAACTGGGGCTGAGACTTCAGCCTCAGGCATAAATACCTAGAAGGAGCCAAGATATGGTCTAGATCATATGCTCTGTCTCATGTGCAAACGTTTGATGAGTACATTCTCTCTAACACATTGGATTTCCTTTGTAGATATTCTCATCCAATTCTAAGTCACTTTCTCCCCCTCATTTGCAAATCTCTTAAGAGTTCATTCTCTCCCAAAATGAAATCGACAAACTGCCTGTCGTGAAGTAACATTCCACAACCAGATCAGATCATGCTCCTGTGATTTCTTGTTCCCAGCACAAGAATCATAGGGCAGTGGCCATGACACATAGAGAGATTCATTAGAGCATCACAATGAGAGTGATAGAACTGAAGTATCACATTGAGGGGCTAGAGAAATTTGAGCATCCTAGGAGCCAAGTCTCCACTGTACAGGAAAATGTCTATTATTTTGACTTGACTTATCTGCTGCAACTAATGTCATGAGCTACTATGACTATCCTAAATTGGTGATGGAATCCCCACCAAGATTGTTTACCTGGGGGTTCTGCTAATATTTCTCTAGGATTTTCTAGATGAAATGTCACCTGTTTCATTTCCAAGTAGCTGAGAGCCCCACATTTGGCCCTTGTCACCCCATCTATTCGTAGTTCAAGACCTGATCCAGGACCATGGCGAAATAATCCTCTGGGAGACAACAAGGTATCACTAGGTTTGAAGGTGGCAAAACATACAAAGCCTAAGCCAGTGAATTGTGGACTCGCTCCAGCAAACGCAGGACCTGGTCTACAGGCAAGCTTCTTTCTGAAAAAGGGGGGGTGAATGTATTCTGACCAAAGGATGCTACACTAGGCTGATTACTCAAAGCTGCTTGCTGTTGTGTGCTTGTTAATTCCAAAAATTGACATAGCATGTCACCATCCAGAACTCTGCACACTCCTGCCTGGACCCCACCCCTCAAACCAAACAAGAACTTGTTGACAACAGAGGTACGACAAAGCCAGGGAAGAGGGGAGGAGAAATCAGAAGGGCCAGTGGAGGGGAGAGAGTCAACCTCACTTATCCAAAACAGAGACTGTACTCAGTAGACCACCCAATCTTGCAGTCATTCACCTACCTGGATGTCCACAGGCTAGAAAGGTGACAACAAATTCTGTTTCGATAACTTGCACTGTTGAACACCTGGTAATAACTAGAATTCCATTACGCAAAAAATGTTGAGTGAGGGCACTTACAGGGCAGCCTTGGCTTCGGAAATCAGCATGGTTGTTACCCAAAAGAGGGGCAGTCAACGGATAGCCAGCAAGCCTTGCTTGCACAGCTTCCAACACTTCATACTCCTCTCTGTTAACCAAGCCGACATAATATTAAACCAAGCCTTCCAGCGTCAAAAGACCATGACTGATGAGCACCTACAACAGCACTGTCAACACTCGTGGTGATTACTACTTAATCTCAAGGATGAGGATGGGGCGAGAGAGAGGAATTATGGAGGTGGCAACAATGCTTTCATTCCACAGTGATGTGTGAGAGGGTGGGGGTGATGGACACAGGGGACGTGGAGGGTGTCAGGCCGATCATTCATGGCCAGGCAATGGTATATTGTGTGGTGAGATTTTACAATATTGCTATATTTCCTTCTGCTCTATATTCCTTTTCACTAACACCAAACACCTTGTTAGACAAAAGGTAGCCTTTCTCATGATCCACTGAAGTACCGTGTGACAAGGATGAAGATGAAAACACTGCCAAGTAGTGAGCTGGCCACCACTGAGGAGTCCGCAAAGTCAGAGATAGCACTGCTGCTGCAAGCCTTCACGCTATCCTCCATAGAACTTCTGTATGCAAATGAGGCCTGCCAATAGCACCATAGCTTTGCTGGATGAGTTAGGCAAACCATGAGACAGTTTCAGGCCTTGTCAAGAGCACAGTTCAGGAGGACAGGAAACTGACCTTGCAAATCCTCATTATGGTTTCGCCAACATGATACCAGGAACTTAATGCAAGATTGCTTTCTGGACTCGTACTATCTGATCCAGCATCAAAACAGACATTTAATTAGACGAAGCAATGAAAATATCCAAAGGAAGGTTCTTCTTTGAGTGGCCAACAATCCTGTAATTTTAGTTGCCATCTGAAGAGAGAATTTCTCTGACAACGCCTGACTAGCACAAGGGCTGGCTATATTCGTTTGGGGTGCCTATTAGCATTAGTTGCTGGGCCACACTGTAGAGGCTTGGACTAGGGACTTGCCCACTTCAATGCAACAAGTAGGGAAGGATGCCAGGAGAGGGGAGATAGTGAAAAATGTGTGAACCCATACTTCTCCTAGCCTCGTCTAGGGTGAGAGAGAGAAACCGTGCATGCACAGCACATGTGAGGCAATTTTCAACAATAAAGAATGGACAATAAGACCTAAGAAGGCTTATCACGAGTACACACTTTCATGCACTAAAGTACCAACTATCTGTAGGTTGACACAATGGAATTTCTCCCTTGTGAGCAGATAACTTCGTACCTTCTGGAATATTTGCACTTGACAGAGCACAAAAGTTACCGAGGCGGTCTGTTGCTATTGCTGTATCCACATCCATGAGAATGCAGTCAGCTACAAGGCGCTGTACTGGATCACAATGGAGTTGCTCTAGCTGACAAGTATCCTGCACTCACCGACCACCATATGCCACATTCTCACCTATTGAATCTTGGGGCAGTTAAATGCTCTTGTTCCTTACTCTTAGAAAAACAGGGCACAAAATTGATAGAACAGATTTCCAAGGAAACAGTCTTTTCACACCCACCTCTTGATATGAATAGAAGACGACACCATCCCGGCACTCCCCCACGGCAATTCGGTTTAAATGAACAGAAAGGCTGGTGATCGCAAAGCGCGTTCGTACCCTGGCAAGCCGCCGCAGCCGCTGGGGAGAGTCTGGCAGAAATCCTAGACAACACAGCTGTTTGCCCACCAAAAATAAGAGAAATATTGAAGGCATGAGGTTGATGATAAAGGTTTCTCCTTAGGGGCTGGGGGGCCTCCTCTAGGTAAACAGAAATTGCTCCTGGAAGTAAGGCCTTTCCATGTCTAAATAGCTTTAAGGGCCAAATTGCATTAGCTCAAAAAATACATATCCATCTCTGTCTTTCGAATGACTAGGTGCAAAATCATCAACAATATCCATACACTGGCATCCCGAGAGACACAAACCAGCAGCTGTTCTCCAAAACCCCCAAAAACGCCGAACTCAAAAGCAGCGTGATGGTGCTTTGTACTTACATTATTACCAGCTGAAGCAAGGACATACTGTCCCAGATAGGGACTCACTGAGAGAACCATGCCCGGCAGCACTACATGTGTTTTGAGTCGCAGTTTTGGTACTTCACTCTGAGCTAGCCGGTGGCCATCTTTATCATCCTCATCTGTGGTCATCAGTGACTCGCTTATCACCATGGTCTCAGCCGATGCTGGCCTGGGAGTTGGATGATCTGTTGAAGCTGGGATGCCTGGGGTGGAGTTTGGAAAGACCCCACTATTGCCTCCTACACGCCTCGATTCGAGCTGAAATACCAACAATCGACCCTTCGTACTGCAAAGGAGCCGGAGAAAAGAACAGGGAAAACATAGGTAAGAACAAGAAGGGAGTAAACTCAAACACGCTGCTGTTGACGGCCTTTGGTGGAGCAAATTACAATGAGAAAAATAGAAGGCTTTTGTGAAAGTCCCCATGCAGTGCTCAAGTTGCTAGCTGTCCTAATATCAAGCAAAGACTATGCACATGCACAGGTACAAAAGCAAATGAAGTAATACATACCTGCATGCATACACATACGCAGGCGCACACACACACATCGTATCAGACTATGCAACTTGCAGAAACCACTGGATGTCACAACTGCTCGAAGCATGCACAAAGGAAGTCGTGAAAATGCCATACCTGGCACGGAACTGGGTTGACAACAAATGTGCTCAGGAGTAAAACACCTACAGGACTCAGTGTATGAGTACCTAGGGCCCTTCAACTATCCAAACCTACACATAGCAACAAAAAGGCATACCTCTCTGGTTCACCACTGTGCATGATAGCGCGGCCAGCAGTTATACTAGTGCCCACCAGCAAGAGTTGCTCATTGCCAAGCTTCCATAGCTGCATGCACCGAGCAGTCTCTCCAGCATCAAGCTGGAAGCAAGAGTGAAAGGCACCGCTGAGTGGATCAACACAGCATATATCTGAGACAGCATGGCACCCTTCTGGGCCCGGTGTGTCTGTCCGCATTACCAACAGAGTTTTTGAGTCTGAGTGATAAAGCACCCGCCGAGGTGTTCTCCCTAAGGGCAATCTTTGCACATTTAATTGCTTTGAATGCTCCATCTCCACCTACTTAACAGGACAGGCACAACGGATGCAACAATTTAAAAGCCCAAATCATCCAACAGCTTTTCAAAGAGAACCTAGCAAGTTCTCACAGCTCTGAAACACTTGCACTTGACAGGGTTGCAAGCTTCCCAAGTACTACGATCTACAATGGTGCCATGCAACATACAGAGATCGAAGACAGTGAAAGTCACCAAATACAGGCATGGTCCTCCATATTCTGAAGTGAATACAAGGGAGTCCTGTTTCAGTAGAATTTTCTAGCTCAACGCATCCTCCGCACATTTCTTAGCAAAATTTTGGAGGAGAACATTTTTCATCTTTCAGCTTAAGACTTTCTAGCTTGTGGTATTAGCTCTAGTGCAGAGACTAGTCGCATCAGTGCTCCAAATGAAGATTAGATACCATTCCTCCAGAGGACATTTCCCCAGTGTCCTTCACCTGCAGGCTCTCTCTTTCACCAAATACTTTGACAAGACATTTTCAGCAGGTGAAGGACAGATCACAAGTCCATTACAAGATTCAATTTACAAAAAATGCAATACTAACTCAGTGAGTGTCTGTCACATGCCCTACAAAGTGTTCATACGCGCAATGTTGTCAAATAGAGCTACACAAAGACCGACAAGCTATGGGAATCAGAGAAACCAACCAAATGCAAGCTGCAGTCGGCCACAAAAAGAATGCCATTTGGGCAGTCTGAAGAGCTAACTGGTGTTGCATGTGTAGAGGGTTGGAATGAGATGGAGGTATAGGCAATCCGCTGGCTATAGGTGGCTGTCTGTAGCAACCAGGGCCGGTCACTGAGAGCCATAATGTCTGCCCGCAGCGATGCCTGGAGAGGAATCATTGAAACAGGCGAGATTCCCATTCGCCGAACAGCAACCAAATTTAAGGACACTGGCCTTGCATCGTCCACACCCTCCTTTCCTATTTCTATATTGCTGCTGGTCCTGACTGAAAATTGTATCTCTGTATCCTCCACAGCAATGAATTCTGGGAAGGAGGGTTTAATTGTTGCAAGTTCGGTAGAAGCTGATTGTGATAAGGAGGTTTCTGCAGAAGGAACCGACAAAGTTGATGTAGAACTAGTTGGCCATTCATACCGAAGAAGCATTCCATTTCTTAGCCCAGATAGAATGTACAGACGATCAAACTGAGCCAGTCTCACACTTTCTGGCACACAATCGCTCAATGTCGTGCCAAGGGAATTCACTATAGAAACAAGCCCCACTGCAAGAGAAGTAAAATTCTTCCCAGGAACAATAGACAGGAGCTCAACAGAGGGCTTATGCGTTCCCACCACACATATCTTGCCCACTTCCACTCCCAGGGGGATGTTGCTTTGGGGACTCCCTTCTAGCCCAACAATTGATGGTGGCAACGCAGAAGAAACCAATTCCTCCTCTTCCGGAATAGAGATGCATGACAACTCTGCCTCTAGCAAGCATTGCTGAATCTCGAACACTTCAAGCACACCACCTGTCACGGCACGGCGTGTCCCCAGCATGACAATGAGCCCAGGTTGTGATAGAGCCAGAATGATAGTGCGATGTGCTACTGCTCCCAGGCTTATGCATAAGCCCTGGGGAGGTATCCAAGAAGAACAGAGAGGAAGGGCCCCTTCTAAACCAGCAGGATGGGCTGCTATGGTGGGGGCGCATACACGTACTTCTTTGCTGCAAACCTGGGCCACAAAACCATCCTCAATGCCCCCACACGCCAGTGTTGAGGCCCACGGCTGAAAGCCAATAGCATCTGTGATGTCAACAAAGTTGAGACCAACAGAGAGGACTCGTGTCTCTAGAACAAACGACATCACGAAGAAGGCGTGGTATTGGTCCTTGCGGCACATGCGCATGGTGTATATGCCTGTCACACCCTGGGAGCCCACAATTTTTACAAGTGTTTGCTTAAATGGCAGAGATGTACATTGCAACAACAAATATGCATTTTTCTAACCATGCAAACATGTCATAAAATTGAAAGAGGGAATTCAACTCAAATCAATAGCACTGGTGTTCACAATCAGATTGTCCATGTCCATCCATTCATAGATTAGAAATTGCAGAGCAATCACAGGCCAAAAACTTAATCCTGGTAGGTGATATTTGTATGGGCATTGGCTCTAACCAGAGCTGGGTTGAGCTACAGACAAGGTGATGTAGGGCACCCGACAGGAAGTTCCTTGTTCTAGCCTGTACACTTTCATACCTGATATGTAGGAGAAGTGGTTAGCAGCTTTTCAACACTGATTCCATTGTGAACGATACGCAAAGACCCTTCCTGCCCTGCACCGCAGCATGCAAACATCTGGGCCTGCTTCTCCCCATGGTAGTCAACTAATGCAAAATCCACAATTGGAGCCAGGTTCTGAATAAGACTGCAACAAGTCAGAGTGCCACTGACACTGCACCGGAGAACCTGGCCATCGCCCATCTCCACCAACACAGCAAGGAAACCTCCTTTTGTCCACAGAACTACATTGCAAGGGGAGCATCTGTATTGACATTGTCTCACTTCAATTTGTGGAATCCCCTCCTGTGCTTGAACGTTTAACTGTGCGATATGAATCTCCCCTGTATCCATGGCAAGTGCCAATCTAGGTTGATCGCCCCCATCTGGCTCCCAACTCCATGCAGTGATGGTTGGTAAAGAGGAGACATCCCCATCCACATCCATTGCCTCTGAGGTTTCCCCATCGCTCATATAAGCAATATACTGATTACATGTTGCATACCTTCCTCTAGACAGAAGCTCAAGCAAGGCAGATGCTGCAACACTGTTCGAGCTCCCATCTTCTTCATCTAATTTTCTTCGAAACTTGTACACAGCAGCTGTGCGGGGATGCGTCGGAGTTCTCAGATCAAGAAGCAAGAAGTCCCCTGAACGAGAAAGAAGGGCAAACCCCGGTGCTGCAGGCACTTCCAGAATGGCCAAACCCAATGGGCCCAGTCCGTTGGGTCCAACAAACGCTTCGTACCGCGACTTGAGCTGAATGAATCGCTCTTTGTTGTCACACATCAACAACTGCACTTCATTGTTGACAGCACCCCGCCTGCAATGTTCCTCCCATTGCACCAACACTTCAATTTCAAGCAATAGCCTCCCTAGCACCTGCTACCTTCCAAAATGTCAGAGAGCAAACATGCCAAGGCTGCCATGATAAAACAAATGCAATATCCCTGCAGTACATCAAGTTCCTCGCCTGCAGCATTCAGACTCCTTTCATAGAGTTTCAATTAAAACTCCTGATCCTTATCCTATATCACCATTCTCTGATAAGACAATCACCATTCTCCTTATCCTATGCAAGTTCAAATGTAGGATAATTATTGAAGCAGTGTTGCCTGACCACTGTTGGTATACATCTTACCTCTTCAGGTATAGAGAATCCCAACAACCTGACAGACAAATCACTTCTCTTGTGTACTCTTGAATCACTTGGGTTACAGTGATATTGAACTTTGCTTTTGAACAACCCACCTTTGACACAGCTGGTTCAAGTGTGTGGCACTTCAAAGAGACTAAGTGAGTAAGAAAGAAGCAGGTCCTCACCTATGTACAAGCACCGCCAAAAATAGCACCCCTCCTGCCTTGCCTAATGTCTCATCAGCCATCCCCACAAATGCCATGCTCCAGATTGTTCCCCAGCCTGTTGGTTTGTCTCTCACTCCACTTGTGCTGGCTTCAGGGGTTGCTATGAGCTCCTGTGGATAGACCATTCTCTGACAAGCCAATCAATCAAATAAACAAGTGCACGTCAACTTGAGATTCCCAAGTCACACAATGCCTTAATACCCTATTATCAGAATGCCCTTCAGTCTCCCATCACTTTTGAGTTCAAGAGCAAGACCTTGAGCTGAAATTTATGAAGAGATGTCAATAGAATGGTAGTCATGAATTACTATAAACCAAACGCTTGCAGCAAGGCAGAAAACACATCCCACTTGCATACTGAAAATGATACAACTGCTAAGGTTTTAGATGACCACCACTTTTCTATTTGCCATATGCAAAATCCCTTTATACAACTGCATGGAAGTAATGCAGCCCTCATTGATGGCACACACATAATATGATGATTTGGGAAGCCAAACCTTGTCCACTACAATGCTCCCTGCCGAAATAGAGGTAGGGAAGATCGCCAATCTGTCTTCAAAAGCACCCACTGCAATTGCGCGGCCCCTGCAGTTGATGAGGCGAAACGGTACGCACCTTCAGATATAAAACATCCTACAAGAGGCAGATACTGAATATGTCCATTCGTTATCAATGCGGAATCCAGTAGAAGGGAGCAACCCTCAGCTTGCACTGCACCCTAAAATGCCAGAAGGTGTCTCACAACCAATGTTACCATGTAAGCTGAAAGCACCATAGTGCAAACTGGAAAAGGCATTGCCACATGCCTAATGCCTAACTACTTGGAAAATCAGAGAGAACACAGATGCCTGAAGTTCTTTACCTGGATTCAACCGTTAGTAGCCGACCCAGTTCCCGCCGCTGGTTTCCAGGGTGTGACACGTGTACATGTGAAACTGCCAAAAATCTGTTCACAAAGTAGAAATGCACAATCAAGACCTACTTCCAAAAGCCTCCAGCTCATCTGCTCTCAATTCTTGCCAGCATCCCAAGAAGCAGTATACAAATTCTTACGGTTCAGCAATCAAGTCACAAGCTGAGACTTGCACAAACCAACATACTGAGTGGAACTATCGTCACCAGCATATACTTCAGACATCAACTTAATTTCATTGAACAACAAGTTGCTACAAAGAAAGTACAGCTCAAACTGAAGCAGCAACTTCGAACCTTACTGTCCCATTACCAGCCAGAATAACCTCTTGTTGGTACAGTCCCTTCTAAACCTGCTCAATTTTAGGCAGATGAGGCCCCAATCCATCAGGTGATCACTGTGCCTCTGGCTACAAGCCAAAATTGAACTCGGGTGTGTTATTTAGCCACACAGTGGAGCGGAGAGGTGCACCTATGCAGGTCGATGCTGAAGGTGAGGAATGAGAGCTTTCCCGAGTCTGAAAGAAGCACAAGCAAATCCTTCCCATAGGTCTGCAACAAAAACATAAATGCAACTCCTTCAAAAACTCTGCCATTGCACTGAGAGTGGCTCATAATCATGGACAACCAAGGTGTTCCAATTGAGTGAAACGTGAAACTGTATCAAGCATATTTCTGTGTTCTGCCCCCTCAGATATGTCGTTCCTTGTCTGATCAAGTGTCAGAGCCCCATTGACTGACTTACCCAAAACTATCCACAATTAGGTCTGATCAGCAGATCAGTGCCTTGTGATGCATATGTATAAGTGGAAGTAATTATGCACACTGATTTTGTCAGGAGAGCCCTAATCCCACCTCATAGTACCCCAACAAATAGACACCCTTCCCCCAATCAAAGGACCAGCCGGTGGGGAGCAGTCTCTCTAGCAAAGCAATTGCATAGGAACAAAAGGCTGAAACTAACCTGAGGCTGAGGACTGCGGTGGCACTCGTTCCATGGAAGCACACGGAGGTCCTTAATAGTACCAAACACAGGTTGCTCGCAAACTGATTGCACGGTCCCGTCTTGACCCACAACCACCAGCTCCAATGATGTCTCCTGCCCTTCACAAAAGGGGCCCTGCCGTCAGGTCTCATCCAGTAACAAATTGACATGACATGAATAAGTGACAATGTCCGGGGGGAGCTTTAGTTATTTCACGAGAATGGAGTGACAGACACATTATGTTGGGATGGACTTCATCACAACATAAGTAACATAAACTTAAGCCACAACTGAAAGGTATTCACTTCACAGAAAACAAACGAGGGGCTTCGAGGGTGGGAGAGAGAAGATAAACCTTGCCAAAGACAACATCGAAGGTGGAGGGAGAGCGAATGTGACCGTATACAGCATGCAACACTACAGTACTTCGCAGCACACATTTAGCCAAGTAGCGTGCCTGCGATGCCTGTCCTGGATCCTCTCCTCCCCCATCCTGCACTGCCATCCCTTCCAAGGTCTCAACCTAATCCTAACCTCTGTCTTCACTTTAAATTCTTGTGATCCAGAGCTTCACCCAGCACTCGAATCTTTCCCCGCACCATGGAACCGTGTTTCCTCTATGTAGAATGCATTTCAGAATCCCCACATGTTTTGGCATCTAAGGAAAAACATGACTCTGGCAACCTGCTTCCGTCCAAAACTCTTGATGATTGACAGTAACCCAAAAACGATTTGAAGAGCGAGGGATTGCGATTGTGCAGCGAGACTCGATTGCAATTCACACATACGTACGGACATTGGATTCCTAGACTCTTTCCATCGAAACATGCATTAGTTTAAATGTTTATTTTTTATTTGTATTTTATTTTATTTTATTTTTAAGAACAGCCTGAGGGGGAATTGTGAAGTCATGATTCCGGCGGGTTTATTCCCCTTCCTCTACCGGACTTAATCCTATCTGGGAATGTAGTCGATAGATGGGCCTGGCAGAGAAGAGGGAATCTCACGAAGAGGACGCAACTGAGTCGGACTTCCAAAGCAGATTCATCCACACACTCGAGCACGCCGTTACACCCAGCCTACACTCGTGTAGGACCCAAAAGCCACCACCCTCACTGCCACGGCAGCGAGGCTTAAATAGTATTAGGTCATAATCTAATCCTAGTGCCGCGTGGCACTTACATATAGGCCCACCAGATGCCCTTCCAGCATAGCCATAGAAAGAAGCCAGATCACCCAGATCCATCCTAATCTAATCCCACTAGCTGTTAGAATAAGACAGCACCTAATAAAGTCATCAGCTGTTGCCAGCTCATCCTCATGCGCAAGGTGTAAGTTCATCCAGACTTCATCCTGGCTCCGTCCATCCCTAAATCATCCAGAGCGCATCCCTCCTCAACTCCTCCAAGTCGAAAAAGAAGGTGAGAAGGAATCCCAGCTCCACATATGTAAAGTCTGCTGGGGCCACAAGACACTGCGAGCTCCGACGAGTGATGAGCTCAGGAAGAACAAAAACGAAGCCTAGCCAAAACAAACTACACACCCGGCACACAAGGGATGAAAAAACCTAGGGAAGAAAACCTCACCCTGCAAGCTGGGTGGAGGACAAAACATCCCATAGGAAAAACCCCAAGTGCTACAATTGGTGCAGAAAAACTATCACGAAATTCAAAAACTATTGTAAAGAAAAAGATGTCATGGTCTGAGTACGAGTTGTCCGAGCTGTGGGGGTGAAGATCATCTGACGGTTCTCAACATTCAAACAGGTTAGATCAAAAGTAATAGTGCATGGAACAAGCAATGAAACATGAATGGAGCTAGCTAAATGAGGAGTAGAAGCATTCCGGGGGAGCAAGACATATTGCCTGCAGGAAGAATATCAGAGATAAGGTAAGGGCCATCAATTCTACATTTGGCCTTAGAGATCTATTTACCAGGCTGGAGCCTGACACAAACAGACTGGCCTATCTTGAATGGCTCAGAATACACAACACGTCTGTTGTAATTCTTGGCCTGAGCAGCTTGGGCAAACATAATGTTAGATTTTGCAGTTTCACGCAAACTACGTCGTCTAGCATCCATGGAAAACAAAAAGACTTCCCAATTCTTAGGCTCAGTTGCGGATACCTATAGCCAGGAGATATGCAAAGGAATTCTACATTTCCTACCATACAAAAGTTCAAAAGGTGCGATTTTGGTACTGGCATGGATAGAATTTCTATAGGCAAAGAGCAGAATAGGCACAGCAATATCTCATTCATCAATGAGTGTTCCATTCTTCTCGAGCATCTGGCATATAGTTGTTAAATCGTTCTGTCATACCATTGCATTGGGGATTGTAGGGAGCAGTAACGACATGCTTAGTGTTGAGATTAAACAAGACAATCTCCATAAGTTGGTTGCAGAATTCTGTACCTTGATCCGTGAGGATTTCAAGAGGGCAACCATGATGAAGTATCACCTTATCAAAGAAGAACTGCACCACCTCATCACTATCCTTAACAACCAGAGGTCGGAGCTCAACCCATTTCGTCAGGTAGTCCGTAGCAACCGCAAGGTATGCATGGCTCTTGGACATGGATTTAAGAGGTCTGACTAGATCTAAGCCAACCCTGGCAAATGGCTCAGTCACCGGAATTGGCTGCAAAGGTAAGGGAGCTTCGGTCCCAGGTAGGATGGTTTTAGTATGACAGGGCACACATTTTGCAATGAAAGCTGAGATATCTTTAACTAAGCATTTCCAGTGATGTTGCTCTTGTAATCTCTTGACAGTTTTAGCAACCCCCAAATGGCCAGCATAAGTAGAAGCATGGTACAATTCGAGTAAAGCAGGGACATCGGACTTAGAAGGGACTTCCACAGCAGAGATACCTTCCAAAGTAGTGACTCTGAACAATCTCCCTTCACTTTCCCGGTGGTTGGGTAAGTGATAGTTGACTTGCCTCATGAGCAGATTGGATATGCTAGTAAGGTGAGTGCTGATTTTGCACTTATGGAGAAGAGCATCGTATAATGGATCATCCATGCCTACATCACTCATGGCCACACAACAACATGTTAGTGCAGGCGAGAAGAAAGTGGCAGCCCCCATTCTCTTCCTTTCGTGACCCTGACTTCATTTTCAGTTAGCTGCCTATGAGGAGGCAAGCAGGCTGTAGGGCGCAGCTTAGTCCCTCGGTCGGGAAACTAACCAAGGCAGGCGCAAGATAAGATGAACAGGTCTAAGGTAAGGGAAAATATCAGACCCTTCTGCAGGATGTCATACTAGAATTCATGCCAATACCAAAGAAAAGTCAACCAACATCAAACTGAAGTAGATCCCAAGTGTCAAGCAGATCTAAAGGAACATAAGGATAGTCCAGCAAATGACACAAGGCAAAGGGATCCGAAACATGCACAACACGTGGTGTAGAGCGTGCAGCATGAGGGACCAGGTCATTTGAGGTAGTGTAAGATTCAAGGATTTTGGGTTCGCCTCGAGTCAAAGCATCTGCATTAACATTATCCTTCCCACGCTTGTAGGAGATGGTGAAGTCATAGCCTTGCAGTATTAGAGCCCACCGAGCTAATCTGCCAGTGAGTTCACGAGGAGTTAGCAAGGCTTTCAAAAATAGATGATCAGTTTCAATGGTAAAATGACAGCCATGTAAATACTGCCTAAAATATTTGACTCCAAAGATAACTGCAAGGCCTTCCTTGTCAGTGATAGAGTAATTGCGCTCATGTTTATCAAGGCGGCAGGAGGCGTAGGCAATGGCATGCTCCTGACCATCCTGAATCTGGCTCAACACTGCAGAGATAGCTAGATCACTGGCATCAGTTTGCAAGATAAATGACAAGGTAAAATCAAGATAAGCAAGCACAGGAGCAGAGGATAGTGCAATTTTGAGCTTCTCAAAGGCGGATGTTTCAGTAGTACCCCACACAAAACGAGCATCCTTGGATAACAAGCGAGTGAGTGGAGCAACTAGTTTGGCAAATTGAAAAATGAAGCGACGATAGTAAGAACCCAAGCCCAAGAAGGCCTTAACACATGTTTTATTTCTAGGGGTTGGATAATTCCACACAGCTTGGATCTTACTTGGGTCAGGACTGATGCCAGCAGCAGAAAGCAGATGGACCAAGAAATGGAGCTGTTCCATACAAAAATCACACTTCTTGGCTTTAACTTTAAGCCCGACTGCACGAAGTCTGCACACAACCCGCTGTAAGTCCAGTGGATGAGCATCAAACGTTGTAGAATAAATGTTGATGTCATCAATGTAAACTAAACCACACTCCCAATGAAGGTTTCCTAAAACAATGTCCATAAAGCGCTGAAATGTAGCAGTGGCGTTGCAAAGGCCAAAAGGCATCGTTTCAAATTGGAAGATGCCCATCCTGTAGGTGAAGGCAGTTTTCTCCTTAGCAGCAGCAGTTAAAGGAACTTGCCAAAAGCCAGAGGCTAAATCTAATGAAGAGAAGATAGTGGCCCCATTAAGTTGATATAGCGTTTCATTAATGAGTGGCAATGGGTAGACATCTTTATTTGTGATGGCATTTAAACGCCGAAAGTCAACGCAAAAATGGGTTGAGTCATCCTTCTTACCCACTTAGACAATGGGACTGGCCCAAGGGGATATGGAGGGGGTGATCACACCAGCATCCAGCATCTTGGTGAATGACTTTGCACTCACGAACACTCTCCCTATAAGCATGTTGTTTGATAGGCTTACCATCCGTGATGATGTCATCATCCAGAAGGGTGGTGCGGCCTAAGTCATGGGGCCCTTTACTAAAGATGTCGAGATTGTCACAGAGAAACAGGTGCAGGCGACTAATTATCTGCTGGGGAGTAAGGTAATCACCCACTTTGATATCGTTTAAGACCTGTTGGAAATGTTGCTCGTGTTCGGGAGTAAGCGTGTCATTGCCAGTAGAGCAGGAGTGAGAGGCAAACGCCTGGAGTTGGTCAACGGGGGGGTCCACCAGTCCAATATCATGAAGACTGAGGCCATTCTGAATAGAGGCCAACTCAGACAAAGGAGAAGCAGTGAGCCTAGTAAGGACCTGACCTTTGCGGACACTGATGCTGATACGCCAGCAATCAGTAATCTGACCTCTCCCTTAAATCCCTTGTCTAAAACCCCAGAAGCAACCAAACAGTGCTTTTGGAGGGTAAGTTTTTTTTCAGCCTTCAACCTCAAGGAAATGACCTGTAGGGCAAGCAAAAGCTAAGTCTGTAGGTACTATGCGCTAAGAAAAAGCAGGGATACTGAAGTCAACTGGAGAACGTAGCAACATGGTATTCTGTGCCACAGGCAGGGGAGGTCCAGACTTCTTACCTGGTGGAGGGAAATGCCATTGGTACAAATTAAGTGGTTGGAACTGGCTGAATCTGGCCCAATTATAATGCAAACCCACCTGCTCCTTCATCTGCTCAGCTTGAAGCTTCATACGAGAATAGTTGGCCATAGAGGTCCCAGTGGCAAATAGTAACATGGCTTAGACTCACCTTGTAAGGTTGCCCCTCACCATTGTGAAGGCACATAAGATTGTTCATGATGTCAATGCTGGCCTCTGCACCCTTCGTCCAATCCAGACCCAGTAAAATTTGTTCACCCATGGTGACAATGCGGTCAGCAAGACAGTTTTCCCACTAATGCAAATAGGCAAGGTGACCAACCCTATGGGTTCATATGTCGTGCCATCAGCTATGGTAACCTCAATGCCACGAGCAGGGCTAATCTTTAATCCAAGAATGCGAACTATACTAAGTGGAATGGCAGACATGGTACATCCAGTATCAATAACACATGGAAAGGAAAGGTGGCCTACATGACATTGTGTCATCAATGGGTGGATCCGGTCCCTACTGATGCGCTTAAGGCCTCACAGTGCATGAGTTTGAAATCACGGGAAAGAACAGCACTTACCAGCGTTTTGGGGTTCTTACCATGGTCATCTAGCACCCTCACAGACGACCGGGTTCATTTAAAGTACCCTTCTGTTTTTTGTCTCTTTGCAACTGTTCAATCATAGCAGGTAAGTCAGATTGGTAAGGGCACCACCTGGTGTAATGCTTGGTGGACTTGCAGATCATGCATGTCACCACTGAAGTCCTGGCTTCATGACGAATGCCAGCATTGGTCTTACCAGATTTGGCAGTGACTGTAGAGTTCCAGCCTACCTCAGCTTTGAAGGCTTGAAGTTCTCCCTGAATTTCATTACGAAAAGATGACAACTCATGCACAATGGAAGAGACCAGATCTTCTGCAATACCTTTCACCCCAAGGTCCCCATCAGTATGCTCTACACAGTGATCCTCACTAGCCAGATGAGTGTGTTTTGTGTTGGCAACTTTAGATAGACCTGCCTTGGCAGCTTTGAGACGTAGCCTTTCTTCAATCAATTCCACCATCTCATCTTTGGTGGTGTAAGTCTGTTTTTGCATAAACACTTTCTCAGCAGGGGGCAAGCCCTTTACAAAACAATGTTTCAAAATAGCAGGTCTCTCTGAGGCAATCAAAACTGACTTACAGATTGCAGTTCGCAAGTTAGTGTAGTATTTCCACACACTGTCGCCATAATGAAACTTTAAGTCTGGTGTGGTGTAAGCTATGGGCTTTTCTTCACGAAAGAGCTTGCGAGCCAATTCTCTGGCTTCTACCCAAGTAAGATCATTTTTGTCCTTAATATTGGACTCAAACAGTTGCCCGGCCTCTCCCTTGAGACAGATCCAAAAAGTCTTGACTTGGAACTGTGGGGGAACTCCATTCATTCAGTGCTGATTTCAAAAAGTTCCAAGAAGGACTCAAAATCCTCCCCTAAGTTGTACTCAAGATATTGTTGCTTATGCATTCGCTCCCCATGATCAGTTTTTCGTAGAGTAGTATTCGGAACTTCAGTTTGTTTCAACAACATCTTCATAAGCGGGGGGCAATTTGAAATCACCCCCATGGCTTCACCTAGCTCATCCAAATCAAATGTGGGTTGAGGCACAGTTGTCGGATCCTTGTGATCTCCGGACGACTCTCCCCTTTCCATATTATTTCTTTCATTAGTTGTTCTCTCTCCTCCGCTGCATGTTTTTCCAACTCACTTAGTCCCATCGCCTCTTTTGCTTCCCTCTCTAGCATAGATCTTGTAAATACAGGCATGAGAAGAGGAGTACACGGCTACCTGTCCGAAGGGGCACTGAGCTTCGAATCCCACCCAGACACACAGTGGGATGTGATGAAGCGATGCTTGTGCAGCAGGATACTCCTTCCCCCAAGAAAGCCCACAATTCCTCTTCACTCTTGAGCCAAAAAGTCACGCGCACGCTACTGCGTACCACCTTTTCCTTCACCAACAGCGTATGGGCAGGATACGCCTTGGCTTCTTCGGCCTTGTAGAGACTTACTGTTTCACGCCGAAAACACACCCCCGGAAAGATCAACACGTCACTGGGACAAAAAGGGAACTCAGAGTCGGGAATACCAGTAATGAGCTCTTTCCAAGTGGGATCCCGGGTAGGGGTTGGCGGGACTCGAGGCCTTAAATTAGCAAGCAGGATAGATGTACCTCATTTAACCAGTTCCCACAAACGTAGAGGGCTCGGCTTGTTAGGAGGCAGGAAGCTCTCAAGCTCCACACCCAATTCTCGACTCACAGAGAATTGTGGAATGCCCAAGACAGCCCAACTAAGTTTCTCACCACTCTCCAACTGCTCCTTGGCACTAGCAAGGGGAATTTGTAGAGTGACTTCCTTGGATTGAAGCTTGAGGAGAAGGCGTGCGGCATAGGCTCCCTGAAGTGACTCGCAAATGCGCCTACTCTGCTCCCTCTGCTCCGCTTTGGTGTGTATGGGTTTGCAAGCCTCTTTGCGTGCAGTTTCCTCAAAGGTCTTGGCCCAGAACTCCAAGGGCATGTCCAGCAGGAGCTCAGGCCGTGGAATAGGTTCTCCCTCCGGGTAATCGACAAACACCAGCTGCTCAGGTAACAGGTTGCGTGCAAGCTCACAAATGTAGCGAGATTCCAACGCTTGAGTCTATTTCAAGCGCGGGACCTCAAATTGATCGAGCTCAAACCAACCACGCTCAGAACTGGAAGCCATGGTGCTCACTTGCGAAACTCTCAAAACACAGAAAAGATCGAGCAGGCAAACTCTCTCTCTCTCTCTCTCTCTCTCTCTCTCTCTCTATGCACGACAAACAAGCCGCCATTTTGCCACTACCTCTCCCCTCAATCATGCAGGATCCCCCGTACACAATCTACTGTTATCAGGTGTTTCGTATGAGCCAAATTCTCTGTTAACAATTTTTATCTACCCGACATCTCCACCATGATTCCGGCGCTATGGGTTTATTCCCCTTCCTCTACCGGACTTAATCCTATCTGGGGAATGTAGTCGATAGATGGGCCTGGCAGAGAAGACGGAATCTCACGAAAGGACGCAACTGAGACTTCCAAAGCAGATTTATCCACACACTCAAGCACACCGTTACACCCAGCGTACACTCGTGTAAGACCCAAAAGCCACCACCCTCATTGCCACGACAGTGAGGCTTAAATAATATTAGGTCATAATCTAATCCTAGTGCCGCGTGGCACTTACATATAGGCCCCACCAGATGCCCTTCCAGCATAGCTATAGAAATAAGCATTGGGGTATGCAGGGAGCAAAAACTACCGCACAGACAGTGGGCCAAACTATACAGTTATCCTGGGAAGCCATGGGAATCGACGGCTGAAGTTGTTGGTAGATGGCCAGACAGTGGTTGATGTAGCAGGCATTGTACTCTGCCCATCCAACTTTGAGCGTTATTGGGTATGTATTTTGGATGGGACAATTACCGTTTGTAAGGGTGAGCCAGGCAAGGGGATTGTCTACGAGTGGGCAGATACTAATCCCAATTGCAAAGTGCAGTATGTGGGTCTTAGTAGCTGGGACAAGCATGTAGGATATCGCAATATCTGTGTACGCCCACCAGCGCAAAGCTTTGGGATGCCATCGAACGTGGAGGATCATGGGGTGGGGGGTGGTTTATCACAGTACTTGGAGTCTATGGAGTTTTCAGATGTACAATTTATGGTGGGGCCTGCAATCCCCCAGGTGGGCGAGGAGGTCAGCCTCCTCATTGCCATTAATGCCCGTATGTGATCGAACTTTGAGAAATTGAATGGGTTTGTTTATGGAGATAGCAAGGTTGACAATAGCCGTTATAAGGTTCCTATCAGGGTGATGGTGGTGGGGGAAATGACTGGCAAAGTGGTTACGGAGTAGGAATGATGCCCTGCGCCATCAGCGAAAACACACATTCTGGCCTATCGCGTACCCATCCCCTCACTGTCCACTCTGCTCCCACATCCACGCGACACGCGACAAATGGCCCCATCTTCTCAGGGAATGCCCCCACCCCGTTATTCACCAGCTCCGTATCGCCCGACATAACCATGCGGTATGACGTATTCATAAACTACTGCTACGGCGTAAGGAAACCAGATGGTTTTTGCTCATTAATGCGGGTACCTACCAAGGTCGCCCTGCAGATCGTACGGTACCAACATGGCTACTCCCGTGTATTTGCCAACCCCACGCATTGTGCACTTGCCTAGCCAGGCTCTGCCCAGACATCCTACTAGTCCAGGGACTTCCCATAAACGCCCCCCCACCACTACCCCATCCCCAGCCATCACCATACACTTCATAGAATTTACATACTGCCATGACCGCTTCCCCAGTTCCTCCACCCTCGAAAAATGCCATAAATATGCACCACTTATCCTTGCTATCCGCCGACAGGGTTGGGCCACTGGGCCACTTACCGTCATCACTGCCGGCACCATAGGGGACATCCATAATGTCAGCATCTCTGCACTTCAAAATAATTTGAAACTCCCCATCACTTCTATCTATAAATGCTTTAAAGCCATACACCTCACGACGCTTCGCTCTCTCACCGCTATCATCACCAATAAGCGACAGCTCGAATCTAATCCACCTTTGGTACCCCCGGGTACCAGGTACCCCAGGTACTGTAGGTACCACCTCCCCTTGGTTACCCGGTGTCCCCTGGATACCTGTTTTCTCTTTAGGGCCCACCCTCAAAAGGGGGCAGTAGCCGCGAGGTGAAGTGGCTCTTAGTTACGCCGGCTTCGGCCGGAGTCTTCTCTCTTCTCTCTTTTAGGGCTTCAGCAAATGCAAAAGTTTAATCTAGTGGATGGAATGGACGCTAGGCCATGTGAAGCTAATCTACAGCCTGCAGGCTGCAAATGTTGCTTGCTTGGCAAACAAAATAGAATTCCTTTTACAAGTGGTGAAGCAGACAAAGCTTCTAGAAGCCCTTAGAGTTGGTGCACTCCGATATATGTTTACCCATGAAGAACAACTTTAATTTGGTAGGTTGTAAGTATTTCGTCACCTTCATTGATGATTGCAATAGGAAGGTATGGTGCTACTTTCTGAAGCAAAACAATGAGGTGCTAAATAAGTTCAAAGAGTTCAAGGTGGGAATAGAAACCTCAAGTGAGTGCAAGCTCAAGCATCTTAGGAGTGATAATGGAAGAGAATATATTTCGGGTATTTTTCGTCAATACTGTAAGCAAGAGGGAATTCATCAATAGTTCACTGCACCATATACCCCTCAACAAGATGGGGTTGCTGAGAGGATGAATATAACTTTGATTGAAAGTGTTAGGTATATCCTACATCATGAGGGTCTTGGATACATGTTTTGGGGCGTAGAAGTAATTGCAACAGCTGCTTACATCATGAATAGATGCCCCAACAAGGCTGTAAATAGGGGCAACACCAGAGGAAGCATGATCAGGAAGAAAACCATCAGTTAAGCATCTGCAAGGCTTTGGAAGTGTAGCTTATGTGCACAAGCCTAAAGAAACTAGGTCCAAGCTTGAGCCAAAAAGTGCAAGATGCATTTTTGTTGGGTACTCAGGGGATGGCAAAAACTTCAGGCTATGGGATCCTGAGATGAGAAGGATGGTGACCAGCCGGGATGTGGTGGTATTTTTGGAGAAAAGCTACATAAGTATCAGAGACTGATGAATAGAAACAAGCCTTGAAAAGGAGCTGCGAATAGAGATATGGAATCCTTTGGAAGCACGAGAGCCAATGAGAGAAGTGGAGCCTTACCATCCATTGAACCTATGTGGCAAAGTTTCAGCCAAGAAGAGGTGAGCAAATTTGAAAACCCACAATAATCTAGTTTGTAGGAAACTTTGCTGAGGATGAAATGGCCAACATTTTGGAAATGGAGGAGCGAGCCCAAGAATCTTAAGAAAGCAAGAATAGGAGACCACGCCAAAGAGTGGGAAGCGTCAATGAGGGATGAGTTGAAGTCTCTGAAGGAGAACAAGACTTGAAGATCAATGGCTACCAGCTTACCACCTAGAAGACAAGCCATTGGTTGTAAATGGGTAAAGTGGGTCTTCCGCATCAAGTGGAATGCTGGAGGAGAAGTGAAGAGGTACAAAGCTAAATTAGTGCTAAGGGGTATGCTCAAATGTAAGGCATCACTTGATTTTAATGGAACGTTTGCTCCTATGGCTAATTAAGTTTGTTTCCATTCGCACGTTGTTGACTCTTGGAGCAATCCATGATTTGAAAATAGTACATCAAATGGATGTAAAGACTGCATTTCTTAATGATGAGCTCGAAGAAGAAATTAACATGTAATTTCTAGACGGGTTGCAAGTGAAGGAAAATGAGCAAACAAGTCTCTCTATGAGTTGAAGCAGACACCACGAGCTTAGTTTCAGAGGTTTGATAATTTCCTAACAAAACATGGATTCCAACGATGTGATTTTGATCATAACATCTATGTTTTAGGAAATGGAGAGAGAATTTTGATCTTGGCAGTGTACGTGGATGACCGAATCTTGCTTTGCAAAACCTTGGACAAGATAAATGAAATTCAAGATCTTGTCTTCTAAGTTTCAAATGATAGACCTTAGGGAAGCAAAGTACCTACTAGACATTCAGATCATAAGGGATAGAGCGCAGGGAATATGTGAGTTAGAGCATGCCCAACAGGCACACTATCTGGCGCGCTATCATCAAAATAGCGCGGCCGCCGAGATCGTGCATCCCCATCAGCACTTCTCACAAATTTCGATGAGTGGCGGGGTAGGTGGTGGGGCCCACGGTCACCTCAGCCTGCGCCATTACTCCCCTTCGATAAGAGTGCGTTGCTGCTAGGGCTCTTGCCAGCTGACGTGCTATCTAGGTTGCCTACCTCACCATACGCCTTGCGAGCATAGCGATAACGCGGCAGTTTAGTGAGCCTCTGCTGGGCATGCTCTTAGAGTCTCAGAACTCGGTTGTAACGCTAATCAAGATTCCCATACCCTAGCTATCAGGGCTATGGAATCTTGATTCGCGTAAAGCCCTCGTTGCAGGACTTTACCTAATACGTAAAAATCCGAGGAATTTTTCTCTTTGTATTTTCAAGGAGGTTATATAACACAATATTACAATGCAATCCCCCAGATTGGGGATGGGTATCCGAGCAGGTATTTTTGGTGTAACCTGCCATCAGCCGTCGATCTAAATAAGTCTGGGCTATTGAATTTCTCCAGTTTTTTTACACAAGAAGCATTTTCCTTTGTGGTTTTGGGCCCTTTCACCCGGGTGTTCCAGATTTCTTCATAAAGCTAGGCTATATGAGCTACGTGGTGTCATATCCTTGAAGAATTAATTCAAAAATTGTCAATTACTATTGTTCATGGAGCTTTAGAAAGTGATTTAAATCGTTGTTTATGAAATATTTGATCTCGAATAATTTTAAAAAAAAAACAATTCTATGGGTGATTGGTTTATTTATTTTTCATATCCCTCTCCTACTATTCTGTTTTTTGATGATAGACACACCACCAAGAGTGGACTTCCAACCTATTGTTTTAAAAACAGTTGAAGTATTGCACTTTCAAGGACGAACGCTCACTGCTCTACCACACCCACGACTGTAAATAAATCCCAATAAGACGAAAACTCTTCCGATTTCTGGCCTAAGTTTTTGTCATAAGAATATGCATGCAATATCCGAGGTCTCCAAAGTTTGAATCACATCTAAAATCATCAACAAACAAAACTGAAAAAATCATCACTAGAAGAAAACTCAAAGAAGTAAGAAGCACAAGTGAAAGAAATCACAAAGTTATAGCAATTACAAATATGTTGTGACAAATGGACGTGACACAAATGTGCACAATATTGCTTTGGTTGTTCACTCTCCCATATTATCTTCTCTATCCTTCTAAAATTGTCAAGGTAATGCCTCAATTTCAATTTCAAATGCTAAGTCTCTTTTATCTTTGCAATTTGACACATCCATAAAACCTTCTATGCAAACACAACAATGACCCTTTTAAAAAAAAAATAGACAACAAAATGATAATAACTCAAAAACCAACAATGGAACACCAAAGCCATCATGTTTTCAATGGCTACCGGCTTTGAATGTATGTTGAACTTAAATGGTTGAGAATTTGTCATCAATTGCGCATATGTTTTGATATCATTATGCAGCTTTGAATCTCATTTTCTTCTCATTTGCGATGATGAGATTCAGTGCAACCAATATATAGATGTGTTTTTCTGGGCCCAAGTGTCCAGTGTCATCTAAGTCCAAGTGCATCAATGTATGAAGAAAGCCATATCCAATCAGTTTTTTTCTACAGAGATTTGAATCGGAGACCTTTCCCTTTATATCTCCAAGTGCTATCCTTATATATCCAAGTGTGGATCTCCTATGTCGAGGCTCAAATGCGACCTCTAGGGTAGCTTGTGCTGTTGGCCCAAATGCCCAGTGTCATCTAAGCCCAAGTGTAAGCCCAAGTGCAAGATCTCATATCTATCCTAGTGCATCTCCTAAGTGATGCCCAAGTGCAACCTCTAGGGTAGCCTGTGCCCGTTGGCCCAAGCGTCCCCTGTCATCTAAGTCATCTAAGTCTAATGATTTAGCCCTATCTAATCATTTTTTTTTCCACATAGCCTCCCCCTTGTTTTCTCTCCCGAGGCTCCAACCATTCTCCCCCACTTTGCTATTTTTCCCAAATTTCCAACGGCCCAATGTCATCTAAGTAAGTTTTTTTTTCCACAGAGCCTACGACCAGATTTGAACCGGAGACCTTTCCCTTGATATCTCCCCCCTCGAGACTCCCAGGAATGTCCACTTTGCCATTTTTGCTATTTTTTGTGAATTTCCAGCAACCAAAAGCACTTGAAATTCCGCATCTCCCTCACCGCTGGTCCAAAAATCATGAGACCAAGCCGGTGCACCCCTCCTCCCTGGGGGCTTTCCAACGCCACCAAGCACCTGCGCTGCACTGGGCCCGCGGTTTGGGAGATCTCAACGACACTACAAAACAAAACGCTACAAAACAAAACAAACGTCTCGATTCATATATTGATATGAATATATGTACAAAGGTTTTTATGTTTCAACATGGTCCTGGATCAGGTCTTGAACTTGAACTACTACTAGATGGGGTGACAAGGCCCAAATTGGGGGCACTCAGCTACTTGGAAATGAAACAGGTGACATTTGATCTAGAAAATCCCGGAGAAAAAATTAGCAGAATCCTCAGATTAAACAAACTTGGTGGGGATTCCATCACATTTAGGATAGTCATAGTGGCTCACGACACAACTTGCAGCAGATTACATTTCTGCATATCCGGAATGGATTTCTTTCAGGTGAGTCTTGATAGATATTCTTACCCAATTCCGTGTCTCTTCCTATCAGCCTCATTTGCAAAAGTTTTATGAGTACATTCTCTCTATCACAATGGATTTCCTTTGTAGATATTCACACCCCATTCTAAGTCTCTTACTTTCTCCTCATTTGCAAATGTCTTATGAGTTCATTCTCTCCCCAAATGAAATCGACAAACTTCCTGCTGTGAAGTAACATTCCACAGCTAGATCAAGTCATGCTCCTGTGATTACTTGTTCAAGAATCATAGGGGAGTGGCCATGAGACAGAGAGATTCAAGAGTATAACATGGAGAGTGATAGAACTGAAGTATCACATTTGAGAGCGAGAGAAACATGAGCATCCTAGGACCACTTTACCGGAAAGTGTCTATTAATGGGCCAATCCCGTTCTGCTCTGAGCTGTGCAACACCTGTTTGCTATGCCTCAGACACATTCCATGTGCATTAGTTTCATCTACCCTCTGGAATGTGAGCCATTCCCAAATCAGAAGGCTGAAGAATCCCCCACTCCACAATATATACGTTGATGCTGACTGAGTCTTGGGAGCACTTAGGAAAGCTTCATTGACACAGGATGTTCTCCCTATTGCTACACAATACTTCTACAACCCGGCTGTCTTAGCAGTCAACAGTATTCAATGTTGACATGGGCAGATCCCTCAAGCTAGCTGTCATAAAAACTTGTTCAATTCCGACACTACACCACAGAGCTTGGTTACTGAGCCTTACAAGTCATTTACCTCATCCACAATAATGGTCCCACCAGGTGCAAACCCCACTTCTGCCAAAGTCTCCATATCATCCTCCAAAGGAACTGGCAGGGGAGTGTCCTATATATATGCATCAAAGTAAAATTGTGAGTGCTACTTCTGTTTCCAAAACGATCCAACAAATTCAAGATCAAAGTTCGGATCAAATTAGGATCTAAGTTGCATGACCAACTATTTCAATGGAACACACAAGTGAGACATGTCTATTAGGTCCACAGGACTCCCCAGAAGGAGAGCACACACAAGCTTCTTCGAAGCATCTTGTAACAGTCCCAAATCTCATCTTTAAACAGGACAATTAACTTCAAGCTCTAAAATAATCTAAGCATATGGAATCCAAGAGCAACCCACAAATTACACAGGTGATGAATGTAGATCAGAGTTTCAAAACAAGAGATGGAATGGTATTCAACAACGTACAAAGCAATTGTGCTTGGTGCACTCCCGGGGACCAATTTGAGATATGCACCATACATTGAGATTTAGCTCTTGGCAAAGCATCTAACGAACAAGAGGACGTAGCAAGGCATGCCTGTTCTTTGAAAAAGAGGCGCTGCCGAGTTGCCTTGAGCTTGTATAGGCTCTCACACACAGCCTTCAATCTACCAATCTGCAACCCCTCTTCCACCAAATGGATCCAGATGTTATAACATCTGAAATTCAGCCTATGCATGCAGTCAAGGCCTGCAGCAATGCCTGAACCACAAATATACAGTTGTTCTCTACAGAGCAAATTCTTCTCATTAATGTTGACTAGGCTGGACAGCAACACAAGTTAAGACAAAGTAGTGTTGTAAGGTTGTGAAAAGGTAAATAGAAACTGAAGGTTACACTCTCATTCCTTTGTATCTGCAACCTGCGCACTCACTTTGCTACCCTTTTGCTCTACAGTTTTTGCTCTTCAGTTAAAGGACTTGACATTTGTCTAGCAGTGCTTGGCACTAATTCTCTATGAAAATTCAATGGAAGACCCAGGTATGGTGAAGTAGTAGTAACATGAAGGTTCTTACAGATTGATGGCAAGAGTCCATGGCCTGTTACAAACATGAGAGGGAGAAGAAGAAAGATAGCAACAAGCGGAAGCATGGCGTGCTCCCATGGGAGCTTGAGGAGTTCATGCAAAGGACCTTCCTAGAGAAGGCCACTACAACCATTGCCATGTGGGAGGTACACCCATTGAAAAGATGGGTCTCCACATACATAGATTGCACAAGGCTTTATGAAGTACAAGAGTTTTTCCTCAACATAGGTCTAGACGTCTAGACTCAAGTAAAGCTGATGAGTAAAACAGGCCAGATCAAATATCAACTTCATGGGCCGAGTTTCATGGTTTGTCAGCACCAAAACCAAGTCAAGGAACATAAAGCACTGACCGTGGTGGAGCTGGGGAGCTTCTTGGTGATGGGAACCCTCTCTCCAATAGAGGAAGCAACACACATGATGATGAGGGCTGGTCCAACCAATAACAAATCGAATGAGCAAACGTGTGGGTTCAAAATGAAGAGAGTTCTCCAAACCGTTCCTTGTCAAGACTCCCAAGTGTTTTTCTTGTCCATCCAGACTTTCCTCATTAACTTTCTGGTAACTCAAATACCACTCTGAACCATCCTACAAGTGCAGTGGAATGTGATGACAGAACCTTTTCAAAAAAGATATAAACAAAATAGACAAACAGAGGATACTCCAGTATCAATGTTTTGTCTGTGCTTCTTAACTCCAGTTGACCATACTACAGTGTTGTGAATGTCGTACCCTGGGTCGCACATTGAATCCTACAATATTTGGACTGGATTTAATCCAACAGCCTCACCAGAAACGGTGAAAGGGTAAGGAAGGGCTACATACGGAGAAGGGTAGTGGCCATCTTCTGCGTTTTGCCAGTTGAATATGCGTTGCCTGTTTCCACTGGGATATCGTGTAATATCCTGAGCTTTTCAAATCTGCAAGTCCACTAATCTTATCAACTCAACGACCACTATTGGTTCAGCAGTAGAAGCTTCCTTTGCAACTTGCACAACTAAACTAGATCAATGCTTTCCAACAGAACTAAGATAACCGTTAATGCTGCACTATCATGTGAGCCATTTGTTGAAATTTCCTGGTTGATGCACACTAGTAGGAACCCTTTCTGAAATGTCTGCAACAGGAAAGGACGTTCAGCAATCTAAGGGACCTCAATGCCAGTTCTGCTTCCACATCCTCTCTATACAAAAAGCCAGGGAGGGAACAGCTCACCGAAGCCACCAACAGCAGACCAACGAAAGCCGTGTTAACATTAAATTGTCAGGGGAAAAGTGTACCGTGGGTGAGACTTCAAAACCACTTCAGTGTCGCTTGAATGCAGTGTGCTCAGCACGTGGCGCACATATCTGCACATCACAGAAACACAAGAGAAAACCAAACGAACATAAACAATCTCAAACATCACTAAGAGATGAAAGTGCACTGCAAGCAGGAACAGTCCTCACTGCTGAAGGAATCCTTTAAGAGACAGTTGTATCTGGCGCTGATCTTGTAGTATGTATGCTATTTGATCGCCATGAGAAAGACAGAAAGAGAAATGGACATCTGCAACACCTACAGGGGGCCCTGAGAGCCATGCGACAAAGTAGTATAACAAGCAAAACCAAATCAAAGAAGGTATTGTTATGGAGATAAGCTGCCAGACACTCCTCATCCCAACACTGAAGGCTGCTGCGGAAGTCAGGGAGTCTCTAAGGAGACAGTAGTAGCTGCGCTGATCAGGAAAGGACAAAGAAAACTGGCACTCTCTTTCTGGTACAGTGTACCCTCGGTGTGTGAGAGAGCAAGACCTGATTTCGGAGTCCCTCCTCTCTCTTGGTTTCACCTGTGGAAGATGTGCCCCAGATGAGCACAACTGTAAGCAGAAGCATTCAGTTGGTCTAGCCACGGGGGATCATAGAAAGTTGACATAGAGTTCAATCTTCCTGTGTCTCCAACAGTTTCCACTCCATCTTTCACTACTATACTGGTAGGGAACTAAATGTATGAATCTAATACAACGAGTCCTACCACATCCTTGCCCAGAAACATACCAATCAATCAAACAACAGCAGTCCATGCTTCTGAATTCAGACAGTGCCCAAACCTCGGTAGGAACTTGGTCATGTCCAACTGACAGGTAAAGGAGAATGCTATGATAAGTTGAAAGCAAAATAGAGACAACTGGGCATTAATAAGTTATATCATTCAGTTTAGGTTGACATCACATAACAGAAATGACACACAGACAAAAAGCATGTTAGAGCAAACTCCACACCAACACACCACTGAATACTTCTCATCAGAAGGAAAGAAGTTGCATACTTGGCTACTATTGAGGCTGGTAATTCTGCCGATGCGGGCGATGAGCATGTAGCGTGTTGCAGTCCCGTTTATCGGATCTGTGAGAGGATTCTCAGATAATCGCACGGCCTGTGTAAATATATACTTTTAAGCTGTGAGGATTACTTGAGACTCTTTCATTTCCCTAGATCATTTTTTGTGGAGTCAGTTCTTCCACTTCCAATCTTGGCATGAAACTGCTAGAGGTCTCCAGGTAGATGGCCTCGCATCTCAGTCGCAAGGTCAACTTTCCTTCTGGGGAAGAGCAAAAGGAGTTCGTATTGTTGGAGAAAGCAACGACTCTCTCGATTCTAGTAATAAAACAGAACACATTTTGACCTTTTGTTGGCAACGAAAGCAGTATGCAAGCACTAAAATTACCTGAAGAGCAGGAAAACAATTGAGAGCATCCACAGACAGCCAGTCCAAAATCTTATTCCTAGCTGCACCCATCCATTGGCAATCAATGTTCGAATCAAGTTATCAAAGAGCCTAACCTACACAACTTGGAGGAGACACAGTATACTGTCTGTAGGATGCATTCACATCCCCCTTGAATTGATTGGAAATTCAAGCAGTCCTAACATAAGATTGTGTACTGATTTTTGAAGGGCTTTTTAAAATGCAACAAGTGAAGCAGCTGGAGGTTGTGGGTGTACCCAGAATAAGGCAGCGCAAGGATGCAAAAGGAACTTGCATGGTCTTTCCATCCTTCGACCACTGGTAATCCTCAAGAAGGTTTGACATGTCCGGATAGAAGATATGTTGAAGGCTATTGCCACTGAGATACAGCTGTTCCAAGCTGCAGAAATGAACTTCGCAAAAATAAGTGTGGGACCAACATTCTCATACAACTCATTTCAGCTTTACAAATGGATGCCAGACAAGGTGCACCCAAAGAATATGTAGTCCACACAGATACAGCATTGCAATGGCTTCCAAGACAGGTCGACACAGCCCAGTTGCCTGGAGCTCTCTCTCCATGCATATGTGGGTTATTTCACAGCCTAATAAAACACTGAAACTTCCATCGTTGAAAATGCTCATTGCCTTGGTGCATTCAATGCTGCTTTGGCATGGTAACAGAAAATCATGAATGACTGACAAAGCAAACAAAAGGCACCTTCGCAGTTGAGAGAGCTTTACAATCTCATCCCAGCTGTTGAAATGGTTGTCTTCCAGATTCAACAGCCGAAGCGATTCAAACCCTTGCACGAAGGCCCCGTCACTCCCGTTGCAATTGGAGCTCTCCCTGCCCTACCACTCCAGCAGTCAACACCAAGGGTCACTCCACGAAATTAGAGCGTATTGGCCAACCAGTATGGAGAGATAGCAAGAAAGAAATTTCATAAATCCAGAGGCAGCTCTGATGTGCATGAGAGCAAGTAGAATAACAAGAAAAATTGCCTCAAAAGACACCAAACCTCAGTGCTAAAGGCCACCGCCAATGACTGGGGCTCTAATAAAGAGACAGTAGAATTCCTAGTACACAGAACAAGACAAAAAGAAATGTTACTGTCACTAGTTCATTGGTGGTACAGATAGGCAGATTCTAGCCTGGGTGGGTATCGTATTTAGGGCCCCCCTCCCAATCCAGAGGGTGTTTGAGCCAGACTGGGAAGGTCCCCAGGCCCTTGTGAGGCCCTTGCTGTAGCCTTCTAGCCTTATACACGGAGTATGGATGGACAGATGGACAGACAGAGGGAGGGAGTGTTTGGATGAAGGAAACAAATATCGAGGGAGGAATGTGAAGGTGGGGTAGAGCTGGGGTGGTTCCTGGAATTGTAGACTACCTCAAATCTCTGCAACTTATTTCCACAAAGCGAAAGCTCCTGAATGTTGGGAAGAGATCCTTTCAAGATCTCGACCTGCAAAAATAGAACAAAATGTTACTGGCCCAGTCTCTGGTGTGATGGCTGCTGGACTTGCTGGCCAGTCATCCGAGGTACTATCAGGATAGAACGGTAGTTCCCTTAACAGTGAAGAGTGACTGTAACAGACTGCAAATTGCAACAAACTGATGAGTGAAATTTCTGATAGTAGTTGATCTCTCATGCTAACTCTCATTATTCAATTTATGTGAAGCAAGTGACTCTGTTCTGCTTTGCAAAATCCTAGTCCCGTAACACCCTGACACTGCATTTGCTATTGTAGTCTAGTCTATCTGCATGAGTATACCTGTTCCCATGACATGGCACAATTGTTGAGCACAAGTGTTGTTAGACTTGAGAGCACCGGCACATGACTATTGGACACAAGCAGGAGGCGGCTGCTGCTTAGGTCTAAGATTTTGAGTGCAGGTAGCTCCTCACAAATGCACCCCACCTCCTGCAAAAGTACCATCAAACCCAATTTGACACATTGAATGCTATTGTTGTCTTTGGTCGTGCAACTAATATTTCAAAGTGCTGAATGGAAAAAACGACACTTGAACAAGAACCCTGCATAAAAATATCTTGCAAGTCTCTCAGTCTACAGGACAATCAGCATTTTCCCGAACTAGTCAGGGCCAGGATCTATGCCTTACATGCCAGTTGGGTAGGAGGTTCCCAGTGAGATCCAGGTCAGTAATATCTGCAGCATAACATTGAAGACTTGTCACCAAGGTGCATGATAAAAAGGGTAGATAAAACTGATTCCATTTGTCATATCGAAAACACGTTTTTGAACAGACCTGAATGGTTCATGATCCATCCACTTCCCAGCATCATGTCATGGAATAAAGAGACATTTCTTCAGCCTGCAGTGAGGCAGCTCTATAAGCCATTGATGAGAATGAATGATGTATTGGGAAAGCCGGAGAAACAAGTGACTGTAGCAGCCAGGTGTGAAAATGCAAAATTGAACTGACAGAGACAGATCAGGGCCTTTACTTGGAGCAACTGTTTGAATCTGACCAGGGGGCCCAGCAGAACATACGCCTGCATGGGCAAGGGAGGCCGTTCTTAGCATCTCTAGGCGGCGTTGCCGTTCCTCAACCTGGGCCTTGCCAACAAGCTCCACTGCCACTCGCGTCTGCCTCACTGATACTATATACATGTCTTCTGCAACAACCCCTCACCCCCTCTGAGATTGTCAGGTGTGTTTATTACACTCTGTTAGTAACTTCTGGTCATAGTTTGTTGTGTTCGAACACAGTGACCTTTCCCTTGGAACTTCACACTAGTATATGGCCACAAGGCTAAGGGAAGCCAAGAATATGAGCACATCTCTTCAGAGCAAGTCCTCTGTGTACATCTCTCCCTACTTGTACTTGTACTTCTATCCTTCTCATGCACTACCAAAACTGTCCTCCAATAAACATCCCGTGTCTGTTGGCATTCTACTGGTAACATTTGATCATCCTGCATCTGCCTATCTCAAGCACACTGCCAGACAACAGAGACGATGAATACCCTCTTCAGAATCAGCCAACTGGTTTGCCCTGTATCGCAATGAGAGAGCTTCAAGTAAGGAGACTCCGGGCCGCAGAGTATGGGATCGCACAAGCGACCCTGACTGCTCTCTGGCGGTGTCAAAATAGTGGATTCCATTCAATGTTCCATTGTGACGGCCCTGCCCACTATCCCAGTCCACTCCTATCCAAGTGCCCTGATAGCCTTCCACTGTTCCCACAAATTTGACAGTGCCAGACTGGGGGCCCTTCTCGGGATTTACAGAGTAGACTCGCTGCCCCATCTGGAAGCCAGGAGCCTCCACAGCAGCCATAGCCTGCAAACATCAGCGTTGAGCATAATATAAGAGGGGGATAATGTGATGTACCAGATGATGTACTAGGTGATGTACCACCGACAGATCTGTAGGATGGAATGGATCGATGTTACGTAAGACTTCAATGCTTTCCAGAGGACGACACTGGAGATGCACATGGTCTAGGTCTAAAATGAGTGCTGTGTAAAGCTCGAACTCGAAAAATTCCATTCTGCAAGCATGTCATCGTAGCACAAGCACTGCTTCAGAGCTTCGATGGCTACGCGTCCGAATTCCCGCCTTCGCTAGACTAGTAGTTTCTTGTGGGGCATCAGTTTCAGGCAACCACTTCAAACTCGATCAGACATTAGAACTGGCTCTCCGACTGATTGTACTGCACACGCTGCGGTGTCTAAGTTGCGCATTCCACCATTGGAGTGATTCAGGGGACAGAGACAATGTTTAAATTCATGTCTCAGACGGAGACTCATAAGCTAGAAGAGAAACAAACCGATGTCTCAACCACATACGTATAAAAGCTACAGCACCTAGCTGGTAATTGAAAAAGCAAATCCAAGAAAAGGATGGAAAGTAGTGTTGTCAGAAATTGTACCGAGAAGACAGATCATATACCACGACAGAAAGAAGTAAACAACCGGTTCGATCATGCGGGTCGAATCCAGCTCAATGCTCCCGTCTCCATCGCAACGTAGAGGGCTGCCCAACCCCTCTTAAACACAAAACAGAACAACCCAAAGCAGATGCCAGTTTGCACCTACCGAGCACCTATCTCGTCACAAGAATGGATCCAACAACAAATTGCACAGGAATTCTGTCTTAGCTCTGCTCAGGTTGTGAGTTCTCTTTTGAGATTCTACTAGAACACTGTTTTCCTTCTGAAAACTCGTGATGCTAAGCGGAAGCATTCTCCGAATACCCATACACCGTACTTTATGTACTAAAACCCACAATATGAGAACCTAAAATTGGAAGAGATGACGTCGGTGTCGTGAAGGACCGCGACGAGTGCCTGGGAGCTCGCTGCAGCAAATGAGCAGGAGAGGCGATCTTACATACTGGTCTGCCTTTAAAGGAACTCCATACTCTTGCATTGTAGCTTAAGAGTGTTTAGCGGGGTTTAATTCGTATCTAGAGATGATTGTGTCTCTGCAGCTGAGGATACTCGTTCGAGTCTGTGTAATGACGCTGATTGTTGATTGCCATGAACGAGTTGTGCAACAGCCAGGGTTCAAAGTCTTCTGGGTTTTCTTTCCCGATAACTTGCAGCTCCATGTTAGTTTGCATGACGTTAGTGGGTTTGGTTCAAGTCAATCGACATGTAGATTAGTAATGCCTCACTCTGTGTGCGTGTGCGTACGTGCGTGTGTGTGTGTGTGTGTGTGTGTGAGAGAGAGAGAGAGAGAGAGAGACTATCCTTGCAGTAATTGGTCTCTAAGCAGACCTATGCAGCTTCTAAACAAAGTACGTGGGGTTGTTGATGGGGCCTCAGCATACTCGGCCATACGTCTTCTTCCATTGCGGAATCTATCTGCATGGGGTATTTGTAATGGCGGCTTTCATCTGCGATTTCTGGAATTAAACCTTGAATGGCTCAAACAACTTGAATTCACACTCTGTAACCGTAAGGCGCAAATCGTCGCAAACGAAGCTTAACGTCGCAAACGGATATGTGGCCACATACTGCTTACGAAGCTTATCTGCAAACGAAGCTATATGTGGCCACATATCTGCAAACGAAGCTTATCTGCCAGGAGCTTAATTGCACAAGACCCTAAGCCGATCGAATGACATAGAACTGACTACCCAACGCCTACTGAATCCCCTAGGGTGGAAGTGTGGGTGAACACTCTTTTATGTGGGTCCCAAATGGTTTTGAATTCATGCAGTGGAAGAGTGTGAAGAAAATGGTGACACACGAGATAATCAGGTTTGAAATAAGCACTAACCCACGATGATGCAAGTACTGCCAGAGTGGGCAAGGCAAGCAAGGCATTATGGATATGACAGCATCAGCCCAGGATATCCATGACCTCGTGGAAGCATTTGCAAGTGTATGTTGAGCCTTTTCACCCTTTGTCGAGTGATTTTTTCTCCTTGCTGTCACCAAATTTTGCAGTGTTTACATTTTTCCTCTCATATTGTTGTGAGGTCTGCATTGTAACTACAGATACACATCCATCGGGTAGGTTCCTGCAAATAGAGTGTTCACATCAAGGTAATTTTCTGAGGGAGGTCTCACCCTTTGCCGAAAAGTGTCTGTCAGGAACTCATATGCATTTGATTTCGAGTCAGGATGCTGATGCTGGGAGACGATTTCATGATGTGTTTTGTGTGTGTGTTGATGGGGACCAGAGAGAGGGTACAGAGCTGGCACATATGAAGGAGTTGTGGCAGGCACGCAGTTTTACCTTCATCCACGAGGCGCGCCCCAAGGATGTTACACCACTGTTCTTCATGCAGGCCCTTTACTCCGCTGCCCTCAGTCAGTGATCTCTTCTATCAGATTTCTTTCATAGTTCTCTGCTTCAGGACAGTACACCAGTATGAGTGGATGTCTCTCAGAATGCTTTAGAGGATACAGACTGGGTAGTGGGTTATTGAGGTTTCTCGCATAGACATTGAAAGGTGCATTAAAGGGAGAGGGGTGAAACATTTTCTGCACGGATAATCATGAAAAAAACTTATTTTTCTGGAGGTCCCTCTGGCCTTTTACTGGTTGGGAGGCTGTCTGTGCATAAGATAGAGAGAAAAATGTGCTTGTTGTATGAGCATCATCCTATACTGGCTGTGTGTTTGGCAATGGTCAGGCCACGTGGTGGGAGAAAATTTGCTCACCTGGAAGCTGGGAGGCTTGTACGTACTCTACACTCTCTACGAGACACAACTGTTTGAGCCCCGTTTCAAGATCTACTTGTCTCTGGGTAAGGCGCTGACTCAAATCTGCAACAATTGTTTCAAGATCCTCCTGTTTAAACTCGCCTCAGGTTTTGTGTGAATTTGTTCAAGGCTTGATCTTCAGCTACAGTTGACATAGTTTCCTGCTTGGTTTGCTGGGTTCTGTATGCTAAGACTGTTGCAAGTATTTGACCAGCCCATACACAGCTCTGCTGTTTTGACAATTAGAGAGAGAAAGAGCTCATGTAGGCATGCCTCACTTGGATGTCAGCACAGAGGATTTGGAAAAGCTGCAATTTCTGGTGAGGGAGCTGAAGCGGAGAGGGTACACAGTGGCTTTGAAGGTGGTCCATGCCATGCTCCAGAATAAAGTGTTTATGTTTGGTTGTGTGGCTGTCAACCAGGGCAGTATAGCAGCTGCCTGTGATAAGCTGGCTGCCCAAGCTGCATCTCGCCTTCAGCATGCTCGTATAAGGCACTGCTCTTCTTAGCCTCCTCTCCTGTGATGTGTATACATGAATAGAGGGAGGGGGAAGCGCAAGCGCTTTTGGTGATTATTTTTCCATTGGACTGGACCCAAATCAATGACGGCAAAGAAACTAAAATGACTCAGGGACAGACGAAGGTCGAGGGGTTAGAGATAGACAAGCATTATAAGTACACGATCATTTATTTGTTGCCTGTCTTTTGTGCAGATTGCTTTCCAATGTCCCCATTCAGCAACATTTACTTGGGAACCTGGTGAGTGTGTAGAAGTAAGTCCGTTTTGTAAAATTCATGGGTCAACGTTACAGAACAACAGGCATAATAGATGTTTGGCTTATCTCAAGGATTATGCACAGGACCTCTGCAGTTGAGCTCTTCTGTGTAGCAAAATCTTGAGGTTAGACATCTCACCCCTTGGTCTGCATGAGTGCATGCATGTGATTTTACCTATTCAATGGCTTAGGAAGTTCTTGAATTTTGTGCGGTGCGAGCAGGCGATGGAATTCTCGCTGGATGACGTCAAGAATCTTGGCCGGGACTATTCGGCAGCCAAGCATCATGTCTTCTCAGGTAAATAAGATGTGTGTCTTTTTGTGTCAGACAGTCATTTGCTTTCGTTGGCTAATATCATGGTCATTCCTAAAGCCATGCAGATGTATTTGAGTCTGGATGCATTTATTTGAAGTCGATCACATTTTATAAGGTGGTTGGAACCAGGCATTGGGTCCATGGAAAGTGGGGCTGTCATGGCAACACTAGCTGAGGAGGAGGGGACACTTGGAGATGAACTGAAGGACGTGGCAGAAGCTTGGGAGTCCCGTCGCAAATCATTTGTTCCCCGTGAACCCATTCCTTGTCCTGAGGTAAAGTCCAGAGTCTTTATACATGTCACCCTCTCAAAACTCCACACACATTGTCTAAACTCCTCTAGGCAACTTAACAATTTCTAGTCACTCTTACTAAATGAATTGCACCACTGATTATGAGAAGTATCAACATTTGGCCCTCTCCCCAGACGTGAGCAGGCATTCTGGAATTTGGAAGAATCAGTTTTTAGTAACGGTGAGGTAAGTGCTGTAGATTCTGTAACACCCTGTTAATGGAAGAATGTCAGACATGATCCAAGAAAGCTTTGGTGGATTTCTGTTTGCATGTTTGAGGCACATCAACCATTTTGGAAGCTGACTAACTTGCTATTGTTAGCTAGCCTGAGAGTCCTTTGACACATAGGCATATAAGGTGTTTGTATCATAGAAGTTTGTGTTGGATTAAGTCTCTTAGTTTGAGAGGAAATTATTGAGTAATTGATTGGAATACTGTATCAGGAAGTGCCGCCAATGTCACAAAAACGAAAGCGAACACGAGGTCAACCGCAAGGTCAGTGTGCTGATTTGTTGAGTTCATCTCATGTAATGCTGGGATACTTTCTGCACCTTATTTTGCAGTGCTGGTCCAGATTTTGGCTCAATTAATTTTCAATATAGAGGAGTGCAGGGAGAAATTTGAAAATGAGCTGGTTTCTAGTTAGTGTCAGCATAACAGTCCGGCTAACTTGCTCACATTAACAGAAAGATAGACCAGCAAGAGATTCATTATACTGAAGTCCGTGTGAAAGAATGATCAATCTCTGGCCTATTGCCACGATGTGGAAGCCTTCTTAACAGGTCAGGATGCAACTGCAATTTTTATACATCTACTGTGTTCCACTTGCTCAAATTTATAGCCAAAACGTTTTTTACAACAACTGGATCGTAAGGAGAGGCGAGTTATGTTGGCTGTCTAACCAGTCATTGCTCTTGCTAAGTTATACTAAAGAGTGTTTGGCAGGCCGAAACCACAGACAGGTGATAGAAGTTCGTCTTTGACATATTTGTTGGCTTAACAGGACATTTGGTGCCTGATGGTGAGGAGGTCATAAGAGATGCAGTTTGCCAACGTACAGAGGACGAAGTGCTTGCTGATGAGATAGTGGGGCTTTTGGAACAAGACCAATGAAGCCCCCAACTTTGTATGCTGGGCTTGTGCAATTCCTTAAAGCTTCCATGCATGCAATGCTTTTTTCCACAGCTGTTCAACATTGAAACTTGCAAAGGTTAAAAGAGGAGATACTGAAACTTCCAACTAGCATTTGTGAAGAGTCCATGTACAAGATGGTCCTCATGTTCTAAATGTGCTTGCTTCCTCTCTCATAGTCCATGACATGTAAGCGGTATTTTTCATGTTCGGAACATGCTTTGTTTTTTCTCTTAATTCTTTGACACAAAAATATCAAGTCCTTAGCTACAACATATCCTCCTATATTCTTTGAGGGTACTCCCCATGAGCCATTTTGCCCACCAGGTGTAGGGCTGCTATAATAACATGCCAAGACACAATGTGCATTGTTGCTTCAGCCCAAGCTCTGAGAGAGAGAGAGAGAGAGAGCTCATCAATGTCAACCTGTAGCCTTTTGGCCTCCCCAATTTGATTGGAGATAAGGAATGAGGGGATATGTTATATCTACTGTTGAGTCCTTCATGCGATCGAGCTTCTGCAAACATATCTCTCAGTACCTTCTTCCATCAGTTGCCCACCCTCTTTCAGTTTGCATTTCGATCACGACAAACCGGCTCATAAAGAAAACAAACAAGCCCCTTCAATGTTGATGCCCACTACTTACATACCCAAGTCCTCACACTGGACTCCATAGCCTCTGCACACTGCTGTTTCTGAGCTTTCCCCTTCCTGCCCAAAGAGCCACTCTGCGTTTTTACTTTTATGTTTATTTTAAATTTTAAATAGTTTCAAGTATTCATGGTTTCTATTCGTCGTCCATATCTAGGAGATGAACGATTGAGATTCGTCATGTCCTGAAACCCTAGTGCAGCTGGATTAGGGTTTGAGAGGATGAAGAGCGCGAGAGCGGACGGTCTCTCTCCTTTCAGTGCAGCGTGAGCCGTCGCATCGGTGGTGTGAGTTCTCATTGTTGAGAGCATCATGCCGTTCAGGCGCTATGTGGAGATCGGCAGGGTGGCCCTGGTGAATTACGGGCCGCAGTATGGCAAGCTGGTGGTGATAGTCGACGTATTGGACCAAAACAGGGCGCTTGTGGATGCGCCGGAGATTGTAAGAAGCTCCATTAACTTCAAGCGCCTGTCTCTGACTGATATCACCATTGAGATCCAGAGAAACCCGAAGAAGAGGGAGCTGAAGAAGGCCATCGAAGACGGCGAAGTGTACAAGAAGTGGGAGACCAGTGCTTGGGGCCGCAAGCTTGCGGTGCGCACTCGCAGGGCCGCGTTGAATGACTTTGATCGCTTCAAGGTTATGGTGGCGCGCGTCAAGAAAAGTGCCATCATTCGACGGGAACTCGGAAAGCTTAGGAAAGGGAAGGCTTAAGCAGTTTGAAAAATTTCAGGTCTTTCTCAATCTCTGTGCGCCTACCTCTTCCTTTCCCTAGACGCTTTTCTTCGGACAGCTTTGTCATACATCTGTTAGGTTGTTCTTTTCCCCGTCCTCTGTGCTTGCATTAAAACTTCCCTTCCTGCGTTTATTAGTAGCATGCAAAGGCACTTAGAAATTTCCGCGAATGCAACGTTTTCTTAAGCAATTTTCAAAATTTTGGGGTTGCAACGGAAATCTCCTTCGAACGACGTTCTTCGCCTTGAGCTCACTGCATTTTTATAGTGCAGTGGGTTTTTCTTATTCGGGAACATATAATGTGTATGCCCAGTGTCTTCAAAGATTACGTTCGTTATCAGGCACATTACAGTGGTTGCACACGACTGAAGCTACATGAAATGCAATTTTTTCTTAGAAAAGCTGTTTGGGAAGCAAGTACGTTAAGCCCATCTCCTGCAAAAGATGTCTGCCTCCCTTTATGCTTGTCACTAGTCAGCTGTTTCCTTTTCAGGAATGGGAAGCACCACTAGAACACTTAGGTTGAATCTGGGATGCTTCACATCGTTTGTTTGGAGGGTTAAGTATCAGTGTGTTATAAGCATCCTCTATTTTGATTTCGGTTCTCTCCTGCTAATAGTTATTCCTTCGTCCTTGCGAAAGAAAGAACTAGAACTGACATGCTAATGCCATCATTTGGTGGAGCCTGAGTTTGGAAGTGTGATATGAATGTTTGCATTCGATCAGTCAAAACTTAGATGAGCCGAGAGCTTCTACGTGGTGCCTTGCATCTTAAACCTCTGAGCCAAGTCGGCCTTTCCCAGCTAGTTTGTCTGGAGCTCAGTGTCAGCAGCTCCTGGTTTCAATGGCATTTGGCTATGGTACATGTCTCTGTTGGACATATCCCTCCAAGTGTGCATCTGAAGTCATCTTGTAGCGACTGCAACTTGTCTGACATTCCTCATGCTGTGTGATGCGAATTTACAGGTCCAGGAAACATGCTTCTTAACCGCCTCCAAAGTTCTGGTTATGGATTAGTCTTCTTGGCATGATCATGCTGTGTTAGCCAGATGAATTTATTTTGTCAACTTAAGTCTCACTGGGGCCCTGTGCCTTGGTCTGTGTGGGTTCCATACCCAAGATGTTGATCAGTGTGGTAGGCACATGTAGTGGTTAAATGGAACAGGAAGTTTGCAGTATTATTGACTGTTATGTGTCTGTAAACTACATGCATTGTGGAGTGCTCAACACACAGATAGCTATGCTGATGTTTGGACCAGTACTCACCTTTAATGTAGAACAAAATGGCTACATGCAGCACTGAGAGAGTTGCCGAATCCGAATCATGAATTTTCCATCTTTTTCTACTTTGTGAATAATTTTGCGACAGCAAGGCATGACTCAGTCTGTTGATGAGAGCAATCATTGGCAACATTATGGAAGTCACCTGTGAGCGACAATTAGCAAACTAGGCCCCAAAGATAAGTTCAGTCATGCGAGAAGGATGCTTTGTCCGTTACAAACCCTCAAGGCCGTCACATTTCACTAGGTGCCATTGTGAACATCTATTCAACTTCTACAACACTCTGGGTAGTTTTGTATGTTCTCCCTATAGCCATGAAGAAAGAGCACTAGCTGATTGTAGTATCCCAGTATGAGGCCTGGACTGGGCACAGCTCTCTCAGACTAATGTCATGCTCTATGCAAACTGGTACAGTGGACCTACGTGTGTTCATACTGTGACTGGGTTACTGACAGTTATGGCTACTCATCTAGAGGAAGAAACACGACTGTTTTGCCTTACAAGGGGCCAAAGCATGGGAGAGAGAACACAATTTCACAGAAGTTCTGTCACCTGTGTACTTACATCAATATCCAATGACAACTTTCCTGTTATGAAAGGAATGCTTGGATTTCAGAATTCGTTCCCAGAACTCTTGGGAATACTATTGAGCACAGAATTAAAAATTTCAACAAACACCCACAACCCCAGAGCCGGCTTTTCTTCTGAAACAAGCTGATGATCAACTGCGTTAACCTCAGCAGCCTGGTCTTGATGTATCAATGGCCACCTTTCTCAGATGCTCAGTGTTGTTCCAGTTGGGTATCAAAGCCTTGAAGGTGCAGGTATGCCTTGACTCTGCAAAGCTCAGCACAACATCCTTACTACTCCAGAGTCCACAAGGCTCGCGATTTTACACTTGTGCTAGTCCATGGGGGACGTCTGGATGGTTCTGTGTGTGATGGCGACCATGACTTCTTGTCGTGCTTGCTCAAAGTATCAAACATTTCTGGTGCAATTATGCCAACAAACTCCCTCCTTCCCCACGAACCCGCCAATGGAAAAGGATCATGTAACCCTGTTGAGGGAAACAAGCAGTTAGAGAAGAGGCGGGTGAATCATACAACACAGAGAGACGATGACAGAGCCAGACACACACACATGCTACATGATTTGATCTTAACCCCGTTTTCCTTGCCCTTGGTAGACGCGTTCCGTGTCTAACTAGCTGACAGATCGCCAAAAGCAAATAAACCAAACGCCTGGCTAAGGGCAAATAGCCTATTCTTGACGTCAACCCATCAGTGCTGGCTAAACAACTCCGACTTACCTGGTCCAAGCTCGCTCGAATTCCTCCCTCCCAGAAAGCTGAAATCCAACACGAATTCCACCCATCTCTCCCGAATTTTCGTAGCAGTATTTTGGTACATGCCTCCCATTCTTGAAGACAGTGTGCTTGGAAGGATGACGCACTCTTTCACATGATCCCAGCTTTCCGCTCAAGGCCGTATCGGAGAAACAACCCACGCTGTGTCACAGTGCCACTTGGTTGTCGAACCGAGACTGCAAAACAGTTTTCATATTTGCCCCCTCGCTTGGCCGGCATCTGCGGGTCCGGATTTAATCTCTCAAACATGCAACTTGGGGTAGCACGAGCATCCAGACCTGCCCCAGGGAATCATGAGACCAGGAAAACTATTAGTCACCAGCTCCATTAGAACTCCTACAATGGAACAAGACCATGCGTTTGTACTCTACAAATTGACATTGGCTGCAGCATCTACCTGCTTCCTGTGACTCTTAGGAAGATGGAGGGAGAAGCAAACAAGGTATGAGTATTATTTGCGACAATTACCAGTATGTACCGGGTTTTCGAGCACAGGCTAGTATGCAATCATGGGGTGATAACTGTCGTACCAAATCAACGTCGGATTTCTCGCGCTTTCGCCCGAATCTGCCCTCCAGATCAGTAGATTGTGAGATAACAGGACCTCCTTTCTCTCTCTCTCTCTCTCTCTCTCCCTTTGCAAACATCGTCTTACGAGTACATTCTCTCCCTATGTTCCCGTCCAAACTGGGCCTATGGCCACAATGCTACGAGAAACGAAGTCTTATGAGTACATCCCTCTCTCGTAGTTGTTTTGGGCTGCTTAATTCTTGTTGAAGCACTTATTTCTGTCTTGCATCTTGCTCCCTCCTGTCCAATAAGCTTTATGAGCTTCCCAAGGGACGTTCTGTCTTTCTTTCTTTCTCTCGCTATTCCAAACAGCTACAAATTTCGGACGTCTTCTACCACCTTGAGTACACAGGACTCTCAAGTCGGATGTCTACTTCAGCGAAGTGCCTATGTCTTCTACGTGACATACGTTGCACACAATGTCAATTGCGTGTCATGCTGAGAAGAACGAAACGAAACTAAAAGATCTGAGTGTGTGCTTTGCGTCATTCTTGTGTATAATAGATGTGTCTTACATTCTGGGACGTAAAATTTGTGAGAAATCTAAGTTAACCAGAGTTGTGACATTGATGATGAGGAGAATGAGATAAGGTCCTCAGTCCTCACAGCATGAGATGTTTTCATTTGAGTACATTTGGTAAGTAACTTTGCATGCCTATTTCAGCTGTGTCCCTGCAACCGCTATCCTCACTCCACTGGTACCAGTTGGATCAGGCTCCTTGAGAGAAAAAATGTACATGCACCTTGGAGTTTGCAGGCCATCTTGCGTTGCAGATTATCAGCTGATCACGTGCATTTTTTTTCGCAAAACAAAGAAACACACTTGACTGGCCAAAAGAGGCAAGCTACTCTGTCTGAGAGTCTACTAATTGCAGGATCACAACTTGACCTCTGGTTACATCTTGCTGAGATGTTGGCTTGTATGTTGGCTTTGATATGTAAACAGGAAGTGGTTGTTTCAGTGTGGAGCTTGTAAACCCTCGAGTATTACAGTTGATGGCCTTGTCTTGATCTTCTTACTGTCATTGAAAGTGTATGCAGAAAGTAGGATTCTCTCCCGAAAAAGTGAACATACAGACCACCACCCAATGCGAACATGATTCCTACTACTGACAGCTGCTTTTTCTAAATCTCACTAGACAGTCTGCTGTGGACAGTAGCAGGGTTATCAAACACCGCTACAGGGATTCAGAGGGAGACTTGGAGTGTACAGGGATTTACAGTTGCCAAAATCGAAAGACGCCAATCCACCAGCTGTGAAACATGAATCTTCTGCCCTGCAAACCTCAGTTTGTGGCTACCAGACCGTGGCAGGGATTGCATACATTTCATGCATTGTTTTGTCATGCGAGGCTGGTCTTGCATAGAGGGCATTTGGCGCCCACCAAGGAATCTCTTTATGGGGGTTACTTGTCATTCATCACTGAGGCTGCATGCCACAAAGATGGTGGTGTCAGTGTGAATACACCCAGGCTGCTGCCCAACCCCAACCACCACCTAAAAGGGTTGACATTAAAAAGCTGCAGGCTTACTCACCTAAAAAAATGTTCCCCTGAAGCCCCGGGGACAGAAACCAGCGAGTGAGAAGATGCCTGCCCAGCAATGACCTTTCCACTTATCCCCAGGATTTTGAAGGGCTACCTTCTCAAGCTCCAATACATGTGAATCGCCCTCAAAAGGAATACGAGAGATTGTCGGCACTACAGTTGATAATTTGCAAGTTTTTCTTCAATGCATCTTGTTGTCTTTTCTGCAGTGGAATAACAGGTCGTCACATTATCCTGCAATTTTTCTATGCAGCGGGTCGTTCACATCAATGCAGCTCTGCCCTGGCACATTCTTGAAACGTCCGTCCTTCATCATTTTTCTCATTCTTTCTTGATCATCCCACCTGCCAGCCGCACCATAGATGTCTGATAGGATCATACAAGTTACAGTGTCCTGTGGATCCAGCTTGAGAAGGCAATGTGCCATTCGTTCTGCTAGCTCCAAATCCCCATGAATTCTGCAGGCACCGAGCAAAGTCTCACACACCCAAGCATCTGGTTCAATTGGCATTCTGTTAATGATATCCTCTGCCTCATCCAGTCGCCCTGCACGGCCTAGCAGGTCCACCATGCAGCCAAAATGCTCGACTGTAGGAGCAAGGCCATGATCTCGACTGATGGAATCAAGGTAGTGACGGCCTTCATCCACGAGGCCCATACGGCTACATGCCGAGAGAAGACATATAAAGGTGCTATAGTTTGGCTTCAAGCCTTCCTGTAGCATTTGTTCAAAGAGTTGGACAGCCTCCCTACCAAATCCATGCTGACCGTATCCTGCAATCATTGCACTCCATGAGACAACATCTTGTTCAGCCATATTGTCAAATACTTGACGTGCATCTTTTATACTCCCACATTTGGCATACATGACAACAAGGGCAGTATCCAGAATGATATGTGGTGCAACTCCGGCATTGATGATATCGGCATGGACCTCTTTGCCTCTTTCCAGAGCTGCCAGACTACCGCATGCATTGAGAACACTGGTGAATGTAACCCTGTTTGGGGTCACCCCTTCCCTTATCATTTGTTCATAGATCTCCAAAGCCTCCCCACCAAATCCATGCTGAGCATATCCTGCAATCATTGCACTCCACAAGACCACATCTCGTTGAGCTATACTGTCAAACACTTTCCGGGCATCTTTCAGTCTCCCACATTTGGCATACATGGCAACAAGGGCAGTATCTAGAATGATATGTGGTTTGGTTCCAGCTTTGATGATGTCAGCATGGACCGTTTTGCCCTTTTCCAGGATTCCTAGACCACCACACGCATGTAGAACAGAGGTGAAGGTGACCTGATTGGGTGTCACCCCTTCCTGTATCATCTGTTCATACATTTCCAAGGCCTCCCCACTAAAACCATGCTGGGAATATCCTGTGATCATTGCATTCCATGAGGCCACATCTCGTTTAGCCATATTGTCAAACACTTGGCGTGCATTCTTTATGCTCCCGCATTTGATATACATGTCAGCAAGGGCGGTCTCGAGGATGATATGTGGCACAATTCCAGCTTTGATGATATCAGCATGGACCTTTTTGCCTATTTCCAGTGCAGCCGGACTGGCGCACGCATTGAGAACACATGTGAAAGTGACCTGGTTGGGTGTCACCCCTTCCCCTATCATTTGCTTGTATATCTCCAAAGCCTCCCAACCACACCCATGCTGAGCATACCCTGCGATCATTGCGCTCCATGAGACTACATCTCGTTGAGTCATATTGTCAAAGACATGTCGTGCATCTTTTACACTCCCGCACTTGATGTACATGTCGGCAAGGGCAGTCTCTATAAGCATATGTGGCAGAATTGCAGCTTTGGTGATTTCATCATGGGCCTCTTTGGCCTTTCTCAGGTCTGCCAGGGTGGCACACACATTGACAATACAGGTGAAGGTGATCCTGTTTGGTGTCACACCTTCCCGTACCATTCGCTCGTACATCTCCAAAGCTTCCCTGTTGCGCCCATGCTGACTGTATCCTGCGATCATCATATTCCATGAAACCACATTGCGTTGAGCCATATTATCAAACACATAGCGTGCATCCTTTATGCTCCCACATTTGGCATACATGTTAGCTAGAGCAGTCTGCAGAGCAATATCTGGTGCAATTCCGGCTCTGATGATGTCAGCATGGGCTTCTCTACCCTTTTTGAGGACTGCCAGCCTACTACAAGCATCGAGAACACAAATGAAAGTGACCTTGTTAGGTCTCAGCCCTTCCCACTGCATTTGCTTATAGATCTCCAAAGCCTCCCAACCACACCCATGCTTGGCATATCCTGCTATCAACATATTCCATGAGAACATGTCCCGGCGGGGCATATTGTCAAACACGCGGCGTGCATCCACCATGCTCCCGCACTTCGTATACATATTGACAAGTGTGTTGAGTAGAAATATATTTGGCTTGAATCCACTTTGGATAATGTGGGCATGGACTTGCTTTCCCTCTTCCAGGCCTTTCATCTGAATGCACTCCTGCAAGAGAAAGGCATAAATATAGGAGTCTGTGGAGATGCCTTGTTGTTTCACAATGTGCAGCGCCTTTTCCACCTGTCCTGCCTTATGTAGTGTCTTCACATCCCTGCCAGTGCCAGGAGACATCTTGCTGACACCCTCTGTTGATCCTTTTTCAAAATAAGTCATCAGGGTGGAGGTGCCTGAGTCAGGCATTTGTGCCTGAATCAACCCTGCAATCCTGCAAGATCAAAACCCTTTACTTAAAAAACCTTTACAATCTACTGCAAAGGTACTTCTCTTTATGAGGACAGGCTCTTTGTATGAAACTACTGGAGTCATCATCTCTGTACCAATTCTATCTGTTTGAGTTGACACCCTTGCATTAGCACCAATACCCGTTGCTTTCTCGGCATTAAAATCCCTGGTGTACATTGACATGAGAACCATCACCAGATAGAGGTTGACCGTGTACCATCGCAGATAGCTCTGCTTTTGCCCGAGTAGCATTCGACTGACAAATGGTATCCGTTACGCACTTTTTTCTGACCTGTGAAAACAACCAATGTGCAGCTAAGCAACTAGTTCCAACCACAGCCTTGTATACACTAGGATCCTACCAGAAAATTTCCAAGCATCTCTCAACCACTAGGGGAATCCTTCCAAGACAAAATGTGAGACCTTTAGCACCAAACTAAGCCAGAAATTGGAGCACCACTTCAAGCTTTAGTCAACCTTCTGAGCAAAAATGGAAGTGTGTAGTAACGGCCATTTGCCATCTACCTCAATGGTCAAAAGATGTTGTTGTCCATCACAGGACCTGTCCACTGGAAGTTGCAAGTTTTGCCTCACTTCTTGATGAAAATGGCTCTTTGCTGACACATAATTAGCTGGGCTTGATGCAACCCTCCCAACTGCAGCAAACGTTGTGACGGAACGATACGCTGATCTGGATATCGCCCGCCTCCACAAAATCCGGTATCGGTTCTTGCATTGTCAGGAAGTTGCAAGTCTTTTTCCATCTCTTGATGGAAGAGATGAACGCGATTTTTTGTTGACGTTTCATTCGATGGGGTTGGGGGAAGTCCACTCACTGCAGCCCGACGGGGGTCTGTTGCCACCAGTTTGGATCGCATCCGTAATGCTGTGGGACTTAACAGCAGCATCCAAAAGCCATTCGGTGCAAATGAGAAAGAGAGAAGACGATCGCCAAGCGATCCATTTGCTTGGAGAATTCTGCCTGCTTACCGAAGTTCCTTGGTCCAGATGTCTGTAGTAGTCTTTGGGCTACGAGCCTCTTCTTTGTGGGGCAGTTTCCTGAAGCCTCTCAACACCTGTTTTGAAAGACCTCGGGTCCTTTTCCATTGCTTGCTTGTATCCTGGAAACGACCAAATCCACATGTGAGACTGACGCCCACCTACATTTCACTGACCGTTCTACTTATGAACGCATTGTCTATATCATGACGCACATTTAAAACGTAACGCCAGGTCATTCAAGGCCTCCTCACAATCTGGCCACTGAGCGTTGCAGCTGCATTCACAATGGCAAACACACCAAAGAAACGAAATGGGCCAAGCGAAAATGGAAACAGAGGCAAAGTATGCCGACGGCATTGTCAAGGAGCAACAACTAAACTTGCCTATGCAGCCATGAAAGAATGAACTCAGATTCCACCAAACCTCAGAAGAAGGATTAACAGTTACTTCTGAGAAGGTTGCAATCCACTTCCAGTTGGACGATTGGACTCGAAAATTTGTCCTCCACAGGCTATTTTCATCCTGTGCGTGGTTCCAGCACGGTGGGATGTTCATCCTAAAATTCTACGTAGTCCTCAGGATCCCTTTCGTGTCCTCGTAATCGATTCACACCCACACCGGTTTAGAAAGTCACAGAAAGAAACGAAAGAAGGGGCGATTGTAATGCCCACAAGGACCTAAACAGTGGAAACAGAAGCACAACCAAGAAAGAAGAAGACGCTGTTACAACCCAATACATATCTACACTACGTTACGCACAAATACAGTCATGGATATGACTGCAGAGACTCAATAACTCAGTCATGGATATGACTACAGAGACTCAATGACTAAGAGGTTAACTGTGGTTAATCACCGCCAGCTCGGGCCTGAGAATCTTGTCCCATCTGAAGCTCGGGCTTTTGGATGGGCTGGTGTTGTGGGCTCCATTCCCGCGTGCGCTAAAAATCGATGTCTGTGTGGCACCCATCGAAGGATCTCTCATCCCAACGTGATTTTTGCATTCACAGCAAGTCTCTACTGCTGTAGCTGAGGATTTGTTGGGCAGGACAGGAAGAGCTTCCTCGTGCAGTAATGCGTGCAATGCAGCTGATACTGATACCAAGAAGAAGGGTGTAGGCAAGCAGGAGACTGTGATTGAAGAGAATGAGCAACGTGTTTTGTGGGCCAACGATGGCAGCAGCGGGGGTGAGGACAGCTGCTCTGGGAGGGCGCGGGTTGTTCTTGTGGCAGCGCCAATGTGCACCGACCATAAGTGCCAAGGGATCAATGATGCCTGTTTCGTTTCCATCTAAGCTTCCAGGTTTGCATTTCCCAGCAGAGGCCGCTAATGGGGTTAGCCTTTCCCGAGGTGGAGAGCGTCGCCCATTCTTGCGCAGGTTGCATTGTTCACTGCAGCAATTGGTGCTCTTGTCCACCAAAGGTACCATTTTCAATCCCGTATCTTAGTAACCTGAGTGTATAGAGAGCTATTAAGTTGAATAGGCAATGTCAACAAGATGTTCACTCTCTTTTCTGCGCGTCGCCTAGAGAGGGCTGCAGCTGAGTCGGAAGTGGGTGCAATTCAAACCTTACGTCTGTCTTACATGGAGCACCTCCCTTTTTCACTTTAGGAGGAGGGTTCTGTATCCCCATTTCCTTTCCAGTGAGATTGTGTGGGAAGTTCAGCAAATAGTTCTTTAACGGCGACCAGCCACATAAGGTGCATGGTCACAGCAATAATGCCAACTTTGTATGAATGCAGAGTTTATCCTTTTTTCACAAGGTTGCTGAACATGGAGATAAGTGTCTTGAACCAAGCAGGTTTGTGCAGAGATGGGTGGCTTGTGGGGCATAATGTGATCTTGACAAGGACTGTGGTGCCTCTACAGAATTCGCAGATGGCAGCATCGAGTACAAATTTGGCACAGCTGACCAGCGTGTCGCCGATAGTGCTGCACAGCAATTGAGTAGTGAAGAGATTGGTGGAGTGATCAATTTGTCAGAAGAGAGTAAAGATGGACAAGAGTTGAAAGGCACCAATGGAACAATCTCTGCTTTGGATATCCATCAGAAGCTTGAGGAAAGAAGTGAAACACAAGGAAACAAAAACAAGATGGCCTTGGTGGAAGAGGCTGTGGTCAAAGAAGCTGAAAGTGTAGGGAGAGAATTGGCTATAGAAGAAGGGTTAGGCAACTTGATTGTTGGTGAAAACATCAAGGAAGGGGAGGCTGCAGGAGTTGTCCCTAATGGCCAGGCCTCATCAGGGAGAGAATTGGCTATAGAAGATGGTTGTGGTGGTTCTACGGTGGGTGGACAGTCTTTATAATCTTCTCTACGTTTAATTGTATGAAAGACCTGAGCTTTTCAGACCCACTTTTATGTATCTACTTATCTGACCTAATCTGCTTTTGTAATCTATGAGAAGGTTTGTCCTCTAATTATTAGGTTCAATGAGGAGTATAAGACAGGAGAGAATCTTTTGCAGCCAATAAAGGCCCTTGTGCCTGCATTGCTATAGGTGGTGCTCTGAGCTGTTCTAATTAGCCTAAAGTACTTTATGGAAACTCTTATCTTACCAACTTGGTCTGATTTTACAATGCAGGAGAAATTGGACAGCAATGGTACATCAGCTAAGCCTCCTGCTGGCGATGCCACCACATTCTCAGGAACTGGGTTTGTACTCCTCTAAATCCTGCTTGTCAACACTTGTTAGCTCCAAAACACTTTGTGGGTGCAACAAGTTGGAAAGAACCTATGGAACTTTTTTGTCCGCAATGTGTTTTGGGGCCAGAAATTGTCATTCTTACCATAAAGTGGCAGTCCCAAGAGTTCCCCCTTGTCAAATCCCCAAATAGTTTTTGTCCCATACTCCATCATTCTTACTTCAAGAATTGGTAGGTTTCTAAGTCTCCTTTTAGCCCAACTCCCAAAGCATCATGTTCCTGCCATATCCTCAACATTTCACAGGGTGAAGGAGGAGAGGCCAGACAAAGGAAAGATTGTCTCCGTTAATGCAGCCGCGGCAATGATTCCACACCCTGACAAGGTGAGCTTTAATCTTCTGTCCCAACCTCTGTGCTGTGGGAAGTCAATGGCTGACAGTATGAATCTTCTAATGGTGTTTGGTCTCTAGCTAATGGTATTATCTCTGTCTAACTTCCCTCCCCTGTACATGGGATTTCTCGCAGTCTTTCCCAGTTGTGCTGGTTCTAAGGTCAGATTGTGTGGGCTGTGGTTTGTGTCAACAAGGCTAAAACTGGAGGGGAAGATGCTTATTTCATAGAGGGGACACACTGGTTGGGCATTTCTGACGGTGTAGGCGGATGGATTCTAAGCGGTAAGTCTTTTTCAATCGTATAGTTGCCATATGAAACTTAGTTGGATTAGTCAACAGCCTTTGGCACAGTACCTCTTAAGGGATTCTGATCCAAGGACCCAGTTTTGTCCAGGTATGGATTTGGCTGCAGTTTCCAACTGCCCCTGAATCGAGGTGTGCAACTATGAAGTGAAATATTTCTGGAGGTGGCATTGTACTGTACTTGCGATATTCTTAAAGCTAGAACAGACCTTATGTGTGCTTCCCCCCTCCAAAAACTTCGCAGTTGTGGTGAAGCTCTATTATGGGAACTCAACCAAGCAAATGAAGCAGGAAGAGAGAATATGAAAAGCTACCCCTCCCAAAGCAGATCACCAAGCTGAAGTCCAACGAGGAGGGACACGGGAATAGAAAAACAATCTAGATGATTAAGTGAGAACAATGGTGGGCAGAAAGGGGTCCATGACAGGCAATTTTAGGGATTCCTGTACCAGTTATCCAGAGGGTACCAATATGCCGATCTGTGGGGATGCTGGTGAGTATAGGCTTGGGCTAATGAGATAGAGTGAGGAGTCAGTCAGGTCTGATGGGGAAGGCCAGTGTGGGAGGATGATGGCAGGAGTGAATGCAGGACACTATGCACGGGAGCTCATGTGGAATTGTGCAGAGCTAGCTCGTAAAGGTGAAGCTATAACTGATCCCAAGTCTGTGCTTGTGAAGAGTGCGGAAAAAACAAAGGCCAAAGGCACAGCAACTGCCTTGGTTGCTTCTATATATGATGAGGTCTTCCCTTTCCCTTCCCTGGGGGATATTTGTCTTAGCAAGCACTTTGTCATTGTGCATACTTCCATTCATGGTGAACATTCATCACAATTCAGCATTGCTGGTGGTAGACTTCTCAGTCGGATAAAGAGGCAAATCTGGACGACATTTGCTCAAGCTCTACAGCCTTTTAGGGCCAAAAAAAGGCATTGCCAGCTGGAAATTCTCTCAAACTTCGGCTCTAGAGGAGCTGGATATGCAATTGCATCTGCATTAGGGCAGTCACTCTTTGGCATATATGTTGCCTGGTGATGCAAAATAAGGTAATCATGCCAGGTCCTATCATGAATACCCTCTGATGTGATAGCTGAAGGAAGAATAGCATGGTCTATCTTGCAGCAAGAGTCGTGAGGGTGAAGATGAATGATTCTGAATCGCCATTTGCTCACTTGCAAAGACATGGGGACATCAAGGCATACCGTTTGTAATGCTTAGTCCGACCACTGTTAGGCGGTGCAAATCTTCATCCCATGACTGGTAGGCAAGTTCCTCTACTTGCAGTTCCTGCACTTCACGTGCACGTTGCATTTCTGGCTACTCTTATTCCCAGCTGGCGCTTTACTTTGTCGCAACCTGGTCTATTAGGCCTTTTCTGAGTTGGCCTTCACAGGCTTTGAGAGGGGATCTTTGCCTCAGCCATGCTGTTCTTTTGGGCTGAATGGTGGTGTTTTCTTGCTTATTTATCTCACTTTTTCTGTGGTTTTTGTCTTTAGGAAGATCATTTGCTCAACCCTCCTGTCCTGGAATGTCTGGTGTATTTCTCTGCCCACTAGCCTGGTCAGGCTGCTATTCCTTAGCTGATGAGGGTGGTCACTGACGTTTAGTTACAAGGTTCGATCTGGGGGGGTTATCTCTCATTTGCCCATGAAAAGGAAGGCCTAATAAAGTTTGATTTAGGGTTTCATCTATTCCTTGTGAGTGAAAGTTGTACTGACCCCAACAGGTTTGACCAGCAGACTCTCCGAGTAGCCAACATCGGAGACAGTGGCTTTGTTGTGGTACGAGGAGCAGCAATAGTTGCAAGGTCAGAACCAATGGTGCGAGGGTTCAACTTCCCATATCAAATTGGTACATCTGGAGATGAACCGGGCAGTGCACAGGTCAGGAATGCTATCCATAGCATGATTTGTTGGGTGAGACTGGTTGTGAAATGCAGCCCTTTACCTCAGGAAAATACCTGTTGGGCAAATGGCAAGAGAGAAAGGGATTGATTTCTGTGATGTGCGTGTGTGAGAGTGTCTTCTACCCTCTTCCATGAGATTTCTTTCATTTCTCCCTGCTGTGTAACTCCCCCCAATCATGACAACTGCTGTGCAGGTCTACAAGTTTCAGATTAGCAAAGATGATGTGGTGGTCTTAGGCACAGATGGTATTTTCGACAATCTGTTTGATGGACAAATTGTTGCAATCGTGTCAGCTGTCCGAAAAGTGGGAGGTGGACCTGAGGTAAGAAATTCACTACATTTAGGTGGAAGGAAGTTTGCGACTAGAAGTGGCATGGTTCTCTATATTCCATTTAAGGGGGAAGGGGAAGCAAATAGTCAACCATTTCTCCATCAAGCATGGAGGTTGGACAGTCTGACCCTCCTAAGGGTGTGGATTTGTGGTGGGTTCCCATGTTGTGATTGAAGCCATAATCAAGAGCTTTTTGCAGGTACTCTGACAGCCTGAACCAACTTACTTTTACAGTAGGTCAATACAGAAGTGAGGACCCTTCAGTTTCCATGATTTGAGGACCTGTCCCCTCCTGTTTATTCGCTCCCTAATGACTCTCACATCACAGACATCATGTGACCTTAAGGTGGACAGTTTATATGGGGAGCCTCAACAAGGAGAGTCAAAAGATGGCACGTCCTAGGCTGTAAACATACCAGTGGGTCCCACAGGAAGAGGTCACTGATGGATTTAAATACAGGGAAAGCTTCACCAACACTTTTTAGTAAGCAAGCTTCATATGTCAGAACGCAGATTATGTTGTGCTAACAACCATTGTAACTGACAGGTGACGGCGAAAGAGCTGGTGAAGCTGGCTCAAAAGATAGGATCCATGAAGCAAGGTCTGAGCCCCTTTGCAGTTGCTGCACATGGGGCGGGGTACCAGTACAATGGGGGAAAGCTGGATGACACCACTGCTGTTGTGGCCTACATAACTTAATCATTTCCAGTGGGGACTAGTGAAAGGATCTTCAGAGAGTGAAGTTATGCCTGCTTCCCCTTAGTCTAGAAAACTTTCTACACTTAAATTTCTGCTAACTTGTTACATTGGTGGTGATCGTCATCTGTAGTGTCTGGTCTTTACATATGATGTCCCTTACTTCCATGGAGATCAAAAGAATGCAGGGCCCTTTCTGGAGTCTAAACTTTTACCGTGGCTGCATATCTGCGGAGTATGGGCAGTTTGGTTTTGGTTGGGTTCAGTTTTGATTTCTATGGCCAAGGGATTGCAACACCTTCATTTCAAGTACTCCAGGCTGGAAAGGGGTGAGGGTTTTCCTATCCAATACTAGCTGCTACTGTCTTGTAGGAACTAGAGCACTCCACCTTCAGTTGTAGTGTGTCATGCACTTAATCCATGTGACTAAAATCCAGTCAGGAAATTGCATGTCGTTTTAGCCCCGTTTGCTGTAAGGGGAGATTATCATGTAGCTACAACACTATATGTTGAAAGCCAGAGCTCATTAGTGAGTACTGAATTACATTTTGATATATCCTCCCCCTTCCCTTGGCTGTACCCTTGAGCCTTGTGCTGGGTGCCCATGCGAGGTTACTTGGTAAGAGGTCAGTTTTTCTCTCACTGTAATTAAGGGGCCCAGTTGAGCAGTTGCTCCCAGGTGTTTCCCTTCCAAGGAAGAAAGGGAAAAAAAACACAGGGAACATCCATGGTGGGAGTTCCTTTTAACATCCATTCTGTGTTACTTCTGACTTTACTTAACAAAGACCACCACATGCATCATAATGTTTGTGTTTATGACCCCACTGCTGCTCTATGCTTGTGAGCTCAACCTTCGATTGATTGACAAGGGGCTCGGGTTCTTTTCACAAGGGCAGAACAAGTGGATGTCATGGACAGTGTATAGCCAACTGGGTGTCTCAGTAAGACAGATTCAACAATATTTGGACTGCGAGCTATGTTGAAGTTTGTGAAGATTGGATTTAAGCTGGCTGCTTCTCCCTCTCTGGGATTCCCTTAGGCTTTGAACCTGGAAGGTGGAACTCTGTTCCTAGTTTTAGTTCGAACTGTCTCTTTGGCTATTTTCAGTGGTACAATACTTTCTGTCTTCGCTAGTGAACCTACCAGTTAGTTCAAGCTTTCCTAGTTGGATGGTTTGCATGTTACCCAATCTTTTGATGTACTCGACTCATGGCTCTGCCCCGGTTAATTTTTCCCAGCATCTTCTAATATGATCTAAGGCCCCTGTCCCATTTCATTCAAAAGAAAAAAACAGATTCAATCTACCACCCAATTCTCCTATCCTCATAGGGTATGATTGCTCGGGAAAGAAGCTTAGGAAACACCTTATTTTGCTCGAGAGGCATGCAACCACAGAGGGCAAAGATGTTGTTAGAGGGCACAACACAAACTTGAACACAATAAGCACATTTTATATACATCCAAAAAACAGATTGCTCATCAAGCTCCCCAAACCCCCAATTTCCACTTTGAGACACATGTCGGAATATCATTGGCTGTCCAGATCTTCTCATTGCAGCCGCCCATGGATCTAAGATCTGGATTCTGCCACCCCGCTTGGGCCAACCCAAGTTTAAGTGAAGTTTAAAAACTAAACCAGTGTTGAGCAGGTATATGGGTTTCAAGTTTCAACTTACCGGAGCCCTCTGGATGCATGTGTAATGTTACTTTGAATGTGTTGTTACTCGACCCTTGTCGAACTTGAGGTAAAGAATCAAGCTTCATACTCTTTTTGAGTTGAAAATCAATCGTTGAACTGGTTTCGATCTAGTCCATACTGCTGTGGGATGGATATCTTAGCAGGGAAATACTTACAAGACATTAGGATGCATCATTGTTGAATCTTCACGAATAAGCATCTCACTCCATTGGTAATTGAAGGTACTGAATTTTGAGGATTATGTGAAGAATTTTTCCTTGAAGGAGAAAGTGACATAGACCAACCCCAGGAGTGCAGGGACCTCAATCAAGGGGCCGATGGTGGCAGCGAGAGCCTCAGCGGAGTTGATGCCGAAGCTGCCCACAGCCACTGCGATGGCAAGCTCAAAGTTGTTGCTGGAGGCTGTGAAGGACTGGGTGACCACCTCCTCGTAGGGCATTTTGATCCCCCGGCAGATGAACATGCATGAGAAGAAGACGATGATGAAGTAGCAGAGGAGTGGCACAGCCACGCGGCACACATCACCAATGTTGGTGATGATGGAGTGTGCTTGGCTGGCAAACATGACAAAGATGGTGAAGAGCAGACCGATAAGGGCCAAGGGGCTGATGATGGGGACAAAGCGCTTCTCGAACCATGCCTTTCCAGCAATGAGGAAGATTGTGTACCGGGTGATGATACCTGCAACGAGTGGGACGCCCAGAAACAAGAGCACACTCTTGGCGACATCCCAGACACCAACTTTGACACTGCCACCACCCACCACCTTCACGTAGAAGAGGGCGAGTGGGAGGTAGAGCACAATCTGGAGGGTGGAGTTCACCGCCACGAGAACGGCGCAAAGCTCAGCGTCGCCCCTTGCAAGGTCGTTCCAGATCAAAACCATGGCGATGCAGCGGGCAATTCCAACCAGGATCACACCTGTCCGGTAGTGAGGGAGGTCGGGGAGCGTCGCCCATGCGAGTGCAGTCATCAGAGCAGGTCCGAGAGCCCAGTTGAAGATCAAGCTCACAATCAGAGTCCTTGTAAGCTGTCCCTTCTTGAGCATGCCACCAAGAATCTCATACTTGACCTTGCAGAGAACTGGGAACATCATGACCCAGAGGCCGATGGCTATGGGGAGTGACACCGACGCAATTTTGGCCACTTGGAGCCTGTCCTTTACCTCTTTCTTGTAGTAGCCGACGAAAAGTGCCACTCCCATGACTGCCAAGATCCAGACAAAAAGGTAACGGTCCACAAAGGACAGCCTCTTGTAAACGCTTGTGGTCTCTGCACAAAGAGGATGACAATATTGGTTTAGCACTTGAATTCAGCCCATGATATGCAAAATGCAAAAAATTACAACAACATGAATAAGAAGTCTACCTCATAAGTCTTGAACACAAGAACTTATTTTCTTGATTACCATACTGACCAGAGACATTCTGTGGGGCAATCAAACCACTCCAGTAAGAACTCCAGAGGCATTCCCATGGCATTTGAACACAACTAATTCACACTTACTATCGAAGGCTTGGGTTGACGAGAGGGCTGCTGACAGCCACTATACTATAAGACTCTACTTGCATACAGGGAGCAAACAAATTAGTCAGAATATCCACCAATGCTTTGTGTGAGCACTAATAGACAATGCCCTCTTTCAGAAAAGATCCTAGTAGGTATCGTGAGCCAACACATATTCAGAAAAGGAAGGGCGATGGAAAGAGGCCTTTACTTGGCACTGACGCTGAATGTTGGGATGCTAGGAGTGGCTCACAGATAAGTTCCTCTCCAGTGGGCAACACAACTGTGACTTTGGTTGCCGAGTCCACAGCCTGCACAGCACACATTGAGAACATGCATGAGAAACAGAGGGAGAAGTTTTGTATCATCAAAACAAGTCAATAACCATGCACTTTCACATAGTTGGCTGCAGCTAAGGATTATCGCATAGAATCATACGTATGTTACTTCTATGAAGTTCTGGAGGAGTCACTGCGAGATTTATATTCATTAAGTAAAGGCTGAAGTTAAAGGACCTGAAACAACAATACTACTGTGGGCAGCACTGAAGTAGAACGGCCAGACACACAGATGAGTTCCTCAAGAACAGCAAGATAATTTCATACTTTTAAAAAAAACAAGGATGCGCACGCAAGGAGTGTGCGCTGTAGGGACTTAGTTGTATATGACCCTAACCGAAGAATAGAAGCCATAACCACAAAATCTTTGTACCTCGGAGTCGCACTGGCATTTGACAACCTTGCTGTTGCATTGAGCGGGAACTTCTGTGACTTTCGAGTTCCATGCAAACCGACATCGGAGGCCCTCTCGCCCGCTCTCAAGAGTGATGTTGCCTAAATGCTCTTCATCCTTCACCTTGCAGGTGACCTCAACTTCATCAGCGACTTCTAGGTGCAAGTGTCCAACCTCCGACCCCGCATTCACCACCGAACCCATGGCTGAAAACCCCTGAGACAGCCACACATTAGGTCAGGTTCTAATCGCAATTGAAGCTTCAACCTGGCATGAAACACCAAAGAATTAACGACAATCTCCACAAGATGTTTGCAACACGATGGCAAGAGCAAGAGTCATGGATAAAATGGACACCCCTTCACGAGACCTCTGTATAGACCAGGCTAAGCATACGTTGGGTCGAGAGTATCCAGATCGAGTTACTAATGATCAGTCATACTAATTCTAAAATGCACATTCTGCACCTCACACATTACACTGGACCCTTTATGGGACAACACTTTTTGCGTCAAACATATTGAGAGCGTTCATTTGGGACCAACCTCTGCCACTCTCACTCGACACTTCCCCAAAATCCCCCGAATCAATCCACTGAAACATCTCCACAAAGCTACGAACAGCCTCCGACTGCACCTGCCGTCAACAGTGGGCCATGTGGGCCATGCTCTATCATGTGGTCGTCCAAGGCCGGCCGCAAGACTGTCCTCTGTCCTCTTTGCTTTGGCTTCAATCCAAAAGGAAGCCACGACATTTGTTCCTCAATCCATCAAAACAGGAATGGCTTCGCCCGGGTTCGAACCGGAGACCTTCAGTGTGTTAGACTGATGTGATAACCAACTACACCACGAAACCTGACATGCACATTAGCATAGACATATGACTCATATACTGATACTTAACTTCAAGGACTCATAAAATCTAATGTATGTATTAACACAATTGCTTGACGGAGGCCATTCAAACAATCACAAAATGGTTTGCCTTGTTGGGCACAATGGTATGCTAATTCTAGGGAGTTCATTACCATGTGTGACATGCCAGCGCAGGTTGGGGATGTAGGCGCTCATGGTTTCCAAGCTTTCAAAGAATGCAGACATCTACAAATGGCGAGTAGAAGAAAATGGCTTCAAAAAAGCAAATCTTCGACCACTTTATAATGCATCAGTGAAGGAGGAGACTCTGTTCAAGGACGGGCGTGTAATTGATGCTGTATACTTCATCATGGCAGCGTTGCAGCAACCAACAACCCTAGACCCCTTCCCCCCGAAAAGGGACAAATCACAACTCATGAAGGGATGATCTAAGAGCAACTAAGCCAACTGCTAGTCCCCCAGAAAAGGCCAATGAAGACGACTCAATTTCAGCTGCTCCAGTAGGAATGCAGTAAGTGGGATACAGGTCCTTCATCTGATGTTCAGAGCCCCACTCACATTGAGAGTTGCCTAACTCAATTCTGCGCTTCTTTTCGTGCTGGGTTGGTCAATTGTCACTTCCCCCTTCAACCACCTCAATGGCCAACCACCCCCACACATGAACATAAGCAAAAATTGACTCAAGGGCCCAGCTAAATACACATCCACACTTAACCCCAGAGGAAGACCATCTTGTAACCTACCCACCTGCGGGTCTGGCAACGTTTGCCTATCTGCAAATCCTTTCAGTATACTTATCTGCGCACTGTCTCAATGCCAAAATCCTCAAATCCTCACAACCACTGCTACCCCCAGCTCCCCACAATGGCAAGATGAATTTTTGGTGATCACTTGCCTAGAGAGACCGATACTGATCCTTCTGTACTGGGTAAGCTCCTGCCACATCACCTAAGCCCTGGTGAGCACCTTCTACATTCTCATCTCCATCATGTAGCAGCCATGGGGGTGTATTGGGAAGTGGCAGCTAGCACAGGACAGTGTGCTTGATGTTGAGGATGGGTCACTTCACTATTCAGGCTGGTTCTACAAAGAGACAATTATCTCAGTATGGACACTGCAGGTGAGCAAGTTCATGAATTTAGTCCAACCTTGTTTCACTTTATACGGCCGATATAGAGAGTCTATTTGAATACTCAGGTCTAGTGCTATGGAAGAAAAAACTAGAGTTGGAAGTATTAGGGGGGGGGGGGGGGGCAGTGACTGAGCAGCACCCGTACAAGCACAAAACAGAAGCATCCATATGTAAAGATTCCTCCCCACATCACCCCTTGGGAATACACTTTCAGAAATCTATCACTGCTAAAACAAATCAGCACTTAAAAAACAAATATCATCTACTGTCCTATTACCCTTACACTTTGGGAATGCACTAACCATATGTACCATGGAAATTCCACATTGAAGGAGCTGCTTTCAATCTTGGCATCATGAACCATTACACTAAACAAGACCAGCAACTTTATTTCAGACCTCCCCAATACAGGAGCTTTGGACCACAGTATTCCCATACAAGTAAGCATCAGAACAGCTAATCTCCATGTAATGGTGGCCAACACTAGTGCATTGCTGGGAACTTTCAACCAATTTTCACTTCTCCAAATATCTCCAGTACTGAATGATCACCTAATCCGATTACAACTAACATCTTCCTCTACAACCTTTAAACACAAAAAGACTGCGCTTTACATGATCCAAAAATAATGTGGTAGCTCTCAAGTGTTGCAGAGGAGAGTATTAAACCAACAAATGATGACAACCCAAAAAACAGTGCCCAGCAGCCGAAAATGAGATGGAAAAGAGTTGAGAAAACAAAAGGTGTGTTTCAGACAACATGCCACCTAACTTCAGAGGTAGAAAACACACTACTGTAACTGCTAAAAGCCAGACCCTGGCAATCTGGCTAGAGTACAAGTACTCATCAATGAACGGTCTAGATAGATTGCTGACTTCGATTACCGGAAGTCAACTAAGCTTCCAATTTAACCTCAACGTCATGAATGCACTGTCTGAAATCACCCCTCGTCTTTTGGCCATTCCCGCCTTCCCTTGCTTCCCCTTCTAGGTGTTGGTGGGAGGAAAGTTACTGCACAACAACGAGATGAAACATCCTTAGGTCGCAGTAATATGACTTGCAGGAAAGTTACATTGTGTACAAGTCTGCGATATTTTAATTAGAATTCCATCTATTATGTACAAGCAATTTGAATTAAGTCACTGGAATATTTTAAGGATCCCATATTGTAAGACTCGTTTACTGCAAATTGAATGCTACAATTCATTACAACCATGGCCAGAGGGCCCTGCGGAGATATCTCATAAACCGCATATGTCAGTCTCAACTGTATTCACATCACAGTTCTTGAAACCAACATACTTCACTCCACGTAGTTTCCACACCAATCAAATGTATCATCTGCTTGCAATATACAGCTTACACAAGCAGATCATTGCCGGTAATACAGACTCCCCACAATCACATCTGTTAATCCCAAGGGTGAACCGACCTAATAGAACTCACCGTCTTTCCTTTCTTCAGTTTCATGCTCTTCATAACCAGTTTCTTTGACCCACGCTTAGCCACACCCGGGACCAGCGGCAGCGGTATTGCAGGCGCCAAACAACCCTTTCCCTGCCTGAAGGTGTGAAACACTACTGCACCCCCGCAAGGCAGCTCCTGTCGGCTGGTTCCATCACAGACATACCCACGAGGACAAACAGATCCACCCCAGGAACCTGCTCCCAGACCTCCTTTCAGATTACCATTCACATGCACTGACATGGCAAAGACGGTTGGTTTGAATGTTGACACCACTTTGTCCATCAGAGACGGCAAGTCAACCTGTTGGGGCCCATACCCCATGGCCTCAAAACTGGCATAGCTAAACCCTTCTTCGGGTGTCACATGAATAGTCGAATGTGCGCCCCCTTCAATGCCGTTCATGGAGTAGCCGCAAGGGTCAAATGCAAAATCACAAATCTGCGATTTTGGTAGAAGATTCCCAATACCGGCTGCCTTGGTCATGTCTGCACCAGATTGTAGCCCTGTCGCCTTGAAGAATTGATTTGCTGCTGTCTTCGCCAGCTGTGTCATACACACCTCCAAAGTGTACACTGGCTCCGGAGTAGGTACATTATTATCAACAGCGCTGTAAATGTGCCAACTAGGAAACTTGGCCACATTCCCCATAATATATGCCTTTCCCCCATCCCCCAAGTTTCCAAAGAACTTCTCCAGGTATCTGACCTCCTCTCCGAAACTACCATGAGGATAGGGCTGTACAGCAGGGAACATGAATGTACCCCGTGTATATTTGACACGGCAGACTTTCAAAGAAAGTCTGGCAGCAAGCTCAAGCAGCTCAGGGACTGCACGCAGAAGTTGCGTTGTCCCACATGTCTTGATGATCATGGCCTGGGGGTAGACGAAAAGGCTAGACTCGGACAAAACATAGGAGTCCAGATCTGCATTGCTCATCTGTGCCACCACAGCACACTTCGCCGTAGACAGCAGCCCATCTAGCTCTGCACGTGATAGAGCCCTAAGACCACGCCCCTCTGGATCACTGAAAACAGGGGCAGGGTGAAACTCGACCTCCAGCCTTTTTTCAAACCCTTCAAACCCTGGGCTTGCCACCGGGCCACCCATGGTACTAACATCTGCAGGAAAGGAGACTCCCATCTCTAAAGACCTCTACCCTTCCTGGTTGCAGACAGCCTACAGTCAAATGAGAAGGCAGGGGATGGGGAGAGGAGATGGCCACGCTCCTCAGGCGGAGCTGATCTGTCGGATGGGACTAAGTTCACAGACCAGCCCGAAAAAGAATAAAAATCTAACTACTCCGTTCGCCAATTAGCCGATATCAGGATGGCTTCCGCACGCACTGCACATTCCCAAACCAGCAAAAGACCTTTGTTACAATCTAGCATGTACATAATCAAACATGAACTGGAGAACACCTCAAGACAGATGATGTTCGCAGTAAAACTACGGGGTCATCAATACTAAAAAGTGCAACAGGCTGAAGGAATCCCTTGTCGCGTCCAGTGCGAATGAGGATCAATCTCACCAGCCACACATGCGAATTAACAGAAAAACGAAGAGAGTAAAGCCCATGACCTGAAGCACATAAACTACGTTCCCCAACGTCTACAAGAATCGAAGGACAGATCACTCACGTTTGAGTACGCAGCGGTGCGGAACTTCTCGCTACCCCCGTGTGGGCGCACGTCCTCAATAACGTAGCCAAGAGGACTCTCGTACTGCACTGAACTCTTAATACTCTTCTTACCTCCTTTCGTCTCCATTATAACATGCAGGCTCCCTGCAGACATCCCAAACAGCCGAATCAGTACAAAATGTACGTCTCTAAACACAAGAGACGAAGCGAGATACCACTGAACCTACGAAGAAAGAATAGAGATGACGGATAGCCTACTGTAGGCACTGCGTCAGGCGATCAAAACCAGATGTTCAAGGCAATGTAACCAAGTCTGACCAACGTCTTTAGGTCCCAAAACGTGAGCTTAAAGATACATCAGCCCGAGGGATGTGGCTAGCGCAAGATAGACACTAGATACCGAGAGACAAACGGTTCCACGCTAAGAAAATCTACACAAGCGCTTAATTGAAAAAAGAATCAACTGGCCAGAGTCCAAGACTGATGATAAAGAGCATCAACACTTGAACAACTTCTCAGATGCTCACAATACACGACCAACCGATCAATTCGGTCACAACGGCTCCAAGGAAACAATACAACACAACAAGCAGAAGAACGAGAATGCGATGATGCTAGTATCCTACCGAATGGCCTCTTCGTCTACAGTAACAAACAAAAATCGGGATGAAAGTCTAAACTTATTCAGAGCCACACAGCACGAGCACGGCACCACGAAAAAAAGCCAAGATGTTAGTATACAATAGGCGAAGAAGCACTTACAAATACTTCGTCGTGGTGACGACGTGCAAGAAACCTCACTCCCAAAATATTCACCAAGGCTAAAAAGACACGCTGATATCGCACAACAATTCTGTACAATAACTCTGAACTCCTCGAAACAGATAAAGAACGATCAGAACGACTCCCTCGTTCTCCCACAGATAGAAAGAAGAAGAGACAGCCCGGCAGGACAAATACAGAGGCCAAAGCACACGATACTTAGGCAAGATCAGCGAGACAGTGAAAACAAACGCACAAACGAGAGAGAGAGCGAGAGAGAGATGATGCGAGGGCAGCAAGCGCAACGCCCTTGAAGGGCCTGCGCCCTACTGCTGTGCCCTACGATCTCGTCGCTTCCGATCGTGCCACTTGGCCGAAATCCGAGCCCCTAATCGGTGAGAGCGGCCGGGGGCCGTCGATGGCAGCGTGAGCTGGTCCAAGTGGCGTGGCGGTTTCGTAGTAGGTGAAAGAATTAGGTCGCTGCTCGCCACACAGCCTTTTGCAATTTGCTTTTAACTAAATATATAAAAAATATTATCCCATATCATGGCTATCATTCCGTCAGTCGCGTATCGAGGTACGCTGACAATAAACACCTGGAAAAGTAAAGGAAAAGCCACCGTACCTGCACGCTGGCGATTGTAACTGCCGCGGCAGCTGTACTCGCCACGTTCCCATCAATCGAACCACGGAACCCAAGGAGCCTCACAACGCAGGCCCGAATCCCGACACAGGTTCTCAAAGATCTCAGTACGTTCCCATTTCGAGTGGCGCGCGTGCGAGGCGACGCGGTGCGGCTGACAGCACGTGTCCTGTGCTGACCATGCTCAGTCAAGTCAGCTTTCGTAGACCGCAAGTCTTCCCTGACACCATCGCATTAAATGTGGTGAGGCACGCGTTTAAGGATTGACCCCAGGATCAGCGGCTTGCTAACGGCATCATTCTGATTCCCGTGCACATTCTTTAGTCTATTCTGTGGTGGCCGTTTTGTGAGGTGGCGGGTGGCGAAGCGGCCACATCGGCTCCGATAATGATGTGGATGATAAAGTGGTGTATGAGATGAATGGAATGACATCATCCAAGCCGCTGCGTATTGGCTCCCGAGGGGTGTTCAGGTGGTTCAAGTAGGGAACGCACGCATGTGATTGGGCAGACTGCTGGGATAATCCGCACGTGTGGTCGTTGGCGAAAGTAAAAGACGGGTGTGAAGTAAAAGATATGCAACATTCCAATAAGTATCGTCAACACAAGTGCAACGTGACAAGCCGAACAGCACGGCAAGAATGACTTGTGGGCCCGCCCGCTCACTGCTGCCATGCGTACTGCTTACATTTTCTTTTCTTATCATACCCAAGATATTTCTACTAGGATTCTAGGGTTGAAACAGTTTGTTTACTGAAATGTCCGACCAGTCAAAGGAAATGTTGTGTTGGCACTCACCTGGAATAGCAATTATAACAACCACCAGTGGGTAGCTCAGTTGGATAGTACACTCAGTGCCACCCACGAGAGTTTGGGTTCAAATTCTGCTGCATTGTCAGGCGTACGCGCACGGGGAGGTTATTTTCTCCTCTCACTACAATGAAGGGCCCTGATTTATCTTTCGGATAATAATAATATTAATAATAACCGTAGGGAATCCAGTAGTTCTGTTATGTCGTCATAGTTGGAAGAGTGAAAGAGAAGGAAGCAATTTTGGACTTATTTTCGATAACCAGTGCATCACTTCAATAGCCAGAGTTTAGCCATACTAAATTCCAGCGCGGCCCGGATGCAACTTGTTTTTATTCACGTAATTTTAGAAAAAATAAAAAATAAAATTTTATTATTACTATTATTTTAAAAAATCAATATAATGACCGGAGCAGGAAATCTAGAAAATTGACGATAAGCACAGAAGGAGAGCATGTGGTTCACATGGTCAGATACGGGGTCAGCGTCCTTTATGGATGAAAAGTGGTCAGTGGATGTGGACGGGACCTCTTTTGGTAAACCCGGAGCGACAAAGCTGGGGGGCCATTCAAATGGGTGGCAGGTTCATTGTTGCATATATAGCTTGCACAACTTGGGGCAAACAATATGGGATAATGTTAACCCATAATAGAGTTTGCCGCAAGAATCCTCGTCCTGAAGCTATGGACAAGAGCTATATTGCTAAATTTACCCAGATCAGAAATGGAGTCACCGTTCCCTTTCTTTTTCTTTTTCAATGGATTATTACTGATAAAACTTTTGCTTCCCCAAAATAAATAAGAGAATGATTATCCATACCTATATCAGTGTGTACGCCACGTTGCCCCAAATTTCCTATTTATTTTTAGAGATCTCCTGGAGCGGAGAATGGGAAGAGTCCACGGTATGCCCTAGGGCTTGCGTGGAAGTCTAGATTTCGGGCACCTGCCCGGATATTTCGGTAATTTGGTTTATTTATTTTCTGGGCAGGGTTCTTGGGCAGGGACTTTGAACACGTGGAGGCGGAGTTGGAGCGGCACGAGAAATTTTCTACTATTAGGTACTGTGCTCGCGTGTCAGCTGTCCCTTACCTTTTACATAATGCCAAAATATATCAATATGCGTCATCAACTGCTTAGTGTCCAGATGCCGTGCCGCGATGCGCTGAGAGATATTTAGGATTTGTGTAAAGAAGAGCAGAAATCACAGCCCACAAATTGTTGAATGCCATGTAAGAGGTAAAATTCTTTGTCCGGACTTTCTTTGGACTGATTGATAACAAAATGTATCTTTAGTGAAGCACTAGTCAAAAGTTTCCCCTCCCTGCCCGCTTTACGAAAATTCCCCAGGCATAGGGTGGTAAGCCGGAATTGTTTGGGGCCAGGGGAAGGTTTGTTGGCTATATCTACAAAAATGAGCATAAAACAAATGCTTAGGGCACTTGAAGGTCGTCTTACAAGTGCTGGTGGGTTGAAAGCCCATATTAGTAAGTGATGTTAGATGCTATCCAATTTTATTTTATTGGCTCTCTTGTAGAGAGAGACTTGGCGGAAACTTACAAGTCAATGGAGAAAATGTGGTCAAAGTACCTTACACCGTGTCAAGCCGTTGATTGGTGTATTGTGCTGAGTCATGCTCCCTAGTCTTACCTTCCTCTTATGTTGTGCAAAAACAAAGCAAGAGAGCCAATTGCCTTGTCAGGCTTGTTTTTTTATTGAGTCCATATGTCGCGGCCCTTACCTATAGTGAAGAGATTCCACACGTCGACATTTTGAATACGAAACAACGATCTGCCTCAGTCCCTTGTCCTGGAAACCGAAGATTTCAAAGGACGCCCTGCCTTTCTTGTAGCTCCAGGTTCATAGAAGCCATTCATTTTTCTAGTGAACTATGAATGCGACAGAAAGTCATACCCAATAAGCAGGAACTCTCAAAACCTGTTGGTTCAGCTGATGATCATTGTTTGTGTTGTTGTGTGAAACAGATACGTCCGTGTCTTTCTCATACTTCATGTGCAGACGACCCTCTGTTTGGAGGGTTGGACATAGAAAAAGAACCTTTTGTAACTTCGAGAACTCTAGAGATTTTCTTTCTTGAAAATGCAAAATTATAGGTGAGGAATCCCTAACAATCCACATGTCTGTGGCCTAGCAAGACTGTTCATTAGCAAGCCACATAGGCTGTTTTTTATGCAAAAGAGGCTGGATCTCGGCTGTTCATGCTGTTTGTTAGTACAAGTCTTGAACCTGCAATCTAACAGGCTGCATTCACATTCCCTTGATACCTTGTATGAGCACATGTCTCGGGGTGAATACAAATGATATAGAATCTACTTCATCTAGATCAAGTTGGACTGCTTGGTGGGATACTAAGATTCTGACAAAATGCAGGCTGGTCTTTATGCCTTGGCTGATGCATGACCTGCCATAATTAATGGCTGAATTGGTAAGTTGCTAGTATATGTACAGGCTGAACCAAGAGGGCTTGCAGCATGCACAGGGGCAGCAATATCTTATCTTGTCCCACACAAGAACAAACCCCACCCTCCCACCCTGTTTTGTCTTGGATGATTGGGTGGTGTCTTTTGGGATGATTTGACAAGACTGGAAATGTGAGATAGTGCCCTATCCAGGGCTGTTTATGTCTTTAATTGACAATGACCCTTATGGGTCTTGTCCATGTCTTGACATGACGTGAATATCTTCCCTCTCTCCCTGTTCCAGTGTACTTAGTGGTGTTTGTACACACTATCTACCATCTTCTTTTCTTGTTTCTGATTCACCATGGTATCATACTGACATGGTTTTTTTTTGGCTGACCTGGCAGAAAGCCAGCAAGGCTGTGCTTGAATGGAAGGATGAGCTTAAAGCACTCGGATATCAGCTGCCCCTACCGCCTCCAATTCCAGCAGTGCAAGCTACACTTGCACAGATAAAGTAGGTGACTTCCATGCCACCTTACAAAAGCTAGAATTTGAAGCTTTTGAAGAAGCTGGTGATAACCGGCCTGTCTTCTTACTTGAGACCTTAGCTTTAGATGATTGGGTTGCTCTTGGCATTTCAGCGAACAAGAATGGGAAGTGGTTGGAAAAAATCCAGAAGTACCATTCTAAGTTGATGGAGATTCTGGATGATGATACTACTGAGGTTAGTGCTTGGGAAAAGAAGGGTTCCTCCATTGAAGGGCTAACAATGAAGATGCCCTACCTGTACCTACACAGAGATCTTCGACCACTGTTGAAAAGGACTTTGTACCCTCAGTGAGTAATCACCCAATTCTGCGTTGTATGGATGTACCTGATGAAGAAAAAGAAGCTGTAAAAGACTTTTTTGACCAGGTTGTGCTCTCCCAAGTGGAACAGGACCGGGTTGCTGGTGCTACGTCAGGCAACCAGCAATTTGTCCCTTGGTTACCCCCTAGGGCGGTCGAGCTTGAGGTGGCCAACAATGACCACATGATGTGGCATCCCACGGCTAACATCAATCTGCTGGCCCCTATTTCGATTGACATGTGGGTCAAATGGAGGAACATTACACCAATTGAAAGGACCAGATGTGCACAGGATGCCAAAGACAGCTTCCAGAGGTTCAAAAAGGAGCCAATTGCCTTGGCATGGCCTCTACGGACCTTTTATTACAAGCTTTGTGATCAAGGTGAGAACTTGACCTTACGGACCAAGAACGACCTGCCTACTGGCTCTACCAGATCTAAGAATCACAAAAGTCAGCTGTTCAATTGGCATAGGCCTTACATTCGGTGTAATTGTGGGTCTGGAAATGCTTCATCTGGTTGTGTTGGTAGTGTTTCTTGGTTTGATCACTTGGTATGGTATATGTTGAATAACCTAACGGTTTTCTTCCCTGATGATACATACCCTTCCATTCAAACCAAGTATTATAATTTTCTGGTCTGGATAATGAAGGCAGCCAGATCTGCCGTACTGGCACAGATTACCTTCCAGATGATCCGGGAATTTATTATGGAGGCAGCCTGCGAATTTGCAGCTGATCCTTATGTTAAGGTACTGATAAGGCTGGGAGAATCCAAGACAGCCCAATACATTGAGAAGATGCTAAAACCTGGTACTTTTTCGGACAACCAGCCTAAGCCTCAGTTCAGTAATTACAAAAGGCAACGTATGGAGGGGCAGACGCCTCACCAACAGGGTAAAACATATGCTTCTCAAGGAAGAGGTACCCCGGTACGTGGAAGAGGCCTATACCAAAGGGGTGGACACTCTGGCCGGATGCAAACTCCTGCCAACACATCTGAGAATACCAGATTTACGAACCACTCTCCACCGGGTGGATCGGGGTCTAATTCCCTTATGGAGTGAGTGTGGTATGCACTCACCCCGTAAGGGAGTGCATACCAGACCCCTTCATAGGTGTTCTCCCTCTGTAATGTAGTTTCCCAACCTCGGACACATTCGCCACAGGGGCAGGAAAGACCTATATCCCCTCCTCACACTTGCTTAAACCATTGATCAGTGCTGGACCCACAACTGGGTCTGATGGATCAAAAGAAGTGACAAAAGAGAATGGGACAAACCCCTTCATACAATGGTACTTGCTTGAAATGTACAGGATTAAGCATCCTTGGTCATGTGTAGATAATTAGCTACCATGAACGTCAGGTATCAGCTTGCATATATCCAAAAGTAAGATCATAAAGATACATGCACATAGATGAGAGGAGTATACCAGGTCACGTGTCCTGCCATGATCCGAAATCCCGTTTGCGGATCGGGGAGAACCCTTCTGAACTCCTCCGGGTCTTGTATGACTCTTGGCTGGCAATGTTGATGGTATACCAGGGGCTGGTTGGTGGGTGCCCCCTCTCTCCCTCTGTCTCCCTCTCTACTGGGAATTGGCAGTTTGCTATCAGTGTGGATTTTTTGTTTTCTCATCCTCTATCAGGCTTTTTCATCCATACCGGATGAGCCACCAGGATGGACAATGAATTACCTCTAGGATGGTTCTTTTGGCCTTTTCATTCCTCCTCTGTTGACTCTCATCCATACCGGATGAGTCACCATGGAAGAAAAGAATTACCTCTATGGAGGTTGCCAACAACATCCTATTTTTCCATCCGTACCGGATGAAAAACTACCAGGGTGATAATTTTTCATTCCTCTTTTATTGACTCTTTTTTATCCATACCGGATGGTCTGGTAAGGAATGATAGAATTACCTAGATGGAGGTAAGGCGCTGCCACGGATGATATTCCCTACTTTTTCATCCTGACACAAGTGATCTGTCTCTGGATGATGTGATTATGACCTGGAATTGATCTTTACTACCCCTAATTATGATTAATTACGGTGGAAACCCTAACCACTACCCCAAAACCTATTTTTAACCTTGCTACGGATGAAATCTGTCAGGGTATATGGATTCGTCCTACTGTTTGTCATCCACGGATGAATAATCGGGGGACAACCCTATGTCGTCTCTCCCGCTGTCAAAAGCACGAGATGCGCTTCTGAGCTCGCGAGGAGAGTGTTATGGCGGGCGTGCTTCGGTGGCTGCCCCGTTTGTGGTGTCGTACCCATGCTGGACGAGCGCCTGGGGGGGCGCGAAGGCGGTGCCTTGTCTCTCTTGCAGCGGGAAACACCGCTATGAAAGCAGTGGCATCTTCCCTCCTCTGGCTTTTTTTGTGCTTAGCAAGGATGCTTATGATAGGAAGTTCTCTCCCTCCTTTCTAGTGCCTTGCGATTGTGCCTACTTTGCTTCATTGCTTATGTGCTTTGTGGAGGCGGCTTGCTGCAGGTGGTGATGGCGCATAACCCTCTTCCCCAATCGCTTAAGGTGCCTTTGGAGTTTAGGGATTCTCATGTTCTTATCTCTTTCTCTTGCTTTTGAGTTTCTTAGTTGACATCGATGACAAGTGTGAGGGTCTGTGATTCACCTGAGGTTCCACAATCCTCACTAACCTGTTGGTTTTTGTGGGGGCTTGTGATGGGACCAGGTGAGGATCCTCACCTACTTTGAAGTTTCTTGAGCATGCAGATTGGGATATGGGCTGAGGAGACCTAGGGTTGTGCACGCTGTGAGGTGGCTGCTGGCTGCAGCCCCGATTTCAACCCAACTACCCTTGACTTGATATGTTCCAGCTTGCGTTCTGGCCTTTGTCGTTCTGCCGCCGATGCGCAGCTCGGCCTGACGGGCTTGTTTCCTGAGGCTTGCATACAAACCATACCCTACCTTTTAATCTTTGACAACATAGCATGTGGATTACTAAGCTAGGTTGTAAGTTATTTTGGCCAAAGAGGATCTGGTTTTTGGTGGTATGTATTTGGCGGTTTTGGGTAACTATGGATCTGATGGCCTTGAAGTTTAAGGCGGCAGCCTGGTAGGGTACTACCCTGCTCCTTGTCAGGCATACTTCGAATGTGTACTGGATCGTAGTAAGGTGTTCTTTGCATGTCTTAGCATGGAACTCCTGAAGGATGAGGATGGTATGTTCATGCTGTTTGTTGGTACAAGTCTTGAACCTGCAATCTGACAGGCTGCATTCACATTCCCTTGATACCTTGTATGAGCACATGTCTCGGGGTGAATACAAATGATATGGAATCTACTTCATCTGGATCAAGTTGGACTGCTTGGTGGGATACTGAGATTCTGACAAAATGCAGGCTGGTCCTTATGCCTTGGCTGATGCATGACCTGCCATAATTAATGGCTGAATTGGTAAGCTGCTGGTATATATACAGGCTGAACCAAGAGGGCTTGTAGCATGCACATGGACAACAATATCTTATCTTGTCCCACACAAGAACAAACCCCGCCCCCCCCACCCTGTTTTGTCTTGGATGATTGGGTGGTGTCTTTTGGGATGATTGGACAAGACTGGAAATGTGAGATAGTGCCCTATTCAGGGCTGTTTATGTCTTTAATTGACAATGACCCTTATGGGTCTTGTCCATGTCTTGACATGACGTGAATATCTTCCCTCTCTCTTATTAACTTTTTCTACCCCCTCTTTGGTTTTTTTTTTTGTGTGAGCAGCACGTAAGAGAGGGAAGATATACATGTCATGTCAAGACATGGACAAGACCACTAAGGTCATTGTCATTGAAAGACAAAGCAGCCCTTTACAGGGCACCATCTAACAACCCCTTCCATGTTTACCATCTCATTTGAATATCCCATTACATTTCAGGGTACCTGAAAAAACAGGGTGGGAGGGTGGGATTCTTGGTCAATCATATTATGAAAGCACCATAGTTTGACATACAACGATCACCACCATACTTGCCGATTGTAACATCATTTCAAAAACCAGATTGCAGGTCTGGAGATAAATCTCGAGAGCCAAGCACATAGTACTTTAAATTGCAATTGAAACAGCAAGCCATACATGTCTTAAGCATTTGCCTGTTGACATAATGATTCCTCATTTTTTGTTGACATGGGTCAAGCCTTACATAATCTAGTTCTTGAGCCATTCATCTTCCTAAAAAGGCATCATGTGTTGTCTTGAAACCGATCTATCAGTGCCAAGACACATGCAAGATTCATAAAGTAGAAACGGGGCTAAGTTTTTTCAGGCATATGCAGGCCTGGATTGGTATTCCGGGGCCTCATAAACAGCTCTGTCAGGGTAAAAAATAAATAACTCAGAATTCCAGGTCAATCATATCATGAAAGCACCATGGTTTAATAAAAAAATTCCCCTATACTTGCAGATTGTACCTCCATTTCAGAAACCAGATTGCAGGTCTAGAGATAATCTCCAGAACCAAGCCCTTCAAGCAACAAGTGTCTTTCTTGCTTAGTTTTATCTAAGTAAGAATATCTCTACACCTAGCAAGGTGTGACCAGGTTTAGGCCATGAAAAAGTATTTAAAACTGAAATGTTAGGCTACTTGCTGGATCATAAAGGTTATTGTTTTAGAATCAGTTTTTGAATAAGTCGCCTTCCTAAAAAAACAGCCAGCCTGAAGGTATCATAGCATTGCAAATGAATGAGCAAGCATTACATGCAATGACATGGCTTATTTGAGTCTTTGTAAGGAGCTGCAGGTCTGGAATGGAATTCCAGGACTTCATGATCAAAACTCTGCCAGGGTAGAAGGTTAGAAGCACACAACACCTACCAGCAACTGTCCCCTATCATGCAATGAAATCACGGTGATATGAGAGCCTTGAAGACTGTTTGTTATCAAACAAGGTCTATCTTCTGATCCATCAAAGCCAGGCCATGATGTTTCATTTCAGAGCCTAGTTTCCATGCAGCCAGAGTTATAGCTGCAGCCCTATACCTTTGTTGAAAACAGCCAGAGCCTTCAGTAGAGATTTTGTTTTCTATGAAGTCCCTTGTGTGTCTTAACTCCAAAACATGTAGAAGTGGTCATCAAGAACCAAAAACAAGGGTAAGGAGTAAGAAGGTGATCCTCATTAGAGCAGACTTGAAGCCGTTTTGAGGCAGCAAGGTGGCAGATTTGAAACAGCAATTGGCATCAGCAGCTTCAGGTGGTAGCAGCAATCCCTTATGCAAGAATCAGACTCTGCAAGCTTCGAGAATTCAAGACAAGTGAAGACCCTCACCTGTGCCCGTCCCAAAAACCACCACATAAAGATGTGTGTTCGTGAGGATGCATCAGGTGAGTGGCAGGTCTTCACAGTTGCTATCCATGTCAGTGCTGAATTCTAAAGCATGTACAGATCACAATAGTGCTACTTGTGGTGGGTAATCCTTTCCAGATTGGTGGAGGGCCCCTGTTTTGCAATGATGGCTGAGACTGTCTTGCCTTGCTTTGCCTTGTCTTGTTGTGCCTTGCCTTGCCTCCAACCTGTCAGGTTAAGCATAAAGGCACTACAATGTATTGTTTGCGGCAGCCCTTTGGGTACCTTCCCGTGCATTGTTTAAACCCTGCAATGGTGGCTGAGTTATGGTGGTTTGTGTGGGATACATACATCAGTTTTTAGGCCCTGATTTGCTTTGCCTCTGGTCTGTTAGGGTAAACATATAGGTGCTGCAAGTTATAGTTTGTTGTAGCCCTTTGGGTACCTTCCCGGACAGTGTTTAACCCTACAATGATGGCTGAGAATATGGTGACTTGCGAGGGACACACACATCAGTTTTTAGGCCCCGGCTTACTTGGCTTCAGCTTGTTAAGAAACCTGGCAATGATGGCAAAGACCATGGTGGTTCGTGTGGGACACACACATCAGCTTGTAGCCTTTTTTTTGCTTTGTCTCCAGTCTGTGAGGTTTAACATACAGGTGCTGACTATGATGGCTTGTGTGGGACACACACATCAATTCTTAGGCCCTTGCAATGATGGCTGAGAAGATGGTGACTTGTGTGGGACACACAAATTAATTCTTAGGCCATGGTCTAACTGGCTTTCAGCTTGTTAATAAACATGGCAATGATGGCAAAGATTATGGTGGCTTGTGTGGGACACACACATCAGTTTTTAGGCCCTGGTCTATTTGGCTTTCAGCTTGTTAATAAACCTGGCAATAATGGCAAAGATTATGATGGTTTGTGTGGGACACACACATCAGTTTGTGGGTCCTGTTTTGCTTTGTCTCCAACCTGTTAGGTTAAACATACAGGTGCTGAATATGATGGCTTGTATGGGACACACACATCAGTTTTTTGGCCTTGGTTAACCTTACAATGATGGCAAAGATTATGATGGTTTGTGGGACACACACATCAGTTTTTTGGCCGTGGTTTACTTGGCTTTCATCTTGATAATAAACCTAGCAATGACGGCAAAGATTATGGTGGTTTGTGTGGGACACACACATTAATATGGCCAAGTGCCCACCATCCCACCCAGACCTCTGAATGTATATTGGCATGGAGGTAATTCTGGATTTTCCAGCTTGATGATTGATGGATGGTGCCACTGAAAAGTGGCTGATATGTCTGATTATTCTTATTTTTCCTGACAACGACCCTAGGGGTCTTGTCCTTGTCTTGACATGACAAAAGTATCTTATCTATCTCTCTCTTTTTAATTTTTTCTACAGAGGGGTCAACTCCGAGGTTAAGAAAACCATGCTTTGTCGCATTATTAGACCTACCTTGGCCTCGCAGGTTGCACACGTCAGTGACGTCACGTCGGACCTGACGCTGACGCAACCAACGTCACGTCAGTTTTGCCGAAAAATCAGTAAAACATGAGTTACGTGAAAAATATGTCACGTAGGTGGACACGTTGTATTCCAAACGACACCTTGGCAAGTGAATGAATTGTTTTATAAATTACTCGATCTGCCAATAGTTACCAAGGGTGTGCTGCTCATATCTTTGATTTTCTTTTGGAGGATTGGGGAAAAGAATCATGGATTAAACAACTAGTAAAAAGGGCAAAGTCGGTTGTGATGTTCATTCGTACACATCACATCCCTCTGGCATTATTTAGAAAGCATGAACCCAAATATAGCCTTAGGAACCCGGATGAAACCCGCTTTGCCACAAACTTTTTGATGGTGGATCGACTGGTGACTGTGAAGGCGGGTTTGGAGCAGGTGATCATTGACCCTCAATGGGATGCGTATGTGGGCACCTTACGCGACCCTGGTAAGTCCAAGTCTTTGAGCAAAAGTCAGAGGGCCCGCGCAATCATTCGCTCCGACAATTTCTGGGCGAAATTGTAAATTTTGGGTACATGGTGGAGTCGGTTGATTGCTTTGCGGGAGTTTGATGGAAAACAACCAATAATGGGTAAAGCATGGTTGATATTGGAAAATCTTGAGAAGCACGTGCAATCCTTGAGGCGTCCTCCATTTTCTATGGAGGATGATTTGGCGGCAATGACCGAGGATGCTTTACGACCGCAAACGGATGGTTCGCACGGACTTGCATTATGTGGGGGCCTTGTTGAATCCATTCTTGCTGGACAATACGGATTTGAAAGACGATGTGGATGCCAAAGTCGGGCTTGTACGGGTCATCATGCAACTTGCGCCCTTGAACATGGCAGAGCAAACGTTGTCCGAGTACCAGTGCTTCTCGGATTGGCAGAATCATTTCCATGACATGCCGGATCTAGAAGCAATGAACATGTTGCCACATGAATGGTGGGATCTGATTGGAGCTGGAGCAAGAACGTTAGCTCCCATTGCAAAGCGTATTCTTGCTCAAGTGTGCTTTGCCTCGTCCTGTGAGCGGAACTGGGGCAATTACTCGTTTGTTCACATCAAGATTCGCAACAGGTTGAATCATGCCAGGGCTGACAAATTGGTTTATGTCTACACGAATTGTAGGCTACTGCAAGAGAGGAGAGCAAGTGACGCATCTGTATGGTACGAGAAGAATCTGTTGTCTGAAGAATCTGCCTCAGAGGCCCAATCTAGCAGCAATGATGACATTGACGCCGCGAGGGACTCCGACTCCGACGGTTGGGATGGGTCCGATGATGTGGGCAATCCTCCACATGATCCATATGAATTTAATGACGATGATGCTGCAATGCATCTATTCTTCGATGACCTTGTTGTTGATGAACTGCGACATGGTGTCATCCCAATTGCGGACCCCCTTCCCCCAGTGGAGCACACTCTCAACAATGTAGTTGAGGTCAACTCTCCCCCACCACGAGTTCCACGGACTGCGGGAGATATGCAAGTCGAATCGTCGGATGATGACAACCGGCCATTGTCATTCCTTCACCGACATCGTGCCTCTGTGAACCGTGCTTCATCTCATTCCGCTCCATCTCATGTTTCTCTTTCTCAAGCTGGTCCATCCCATGCCGGTCCATCTAGTCTCTCTCCCCCTCATGTAATTCCTTCCATCGCTACTCCGATCCTGGGAGATGGTTCTTCTGCTGCGGGACTTCTGCAAGTCGAACCATCGGATGACGACGACCGGCCATTGTCGTTTCATCTAGCCCGACGGTCTGCATGTGAACCGTGCTCCCTCGACCCTCGCTGGTCCATCTCATGCCCCTTCCTCTCATGTCGGCCCCTCTGATGTACGTGCGAGTAGCCTTCCTCATACGAGACCTGCTCCCAGGCCACCACGAAATCCGGGACAAACCCAGAAACGGTAGAGAATTGTGCAACCTTTTGTTGGTGACCGACCTGTGAACAAGTCTGATACCCTAGATGGTATTCATGATAGGAGTGGAAATCGACCAGAGAGACAATTGAACGTACTTCGAGGACGACTACAGGTCCAACGGTCAGTTGCCTCTGGAAACGAAAGAACAGATGGAGATCATGATTCTAGCACTAATCATGGGAACGGGGGTGAAGTGAGTGGGGACGAAGATTTTGTACTAGACGTGAGATCATACCATCGTCGTCGTGCCAGACGGAATTAGATACAGCCATAACTTCTGTGACCTGTCACATGATGTGTAGTATGTTTCCTTGGATATCCATGTTTCAGTTTGGGTACATGCATACGTGTACGGAAATAAAAATGGTGGAATATGTGTACCCAAGAAAGGGTTTGGTGGTGTGCGTGTGTTTGTGTTTCGTCATTACCTTTACGTTGTTGATTTCCTATTATGGTTTCGAAAGCCACAAAGGCCAGGTGCAGCTCCCAACATTCATCTTCCCCTTCACAAATCCATAGGGAGTCGATACATGTGCTTTTCATCTGCCTCTCCAAATATACATACAGGTGCAAGGGGACCAACCTCCTGGTGGTCGCACCTATTTTTTTAAAAACAATTGTGTGACAACCAGTAGCGGTCGTCGCAACTGTTAAAATAAAAGAAAAATGTTGCGACCACCCCCCTGCTGGTAGTCGCACCTATTTATTGATTACCCATGCTGGTGGTCGCAGATTTTTATTTTTTTATTTTTATTTTTTATTTTTTTTGGGAAACACCTGGGAGCGATAGCTCACAAATCAGGCCCCTTAGTAGTGAGAGGAGAAAATAACCTCTTTTATTTATGCGCCAAGAGGCGTAGGAATGGGGCACCACACACGAACCATACCACACCCATCAAGTAGCAAGATTTGATCCCAGAATCGTCCGGGTCGCACTCAGTGCACTTAACCAACTGAGCTACTGACTGTTGGTAGATATTAAAAAAACGGAAAATTCTGCGACCACCCCCCTGCTGGTGGTCGCATCTATTAAAGAAAAGAAAAATAGTGCGACCACCAGCAGGTGGTGGTCTCACCTATTTGTTTTAAACAAAATTTGTGTGACCACCCCTCTGCTGGAGGTCACGCCTATTAAAAAAAAGAAAAATTATGCGACCACCTCCCTGCTGGTGGTCGCACCTATTAAAAATAAAAAAATCTGCGACCCCCCCCCTTGCTAGTGGTCGCACCTATTAAAAAAGATAAACAAATCTGCGACCACCCCCCTGCTGGTGGTCGCACCTATTAAAAAAGATAAACAAATCTGCGACCACCCCCTGCTGGTGGTCGCACCCATTAAAAAAAAAAAAAAAAATCTGCGACCACCCTCCTGTTGGTGGTCGCACCTATTAAAAAAATAAAAATTCTGCGACCACCCCCCTGCTGGTGGTCGCACCTATTAAAAAAAATAAAAATTTTGTGACCACCCCCCTGCTGGCGGTCGCAGCTATTACTAGCGTGCGCAGTCATGATGACAGCGCGCGCCCCGAGTGTGGAGGGGGGGCTTATAAGGCCTTGGAGGCCATTCTCTCCCTCACTTTCCTCCACACCAGGACTTGGTGGGCGATGGGATGTTGCATTCATTGTCATTGAGTCCAAGTGGAGAGGGGTGCTATTGGTTGGGTGGGGGATATTTTGGGCCATGCGATTCTACGAATTCGATGCTGAGTACCTCCCGGGAAGCCCCCCTCTGACACCCACGTTTTTTTCATTGCACATTGCGTCATTTCTCTTAGTACTGCCGAGGGAGTGACACGTGTCTCTAGTACCTGAGGAGGATTCATTAGGGAGTAGGATTCGAGGATTCAGGAGGGTTGGGAAAGCATTTTTCTTAGCAAACACCTGTCGCGTAGGGGTAAGCCAGAGCCATAAATGGCGGAGGAGAAAGACATAGGAGATCATCCCAGGGATGACGATAATGAACCTGGACCTCCAAAAAAGAAACCAAAAAGGGTCAGGCGCGAACTCGTTGGGACATATACGATGACCCCAATATTCTTGCGGAACCAGGTTAGGAAGTTTGGAAGTTGGGGCAGCGGTGGTCGCTTGGTGACTGCATGAAATTTGTGGACTGATGTCACATAAATCGTTTGTGGCCCAGAGATAGGCATGATCTACAAACCAAACAAAATCAAGCTAGCTTGCATTCCTGCGTCAACCCGCATTTCCGCCACAGGGCAGAGGAGATACATACAACATTGTGGGGCCAACTGCTCGTGAACAACAAGGTCCCGTATTTATTTGCGGCCATGTTGTACACATAGTTGATTTTATGTCGACTGGTGGATTGACAAACTGCCACTGCGAGATAGCGTACTAGACTATACATGTTCTCTGATATCCCAGAGTTGTATATACGTCAGGGGGAGGACATCATATGGTTCGATGGAAACGACGAGGTGGAAGAAGGAGGAAATGCAGACCAACCTCCAGATTATACGCTTCAACAGGTCTCCGCAGCCGGGCCTTCAACGTCTGAGGTGGAGGGGGGCGAGGTACGCTCTCCATTGGAGGAACAGTTGGCCGCACATGAACAGCACATCAAAGACCTGCATGACATTGTTCATTTGCAACGGTGGCAAATAGCAAAGTTGCTGGAAAGAATGGGGTTGGGGACTCTCGACAGCATACGCGGTATGCTTCAGGACCCGAGGCCAATCACCAATGAGCAAGATATATTGGCGCGTTTGAATATGCCACCAATGGACATTGACTGCGTCATCGACGGGGTTGACTCAATCAGGCATAGAAAAGAAGTGCAAACGTCTGAACTGAACCCGGCGAGGGATGAGGAAAGAAAGACTTGCGGCGGAGATGGCAAGAAAAGGGAAGGACCCCATAGTGGAAACTGAGGAATGTTCAGCCGTGCAATTTACATCGGCCCAAGAACAGGAATTAGAGCAGCTTGTGGGGGAACACGAGCAAGCTAGGGCTGTTGTATAACGGTACTCAAATGTCATGCAAATCCGATCGTGGCCATGGTTGAAGGGGAATTGGCGGAATTGGGTGACATGGGCGAGCCATCTAGCATCGCGGGAAACACGGATAGAGAAGCTTGTCCTCCCTCCAACGTGTAGCACGTTTGTCGAATCGAAGCGTAGATAGCCTCTATGCTAATTTGCAAAGGCACGACACTGTGCGTGATGTATTCACGTCGAAGTACACTGGATTCACCATATGGGGTGATGTGCATGCCATGTTTGAGCACTGTGTGCATACAATTTATGATACCAATAACAACATAAACGGATTTGGAAAGTAGAGGAGGAGTGGGACACCAGGCCGAGGATGTTCATCCTATATTAATGAGGATAAACGGACGTAGATACCACAGAGCAATCCAGCGTCATGGGTAACAAATGGTACGGTGTGCACAATGGACCTAAACCGTTATGTACCGGAGGGATGCTATATGCTTGGTTATATGGCCATTTGTTCATCCCACATGTCTCATATCGGCAGCCATGCGAGCCAGCCAATGCCCTGACTGCCGTGGACCAATCATCAACGTTTCTACGAGTTGTTGGGTTGCAAGACAATATGCCCACGGATACGGATACAACTGGACGAGTACAACTGGTACAACATGCCATTGGATGTATCGCCTTACGATTTTGAAATTGACAAACACTGGGGGGAGACAATGACATGGGATTGCTCCAAGAGAGATGCACGCCTTGGATGCGAAGACGAACTAGGGTTAAAGACCCGTGGTGCTTTTGGGTGACATCCAACGGGGAAATAACCATGCGTGCTAGAGGCATACGGGACCCAGTCCAAAGGGAGAGGTTTTTTTGCCGGAACTTGGGAGGGCATTGGAGCTGTACCAGACAAAGATTCTTCCGACTGCTGAGGATCCGTGTGGTGCCAACGAAAAACGACCCATACAATCGCGAACCGATTGGGAGAGACCTATTTCTGAGGGAGTTGGAGGCCGCTAGCATCCGTTGGGAGGATATGAATGAGATGTTGTACTGGGTGCCTCGTCGGGACTGAGATGATAGGCCATTTCTTCCAGAGTTGCGCGGAGGAGACCCATAGCAGGAGGAGGTGTTGGACAATTTCAAGGCTGCCATCACGAGTGTGTTCTGAAGTATGGCAGAACACTTGGCTGAACAAAGTTTGCCCCTATTCCAGGGAGTGTTCTTGCCACTTCCAAACATATCGATTGATTTAATTGAAAAATGCATGTAGCCGTCGTAGCAAAAGCGACACACTCGGCTTTGGCAAAATGTGGAAGAGAGTCAGCACTCGCCTAGAACGCTACGCATAATGGCAAGGGTGGACCACACAACACTAGGTCCCTCTTTGACCACTCGAGCTCTCCGTACTGGTGGAGGCACGTCCTCTACACCCGGTAGCATCTTCATCAACATCTGGAGATGACGACAACGAAGTAATAGTCTAGATGAAGATGACTAGAAAGGCTAGAACTAGGGAGTAGGCCAAAGGTCTCAGATTGCGAAAACTTAAATGTGCAACCCACTGTATAGTCTACGTAATTTTTGAAAATTACGAGGTTCATCCTTGGAACCATTTTTTAATGACCTCATACTTGTTCGGTACTGTTTTTGACGGAATGTACAATATACTGGCAAAGTTCAAAACAATCAAAAATTGCTGAATGAATATACCATTGGTTCACCCCATTGCAATATTTTAAATCAAACTCATTTATTGTCGGTACCTTTAAGAGGGCATGTACAAGGCAATGATGGCAAAGTGTGAAAGCATTCAGAAATCGCACATCAAGTAACCATTGGTTCTCTCTGTGAACCATTTTTTATTTATCTCATACTTGTCCGGCCATGTAATGTAAGAGGCATGTAGAACATACTGGCAAAATTTTCAAATCATTCAAATTTTTTTTATCAAGAACTTTTGGTTTATCCTTTTCACCATTAACCCTTAAGTCCCAAGCCCTCTTTTTGACCTTTTTACCAATTTTGGGTACCCAGCTGCAGTCAATTGCCCCTAGAAACTACCAAAATTATCCACAGATTCCAGCCTTATAGCATGGGCCCAGCTCATTTATGCATGACCATACCAAAAATGAGCCAAGTTCACCGTGGAAATTGTGAGATTTTATAGCGTTGGCCGGACCTCAAATATCAGGGTCCCAAAGAAAAGGGTTATATGTAAAAAAAATAGGTTTGACCAAATCAAAAACTTAGCTTTCTCCAATTTTGCTTGCCCCAAGACCACCATTTCCAAAATCAATAGTGGAGTGGCCATGACCCCACTAAATTGCAGGTCCAAATGATTTTTTCACTATATGCTTGTTATTCATGCAATTACATGGGGGTGAAATCTCAAAATTGACAACAGAAAGTGCCTCCAAATAAAGTACTTTTTTTTTCTACAAAAATTTTTTAAAAGCTAACGGTGGATGTGTGTATTTGTAATGCTCACACACCACCGAGGTGAAGTGTTTTTTCCAAAATTGCTAATTTCTGCCAAAAATGGCCTTTGGAGTGCAATCTGTTTTGGGCTTGTTTACCTGCCACGTCAGCGGTCAACAGCCCTTTTCAGGCCCCAAAACGTAAATTAAAGATCTAAGATATTTTTTGTAAGTCGCAGCTTTTGTTTTTTTTTAATTTTGTTTTTTGTGATCATACTCGAGACAAATCCCTTGTCATTAAAGCTCAGGAGTGGGCCCCATCAGATTAATCTGCAAAAATTAGGTCGAACTGCAAATTCAAAGTGACACCGATTCAGGTTGCTTGGGAACTTAAGGTTAACGATTAAGCACAATAAATGAACATACGCAAAATCATTTGCCTCCAAATGATTGTGGTTCGCTTTGAGACTTGGCCAGTATCTTCAATGTACCATGGAAGAGGCCCCAGAGTAATATGAGATCAATCGAAATTCGTTCAATGGGCCAATGGATGGTTGCCCATCCAAATGATATTCGTTCGCTTTGAGACTTGGCCAGTGTGTTCAATGTACCCTTTGATAGGTCCCAGTGTAATATGAGATCAATCGAAAATTCGTTCGATGGGCCAATGAGGCGTTCAGTTGTCATCGTTTTTGTTTTTTTCATTGCGAAAAAGAAATCCGCACACTGCAATGCGTGCACGGCTATTGCACCCATTGAACGGATGTGGTCGTTTGAAGCCCCTCTTTTGCCCACATTGTGCTTGAACATGTGTGCAACACATGTACGGAGACACAACGACGAAGAAATTCATTTGCCTCCCCATCGACACCAAGCCATTCCATAATGTAATTGAATTTAATTAATTTTAAGCCAATAAATAGGTTTGCACTGCCTTTCATTGGGGTGTTTTGGCACGTATCGATTTTGTTTTTGGCTCAATTTTTTCTGCGGCTTCCAGCATCCCACCACTACTCCCCCGCCAAAATTTGGACCAATAAAAAATGCCCCCAAAAAAAAAATGTTCTTCGCTCACTATGCAGAACTCTCTAAGGAAGAGTGCATGGAGTGATGAACACAAATCAAGTTTGGAGAGCAAACTGTGAATAAAACTGTGGTTTGGGTCCAAATGAATTATGTTCGCTCCCAAATTTGGCACGCACGTTGCATAGGGCCTAATTACATGCCCCATTTAAAAACCGAATGAAAAAAAAAAAAAAATAGTGACACGCCGAAACATAGTCCCAAAGGGTCCCAAAGCAATAGCAACGGATGGTTGGCCATCGAGATGATTTTGGTTCACTTTGAGACTTGGCCAGTATGTTCAATGTGTCATGGACGAGGCCCCAGAGTAATATGAGATCAATATAAATTCGTTCAATGGGCCGACGGATGGTTGCACATCCAAATGATTTTTATTTGCTTTGAGACTTGGCCAGTGTGTTCAATGTACCCTCTGATAGGTCCCAGTGTAATATGAGATCATCGTTAACGAGTAATCACGAATCATCCAACATGGAACTGTTGGTTCACCCTTCGAACCATTTAACATTGACATCATACTTGTCCAACAACTTTAAGAGGGCAGGTACAATACACTCGCAAAGTTTCAAATGAATCCAAATCATTTGTCAGGGGAATTATTGGTTCACACACCCATAGCCAATTTCAGGGGCTGAAAAATTGCCATTTATGGGGCTCGAATTGCCAATTTCAGGGGCTGAAACTGCCATTCCAGGGGCTGCACTAGCAATTGCCATTTCACAGGCTACTGATGCAATTTTAGGGGCCGGAATTGTCATTTCAATGGGTCTAGAAGTGGAATTTCAGGTGTTGGAATTACATTTCAGGGCTTCAATTGCAATTTGAGGGTTGGAATTAACAATTTCAAGGCTCAAATTCAATTTGAGGGGCCGGCCGGGGTTGGTTTTTTAGGACTGGCATTACCAATTTTAGGGCTTGAATTGCATTTTGAATTGTAATTCAAGTGTTACAATGGGCCATTGGTGGCTAGACTTACCAAAGCAATGACATCCAAAGCGATATAAAATCATTGATAGCGGAATTGATTGGTTCACCCTTTCAACCATTTTTTATTCACTCATACTTGTCCAATACTTGTAGGAGGGCATATGGCTGACACTTGCAAAACTTCAAAGCAATGTAAATCATTGATAGGGGAACAATTGGTTCACCCTTTCAACCATATTTTACTAACCTCATACTTGTCCGGTATCTTTAAAATGGCATATGAAAGAACACTTGCAAAGCTTTAAAGCACTCCAAAATCATTTGATATGTTCATGATTGATTCACCCTTTTAACCATTTTAGATTGATTTGAAACTTTGAAAGACTTGTAAGAGGGCATGTACAAGACACTTGCAAAGTTTCAAATCAATTTAAAAATCATTTGGTAGGGGGACGATTGGTTCACTCTTTAAACCATTTTAGATTGATGTCATACTTCTCAAAGACGTGTAAGAGGGCATGTAGAAGACACTTGCAAAGTTTCGGAGCAATAAAATATCATTTCATCGGGGAATTTCCGTTCACTCTTTCATCCATTTTGAATTGAACTGGATTTTTACTAAATCAAAATGATTTAGAGGGCATAGGATTGTGGGGCGCATGATTTTGTTTTTAGCTTGATTTTTGTCCTGTGAGTTGAACCCTACACCACCACATCCTTGCCAAAAAATGTACCAAAGAAAAATGTTTGGAAAAAAACGTTCATCTCATTTTGCTCTATGCTCACTATTGCAGAACTCTCTATGAAGAGTGCATGAAGTTGAAGATAACTTCACCTTGGAGTGCAAATGAGGGAATAAAATGTGTTTTGAATGCAGACGATGTCTGTTCATGGTGATATTTTTCATGCAACTCTTCATGTTGTTATCAAGCATATGACTTTATAATGGAATTAAAAACAATTCATGTGCAGGTGAAAGGTTGTTTTTCCTTATGAATTTGAATAACCGATTCAAACAACTTTGTTGAAGTTCAACTTTGGTCCATATGTGCTTAAGTACGTACAAATCACGTACACAAAGTTGCAAGCGAAGATATAATCATTTGCCCCCCGAACGACTCGTTAAACCTTTCAACCAACTTTCAATCATGAATCATTTAATAGGGGAACTATTGGTTCACCTTTAGAACCATTTTAGATTGACCTCATACTTGTCCGGTAACTTAAAGATGGCATGTACAACACACTCCCAAAGTTTCAAATCAATCTAAAATCATTTGGCAGGGGAACGATTGGTTCACCCATTGACCCGGTGTACACTGTCAGTCTTCAAGATTCGTGGATGTGGTGCTTGATTATCCCATATGATGGACCCAGGTGCCATGGCCAAGTAACAAACCATTAAAACATTATGGTACGAGACAAACACAATTGAAAACAACATTTAAACCACGTTGTATATTTTCGAGAGCAGAGACAAGACGATAAAGACTCTCGCATATAGATGGTGGATTGCACCTGAAATTGTAATTATTCATAATGTAGCCAACAACCAGTCAGATGGTACACCTCGTAGGCCCCCTCTAACCGTGCCATCAGAGACCTTTGCAATTGGGAAGATAGACCAGGCAATAAATGGGGGTAACACGTTCGATGCAAGTCTGTTCAACGATATGTCTACTGGAACCTGTTTTGCTTCCGCTATGGAAAACTTGTGTGTAGACACAGTAGAGTTGCGGTACAAACTAGAAAATGTTGTGAAGCGTTTCATGACCGGTCTATTCAATTGGCCTGAGCCCAAAAATTGTTGGAGGATAGATAGAAACTTGTAGACCTCTGACTGTACATCATGTTTGAATGCATTTCCTGCTCCGTCCCCCGTCGTTCCATTAACTTCATGTTATCCCGATCATTCCCCCATTTCCTATCAATACTCAACCATGATCGTATGGTCCCCCCATTCTACCAATGTCTGTAACCTTCATTTCGACGTGGATGCAACGCAAAATACTTTATGATGCCGAAATGATGGAACTTTACAGCCAACGCCTCATTGTTATGTTGGACTTTGGCAAGCTCAGCATTTGTTTCCCTGGGCGTTTTCCCTGCTAGCTCCCAAGATGGAGGAATGAATTGATCCCCAACAATTCTAACCCTCCGAATTGTACCATACCCTCGCTATTTGGGCGCGTCGAGTTGTTATACATGTGCGTTTGTGGATATGTATCTCACGTTCAATGCCGCATCCGCGGACGAGGACCCTGCCTTCCATGGGAGTGGTTTTGTACGTCGTTTGGCGTGGGCCTTTCCCATGTCAGACCACCAATCCACAAGCACAAACAACTCCTCCTCCGAAGTTGGCATGCGACCTTCAGCTACATGTGTTCTCGTAACAAACTTGTCCATGGTTTGCCTCAGATTCCATATGGCATCATGGACCTGGTCCTCCATCCATTTCGTGAACTGGAACTTTGCCATGTCTTTTTTGTTGACCTGACTATCCCGTTCCTGTGCATGTTTACGCTTCCTACCTTTACGCCCACTTCCCGAGGAACCCCCTAACACTGCGTTCGAAGCAACGTTTCCGGACATGATGAAAGTACTCTGCGAAATAGACGTGGCTTCGTAACGGAAAACTAAACCCAGACTATTGATAACATTATATACTAGCAGACCAATTTCCTCACCCTCTATTGGTATAGTACCCAAAGCAAACTCTCCCGCAGTCCCAGGAAAAAAAGGCAAAAACTGCTCCCCCACATAAATCCACTTTCTCCCCCCCCCCACGCTCAGTCCTGGCCACCGAAGTTCAAACTCCAAGAAGCCCCAGAACCGCACTCACAGAGAGGGAAAAAAGTGGGTTGGGAATGAGGGGTAGACCCTTATATACTGCCTGGAGAGGCCTGACGTGCTGCCCATTTACGCCTCACCACGTGTCCAGGGAGCGGTCACACCTAATAACAAAAAAGAAAATGTGCGACCCCCCATAAGTGGTCGCACCTAATAACAAAAAAGAAAAAGTCTGCGACCACCACCAGCTGGTGGTCGCACCCATTTAAAAAATAATTAAAAATGTGCGACCATCCCCTGCTGGTGGTTGCACCCATTTAATTTTTAAAAAAAAAATGTGCGACCATCCTCTGCTGATGGTCGCACCTATTTAAAAAAAATGAAAAAGTTGCGACAACCATCTGCTGGTGGTCGCACCTATTTTTTTTTAAATAAAATAAATTGCGACCAACACCTGCTGGTGGTCACACCCAATTTTAAGAAAAGAAAAAATGTGCGACCACCCTCTGCTTGTGGTCGCACCTATTAAAAAAAATGAAAATGCTGTGACCACCACCTGCTAGTGGTCGCTCCCATTTAAAAAATAAGAAAAATGTGCGACCACCCCCTTCTGGTGGTCGCACCTATTTTAAAAAAATAAAAATTTGTCCGACCAACCTTTGCTGACGGTCGCATGATTGACAATATAAATCATAATATATGAATTTTACAGATAATTAATAAAGTCCACGTAATGAGGCCACATCGGTTGCCACGTCGGTTCTCATAATAAATAGTCAATAGTAAAGTAAAAAAATAAACATATTTATGTACAGTAACGTCGGTTTAGGACGTGACGTGACGCACGTCCGTTGCTGACGTCGGACGTGACGCTGACGCGTCAACGCCATGTCACGTCCAAATTTGCAACTAGGCCTTGGAGTACGGATCTGCAATATGGGTTGATAAATCTAACTTAGAGGCTGTAGTGTCCAAAGCCATGTCTGTTGCCATGAGATTGTCTGATGAAAATGAAGTTAGGCAGAAAACTTCCCTGAACTTGTTTCTAGTCAGTGACATGGGGGAGGACATCTTGGATGATCTCAAGGGTCTACCCACTCTCGGCACTAGACTGAAATTTAAACTCAGGACAGGAAGCCTACCTTTGAACAGCAAACAGAATCAGAGAGGAAAGGGAGAGTGCAATTGCCCGTTGTGTGGGCAATCTGAAGACAGTACTCATTTTCTGATACACTGTCCGGGGTTCTCTCTTCAAATCTATCAAGGGAATTGTGTCTGTACCTCTGTTTACCAACTTTGAAAGTCTCAAGGCTGAGCCAAAAACCCAGGCCCTCCTGAGGCCTAGTTATTGGGCAAATCACACACAGCAGATTGATGCTTGTGTAAAGGGATTTCTAGAGGATATCTGGAAAACCCAGATTAATTCTATATATGAAGGTAAGTCTTACTACCAACGTCAGCCCCTGACAGAGGCAGGTTCCATCCCTTTTGTTTCCGCTCAAACTGGGCGCGGGGTCAATGGCCACAAGGCTACGACAAACAACGTCTTATGAATATAATTTTTTTAACTTTTTCTGCACCCTCTCTCCCTTGTGGTTTGTTTATTTTTGTGAGCAGCAAAAAAAAGAGGGAGAGAGAGAGAGAGAGAGAGAGAGAGAGAGAGGGAGAGGGTCAAAGGGACAGAGGGACAGAGAGGGACATAGAGAGGGAGAGATCAGGAAACCAAAAAAAAAGAAAATGGTGGGGGGGGAGTGATTAAGCCTGTGGTGCTCAGCAGCTGTTGGTGGTGAGTCACTTCCCCCTACCTTTTTCTTTTCTCTTTGTTGCCCCCTCTCGAGACCCCGAGCACTTGCTGCTCTCAGCCCCCATCATGCTTGCTTTTTTTTTGTTTTTGATCTGGAATGTAGAGGTTGTTTCCTAATGAAGCCAACTTGTGGGTTTGCATGACAGGTGCCAGCTTATGGGGAAAGAGAAGAAGTCCCCTGCCCCAAAGAAAGGGGCGGAAAATCCGTTTGCTCTGCCGGCACGTGTGACGCGCCAGGGCGTCTCACTGTTAACCAGCTGCAGTCGGAGGGCTCGTCTGCCCCCCGAGGCCAGTACCCCCCCTCTTGTCCACATCTTGGATGCGCTAGGGGCCGGCTCAACCAGCTCTCATATTCGGGAGGTTGTTGCTGAGCCGGATGCTCAGTTGAGCACACCCCCGGCCACCAAGACGGGTGAAATGTACCTTGGCAAGCACATCACCCGTTCGGGGGCCCGGTATGGGCAACTTTTGGATGTCACCCCCATAGCGACCCCTTCCTCCGCAGCAAGGGCTGCACTTGCCAAGACCCAACGTCAGGTTCAAGGGCCTTTGAAAGCCTCCATTGCCAGCCCATTGTTGTCGATGAGGGAGGAGGAGACGAGGAGGGCCAATGAAGTGGCCAAGATAGCGAAGCGCCTCGAAGAAGTCAAGCCGGGTGAGGGGTGAGGGCTTCTACCTTGCTACGCATTTGGGGGGGGGGGGGGGGGGGAGAGGAGGAGGTATGGGCCGGTTTGGAGCAGCCTAGCCGATCAGCGACACCGCCCCCTGAGCCTGAGCGGTCAGCAAAGAAGGGCCTGGACTATGGGGCGCCGCCGCCGGCTATGCTCCACATCTGGAATCTACTTCTAGTGGCGCTCCAGGAGAGGATAGAGCGGGCATATCCAGCAACGGGGACTCCTGCCACATCGGGTGACACCGGGGACGAGTCGGACAAGCTTGCAAAGGTACAACTGTCGCACCTTGTTCCATGATTTATCCTTTCCTTTGCATGCATGATTTTCTTTGTTGTTTGTTTCTTTTTTGAATTTGGAGGGGTTATTTGTCTTCAGGAGGCAGCAACATGGCTGGCCTCATTGGTGCAGTCCAGTGTGGTTGCCAATGAGGGAGAGCACGTGGTGTTCATGAAGGACTCGAACACCAAAGGTAAGAAGAAGAGGCCTCGATCTTCGGAGATCCCTTTTACCATCAATGAAGGGGCTGCCAAGGAGAGAGAGAAAAGGGAGAAGGAGAAGGAGAAGGAGAGAGAGGAAGTAGCGGGGAAGGGAAATGAGATGGTTGTGGAGAAGGGGAAGGAAAAGAAGAAAAAGAAGAAGAAGTCCCATAGAGAGGAAGGGGTGAGTGTGCATGCGGGGGAGGGCAGTGGGGTAACAAAGGAGCAGGGGAAGGAGGCTACAAAGAAAGGAGAGGGTGGGAAGAAGAACATGCCCTTGGCGATACAGGACGTGGAGTTGGCAAAGACCGTGGTGCCACCGGTGGAGGTGAATCGTCATGGTGACCCCTGCGGTGTGTTCTGGGAGGCTATGAAGAAGCCAGCCTTCGAACTCGCATTGAGGTGGTTCCCGTTGCACATCGAGTGGGTTGATCAGCACTTTGGCGCGAAGCGGGCGTATGCCCGTGAGTTAGATACTACAACAGATCGCGATATTTATGACTGTATATATGACTATTGTACAGTTATAAACGGTACATATGACTTCTATGACTGTAAGTCATGCAAACCAAGTCAATACAATGAGTACATGATGGTACGGTCTGGATGACTACAGTCAAATAAACCAAGTGATATCTCTCACTGCAGTCATATATATCATACTGCAATCGCCGCTGCCACGCCACGTGGCGAGGCACAATTGATTAAAAAACATAAAGAAAAAGAAAAATATATATTTTCAAAAAAAATTAAAAAAAAATAAAAAAAATTAAAAAAAAATTAAAAAAATGTCAGACGCCACGTCATACCGCATTGTGCCACGTGGCATAATGCATTTTATAATAACAAAAAAAAACCACGTGGCAGCCCATCTAAGGTTCCACGTGCTATCCCTAGCTCGCCTACTAACCCCTAGGGCCATCTTATCCATTTGATTGTACTTAGAGGAGTTTGAACCTCCAACCTCTTTGCTATAAGAGTTATAGTTTACTACCTGCTAACCAATATAACCATTAGTCATTCATGTGATCATATGGTGTTTTAATTGTATTATACACACCAAATTATAAAATCCCCAGTAGTCATCATGACTATGTAACCTCATCCATGTACATTGTAGTCATGGAAATGACTATCGGTGGTGAGCTAAATCTGGTCGATTGTCGTTGACCAGCCTTTCGTCCATTCCGGAGCCATGTAGTCATACAGACGACTACTTAGATAGTACTTAGATAGTCGTTTATATGACTACAGTCGTATGAACGACTACGGGAGGTCAATTTTATATAAAAACATGGTGTAGTCATGGTCAAAGTCAAGAAAACCATGACTACCACGGTTTGGCAGTCATAATTACCGCGATCTGTTGTAGTGAGACCGCCGGTTTCCGCGCAATTGGAGTGACACAAGGGTGATGGAGATGGTGGGGCGAAACTTGAAGGACAAGAGGTACCGTGCCAGACAGATCATTCGGAGGGCAATGGAAAAGGGGGCCATACCCAAACCACCTTATGGAATTACATAGGTTGGCAAATCATGAATCATGTCACCTTCCATTTGTCGCATGTGCATTAATGAGGTGGATTCGATGCAACGTATATGTGTAATTCACTAATTGTTTGGGGGGGGGGGGGGGGGGCATAGGTATCGTGGGATGCACTCATTGCGGGAGAGACTGATGCCGCAAACAAGGCCAAATTTGACCGGGCACGCGAAGCAACAATAGTCAAGCACGAATCCACACACAAGTGGGGCACCGGCGGATCCAAGGGTTTTATCTTGCGATTTGTAAGTCGTACTTCCCTATGGATTTTGTTATGTCTTCTTTCTGGCTCCATCATCGCGAAGAACTGACTTTAATTTGTGGCATGTGTAGCAACGCGCGTTTGAGAGGAAGCCATCTCCGGTAAAGTACAACTACGCCAAGGAGCATGGTTGGCAATCCCTCATGAAGAACATGGCCAACACGGAGGGGATGAGTGCACTATAGGACACTAGTATGGATGAGGTCGGGGGTCATGGCCAGGGATTGGATGAGAGCTCTGTGGGACTTGGGGGAACGCCACCTCATTTAGGTGCTCTGGCAAAGGGCGCGGAGTCATCAGGCTCATCGGATAGCTCTGAGTCCTCCACTAAGGATGAGGATGAGGATGACTAGTCCTAGTCCATGTAGGTCCCAGGGTCAGCCTACTGAACCCTTGTAAGCTTTTCAACTCATTTCCTGTAAATATATTTCCATCTTTCCATCTTCCATCTTATTCATGTGTCGCATCGTCCTCACCCTCGATTCATGCTTGCTCAATTATGTACCTGCTAAATCAGAGAAATGGAACTGTAAGGTCTCCCATCCCCAAAAACAAAACCAGACAAAAAACAAAAAACCACCCCCAATTCACCCCCAAAATCAACCCCCAACCCCCCCCCACCAGGCTGCCCTCGCGACTGCAGGACATCGCCAATGGCGACGTGCTTTTTGGGCGGGGGTCGCAAGCCGCGACGGCCGGGCGTCGCAAAACCCATTTGCGGGCGGCAACGCCCGACACCCCCTGCGACGTGTTTTTTGGACCGGGGGTCGCAATCCGCAACGCCCTGGCGTCGCTGAGCCCGCCACCCTGCCTGCGTCACGTCTGTTTTTTTAAATTAAATATATAAAAAAAGCGACGCCAGAGCGTCGCGAAAACCCACGCCCGGGCGTGGCGGAGCCCAACTCCTGCTCCTGTTGTTTTTTTTGCCACGCCCAATAGTCGCTTGGCATACCACCCGGCTTACGCCACGTGTTTTTGGGTTTTAGGATGGGACTCCCGGGCAGGTTACAAAAAAAAAAAGGATGCGACGCCGTGCCGGCGCCCCCAACAACGTCGTTGGCTGGAGGGCCACGACGGCGAGATGTCGCTCGACGGAGGCCCTTGCCACCGGCGCGGACGACCTGAAAAGCGACGTCAGTCGCGGGAGTTGGGGCGGGGGCTCGCGACCCCCATACGTCGCATTTTTGTGACGTCATTTTGGCGACGCCCATGCGACTGCCGGGCGTCGCAAATTCTGCGCCCGCCGCGTGCTCGAAAAGGGCGTTTTCCCGACGTTGCGGCGTGGCTCGGGCGTCGCAAAGGCCCCCCTTTTCCTGTAGTGTATAGTTATCTCAGTTATTCCTAGAATAGACTTTGAGTATAAATAGGGAGACCTCGGAGGGTGGATACACAGCATGTTGTGGTCCTGTGGTTGGGTGAAGAGTTCTCAGTGATGAATCTTTCGAGATATCATGTTTCAACAAAGTCAAGTCATTAGAGACCGAGGATCAGATCATCAACATACACTATTATGATCCCATAACCACTATCTCAAACTCCTTTGAGATATCACTATGTATGTATTTTAACAGAGCCAAGTCATTAGAGACCAATATCAGATCATCAACATACAATGTTATGATCACACAAGAGTTTAATATAATCAGCAAAGCTCTTCTCAAACTCTCAGCAAATGAAATATGCATCAATCTTGTCAGTCTACGCCCTAGGGGATTGCTTCAACACATACAATGACTTTAGCTATAGACCATCATCTTTATTCTTTTTACTGCAAATCATTCTGACTGGTCCATGTATATTGTTCTATAAGATCTCTATTGAGAAAGGCTGTACATACATCCATCTGATGTACCTCAAGATTTTTCAGCGGCAACACTCCCTTAGCCCTGGGTAGACGGCCTTGGTACAAGCATAACCCTGAGTTTTAAAGAAACTCCCTTCTTGGAATAAGTCCCCTATTTGCAGTCTTGCCCTGTGCTCCTCCACATGCACCTGACCTGATGGCAATTCAAACAATTGTTGTAGGTATAGGGGAGTAATTTCTAATTCAACTCCCTTCACCGTTGTTGCTCCTGTCCTAGGCTCAAAGTTCTGCAAGAATTGTAACATGCACTGCCTATGGTGCAATGTCCAATCTTTGCTTTGCAATCCTTCTAATCGCAGCTCCTTCAGTAACTGTACCGCCTATGGAGTAGCAATCGTTTGTTTCTGCAGGATTGTGGTGCTCTTCACCCTGATTTCTTCCATTCCTCTCACTCTCTTCATTCTAGACCCACATAAAGGTTTTGATTGTAACAATTGAAGAAATGCCTGCAGGGCACAAAGCATAAACGTATAGTTGCCACAAAATGCTATGGGTAATTTCTTGTAAGCCTGCGGGGCTTGCAAGCATCGATTAAGAGAAAAGATCCACTCTGTTCTTCCGTCCCTATGCCACTGCGTAAGTAATATTGCGAGCGTATAGTCTGTTAGTTCCTCCATAGCTTCAAAGCTATAGCATTGATGGTTTGTCCCGTCGAGACGCCCGTTACTTGGAACGACGCCGACTCTTGCGCTTAAAATCCCTCCAATTTCTTGATCCTGCTTCTCGCTTTCGATTGGCTGTAACCGCTGTGACTGGATTTTAGATTTAATTTTCTTTAGTGGACTTTCCCTGCTGGACTGTCCACTAGGATAACACATGTGACAAGAATTTTGCTTTTCTGTACTTGCCGTTTGTTCCGTTGCCCTTTTTCCGTATTCATTAATGGGCCCGCCATTCATCCGAATTGACGTGCTAAGTAGGTACTTTGACGGCCATTCTTGTCCTCTTTCTTGATGATACCTGTTCTTGCACTTCCTTCTCAGCTGTGTGTCGCGCCCTGACTTCCACGTGTCCCTTTCTAAACTGACTTCCGTCCTTTCTTCCACCGGCCATTTCCCTGAAGTTATCCTGCGTCCACCTGTCACTGATTCTATGGATTGTATAACCCTAGTAGGCTGTGTTGAGCTGTGACAGGCTATGTCATACTGTGGTGGGCTGTGATAGGCTGTGTGACACTGTGGTAAGTTGTGATAGGCTGTGACACGTTGTGGTAGGTTGTGATAGGCTGTATTGCGCCGTGCTGGGCTGTGATATGTTGTGTCGCGCCGTGTTGGGCTATGATAGGCTGTGTTGCGCCGTTCTGGGCTGTGATGGGCTGTGTCGCGCCGGTATGGGCTGTGATAGGCTGTGTCGCGCTTGTTTTGCCCGCCCTGGTCATATATGCTCGGCCTAGCGACAAGTGCTCCATACTCCGTTGGTATCACTGGCGCAGCCCTGTGACTGCTTTTGCGTTTCAACATGCAAATCATGCTGCAATGGTTTGTCATGGATACCACTGTACCCCTTCAACTTATTGGCATTGACTCTTCCCAGCATCTCTTTGTTAATGGTTTGTAACATGGCGGTGTTGTTATCATACATCTTCTGTATGACATAAGGTCTTTTCCACGGTGATTTAAGCTTAGAAGCTTTAATCTTTCCCTTCTTCTGCAACCAGAGAACCAAATCTCCCGTCTTAAAAGTCTTTATCTTGCCTTCATCAAACTGTTCCTTTCTCTTCATCTGAATTCTGGTCATGTTATCAGCTGCATCAGCATGTACTTCTTCCACATGGTATAATTCATGTTTCCTGACCTTAATTGAATCTTGCAATTCCATTCTCTTTCCCCATTCTGTTCTCATGGTAGGTAACAAGATTTCCACTGGAAGTAAAGCTTCCATACCATAAACTAATTGGAATGGTGTATACTTAGTGGTGACTTTATATGAAGTCCTGTATGACCACAAAGCTATCAGCAGCTTTGTATCCCAATCCGTTCTAAGATAGTACATAGTATTTTGTTGATAGCCTCTGCCTGCCCATTACCCTGTGGGTAATATGTTGTATTCTTCCTATGCACAATCATGAACTCTTTAGTCAATAATTCAATGGTCTCATTAATGAAGTGACTTCCCTGATCACTGATAAATTCCAAGGGACAGCCAAATCGTGTAAGTATGTTCTCATACATGAACCTTGCTGTGGACTTGGCTGTGTTGTCCCTCAAAGCTTTAGCTTCCACCCACTTCGTAGTATAATCAGTGGCTGTAATTATGTACCTGTTCTGTGTATTCTTGGCTGGTGGGTTAATTGGTCCAACAAAGTCTAGTCCCCATTTCTGAAATGGTTCCGTAGGCATTGTAGGATGCAACGCCATCTTCCCAGATCTCTGCAAAGGTCCTAGCCTCTGACATTCATCACAACTCTGACAATACTTGTGTACATCTTTGAACAAAGTAGGCCACCAGTAACCTGCATGTAGTATTTTCCTGCTGGTAGTCTCTTCTCCAAAATGACCTCCTGCCACTCCTTTATGAACTTCCTCCAAAACTTTATTAACTTCATGGTGGTATAAGCATCGCTTCAGCACTCCCTCTGGTCCTAGCTTATACATTCTGCTCCCTACCATAGTGTAAGGTAGAGCCTTGATAGCAATTCTCTTTCTCTGCTCCTTTCCATAACTTGGTGGGCACTGACCATGAGCAAGGTAGTATCTGATTGGCCACTGCCAATCTAACCAGTCATCTGCACTTCCGTGCACCTCCACTGCAAATAGACTCGCATCTGGTAATTGATCATCTACTCCCGTGGCTGGTTCTCCTGTTGATAACCGTGACAAGTGATCCGCCACAAGATGCAGCCTCCCAGGCTTGTAAACAACCTCGAACTCAAACTCGTGCAAGATTATCAACCATCTTGCTATTCTTCCGCTTATTAGAGGTTTGTTTACCAAGTATATCAGAGCCTGGTGATCCACATAGAACATAAACTTCTTGCCCAACAGGTAATGCCTGAATTTCTTCACTGCATAGATCATTGCCAATGCTTCTCTTTCCGTTGTGCTATAATTTCTTTCGGCATTGTTCATCAATCGGCTAGCATAGTACACAGGTGAATCTATCCTTCCTATAACATTTTGGGCTAACACTGCTTCTAGTGCTTCTCCAGAAGCATCACAGTGAACATGAAATATTTCCTGTCAGTGAGGATTAATCAGCACAGGTGTAGTTGTTACTGACAATATAAGTTCCTCAAAAGCATGTTGACATTCAGGTGTCCATTTCATGAGTATCTGGATCATTTCATGCAGGTGTTCTTGGATGATTTCAGTGTGTACAGCTCTAAGAATGAGCACTTGCATAAATTGGAGTTATGTCTGGCCAGATGCAGGATGAGAGGTCTGGGCCTGAATCCAGAGAAGTGTACTTTCTGTGTGAACTCAGGGGTGCTTCTGGGACACATTGTGTGTAAGAGGGGACTTCTTGTGGATCCCAGGAAAATAGAGGCCATTAAAGCCTCTCCACCACCAGTGAATGTTAAGAGTCTAAGGAGATTCCTTGGACAAACCAGCTATTACAGAAGATTTGTCAGACGGTATGCACAGATAGCAGCACCATTGAGCAAACTTCTGAAGAAAGATGCAGTTCACTTATCACTCTCTGAAAGGTTGTTGGTGCATTACAAAGTCCAAAGGGCATGACTTTGTATGCATAAGCACCCCAGTCTGTGATGAAAGCTGTCTTTCCTTGGTCTTTTTCTGCCACTTGCACTTGATTATAACCACTGAAGCCATCCATGAATGAGTACATCTCATGGCCTGCCCCAGTGTCCAATACTGCTTCTGTGAATGGCAAAGGGAAAGGATCTTTCTTCGTACAAGCATTCAGCTTCTTGTAGTTCACACAAACTCTTAGTTTACCATTCTTCTTAGGAACTATCACAATGGGTGACAACCAAGTTGTATACTCTATTGGGTATATAAACTTAGCCTCAGCCAACTTCTTGATCTCTTCTCCAACCTTCTGTGCATAGTTGGGATTCATTCTGTACCTTGCCTGCTTGATTGGTGCTGATCCTGGTTCCAGTTAAATCTTATGCTGACAGATTTCAGGTGGTATCCCTTTTAGATCCTCATAGCTCCAAGCAAATACATATCTGTATTTGATGAACAAACTCTTAGCTTCTTCAAAGAATTCTGGCTCCAATTCAGCTCCTACCTTCACCATCCTCGGTTCCTCTTCAGTTCCCACATTCACTTCCCTCACCTGCTCATCAGCTGTGATTGTCCAACCAGTCACCATTTCATCCTGTAAACTCACAGTGGCTGGTTCCTCTAGGATTTCCATTTCTCCTTCTCTTTCTTCATAAAAATGTGATGGGTAACTGCTGGTTTCCTCTTCAATTGGTGTTGCTGACACTACACCACAGCATATACCTCTTAAACAAGTTAGGCCTTCCAGCCGCATCTCTGCACCCTGCTCCCACTCTGGGTGTGCAGCAAATAGGGTAGCTTCCTGCTCCTCATCCAGTCCTCCTCTCCCGTCATACTCTCTGACCCCTCGAGGTCTTCTCGTAGCAGGTAATCTACTAGATTTCTTTGTGGTAATTTGTATCTCGTGCATCCCATTATGCACGGTTAGTAACTGAGAATTCCAGTCATGGAATATCCTGGCCTGTTTCAGCCACGGACGTCCCAATAATAAGGAGTAAGCCTCCATGACTTCATCCATCTTCAACACAGTTACTGTGATCATAAAGATCATCTTTTGTATCTGTATCTTAACTCCTCTTATCAATCCCAATGGCTGTACACTCCTTTGATCTGCCATTGTTACTGTAAATGGGGCTGGTTTCATGTTACTTAGACCAAGCTTCTTTCTTAATTGGTCTGTCATGATATTTACTCCAGAGCCTCCATCTATCAGTACATCAGTTAGTTCTGTTCTTCCAATTCTCAATTGGATTACTGGCATAGAATCATCAAAGTCCATGACTGTTTCTCGTCCTTCCGGCTTCACATTATAACTGGTCACCTTGCTGTTCAGGTCTGTGTTTCCTCTCTCCTGGGCAATTCGATTGATTGCTTGATACAGCCTGTGTCTACAATAAGGTGCCATAGCCAATAGCTGTCCAATGGTAATCTCCGCTTTGGTCTGGCATATTACTTCAGCCAAAGTCCCTTCATTACTTTGCATGTCTGCAGCTTCTTTCTTCCTTTCATCCTCACTCACTTCTTCTTCTCCATCAGAATCAGAGGAATCTGCCACAGGAATATCAGTACTCTTCTGCATTTCCCTTATGGTATCTGTCACTTCCTTGTGCAGTTCCTTCTCATCTCTCCAAGCCTCATCATCTTCAGGCATATCACTGCCACCTTCATTATCATCATCTTCCTCAACTACTGGAGGTATTTGTTTGGCTTTGCTTCTTGTTACTATCATTGTACTTACTTCTGGTACAACACATGGCCTAACCATGTGAGCTGCCACCATTGGGCCCTCATTCACAGGAGCTCTCATCTCATTCCGGTGTCTAATCCAGAATGAACAGGCTGCCTTGCGATGTCCTGGCTGATTACAATAGTAACACAGTTCTTCACCATTGGGTCCTCGCCCTTGGTCTGCTCTTGGATTATTTCTGTAATCCTGATTCCCAGGCTGGTAATTCCCCCTTGGATTACCCTGATAGTTGCCTCTGGAATTTCCTTGGTAATTCCCTCTTGAATTACCTCTCCCTTCCATGCCATTGTTATAACCACCAGACCTACCATAGTGGTCCTGATCATTGTTTCTTCTTGGCTGGGGCTGCACCTGATGCACCCTTACTTGCCTAGGTTCTCTTGCAGCTGTCCTTCTGTTGTAGTAACAATTCTCAGTAGAATGGTTATCCATTTTACAGATAGTACAGTGTTTCTCCTTCATGTGGCATTCAGTGGTGGTATGGCCTTCATTCTGGCACTTTGCACACCATACACCCTTCCTCCAATGTGTTGCAGCCTCTGTGGCATACTTCTTCAAGATTTCTTCTAATCTTTTCTCATAGTTATCCCTCTTCAACTTCTCCTTTTCTTACTCTTCCTTTTTAGTTCTTGCTCTTCTTCTTCATCTGACTCATCCTCAGAGTCCTCATCATCCCTTTTCTCTCTCCTGAGCATTCCCAATTGCTCAATTCTGTTTGCAGTTTCAAATGCCTCCTCCACTGTATTATGGGGTAACATATCCACTTTCTTTTGCAACTTTGGTCTTAGTCCACTCACAAACCAAGTCTTCTGTAAACCTGGTGCTGATACAACAGCCAGCTTTTTCATCATCAATTCCATCTTTTCCATATACTCCTCAACAGTTTCATGCTTCTTTTGCTTTAACTGTTGTAAACTTCCATACACTTCATCCTCAGTTTTACTTGTCCTGAACCTATTTCGGAATGTTGTATTCAAGCCATTCCAGGTTAGGAAATGATTATCAGGGAATCTTGCATACCATTCACTTGCTTTCTTGATAAGTGAACAAGAAAACAATCTCATCTTGGCATCATCGCCATTCACATTGTTCACTATACACATGTGCTCAAATTGGCTAATGTGTACATCGGGATCCCCTTTTCCTGAATATATTGGAAAAGGTGGTTTTGCCCGTGTTGGTTGTAACGCCATCTGTGGCCCTACCTTCTGCCCACTGACAGGTGTTGGCACCCTTGCTGGTGCTGGTCCTTCAAGACCTATTGTTGTTGTGGTGGATCTTCCACCAAGTGGTGGCTCTTGAGCACTTTCTGCTACTGGCCCCACAATATTCACAGTATTCCCAGCTCTAGTTGCACTACTTCCCACACTCCCTGTCCCTCCAGAGCCAGATCCAGGCAGCCCGCCTGATCCCCCTGAGCCGACACCTTCGTTGGCCTGTGATCCAAGTGCTCCACTTGATCCAGGTCCAACGGGTTGGGATGTCCTGGTTGTAGTCTCAACCTCAGCTATTGGGTCTACTTCTTCATACTCTTCCTCTTCCAATTTCTTCTCTCTATTTTCATCCTCCAAGTTCTGCCCTTGGGTTTCTTCTTCACTCATGTAACTCAACTGTAATGGTGTTGGAGAGTCTGAACTCTCCGTTGGCTCTGCCACATCCTCTCCTCCTTCTTCAGCCTCCACTTCAGAAGCTGGAGTTCCTGCTTTTGGTGTTCCATGCCAACTCTTATCAAAGATTTCTGTCAAATCTTTTATCCAGGGATGTACCTCAGATCTTTCACCTCGTGATTGATCTTCTTCCCGTACCAATTCCCTTAATCTTTCTTGCAAAGAAAAAGAAGGAGTGGCATCCAACTCTAGTTCTTCCGGTATGGGTGATGTACTCCCTGATCTTACTGGTGTGAGAGGTGCAGATGATTCCCCTATGTCTATTCCTCTCTCCCAAAGATATGGATAATTAGCTTTCAGATAGCTTTCTCTTTTTGCTGAATATCTCTGGAGTCTAGCTTCTCTTTCATCACTCATGTCCCATGTCTTTCATTTCTTTTAATGTGGCAATAACCAAAACTCTCTTCTGTAATATCTCTCGTATATGCCTGGGTTTCTTTCAAGCTTCAATGCACCCTTGGTTATACTAGAAGTCTCCGTTACCATATAACCATATGGCAAACAAGTCTGGAAAGCTGTTCTTGGTGTGAGTTTGATCCACAAAATATCCTTTGGAATCCAATTCTTTACCAGTACAAGCTCTTCATGCATATGAGTATAAACATTCACCTTTCTTTCCTCCCAGCCTTCAAACTCTACTCGCTTAATGGATAGCAATGCTATCACATAAACCAGTGTTGGTAACCAACGTGCTCTTCCTCTACAGGCCACCTGATAAATCTTTATCACTCCTTTCTCAAGACCCCACTCAGGGTCAGCATCATGCACTCTCTTAAGAATGTTTTCTTTACAACCGTCTGGCAATTCCAAGAACCTCTGAAAGAATTGTTTGGACAATCTTTCCTTCTCAGTTTCACAAGGAATTTGATTCACATCAAATTCTTTAATTCTCCAACCACCATGATCCCACCAGATGCCTGTCACATCTGGTTGTTCATGACCCAATTCCCCAGTATGGTCGCCAAATGTCGCGCGGCTTTTACTCACCCATCCCTTCGCTATCCGAGGCGGGAAATCTCTAAGCATTCAGCTCGCTCAGAACAATCAGTCATGACCTACAGCTAGTGTATCATGGGGGTGTTTCCTATTTGTTTTCCTTCCCGCATTCATGTTAGCTAGTTACCTTACTGTTGGTATTTAAGTATCAATTTGCTTCAACAATCTATCGGATTCCATCAACTCATCCATTCATTCCACAGCTTCACTCAGATCTCTCTACACAGTGTGAGTATGAAGTATGTATCAGATTAATATTTATCAAGTATCAGGCTGAAGCCATGGTATCTCTATTCTGCTCTACATTACAACTCTACTTCTTGCATTCAGCAAGTATCAACAGATCGTTCTCCTCCTACTCCGTGCTCTCCCTCTTTCTGCTCAGAGATGCGTTCTCCGCTTCATTTCCTCGTTCTGATTTCCACCCAGTGATGTGTGTAGTCCCCCAAGAAGTGATCCTTTTCCAGTCCTCGCTCCTGGCTTTATCTTCCTACCCATTGTTCTAACTGTTTCCCTCACTAACCGTCATCCGTGAACTAACATGTTCCATTCGCAGATGTTGTTCCCCACAGTCGTTCCCTGTCCTGCTATCCGTTCCCTATGGTCGTGACAGCTGTGTCAAGCTGTGACTGGCTGTGCGACTGTGTTGGGCTGTGTCGGGCTGTGTCGAGCTGTGACTAGCTGTGACGGCTGTGTCGGACTGTGACGGGTTGTGTTGGACTGTGACGGGCTGTGTCGGACTGTGACGAGCTGTGTTGGCTGTGACGGGTTGTGTAACCCCCCCTTAAAGTGCACTACTGTCACCCCTAAGGCTCCTGTTGGTCTCAGTCTGTGCAAAAATTAAGGGTACCCCACAGATCCCGTAAAAGTGCCTAAGTCCCAGACAGTCCTCTAACACATGATTGCAGGGTAAGCGCAACAATACGGGTGTGGGATTGATGCTTTGGAGATGTATGAGCAAATAATACGAGAGAGGGCTGAAGCCCAGACACATCACATTTCTTTGTGTTTATAATGCGTGTGGGAGGCTGCATGCAGCTCTGGAAAATGGCAAAGAGGTCCATGGTGACATCATCAAAGCTGGAACATTTCCAGATGTCATTATGAACAATACCCTCATGGACACCTATGTCAAATGTGGAGCAAGATTTGGATCCATACATGATTGTTCCGGAGGCAGGGGTAGTTGAAGGAGCATGAATGAGGATGGGTAGAAATTCATGCAGCTGTTGCAGCGGCACAGTTGATAAAATCAGGCACCTCAACCATGACCACAGTTCTGAAAGGGAGGGAGTCCACAATGCCTCTTCTAGCAGCGGCAGCAGCGCAATTGATAGGGACTTGCAGAACTGTTTTCTTATGTTTGATCATGTGAAACGAGTGAAGGATTGGACGACAATGGCTTGTCATGTCTACGATCCAGTGTACCAACGAGTTATGACAATTGCAGTTTGTGACATGCAATCCGAGGATACGGAATCCCAGAAGCTCATGTGGAATTCCATGATACGTGTCATGGGCTGCCATGGGCTGCCATCTCCAAATTTCGCAGGTTTCATGGCGGATAGTGCTCAAGCAAAATTTCAATGCTATTCGTATTGTCTTCGGATCGAGCGACCCAAAAGTGCCAATGCGAGAAAGAGAGCGTACATGTCTATTCCATTGGACACAATCTCTGGAAAAACATACAAAGTCGGACATCAAACCAGAGATGCAGACTCAGCACCGTAAATTGTGCAAAGAGTACAAAGATGCTAGAACAATGAAGGAGGCAGACACTTTGTTCCAGACAATTCATGCCTGGTGCAACCTCCAACACGACGGCAAGCTCTAGCATCGAACAGTGCCACTGAAATGGTGCAGGAGAGAAACAACCCCCTTGATGTGTTTGAGTCCGCATGCCCCGACCACGTTTGGCACATAGAACGCACAAGTGCAGGGTCTCGTGTGAAATGTACAGCGATCAGGGCAACTAATTTCGAGAACTGCACTTCATCTATATCCAGAGGTGGTGCCCGAACTCCTGCTCCGACTTTCACGGGTTTGATGCGTCCATACGGTCAACCAGAAGCCAAGAACCACAAGTTCTGGTTCTGCGCAGATGATTGTGCCAGATGTGTGCATGGAACTGTGCGTCCTTCCATAGTGATGAAGTCATCTCCTCCAACCGTTTGGCCCGTGAAGGTGGGAACACATCTCAGATTTCAGGAGATTGAAATGCTGGAGGAGGCAGGCTTTTCCCTTGCGAGACAACCCCAACTCCATGCATGTGCTACTACTTCTGCGTCCTCCCGGGTCCCCCTGGCAAATCCTGACTTGTGGCCAACCACACGAGATGGAAAGCTCGTTCGGCGTTTCCCTCCAACCGCTGAACACTTTGACAAAGTGGAGTCCGCGAGAATGCTCCAAGCTCGTGTTGGAAGCACCACGGAAATGCCCGATCCAGGATATGGTCGGGTATTCATAATCATCACTTCCACATCTGCTGTTCATGACAGGACCTACGACATCACGGTTTCCAATTTCCCCAATTGCACATGTCCTGATTTTGTGAATATGCTATCAACCAGTTTGGGCAAGAGAGGTAAATTCATACCCTGCAAACATTTGTATTTCATATTTTTGAAGAGGATGGTTTGCGATCCCAAACGTGACAACTTCATTCACCAGGCCACTATGAGTTTCAACGAGGTCGATACTCTATTGCAGCGGGATACAACACATGGGTAGCATCAACTATGCAATGTGGTATGTGGACGACCATGATTTGAAATGTGTAATTCACATCAATTCGTCGGCGGTGCAATGATATGGCCTCCAACTATACTGAGTGAGCTCTGAGTGGCAACTTTTAAAAGCACATTTGTCATTGCACCGTTCGAAGTCTACATGTCTTGCTGTCGCTATGCACTACAATCATCTTTTGAAGATGATCCTAACTCTCATTGTTATTTGAGGAGGGAGGAAGGTCTTCCCGTGGCAGCCTCTATGGCGCATACTTTGTGAGGATATTTTCTCGTCCTCGTAATTGTAAAAGTGAAACAAGCATTTGTAATTGCACAATGTTGGATGCTACAATTGTAGGCCTCATGGTAGTCTTGATTCTATTTAGGCAAGATTCCTTGCATTAATTCCACGGTCATAGGACCATCCTCGGTTATAGGCGGCGCATATTAATGCTGACGTGACAGATGACAGACAGTGCCACGTCATCATTTGCCGCCACATCAGCATGCTGACATGACGCTCACGCCACGTCAGCGTGGGTGCAGGCTCACGCCACGTCAGCTGGCGTGAGCGTACGCTCACACCACGTCACTCTTGCGTGAGCGTACGCTCGCGCGCTCACGCGCAACGCTCACGCCATTGCGTCGTTGCCAGCAAAAACACATTTGCTAAGGTGGGTTGGGCCGCTTGTAGGAGAGTTGCATCCCGCACCCTTCTCCTCAGCTCCTTGTCCAATATCCCATACCAAAATTGGACTGCCTCAGCTTCTGTAACCCCTTGGGTTACATTTATGAAGCGCCTCATGCGAGTGAAAGCCTCCCTCAAGTTCTCAGTAAGCTTCCGTTGGAACTCTTGCAAGCTCCTCAACTTCTCTGTCCTCACCCCTTGACAGTTCCTTCTCAACTCTTCGAAGAACTCCACAATAGGGTTGAAAGCAGGCACCGCCACTGGTGCTGGTGTAGCAGTAGCTTGGGTGGACGTCGTAGTTGCTGTACCACTAGTCCCACTACTGCTCGTGGAAGCTGCTGTTGTAGGTAACCATAAAACAATTTCCCCATCCTGGAAAGATTTTTCTTTCCCTTCGGATATTCTTTTTCTTCGTTGTTCTTGAATTCATGCCATGTTATCTGCAGCGTCTGCCCGAACTTCTTCCAGATGAAATAACTCATGTTCCCTGACTCGTAGAGATTCCTCTAAACCCCATCGTTCATGAGTTCCGGTTCGTAGTGTGGGTATCATGCATTCAATGGGTAATAGTGCCTTTGCTCCATACACCAGTTGAAATGGTGTATGTTTCGTGGTCACCTTGTATGATGTTCTGAATGCCCATAGTGTTGTGTTCAATTTGGTGTCCCAATCTGTACGATTGGCATTTACTATCTTGGTTAAGATAGTGCATAATATCTTGTTGGTAGATTCGGCCTGGCCATTTCCTTGGGGATAGTAAGCAGTGCTCTTGTGATGTACGATCATGAACTCCTCCGTCAAGCATTTTATGGCATCGTTTATAAAATGTGATCCTTGATCACTTACAAATTCCAGTGGGCAACCAAATCGTGTGATGATGTTTTCATATAAGAATTTGGCTGTCGACCTGGCAGTGTTGTCTCTTAGCGCCTTGGCCTCTACCCATTTGGTAGTGTAGTCAGTGGCTGTGAGAATGTATTGGTTCTGTGTGTACCTTGCTGGAGGTTTAATGGGTCCCACGAAGTCTAGTCCCCAGCGTTGAAATGGTTATGTTGGTAGTATTGGGTGAATAGTACCCTTCCCAATTCGTTCTACTAGCCCATCCTCTGGCAAACATCACACTGTTGACAGAGTTCATAAGTGTCTCCAAATACAGTAGGCCACCAGTAACCTACTAATAATATCTTCTTTGCTGTCAGGTCAGAACTGAAGTGTCCTCCTGCAATTTCTTTGTGTAGCTCTTGCATCACTGTTTTGGCTTGTTCTCAATCACACACCTTCTCATTATGAGAATTCCCTTGATTACTGTGTATGGCTTGCTTTTAATTGAAAGCTTTCTCCTGTCATCTTTGGTGAAGTCTTCAGGAAATTTTCATGTGTTCAGATAGTATTTGATTGGCCATTGCCAATCGTCCGGATCTTGATCTTGATTCTGAATGTATTCTGATTCTTCCTTGGTAACTGTATAAACTCCAATACTGGCCAATTCTTGATTATTTGGCTCTTTCCGTGGTGCTATAGTTCTTCTCAGCTGCTGTCAGCAATCTGCTTGCATAATAGATTGGTGAATCTATTGTGCCTGTCACATTTTGGGCCAGAACTGCCCCCAAAGCAATGCCTGATGCATCACTGTGTACATGAAATGGTAGATCCCATCTTGGATTTATTAGAATTGGTGTTGTTGTGAGTGCCATTTTTAGTGAATCAAATGATTCTTGGCAAGCTGGAGACCATCGGTATTCGGCATCTTTCTTCAGTAGTCTATAGACTGGTGCCGCTCTGTGAGCATATTTGGCCATGTACCTTCTGTAATAGCTTGTCTATCCCAGAAATCTCTTGAGTTTCTTGGGATTTTCTGGTGGTGGTATTTTCTAGATAACATCCACTTTCTTTGGATCCACCAGAATTCCCTGTTGGCACACAATGTGTCCCAACAGTAATCCTAAATTCACACAAAATGTACATTTTCCCGGATGAGACTTACTCCATTGTTTCTGCAGGCGTGTAGGCAAAGTTTTAACTGTGCCAAGTGTTTGGATTTCTGTCCGAAGACACTGAAATAATCCAAAAATACCTGCATAAAATCGTTGAGATAATTCTTGAATATCTCAGATACTGCTCGCTGAAACGTGGCTGGTGCGTTGCAAAGTCCAAATGGCATGACTTCGTAAGCATAGGCTCCCCATTCAGTGATGAATGCGGTCTTTTCTTGGTCTTCTTCTGCCATCTGCACCTGGTTGTACCTACTGAACACATCCATGAATGAGTACATCTCATGTCCTGCCACTGTGTCCAACACTATTTCTGTGAAAGATAGTGGAAATGGGTCTTTCTTGGTTCTTGCGTTTAATTTGCAGTAGTCCACACATACTCGTAATTTTCCATTCTCCTTGGGTACTATCACAATGGGTGATAACCATTGTGGTGTCTCTACTGGGTATATGAATCCTGCATCCAGTAATTTCTTGATTTCTTCCCAAACTTTAGCTGCATAGTTGGGGTTCATTCTGTAACGGTTCTGACGAATTGGTTTCGTGTCAACTTCCAATTCAATTCGGTGCTGACAGATGTTGGAAGGTATACCCTTCAAATCTTTTTAGTTCCAGGCAAATACATCTTTGTATTCAATGAATAATGCAGTGGCTTCTTGTAGAAATGATTCTCCGAGACCTGCACTTACTCGTATTATCTGTGGTTCTTCCACTGTTCCCAAATTCACTTGAATCAATTGAGTTTCTTCCGTTACTGTCCATCCTGCAATCTCCTGTCCGATGGTTACAATCGTGGCAGGTACTTCACTGATTTTAATGTCCTCTTCTCTTTCTTGATAAAAACGGGCAGGGTGTTGAGGTGTGTCCATAGCTTCTTCCTCAGGATCTTCCGTTCTCGGAGTATTCGGTTCTCCTTGGGTGTTCACCATGTGACATCCTACTGTTGTGGTATGTTTGACCACTAATTGCCCAATAGGTTCCAACTGTGGATGTGCTGCATATACTGTGGCTTCTTCTTCATCCGACAGTCCACTGGACCAATCATACTCTTCCACTATGCAAGGTCATTTCTCTCGTGGAATGGTACCTTGTTGCTTCGTAGTGATAGTGACTTGTTCTGATCCAATTTTTGATCGTGAGAGTTTGATTTCCCCAATCATGGTGTGATTGGGCTTGTGTTAACCATGGTCAGCCAAGTAGTAGCGAATATCCTTCTGCCACATCTTCCATTCTGAGAATGGTTACTGATACTTCGTATACTAGTCCTGCTACTTCCATTGCAAGTTGTCTGATGATACCCAATGGCTGCACTTTTCGTTGATCGGCCATTCGTACCGTGAATGGAGCAGGTTCCATGTGCCCCAATCCTAGTGACTTCTTCATCCTGTCTGTCATGATATTCACTCCGGATCCTCCATCGATGAGTACGTCCGTTACCAGTTTCCGTCCAATACGTACTTGTATTACTGGTATTGCTTCGTCGTAGTCTGGAGTTTGTTGTATAGTTGTGGGTTTAATCGTGTAAACTTCTGGTGTTGGTCTTTGTTTTGGTGTGGGGATCAATGCCTCAATTGCCCGAAATAAAGTTTTCTTGCAGTGTGGAGCAATTTTTAATAATTGTCCAATGGTAATTTGGGTCTTGGTTTGGCAGATTACTTCAGCCAATTCTGTTTCCGTGGTTGCGTTCGTGGTCTTCGTCGTTGGTCTGATTTGATTATCTGGAGTTGGCTCTCTAGAAGGTATATGGGTTCCTTCTTGCATTTGAGCTATGGCTTTGCTTACCTCCTGGTGTAAGCTCTTTTCTTCCTGCCATGCTGAACTTTCTGGATATTGTTTTTGTTCTTCTTCAATCTCCTTATCTGGAGGTTTTTGTTTCTTGGCCTGAGTTCGGGTTACCACAAGGGTATCCACTACAGGAGTTACCACACTCACGGCTACACTTGGTCCGGCTTCCATATTTCCCAATTCTGCCTCATGCTTGATTCGCAACTGGCATTCGTGTTTCCAGTATCCCTCTTTCTTACAATAGTGACATCTCGTGATTTGATTGTTTCTGGGTTGATGTTCTCTATCCCGTGGTGGATAGTCATCTCGTGGCCTCTGATAACAATTACCCATATTGTATCGTCTTGGTCCATCTGATCCTCCCCGTTGGACTTGGACTTGGTGTACCCCCACCTCTCGTGTGTACCCACTCTTCTTGGCCCGTTGATTGTAAATACAATGGCTGGTATTATGATTGTTCATATGGCAAATATCACAGTATTTGTCTTTCATGTGACATTCTGTTGCCAAGTGTCCTGTAGTCCCGCATTTGTGACACCATGTTGCCTTTCGTGGCCCTTCATCTTTAAAATTCTTGATAGCCTCTGCTATCTTCTGATCCAAAGTGGTTTTGTCAATCACTTCTTTATTCTTTTGCTTGGGTTTTTCTTCATCATCAGAGTCTTCTTCTTCCAAGGGATCCTTGGAATCTTTACTTTTGCTCTGATGAAATCCCAATTCCAATTTCTTTGCAGTTCCTACTGCTTCAGCCAAAGTGTTGTTAGGCATGACGAAGTCCATTGATGAACCATGATTTCTGCAAGTCGTCACCTGGTGCTTGAGGTAGCTTCCTGATCAGAGTCTTCATTCTCTCCAGGTAGTCAACTACCAATTCTTTCTTTTTCTGTCTCAAGTTCTGTAATCCTTTGAAGATTTCAGACGTGGATTTGTTGGATCTATATCGTTCTTGGCATGCGGCTCTTATATCCGCCCAATTTGCATAGTGATTGGCTGGAAAGGTTGCCAACCATTCAATGCCTTTTCTGGCCATTGAACAAGGAAATAATCGGATCTTTTCCTGATCTGTTGCTTCATTGTAAATGGTGCACATGTTCTCAAATTGATTAAGATGGATATCCGGGTCAGATTTCCCATCATATAAAGGAAACGGCGGTCTGGTTTTGCTTGCTGCTAAAGCCATTGGTGCTGCTGGTGCAACCGGCTGTCCAAACTGGAATGGTCCCGCTGCTGCTGGCTGTGTTGGTGTTGGGATTGTCAAGGCTAGTGGTGTTGCTGGTGTTTGTCTTCCAAACAATGATTCAAAACTAGGAGGTCCTTGTCCCAAGGATAGCCGTCTTCCAACTGCTCTCCCTACTAAGCTTAATGAATCTTTAAAAGCTTTGAGTGCAGTCCTGGTTATCTTTTATGGAGAAGTAGTTTCACTTCTTTCACCTTCTTCACTCAGAATATTCTCAAATTTTTCTTCCAATATTTCAGCAAAACCTCGGTTTGGACTTGTTACTGTAGAAGGTCCTTCAGATCTTTCTTGTGGTAACCATTCGCCAAATGCATTACTTGCAAATCCTTCTGGTGTAGTGTTCTCACTTTCCAAAGATCCGATTTCCTGATCTTCTGGTTTATCATTGTCAATTTGTCTTGATGCCTCACCTTGAATAATATTCAAGTTTTGTAATTCCGGGAACTCTTTTCTCAACCGAGCTTCCTTTTCTGCAGCATATTTCTCTATTCTTTCAGCTCTGTCTTACTTAGCTTTTTCCGTAATTTCCTCATTCATTCCCACATCATATACAGAATTCCTTTTCAGCACCTTTAATAAGCCTTGGTATGTCAGTAAAGAAAATTATAGTGGTCTCTACCCTTTCTCCAAGATTTACACTATCTTGCCAGAATCCGTATCACGACTTAATTTTCCTTTACTGATTGATCACCAATCTTTTAATGGGCACAATAATACCATTTGTCTTTCTCAGTGTATCTGACTTGTAACAAGTCTTTGGGTATCCAGTACTCTACTGTTTCTATGATCATATGACAATATTCATTAATTTGAACATCCTTCCCTGAAAATATAACTAGTGTAGCAAACTTTTCTAATTGAGATTAGAGTAATCAATAAAGCTAGACGAGACAACCATTCTTCACTTCTGATTCTACATTCCCAAGGTGCTCGTGTAATACTAATCACTCCTCCCTTTAATCCCCATTTGTCATCTTCTTTCGCAGTTGAAAGAAAGATCTTATGTTGTATTGCTACTGGTAATCCATGAAATTTTTTCAGGAATGCTTTCCATTCCTCTGCTTCCGTTGACTCGTTCTTTTGTGATTTCAAGAAATCACTGAGTAGCCATCCTTCCTTGAGTTCACTTGAACTCAACATACCGTTAGTCCCCAATATGGTCGCCAAATGTTAACCGCTGGTTTATGACTTAGACAAAATAGGCTCTCAACTCTACAACCCATTTCCCAAGACATGCAACAGAGGTTGTCCGACGGTATGCCTTCTGAAACGATTACAGAGTAATCGTTTGAAAGATAGCTAATCCTTGGTAGTCGTATGAATCAACATCTCGGTAGGTTGCTTAATCCTATTAATTAAGTTCAACCCACAGTCTCATCAGCTAAAAGGTCTTAGTCGGAAAGGCTGGAGCCTCTTTGTTCATACAATCATACAGTATTCAAGACAACAAGATCTATTCTGAGATGATACACATTCTCACCATCTCGCGTTCTCTCATAATGCACATTCTCTCCATCTCACGTTCACTCTACATAGAGATACTTGGAATAGCATGGCTTTACTTCAGAGTTCATCACATCATAGCATAAGTACACATCGAATTACATTGAGTCCACTGGATACACACTGATCACGGATACCTTCTAAGTTGCGTGCAGCCCTTTTATACTATGCTCGAAAGATCCGTTACAGCCTGCAGTCGTTAACGACCGTTGCCTAACTGCCTATGCAACCTAAAGGGTTTGCCAAAAAAGTGGCTCGTGGTAGTGGTCGTGACTTTTGGTCGTGTGCCATAGTGGTACACGGTCCACGGTCCTTCACTACTTCCTCTATTAGTAAAAGCCTATGCTATTGTGGCCGTGTGTTATCGTGGTTCACGGCCCACTGCTGCTACACTACCCACTACTGCTCCCGTGGTAGTGTACCCTTGTTCCGCCATTTGCTAAGTGCCGCGCACTTAGCCTTTTCTGCCTGTGACCAGGTAGTGTAAACCAATCACTACCCGGTATGTCCCATCGTGACTCTCGCTGTCTGGCCCTCGTAGCTGTGTCATACTTAGCCGTTATCAACCACCATGGAGAAATACAACAATCTGCCACAACCTATAGACAAGTCCACTCAACCAGCACATTTTGAAATAATCAGACGCAGCTTGCCTGCACCTCAAATAAATCCAACCCCGCTTGGCACCTACTGCCCCAACACCCCACACCCAAATCACTGTTAGCCACACCCACTAGGCCACTCCATCACCCAATAGACATCCTAACACATAGTCAAATGCTTCCCCCAAACCCACTACACAAAGAATTACATGCACCCCTCAGCATTTCTAGCCTCCTATCAGTTGATGATAACAAGTACTACTGTCATACCCAATATGTTCAAACACACTCACTGCCCTGCCCTAATCACTGACCATCCTGCCTAGCCTCACACCATTACAATAGCCACCCCACATTCACTTCCACACAACCCCAAAGTACACAACATTAATATCCACTTAGCACTAAGCCCCCCCAACTTCACCAGATGTTGTCCCCCACATAACCATGGCCACCTCCAGATCGCCCAAATTCCAGCCTCCATCACTTCCCTGTCCCCCCAGACAATCGGCACGTTACACAATGTTGCAACACTTTGTAAAGATATGCTTGATGCTATGTGGGAGCACACACATATATACAAAACTGTGTCTTGTAAGCATATTGGACAACAAAGAGGTATTGACTTGTCTGGCCCTAGGCCCATGGACAACAAATGGGGTAGGGGTAGGGCATGGAAGGAGGAAAGGAAGATAACAGAATTTAGGCGATCACCATACAGAATTGGGACCCATCTTGTCCATTTACGTGATTGAGCTGTCCTTAAAGAAGCATTTACTTGATCCAAAGTAGGCTGGGAGGAGTTTGTTGATATATGAGCTATTGGGGTTGTGTGTGTTGAGTTTAGTTTCTTGTAGTAGTAGGATATGCGGGGGTGTAGAGTCTGTGAGATGAATCAGGCTCTGAATGCTAGTGGCAAGTGATCCTACATTCCAAGTTATTATGTGGAGTGAGTGTGCGTTCTGTGAGGAGGGGGTGTGCGGGTGTTGGAGGATCTAGGAGGTTCTGGAGGTGGTGTTCTGATGGGGCTGTGTGTGCAGGGTGAGGGGGTGGGTGGTGTTGTCACGGGTGGGGGTTGATATCCTGGGATGTCTGCCTTGGCTTGGAGGGTTGCATTGAAAATATTTTCGAAAGGGGATTGCTAAACCGTGAGCAGATTCCGTGAGCAGAAAATTCCGTGAGCAGAATTCTGCTCACGGATCTGCATGTGCTCACCTATAACTGCGGACACCTATTCGGCCTAGAGGACCTATTACTGCGGGTTGTGTCAAGTTTATCATGCACACGTCATTCATCGTTATGGATGAACGATGGATGAACGATGGATGAATGGGGGATGAAAGGATGTTCGACGAATGGTACATGGATGAATGTCGTTTGTAGATGAATGCAAAACTAAGATGCATTTTTGAATAGTGGTTGCTAAATCCCCCCAGCTCTAGTGAAGGTGCATTCTTCAACACATTTCAGCCTATTTTTCTTCTGTTATCATAGTCGTCCCTATTTTTTCATGTTGAATTCTGCAAGTTAGCTCGTTGGTGTATCTATGGTGGTTTTGGAGTGATTTTGACATGTTACTGCCAATGTGGCAACAGGAAAGTATCGAAAAGATAACAGAGACGAGGAGACGCTCTGGAAGGAATACGTTTCCGACCCCAGTCAATGGTGGAACAATCTCCGCAAAAAGGTGAATGCCTGTAGGAAGCAGACGCAAGTCAACATATGAACTAGTGTGATAAGTAGGGTTGGGTATTTGAAGGAACAATTCTAGGATGTCATTGTCAGCTGCTAGCAGCAAGGCAAGGATGTAACATGATTTTCTGCAGAGGCATGGATATGTGAAGGAGCAGGGATAGAGTGTGGGTCTAGAATCATCTAAGAGGGCCGATTTTATTTGCAAGGGTTTCTTTTTTAACTTACAAAATACATTAGTGTTTTCCATAGATATCCATCAACACCTGGTCTGGTATATGACCAAGTACTCTCCCAAACGATACCAGACTGGTCTGGTATCTAATACCGGTGCATATACCAGTACTGTATACCAGTCCTTCACCTATATACCAGTCCAACATTGATATTTACAGTTGTGCACTCCTATTGGAATCTGCACTTATTGTTGATATGATCATACATGTGTGCATTCATGTGCAGGACATGTGATCTTGATCTCTTGTAATGAAGGACACAGAAGGTCTTGGGGCAGAAGGAGGCATGCTATGGACAATCAGGGAGGAGGAAGGTGCTCGGTCTGTCACATTTTTGGATCCATATATGTGCAGTGGGTAGTTGGGTAGTTGGATAGTTGGGCTACTATTGAGAGATTATATTCTTGAAAACACTCCACTTTTTTGTTGATCTGGAGGCACTGCACAGATTTGAAACAGGGAACCATTGTCTTCCTATCATATTTCCATCAATTGTCGAATTTGTTTTTTACCCAATCGGCTCGCGACACCGTGTATTTGTGCAAAATAATATATTCTCCATATTATAAATTACATATAAACGGTATTATATTTGAATTCATATAAACATAATAAGTTCAGTATACCTACAACACAAATTAAACCATTGTCCCCGTTCTCTGAAAAATAAAATAAAATAATAAAAAATTCATTTTAAATAAAATAAACAGAAAACAAATGCATATCCACGTGACACGTGGCTCATTGTGGCATGCGTGCGAGATAGCGTCGTCCCTACCCTTGTCATCATCTGAAATTGACACGTAGCAGTCCGGGGAGAGTCGTGTGTTGCTAGAAATCAGTCACGGACGTGACCAAAAACACGGTCATGTATCTTGTTCACTAGGAGATGTCATCTAGAGTCATATTCATGATGCGGATAAGAGAGTCATCGTAACGACACGGTCTGGATGACTCTTTGCAAAAGAGTAAAAAATGAGTCAAAATGATCAAAAGAGTCATGAAAACAGTAAAAAAAAGTGTCATGAAACCCGTTTTTTGTACTAGTGCATGGTTGTGTCGAGTAATACGAAGGCCATGAATTACAAGATGTGTGCATTGACTAAGCAAGTGAAGCCAAGTGTCCCAGGTCAAGTGGGTGCTAGCACAGAGCGGACAATTTGGGGAGGGAAAAAGGTGGGGCCAGAAGGTGTGTTTCCGCTGGTGGCCCATGTACTGTGCATATCTGAATTTAAGAGTATGTCTTATTTGAGCATTAGTTGCAAGATTAGTGTGCCAGAAGTGATGAGACAGTTTATGGTTCAGTACCGAGGATTGTGTCCATGTCTGGATGTGTAGTTTAGTGTGGCTAGCGGAAGCTGAGGCTTGCTTGCTAGTTTCTCGAGTAAGGGAGGTAAGGAAGTTCCGGATAGGACAAGGTTCCGGGGGGCCAGGAACATGTTGGATGAATCAGAATGGATGGGCACGGGCAACATGGATGGGGTCTAGAGTGGGATCCACCGGGGGCCGGGTGGCCCCGCGTTGGGCAAAGAGGTCAGCCATTTCGTTGCCAGTGATACCAGTGTGCGAGCGAACTTTGTCAAAGTGGATGGGTTGGTTCAGGGAGATAGCAAGATGGATGATGGCGGCAATGAGGTTCGGATCAGGGTGGTGGTGGTGCGAGGAAGGGCGGGAGAGGTGGTTACGGATGAGAAAGAGTGAGGTAAGGCTATCGGTAAAGATATAGTGGGGTGGGGGGAGTGAGGGGAGTTGGATGAGGGCATCATGGATGACCATGAGTTCGGCACGAAGGATGTTGGTTGGGCCGGGATGGCGCATGACAATCCCTTGGTTGATAGCGACATGGTAAATACCGTATCCGGCCCTAGGGCCCGCTATGAGGGATCCGTCAGTGTAGTGGGAGTGGGCAGGTGGATAATTAAGAGGCAGAACCTGTTCGGATACCGGGTAGTGCTGCAAAGTACTTGCATCTGGAGTTGAAGACTTTGCAAGGTATGACATCTCTACAAATGTGCCTTTCATCTTTACTAACTAGAAAACAACTCAGTCTCGCCAAATTGTCAAGGTGGTTTGGATTTGTAGAAGATTCTGGAAGGTTTATGGAATGTTCTGGAAAATTTTGAAAATTTCTAGAAGATCCTGGAAGGTTCTTGAATGTCCTAGAAAGTTCTAGAATGTCTGGGAAGTGGATGAGCACTCCTTGCTCAGAGAGAAACTCGGATTAATGCTCCTTAATAATGTCCATGTTGAGCTGCAGGACGGGTTGCGCTTCGTCGATATGAGCTGCTTCTTCCTTCCAGATTGTCGGGGCTCTGCCAGGGGACCAAGGAAACTAGGGCCCGACCCCCACTACAACAAAACGCGGTAGTTATGACTGCCAGACCTCGACAGTCATGGTTTTCCTAACTTTGACCATGACTGCATCATGATTCTAGATAAACACACCACCCGAAGTCATTCATATGACTGTAGTCATACAAACGACTGTCAGAGAGTCATTTGTATGACTATATGGCACCGGAAGTCATTCATATGACTGTAGACATATGAACGACCGTCAGAGAGTTATTTGTATGACTATTTGACTGTAAATTTTCTGTAAGTTTCTTTTTTCTATAAGTTTTAAGCTTAGAATCAAACACTACATGACTCTCACTACTATAGGGACTAGGTCCGATGTCCTATCAACTATCTTCAATTTTTTTATATGACCGAGCTACACGAGTGGTATGTGTTCAACCACACATACCACACTAATATATATATATATATAGCAACCCATTCCCCGTCTTGGGAGAAGGTTAGGCCTACCATGTGGTGATTTGCTCAGCAGGTCAAGTCCATCCACAAAGCATTTTTTCCTTTTTTTTCTTTTTTTTTTCTTTTTCGGTGAGTTGCCATGGCACTGAAAGCTAAGGATGGATAAATTGAGTGGTCCAGATCGATCTGAATATTGTGTAGAAATTCCGGCAACACATTCAGGAGTCAGATGTGTCACTGGAAATTATGGCTACAATCTTGGAAAGAAGCCACCTCTAGTTGGCTCCCAGGTGATGAAAAGAAAAGAAAAGAAAAGAAAAGGAACTGGAGGAATATTCCAGTCCCAGTTCTGGCAAGGGAAGTCTATAGGGAGTGCAGGTTGGAAAGTGATGATAGAGTCAACGGCTGGATCCATTCTTTAGGATTGGGAAAGTCGCCCTCATTACAAGCCTTGCCCGAGCTTGTGCGAACAACCTCGTGGACTGTGCAGAGAATAAGGAACAGTAGAAAGCGGGAAGTGGAAGCTTGCTGCACTACTTTGACTAACTTTTGTAGCTGAATGGATGATGGCCTCCAGGATTGTCTTTTTATGGTACCATCAATTTGGCGAGGAAATTCATCTCAGGTTTTGAAAGGCGCTAAGAATCTTTAGATGATACGGTTCTGTAAAGAGCGTGCATGTGTGGGGCACATCTGCTGAGTTGCTTGAGTCTGTAGAACCCTTGTTATAATATTCCAGATACTCCCAGTTGAGCTTCTCCAACATCAAGGTACTCAGTTGCTGGGGCGAACATTTGGGGCAGAGCACTTGACAATAAGTGGGCTCGTGCTCTTTCCTCTGAAGGCCCCACCACCATTGGGAATTTTGTTAATCCCCGCCTGTTGGACTAGGGAAGCCCATTAGACTCGTCTTCCACCTTATGACGGAGTTAATCAAGTGGGTCTTCTGTGTGGCATGGCAACAAGAATAGTATTGAGTATATCTCTCTCTTCGTCAGTCATTAAAAATTTCCTTCCATGCATAGAAAATTCCACTATTGCATGGTAATCCTCAGAGGTTGGTAGATTGATAAAATTGTGACTGTCCTTTCTGAGATAATGTTTTGCAGTCTTCAGAATGCTTGTGCATTTGGCAGGCCTATATATTTCGTGATTGTGTAAGTTCAACTATTTCGTCAGGATGTCAAGCGATTCATTACTGCCAGTTCTATGGAGTAAAGATTCTTCTCAATCTACTCGTTAGAAGAAATCTAACATCAACACTATTGTCAATGGCAAACCTAAGAGGTGCCGATTCTTCTCTTATCAAACTTTAGAAGAGATATCACCCTCAACACATTTTGAAGATTCGGTTCTTGAAGAAATACAGGGGAGCATACTTTCCCCAGCCTCCATTGTTTTAGTATCTGGACTTTTCTGTTTTGTGATTCCAGGTAGAGTAAAGGGCCATCTGTATCTACAATGAGAGGTAAGATAATTGCCCGAGTACTCAGAGAGATATCATGGTAGACTCTATGGGTGTTGCATGCACTGAGCACAATTTTGAAATAGTAAGAGCACCACACAAGCAGCAGCTAGGCAGGGCTCTCCGTGGTAAATTTGCAAGCATGAAGACCTGGACTTTGTGTTGGTTTCCCCCCTATGTTCAGTTCTTTGACAGTATTGTCGGAAGAGAGAGGTGGAGAAGTCTGTTTGAAGACTTCATTATCGAGAACTCCAGAAAATTTGTGAATTTGTACTCTATATCATTGTCGATGCGGAAGTGGTGTGCTACTGACGGAGGATATTTCCAAGGGCCTAGACCTTCCCTACACCACACAATGTCTTGTGCTCTCTCTCTCTCTCTCTCTCTCTCTCTCCCTGTCCTCTAGGAAGCCTATTGACATTGGGTGGACTTGAAATGGGAGTACATTAATGTCTCTGTGAATAAATGCCGGCCTTGTGACCTCGTGTCCTTGTTTGTTTCGACCTGAAGCGCTTTGCTTCAGGTAAGGTAGTGCATTGGATTTAGTTGGAAAGCTTGGGGCCTTTCCCTCTTTAGAATATGCCTACATTTCCTGCAACTCCCTGGAGTGTGATCTCTGAATGGTAACAAGCGGACTCCTACCGCTTGGGGGCAGCCCCTCCGCCCAAATTGGGCAGTCGTATGCTCTGTCTAGCATACTCGGCACTTGGGCTCGGGTTGGTTCCTGTGCTTAAACTTATGGCCTACGAAAACAATCAAAAATTTAGCTCCTATCAACATCAACACTCCTCAGGGTGATCCCTGGGAATTGGTTACTTATGTCAAATCTAGGGCTTCATGTGTAGTTTTTGGGGTGAATCCCAGGATGGACGATGTGTCCTTTAAAACTACATGCTCTAGCTTAGGCTTGGATTTCATGGCTAATGGTACCATCTCGAGACTTGATAACAGGGGTACGTTGAAGGTTGCAATGACCAAAAGTGCTTCTAATAGAGTCCCGCATCAATTCAATCTCAAAGAAGTTCGTCCCTTGACTGGCTGGAGAGCGGTCTTAGACATTGGTGATTCAATGGGGCGCTCTAGGAAGACAACCAAGGGCAACAACTTCAACTTGAGAGTTTCTAATCGGTTAGATGCTCTGGATGAGGTTGAATCCAAACAGCCAGAAGGACAAGATGCCCCTAAGTGTACGGAACCTGAACGTCCTGAATCTGAAGGATTTGGTACTCTGAATGGTTTACCAATCCTCAAGGTTTACACAAGACGAACAAATTCTACACACGGGGTAATTGTCCCCAAGCCGTCAGATGGACAATCTGTCCCTAAGTGTGCAGAGCCTGAACGTCGTGTAACTGAAGGATTTGGTACTCTAAATGGTTTACCAATCCTCAAAGTCTACACAAGACGAGCAAAATCTATACACGGGGTAATTGTCCCCAAGCAGTCTGACGGTCAATCTGCCCCTATGTGTGCGGAGCCTGTGCGTCGTGTAACTGAAAGATTTGGTACCCTGAATGGTTTACCAATTCTCAAAGTTTACACAAGACGAGCAAAATCTACACATGGGGTAACTGTCCCCCCTTTGCAGAACGGTTGGCCGTCCAGGAGCAATCACAAGCTACCTAGACGACAAACAATTCACACGCAAAGGGCTGGCTTGCGGCTGGCCACTTTCAACTTCTCAGGGTTGACCAACCAAAGGAAACAACTTGAAGTGGGACAAGTTCTTCGGACTAATGATATTCATATCTGTGCTGGGCAAGAAACATGGGAAACGTCGGATAAACTGGTTGGAGATGTCATTGGTTATAAATGGGCAGGTAAGATGTGTACTCTCAAGGCAGCCTCTGCCAAACGCGGTCAAAAAGGGGTCGGATTCTTTGTCCGTGATTTCTTGTTTGACAATTGTGAAATTATCAACAAGGGTTTGAGGTAGCATAGTATCTGGCTAAAACTGAATTTGAAGGCCGGCATGAGTACAAAGGACCTCTTTGTTGGTTGTGTTTACATGCCCACAGAGGGGACCCTTAGTGCTGACGCAGACAAGGCCTTCGAAGATGTAAAGCTGGACTGTGCTTCGTTCCTTGCCAAAGGTCAGGTGGTACTATTGGGGGACTTCAATGCCCGGGTGGGCAAAGGGATCCATCAGGACGATATCATTGGACCTTTTGGTGAGGACGAGCTGAATTCTAATGGCAGACGGTTAATTAACTGTCTAGAAGAGCTTCAGCTTTTGACCTTGAATAACAGGACAAGAGGTGACCAAGTGCAGTGGACTCGTGAGAAACCCAAACTGGGGAACGTTCCATTGTGGACTATATCATAATGGACAAAATTTTGTTCCCCCAGTGTGCCAATGTGTTGATCGACAGAACTGATATTGGTACCTCTGACCACTTCCTGGTTTGGACTGAGATCAAAAGGTGTTTTCCCACCACCAAGAGATCTGTGAAACGATTCGATTCGGAAGTGGCGCATAGAAAAATTCCACAATGAGGAGGTCAAGGCTGAGTATGTCCAGGCCTTGCAAGAGGCTCTCCCTCATTTTGTCCAATCGCTCCAAGAACTTCAGTCACGCTCTGTTAACGCAAGAAATGAAGTCGAAAGAGCAGTGGACTCTTGGGAGAGTTTCGTTTCCGACAAGATCATTGGGAGGAAACTAATTGTCTGCGGTAGAGCAGTTAATTGGTGGACTAATGAGATTAAACTCAAGATGGCTGAGAGACGAGCCCTCTATAAAGAGTGCTGCAATTTGGAAACCAACAGAGAATTGTGGGCGAGGTACTACCAGCTCCGTAAAGATATCAATCAGCTTGTTAGGTCTCAGAAGAAATTATACTGGGACAAGTTATACAGTGAAATAAACTCAAACCACCATGGTGGTAATGACAAGAAATTCTGGTTGACCCTTCAACGTTTGTACAAGCCGAAAAACGGTCAGCAAGTACAAGCGCTGAAGACTACTAAAGGTGCAGTGGTGACTTCATCGGTTGACATTGTCAAAACCTTTGAAACTCACTACAGTATCCTTGGCAGAACTTCTAGGTCTAACAGTGAGGGGTCTTCTGCTGAATGGAGGGACACAGTTGGAAAAACTGTTCCTATGATTCAAAACAGCCCTGATGAACTGGAGTATATTTCAATGGCTTATAACGCTCCCATTAGTTCTTCTGAGATTGTGGAAGCAATTGAACATTTAAATGGATATAAAGCTGGTGGACCTGATGGTATTGTCAACGAGCTTATCAAGCACGGTGGCGATCCCATGATAGAGGCCCTAGTTCTCCTCTTTAACCTTATCTGGAAGACTGAAATGATCCCCTTTCGCTGGCGACAGGGGGTCATTGTCAATCTATACAAGAAGGGTGACAGAGAAGAACCGGGGAACTACCGTGGCATCACGCTCCTCAATGCTGTTGGCAAGACATTCTGCAGAGTTATAAGTACTCGTCTCGAGGTTGATCTGGAGTCTAGAGGTTGTTTCCACGAAGGCCAAGCTGGCTTTCGGCGAAACAGGGGCTGTGTGGATCATATCTTCACTCTAAGCCAGATTATCCAGGGAAGGAAAAAAGAAGGGAAACCCACTTATGTCTTTTTCCTGGATGTCAAAAAGGCTTATGACACAGTGTGGAGAGATGGCCTATGGTTCCGCCTCTTGTGGGATCGAGGGAAAGATGTGGAGAGTTGTCCACAACTTGTATGCTCACACCAAAAGCTGTGTCACTGTTAACGGACAGAAGTCCAACTTCTTTGACATAGACCAAGGATGTACTCTCTCCCCTCTGCTCTTCAATGTTTTCATCAATCAACTCCTCGAGGATGTGGAAAGTGAGGGATTTGGGTTAAGGGTGGGTGATACCACCATACCAGCCCTTATGTTTGCGGATGACTTCGCAGGCATAGGGGAGACTCCAACCAATCTCCAGGAGTTGATTGATTGTGCGAAGAGATACTTTGATCTTTGGGGGCTAGAGGCTAATGTCAGCAAATGTGCAGTGGTAGCATTCAACGACAGAGGAGAGGGAGGAAGTGATCTTAAGTGGCAGTGGGGTAGCCAAGAGATCCCGGTCCTCCCTTCCTACACTTACCTGGGCGTTGAGTTCTCCTCCAATTGTAATTGGGATGCACATATCCGGAAAGTTGTTCAAACTGGCAAGGGCAAAGCTCTGGGGCTCACTAAAATTTTCCACTGCAGAGGGGTCAACTCTGAGGTTAAGAAAACCATGCTTTGTCGCGTTATTAGACCTGCCTTGGAGTACGGATCTGCTATATGGGTTGATAACTCCAACCAGGCTAAGTCTCTAGAATCCATTCAAGTGGGGGTGCTTAAGGAGTGTATGTCAGCATGCTCCAAAACAGCCAATGTGGCTGTTCGGGGTGAGTTTGGCATTCCGTCCTTAAGCTCCCGACGAGATGAATTCAAGGTCAGATGGTGGGGTCAGCTGCAACATATGCCCAACACCAGATATCCTAAATTAATCGACTCTATATCTTGGAAACAGGACCGCCCTGTCAAACAGGCTAAGTCCTGGCAGAAGAGAGTAGAAGAGATCCTCAAGGACCTGGACCTGGATCCGCAAGTCTTGACCCTGCTGGATAAATCTGACTTAGAGGCTGTAGTGTCCTCAGCCATGTCTGTTGCCATGAGATTGTCTGATGAAAATGAAGTTAGGCAGAAAACTTCCCTGAACTTGTTTCCAGTATCTTGGATGACCTCAAGGGTCTACCTACTCTCGGCACTAGACTGAAATTTAAACTCAGGGCAGGAAGCCTACCTTTGAACAGCAAACAGAAGCAGAGAGGAAAAGGAGAGTGCAATTGCCCGTTGTGTGGGCAATCTGAAGACAGTATTCATTTTCTGATACACTGTCCGGGGTTCTCTCACCAAAGAGACGCTCTCTTCAAATCTATTAAGGGAATTGTGCCTGTACCCCTGTTTACCAACTTTGAAAGTCTCGAGGCTGAGCCAAAAGCCCAGGCCCTCCTGAGGCCTAGTTTTTGGGCAAATCACACACAGCAGATTGATGCTTGTGTGAAGGGATTTCTAGAGGATATCTGGAAAACCCGGATTAATTCTTTATATGGAGGTAAGTCAGCCCCTGACAGAGGTAGGTTCTGTCCCTTTTGTTCCCGCTCAAACTAGGCGCGGGGTCAATGGCCACAAGGCTACAGCAAACAACGTCTTATGAGTACAATCTCTCTCTGTGTGCTACCACCCCTTTTGCTAGGAAAGGTCTTTCTTTGAGACAACTCGGATCTATCTCCAGCCCACTTTTTCTGGCCACAGTTTATTGACACGTCTGTCTCTGTCTTGGCTCAAATGCCTATGGGGTTGTTGGAGTTCTAACCAGCCTCCCTCGATCTGTTGGGGCACTTCCTAATATCTGGAATTATCTGTTTTTGTGTCTTTGAGTCTGCATTCTTGCTGTGTGAAAGGATGTAGGCATTGGACGCGGAACAATTTCCATTGAACTCTTCTGGTAGCAGTCCCCTTTGACCTGTCGATTACAAACTGCTGAGCGAGAGAAGGGAAAGAAATGAATGGAACTTTATAACGTCCGCGGAAAGCTCAAAGAGCGAGAAAGAACCAGATTTATTACATCCATGGGAGGCCCAAAGGCCTCAACAGTAGACCATAGTAGAGAGAGAGGAAAACCACTGTTCTGTCAGAGCCACACGATGCACACATTTGTAGTCATAAACACTCCAAGTGTTTAATGTAAACTTTAGTCATCAACTGACTAAGACTGACTTAGACTTGAAGGTGACAAGATAATAAAGAGCAATAGTGCGTAAAGCAGGTGGACCGCAGCTAGAGCAACCTGAGACAATCAACTTAGCAGTGGGAACTACTTGATCGTATCTTTCCATATTTAGGTACATATTTTGCAAATGCACATTTACATCTGATAATTACAGAACATGTATTCACCTTTCTCAGATCATTGCAGGCTGTTCAAAAGACAACCTTAGTAAGTAGATTATGTTCGGAGTCCTTAGTTCTATCTTTCTAACAATCTAAAGATAAAGATAAAAGATAAAGTTTCCAACAATCTAAAGAGAAAGGCTCACTTTTGAGTTGGCAAGCTTCTTGTCCCATTCTTCCACCTTTTCGCGATTGGTTATGGGCAACTCTCTTCTTCTACATCTATGTTTCCATCTGATGTTGTGAGAGGATAAGCGGTGTAAGCTTCAACAGCAGGCCTTGAAGGCAAGTCCTGGACACTTGCTATTCTTTGGGAACTAGTGTCAGAACAATTAAGTTCCAAGTAAAATTACATAAATGGCATGTAGGGAGTGACTATTTGATGGTTGGGATTGAACCACGCTGGGAAGCAATTAGCACTTCTTGAAATGGAATCTTGAGTATCTAACCGTGAGCATCCTCTCATTGTTGAAAGCACGAAGCTAAGAGTGTGTTTCTTACTGTCTGGTACACTACATAAGGCCTCTGGTGATGTCCAGATTCAGTACAAATAACAGCACATCTGGATTGTTGAAAGCATAGCGCCCACGAGCTTCCAGCTCATCAAAGAAAGAGATTTATTTCCGCAAGGACCAAATAATGTGAACTGGTCAGTCTCTGTAACAGATAAGGGTATCTGCATTGCTCACCTCAAGGCCCCCATACAGAGTAAGTATGTTTCAATTCAAAGAAAGGTCATCTCTAGAATTCCAACTCGCAAACAGCTTGAAAGGTTTGGAACATATCAGGATCACGTGCTGTGGATGCAACACCAATTAGCCTGAGTTCAACAAGCTCAAAGGTGCAGACCTCTTAGAGGTCCAAAACAACACAGGTCAAATGTTTTCAAATTGAAACCTATCTCTAGCAGCGTCACCCTGTTACAATGCTATGATGGGTTAGTGATTAGGGTGCACATTTGGTATGGAAGGGCAGGGAGCTGATGTTGTTGTACGGGGAGAAAATGCTGCTGCCTGCTCGAGGTGTGCAAGAGTGGTTTTGTACACACTTGTCATGTAAGCCACCAGCTTCTCCTCGGTAAAATTTGTAACGGGGTTCACCTCAAAACTCCAGTCCACCTTTGTGCGACCCTCCCCAGCATCTTTCAACTGCAAAACATGCCAAACCAACGTGAGTGCGAGAGCTAGAGAATAAGACAGAGAGAGAGTTCCACAAGATACGAATTTGTTAACAATAGGGAGACAAAAGTTGAATGCTATGAGCTGTGCTCGCCAACAACAGACAATGCTCTGAAAACCGATTTCAAAAGTGTGTGCGTGAGAGAGAGAGGAACAGATAGGAGAGATAAGCTCCAGGTTTACATTGCCAAGAAGCTCACATTAGCAAAATATCGGTTCCCCAACATAGGTGGGTCAGAACTTTGCTACAGATAAAGACCTTGTTATACAACTTCTTTAGACACTATACAGAGGCATGCATTATTAGATTCGCAACAAAGCTTCAACCCATGCATAAAAGGAAATGGAACTGTTTGAAGTGTACTCTTGCCTTACAGGCCTCCATCTGTCATAGATGGGAGGTGACTATGAAACACAGTTGATCCCACCTCGAGTGGGGTCACCTGTAAGTACGACTATCTTCATCATACTCAAACACAACCCCATTAATCTGTCCTTGCAATTGACCTCTCCAATTCATTGGTTGGTGCAATGGTTAGAGGTTTTGTCAAGAAATGTCAGGACATGGCCAGTTCAGTAGCGTTCCCTTAATGGGACAAGCAATGGAATAAGTGGCATCTCAAACTCACAGCTACTTAAGCACTGTTCAAGAAAGTGTCTGTCAACAAGCAAACATGCACAGATTTCTCTCCTTTTTCAGTTGGTTGTTACCTGTTACTGCAGATATGTTAGTCCATGGGTAAATGGCACATCTCTGCTCTCTTACCTCTCATACACTACCACGCCACACGGACCATATGAGTGCAAGCTGCCTATAGCAAGAACAGTCTAAATAAGGACATCTCAAGTATCTAAGCGTCTATTTTCCTGTCTCTTGCTACTTCCATCATCACCTACATGTGAAACCTTGCTAGGTGTAACTCACCTGCACCTTAGCAATATAGCCTTCAAAACCAAAACAGCTATCTTCCATCGCATACGACAAGCAGTGATTCTCATCATCAATCATCAGCAACCTCTCTTTTGCCCAGGTTTCTCCACCACCCTCCCTCGGAAACGAATGGCCAACAGCATACCGCAAGCAGCCAGGTTTGCGATCCTCACCCTCCACCATTTCACAAGAATCCATTGTCGGTATCCATTTGTTTATGCCACAAAAATCTGACTGTAAAGCCCAAGCTTTATCCAATGGAGCAGCAATGATAACAATGATCGAGCCATGCCACTTGGCAGCTGGCATAAGATCCTCACTCGTCATAGCTCCTCCCGGAAAAGCCTCCTTCACAGCTTCTCTTGTTGAAAGGTCCTCCATGAGCGATTTGACAGAAGAACCTTATAATTGCCGAGCTATATCTGTGAACTTCGACTACCCACAACTGAAACCTGGTCAAGTTAAGACACTGTCAGCTAATGCAAGTAAGGGATAAAGTACCCTGAGAGCGTACTTGGTCAAATTACTCTATCAAGCAACTGTTAGAGCTGCCTTAGACATCAAACAAGAACTTTGGTATCAACTCCGTTCAAGCAGCTGCTGAATCTAATGATGGGATCAAAGGCTACACTTCAATCATCACATGCGTTCTGAGTTTGCCATAATACAGGCCGTCTCATGTCCTGCCCTGCAATTACCATTGCACGAAATTCTTGGGCACCCAAGTTCTCAGTGCAGATGTCTACCTTGATTTAACAAGACAAATTTGGTGGGCAGGTGTGACAACTGAATGAAGCGGATAGCTTGTCTCTCAGTGAGTGCAAATACAGATATTTAAAGCTAAATGACCGAACCTAGAAGGAGAGAAAGAGAATCTTCAGTAATGCTCCAGTTCATGAATTCGGCGAATCTTCAGAGAGACTTTTACTGAGCTGTATGATTGCCCCTTGCAATTTGGATGAAACCTGTACTGTAAGCCTTCCTGCCATTCTCTAAAAGACTCCTTGTTCTGGAAAACTCAGCCAGATCAGGGAAATTTACCACCTAGCTAGAGAAGCACAGACTGCGAGGAGATGACTCATTGGCCAACACAAGTCTTGGGCAAGCGAGAAACGCACTTCGGGCAACATTCAGAAATCTTCGAACAAAAGTGCCATCCACGGGGGAAATAAGTAGCTGTGTACAGTCATCACAAAAGAAAGATCCCCTCTAACTTCCAAGCCAACCAACACAGAATCCTCGGACAAACACTCACAAAATTCCCATAAGAGATTTGAGCGCCACATCAAAGGCAGACCCAGCGAGTGAAGACGAGCATCTCCACAGTCAATTCCAGTTACTAACATCAATGGGAAGTTCTTTGCCTTCAAACGTTATGGGCAGTCCACAATGACTCATTTGGTTGGATTCCTTCTCAGATGCGTTTAGGGTATGAAGCCGCTGGTCAAAGGCAGGATACTCGCTGATGCACTGGCCATGCAACTGTTGGCATCAGTGCACATCACATCACTTTGGAAAACATCCTATTTTTCTATTAAGATGACTCTTTGGTGCATGGAAGGGTATTTTTGTGGCTTGGACAAGGACAGTCTGGAAGGACTTAGAAATACACCATGCATTGATTGTGTATCATATATGCAGCTGTCCTCAGCAACAGTGACCATCTTATTGCAATCGGAGGTCTTGGAATGCATCTAAGGAGGAGCTGCATAGCTGCAACTGTACTTAAAGCACATTAACGGAAGTATCATAGGATGTCTTCATGCGATGTTACGACTTTCAATGCTTGAGGGCTGCTGCTAGGTGTCTTCATGTTTCCAAAAAGAAGGAGGCTGTTAGCCAGCATTGGTTGAACAGAGAAAAGAGGAACAACCTTCTTTTGAAAGCTACTTTAGAATAATGCACAAAACTGAGGCTACTAGCCTCCTCCAGTAAGAGAGAGACGATCACGCAAAGTGTCAAAAAGGGCTCCGGCAGCAGTGTTTTGACCGAAAGTGGACTTCAATCTGCCCAACAACTCACTATCTTTTGCTTGTGATGCTGCTTCTGCTGCTTCTTTCACCATCCCAATACGTGCATATGCCTGCACCACATATCCAGGGTACCACCATAACTCCAGTCTTATACTGAAAGTATCCAAGCACTCACCAGCACAAGCAAAATAAGGCTGTCACGCAAAGACAGGGAGAGAGTAGGGAGGCGGAGGGGGCTCAAAATACGGTGAATCGTACGGCTGTGCCATATAATAGCAGAGCTCTGGCCCAAGGCAGTACAGTACCTCCAGGGCAGAAGTGACAAATACCAAGTGAAACTGCCATAGCTCTCTGCCAAAACTTGCATTTCCTATGACACAGGAAAAAGATAGGTGGCAGGTTTGATGTGGTAGTAATAGAGATAAGGAGATCAGCACTGTAGTGCTGGCATACTCAAAGCAGGTAGGTACCTCGGCCCGTTCGTGAGGATCAGAGAGCTTCACAATATACTTCAATGCTTCATCAGTTTCACCTTCTTCTATGCACGCCTCCACAAATGCCTTGTAACCTGAACCATTCATTGCAACCAGATCCTAGAGTTAGACACGGTGTCAAAGAACACTAGGGAGAGAGAGAAGGTTCAGATCTACAATTAGCTGGGAAACCCCACTACATGAGTCCCATCTTCTCCATGTAAACACCATTCCAATCCTCAATCCACCTTTTGACGTGTTTCAACACCCATTCTCATCATGTTAGGACCTATCTGCACTTATTTAGGCAGTGTACCAGTTGCATTTGGTGAAATTGGGGAGCGAAGTAGCCCTGCCTCAGTAACATTCTGTTGTCTAAAGCAGCTTGTACAAATACAGTGAATTGTCCAAACCACATTGACGTTGACTGTTGACTTATTCACGGCTGTCAAAGTGGAGAACCCCAGAAAATTGTACCTATAGGGGGCTTTCTCTCTTTGGAGAACGTCTCCAGAGCATCCCAATGCTTTGCAGTTGCAAGCGCAAACACTTTGAGCCAGTAGAATCGTTTATCAGGGACCTGCAACAGGAGATATCCCCTTTATTGACTCTTCAAATGACGGCAGAAGCAGAATCCATCAGCATGTTTTCGACAAGGAACACACAAACACATCTACAACATAATCCTAGATTTCTAGAAGCATTGGAGCAGACATGCAATTACAACAAAATCATATCAACCAAACTCCAACAGGTATACTGCATTTGGAGGTTCAGACAGTCCGAGGGCATCAAAGCTTCACAGATGAGCACTGGGTACTCGTTGATGCCCAGAGAAAGCCACTAACATTTTCCTCCTCTACCCTCCATCTAGTGTAGATGGCCTCTGGTGAATGTTTATTTAAAGGTCATGGGCACTCTTTTGGATATTCAATCGTGCAATCTTCGTGAAATGTGGTCATTCCAACTCCTGAGCATGATTGAGGTGGCTTGGAATGAACCAACCAGAGCGATCTTGAAGTAAGTGAAATGAAAACACGGTCAGATTAGCCTACGTAACCCTAAGTTAGTCTCTTTGAAACTGTCCTATTATAATGTGGAGGCCCATGCGGTGGATTGCCATGATTTAACTTGGGGTGCATAGATAAGGCAATTAAGAAGTAAATGGAAAGGTTCACTTTACAGACTTGATTTAGATCAGATATGACCACTTGTTTCTCATTTTGCAAAAAGCCAGTTAAGGGTTAAATCTTGGATGAAAGAGGATCCAGTCAAGCAGTCCAGGGCACCTTAAAGTCAGTGCGGATGCGTTGGGCAGCACGATTGTTGCCAAGAGTGATACACGTCCGTATGGTGTCACTCACACTTGAGTCCACAAAGATGGCCTGCCCTGTTGCCACCTCCAACTCCTGCTGCAGCCTGCCAAACCTCATGGTTCAAGTCATGCAGCCCTAGCCTTTGCAATGCATTAGCAGCTCCAAAGGCCATTGACTATTGACTCTTCCAGTTGTAATGAGGATGCTTGTGTACGTGAGAGAGAGAGAGAGAGAGAGAGAGAGGGAGAGAGAGACAATGACTCAAAACATGAAAGAAGTGTGAAAGAGTACTTAAGCAATTTCGCCTGTTCTTCAGCAGCCTTAGATTCAAAGGCATGATCCTTGGTCTGCACAAAGAACTCGCCAGCTTGCTCTATCAGCTTCAACCGGGGGCCTTGCAATGCCGAACCTGACCGTGCCCCAAGATTGGCGGAATAAGTCCATGAATCCCGCAAGAAAACTTCTGCAACTCCCTGTCAAATCCACCAGTAGTTCCTTGTCAGGGATACTTCCTCTGTTTTTTCTCTTCCCTTACTATTACAGCTCATTCCAGGATCCCTCTAATAAAGACTGGTTAGTAGCACAGCCCTCTACCAAAAATACTTATAGCCTCTACTGCTTTGGCATCACATCAAAACCACAAGCCTTGCAAGCAGCGGCTCTGCAGGCTTTGATCTCTCGCACTTCAGTGACAGTCTCAGTATGGAACTGGCACCACTCCCAGGAACAACCCATGTCCTTTCACAATACTAAAGCTCTAAAAATTGTTCCCAAACACAACTCTGATGTCTTTGCTTGACATACACAGTTGATAAGAAAGAAGCTGTTATATTGGAGAAGGATAGATAGTCCGGATCTGGCTATTATGTACACGGTCGACAGATACCTGCGGTTGACCAATTGACATATAAAATTTCTTTAAAAGTTCGGGCTCATTCTGTCTGCACATAGAAGAAAACAAGTATTACTTTAAAAGAACAGACAGGCTCTTGACATGAGTTACTCCCATGGAACCGGAAAAGATTTTTTTAACTCCCATCAGGCGTTGCCTCATCTAGCTTATTCCTTCCACAGTCCTGGTTCCTAAAGTGATGCAGGGTGAAGTTAGACCCCAAACAAAAGACAAGAAGGAACAGCATTTACACATTACTATGAGAGAGTCCACTGACAGCAAATAATACCCAGGAATCCAACAGAACATGAACTCTATGATATGTATGATGACTGTTCTCTGTCTCACATACAAGCACTTGGATTGAACTTCAGCTTTTAGCCAGAGAAATGCCCAAGATGGAGAGAAGTTATTAATCTATGTAGATGAATCCAACCAGCAGTAGCATAATGTCACCTTGCATAGGAGATGAACAAATTACGAGCAAGAGGCCTCGCTTGAATGATGCGAAAGAATTCGATGGCTGATTTCTGTATCACAGAGGAGTAAAGCACAAAGCTGTGATCAAATAAGTACGTGGTTTGCGGACAATCCCCCTTCGTCAGGTACATGCTGTTCACACAATTCCATGTCTTCAGGAGCCAGTGTCACTGTCAAGGGTTAGCCTATGAAGATATTGCAGTACACCTGCCTTGGCAACTGCACCAAAATACCGACTTCATGATGCAAAACAGGTGAGAGAAAGCAAGCTTTCCGCAAAAGCATTACACCCCACAGAAGTGCCCACTACAAGTCATCAGCCCTGTATGTTAGACGTGCAAGCCCGGAGTTGAATGAAAACAAGACTCGGCGGAATTAAATGGACCACCACAGCAGGAACTTTGTGACATCAGGGGCTACTGCGCATTCTACAGTGCCCCACAGTTCACTGTTACTCTGCAATAGAGATGCTCAAGGCTTACTTGGCGCCAAATATGGAATATTGAGAAGTAGACCAGATCCGTGTCTCCACTCTCAACGGCCTTCACCAGCGCTCTCTCTTCCTCTCCCATACTTGTCAAAAGAGGGACCTGTCAATTGGTCAAGATACCATGGAGATCAGAGAGACTCAAAGAACTGTCAAATGCCTATCTACCTTGTTCTGCAAAAGATAGTTCCTAAGTAGCCAACCGCACTTTGCGTATGTGAGTACCTGCTGGTCTAACTATCCCTTCAGCCCACTCACTCTCTCCCGCCCAAACTGGGCACGGAGTCTATGGCCACAGGGCTATGGCAAACAATGTCGCCTAAGTACATTCTCTCTCTCCCACCTGTAAGCTTACCTGCCTAGGTGCTAGGCTTTTGTACAAAGCTTGAGCTATGAATTGTTGTACTCATGTCCTAGGACCTTGGGACTTCTCGTGGAGTTAACTTCTTTTTCCTATCTCTCTGTCTCTCTGCTTTTTAGCTACCTTCAAAATGGGTACCAACTTGTGGCTACAAAACCCAGAGGAAGATCAGGACTCAGTAGATCTTCCTCTTCAAGCTTCTACACGAAGCACAACAGTATATTTCCTGTCACATGCACCATTCAATCCTGCCTTTTGAAAATAAACATAAAGAATCCCTGGAGAGCATAGTGTGGCTAACCTGCTCAGCAGAGCGCGGTTCAAAGTCAAGAAGAAGGGCTGCCAACTTCTGTCGACCGTTTCCATATGCATTGGCAGCCACTGCTGCATATGAAATTCCTGGGCATGTTTTCAGCTGCACGCCACATAATGAGCAATTAATTGATCTAACACGGACAGTTCTAACCCAATCAGTTAGTAGAGTCCAGCTATACTCCACAATAGACTAGCAGAATGCAGTCTTGGAAGTATCTAGTGGACACACAATGCCGGTCAAAGCTTTTGAGTGGACCACGATGCTTTGTCTTTCACCACCGGTCATCAAGTCATTCCAACCTTGTATGACTTTGGATGTGATAAGTGCAGGATTCTTTCAAGACATGCAAATCATGAACCCAAAGTCTCTGAATAGCCCAAATCAAATGCCTGAGTGCACTAACCCAGACCCATTCTTTAAAGGGCCCAATCTTACCTCCTTGGGTCCCCGTTCATGATTGGATGAGGTAACTGGACTTTGTAAACCACCCCCAAAGCCCCATATAAAGTGGCGAGATATTGATAACAACCACAAGTAGATCACCTTCACTAATACTTGATATTGTGGCACCTGATATTGGCACCTTCACTAATACTTGAAATCCACACAACTGCTTGACAGCCACCACTTAGCACATCATTTGGGTCACCGTACAGTGTCTTTGGCGTCTGCTCAATAAGTTCTGGCCTCAAATGTATCATACAAGATATCTATGAGCAGCCAATCTTCATTTGTAAATGGTTCTCACATTTGGCACTCGCAAGGGTAACATGCATATTCCAAACTCTAAAATGCTTGTGAGACACGAATCCAACCTTTTCCACAAGGACATCCAAGACAACCGCATCTGGTACATCAGAGGCTGCTTTAATTTTTGCACATGCCCAGTGCAAAAGAACCGTGTCCTGTTCAACAAACAAAGGGAACATGTAAATTGCATTCCATGAAAGGATGCTGTGAACAGGGACAGAAACATCAAATGAGAAAGACCCTGCATTAGTTTGGTGAGATCTTGGAGAAAGGAAGGCACTGACAATCACTGCTATACAGCCCATCTGAGAATGCACTATGCACTTCGAAGTCAGATTCAGTCAATTGTGTCGTTAAGTAAATGGACAACGTACTAGAAAGTTTGTATGAAACTCCATAACAACTAATGTGTCCTCAGTGAAAGGAAAAGTGAGTTGGGCAAAGCTTTTCCAGGCACACACCTTACTCAAGTTGAGGTACTCGGAGATGCGCAGAGCCAGAAGGTGGCGATGAGCATTCACCAGTCGCGCTATTAGGACTGGTGCAGTCAATACCTGCTCACAGCAATGTCGGATGCCTCAAACGTATCAAAAACCCATGAGCTCTACGTGATCAGTTTGTCTGTTGAATTGTTGCCAAAGCTGCTAAGAAACGCCTAGTACTCTCTGCTTTCCTCACTAGCTAGCATATGTCATATGGTCTTGTGTTCTGAAGGAAGAAAATCAACTTTTGAGGATCAAATGGTCACCAGCAGTTACAATAGGAACTGAGAGAGCCACTAATGACCTGCCTTGAACTGTTGAATGCTGAGCGGGACACCAATGTCAAATCGACGGACAGCATTGAGCACTCTTAGTGTCTTACACATGTCCTGAAACTGGTCCCGATGGAATTTTCTGTCACCAAAAAGCTAGACATCTCAATCACTCTCCACTTTGCACGTCCCTCCTCATTAGTACATCAAAGATAAACAACTCCTTATCAACTATGGTTGTCCCTGGAGCCTGCAAGTTCTGTATAACTCTGTAATTAGAAGCTGTTCTACTTTTCTATCAAAGACAATGCTTTTGTGGAACCCTCATCAAACAGCATACGTGCCACTACTAGAGCCAGCCTTCAGGGCTGGTTGTGGCCTCTCTTCTTCTCTCCACTTCATATCGAGCTAAAGATCTGACCCCGACAACCTGCAAAATGCTCGTCCATAAGCTGCAGCACGCAGGAGGGTTCGTTGCTGCGAGATGTCATATTCATGCCCTGCTGCATCGATGCAATCTCCCACAGCCTCTGCTAGTGAATCATCGATTAGCCTTATGTTTTCATCTGCCTGTATGCCATGCCCAATCAATAACTTAGTTTTAGAACCTGATTTGTGAGAGAGACGACCACTGTATCATAATGTGTCAAACCTCATCTATGGAAATTACCTTGGCACTGCGCTTGTCAAAATGGTCTAGGGCATCATATAACATTGCTGCGGGTGATGTGCTGCCAATTTTGAAGATAGAGACAGCAGAGTCTGGCACCCGCTGCAGAAACTCCATGTATGTATTGGAGAGGATTCGAACACCATCACATTCGGGTATCAGAAAGAGGGGCTCATCATATGGATACTTGACAGAATCCCCATAGGGACCCACCATCAGCAGCGTCTCGTCCCAGTATAGCAGCACACTGTCAATTCCGCACCATACAAGCTGTGCTGGGGGCAGCGCTGACTGCACTCAGCACTCAAGCATTTCAAACCATTAGGAAGATGGATAAAGAGACAGCTGATAAAAAGGTCTTCCTTGGGCAAAAAGCTTACAATAAGAAGACTAGATAGGACAAGAGTCAATGAAATGATATAATGAAAGCTGGTCCAAGTCCTTTGCTCTCATATGTGTCAAGCGATGGAAAGCCAGCTAGGGGGTGTATTCTTTGATTTATGTATGAGAGGCGAAGGCGCCAGCTAAAGTTGTTGTAGTGTGTAAAGAGACCAAGACCAATGACAGCAACTAGCAGGTTCATTCCACTCCTACTTGATTTATTTCTGCAAACTACCTCCTCTTGCGGCAATCAAATAAGTAACAGACACCAAATAGTCTGTAAGAACCAAAACCAACAGAAAAAAAGGATACTTGACTACTTCATACAAGAGGTAAAGCTAGCTTGGGAAGAGCTCATGTTTATATTTTTTGTTGTAGAATCAAAGGTTGCCTTTTGGTACATACCTCAGTATTGAATTCAGAGAAAGTCTTGGAAAAGTCAGTGGTAACCACCAGCAATCGTCCATCGTGGGAAAAGCAAGCCAAAAACTTTCCATCTGGGGACAGGGTCATCTTCTGCATGGGCCCAATTGACGTCGTTTCACTCACACAATTTTCTGCGTCCACCATAAGTACTGAGGATCCCACAGCTAAAAGGACCTCCAGCTGGCCAGAAAGAGTGTATTGAGGCTCAATTACTGCTATACAAAGGGGCGGTTCTTCGAGCTCAGGATCGGCCAGCTTGACTACCTGCGGTTTATCCAGATTGGGCACACTAAACAGTAAATTTTGCTCCGTAATGCAAACGAACCCACTCCCCCAAATAACACAGTCAGCAACCCCTTGATCCCAACACTCTTGACCGAGTGAAATTTGCTGCGGTAGAAGCTCTCCATGGATGTTATACTGGAACACCGTGCCATCTTGCACGACGCATAGAAGTATCTCCTCATCAGTCCAGCCCATGGAAATCAGGCGACCCCCAGGCCTATCCCAGATGACAGAGGACAAAAGCTTTCCTGACGAAGAAAATATGAGAAGCTTTGCACGTGCAGATTCAGCACGAAGCTGCACCATCTTCGACTCATCGCGAATAATTGCAATGGGGCCTCCGAATTTGGCACATGCCACCTTATGCCGGCTCAAATCCACATTCTGCCAACACATTGTGTAAATCTCCTGCTTTCCGTAGAACCGATTGTACAGCTCATTCCATTCCGCCGCTACGGATATCGCCATTGTTGGTGTGAAGCAATCCCCAATACTTACTTCAGACTTGCCAGAGTGAGCAGCTATGCTTCCGCTGTGTTGTCCCCCTAGTGCGGATCAAAACAGGATGCACCAATACATACCTCTGCCAACTTCCTCTCCGTTCTCTTCTCTATTTCAATCTGGCGAAGTCCACTCCACCCTTCTGGGCACAGTCGTCCCTCCGCCAGTCTCTATGCGATCCTCCATATTGCTCTTCACTCATCCCATGCTCAGAAATGGGGTTTTGCAGAGAAGGATCCACAAGAACCTTCTACAAAAATCGCCAGGTTCTTGAGACTGACGTTTTGTGAGCTTGCTCATACAATCCACCTGTGCAAGAGATGTTGGTTAAACGAACAAGCCACGAGTCTGTCTCCCTCCTCTTCTATCTTTGCAACGTATTGTGACTCACCTGAGAGATTATTTTTCCGGAGCCCCTCACTTCAATGAACTCAACGTTGCCATTTTTGCAAGTGTCGAAAGTGGGTTTCCAATATCAGCAGAGGGTCCTGCCACATCTAGCCTTCTGCTGTTTCAAGCATCAGAATTTCGCAGAATGCTTGAATTGGGCCCGTGTACCCCACAACCTAGTCGTGTGCAGAGATTGCATTCTTTTATTAGTTTTTTCAGGTGTCAACTTTTCTGCATATGATTTTGACTATGGACACATAGGCCCTTCATACTTAGGATAGATAAGTGGATTCATTGAGATGTTGATAATTCTAAGGGGATCACCAACCTTGGAGTCATGTTTCATATTCTGCTTTTCATCTGTCAACAACGTAGCTGTGATAAGCTTTCCAGTAACTTACACTGGGGATGTTCAGCCATCACTTCATTCTGGTCATTGGTATTGATTCCGGCATGAATGGGGAGGAGTTCAGACCTCCTTCCTCTCAACTTCACTCTTTTCTTACGAAAAAGGAAGTTAGGCATAAAATTTCACTGAACTTGATTCCAGTCTGTAACATGGGAAAGGACCTGAAGGATGATTTGAAGGGCCTACCTACCCTCGGCACTAGACTGAAATATAAACTCAGGGTAAAAAGCCTACCTTCAAACAAAATACAGATGTAGAGAGGAAAAGGAGATTGTAATAGCCCGATGTGTAGGCAACCTGAGACAATATCCATTTTCTAATACGTTGTCCTGGGTGTTCTACCGAGCGCCTAGCCCTCTTCAGGAACATCAAGAACAGGCTTCATGCACCTCTGTTCACCAATTTTGAAAATCTTGAGGCGGAGCCTAAAGCACAGGCCCAGTTGGGGTCTAACTATTGGGCTGCTCACACACAGCAGATTGATGATTGTGTGAAGGGCATTCTAGATGCACACACATAGGAGTGCCTTGATCTGGAGAGCCCAAACTAATTGTTTATAGCAAGGTAAGTCACACTACTGGAGTGAGCCCCTCACAAAGGTAGTGTCTGCTCCATATGCTTCCCATCCAAACTGGACGCAGGGGGTCTATGGCAACAAGGCTTCGGTAACCAAAGTCTTGTGAGTACATTCTTTGCTTACAAATAATGACTCATTATGACAATATGACTTATCCACCCTGGTGTATGAAGCTACACAGATTCTTTCATGAACATAGCTCATTTCAACAGTAATCCCCACAAGAACAAAACCCATCTTCGAAGTGGTGAAAGCTGTTTGAATCGCGTTCAAGAACTGCTCGCCCACAAGCTGTGAGATAAACTTGGTGGCAATGTGACGATCACTGCAAACTTGAAGGTTCTTGGCAATGCGGAGAGGTGTCCTGGAGGGGGGTTGTGATGAGCGCAAAAGCAATGCCAAGCTTCTCACTGTGATGGCAAAGAGAAAATTCCTTTCTCTCCTCCTCAACATCATGGAGTAGAAAGCGCTTGTTAGGCACATACTCACTGTCCTTCATCAGCCAGGACCTAGCCTGTTTGACGCGATCCTGCTTCCAATATATAGAGTTGATTAACTTAGAGTATCTGATATTGGACATATGTTGCAGCTGACCCCACCATCTGACCTTGAATTCATCTCGTCCCGGGAGCTTAAGGAAGGATGCCAAACCCACCCCGAACAGCCAATGCTATTTTGGAGCATGCTGACATGCACTCCTTAAGCACCCCCACTTGAATGGATTCTAGAGACTTAGCCTGGTTGGAGTTATCAACCCATACTGCAGATGCATACTCCAAGGCAGGCCTAATAACGTCGCACAGCATGCCTTTTTTGACTTCAGAGTTGATCCCTCTGAACAAGCCAGCAGTTTGCACTTGCCAGGTTGAACGACTTTTTAAATATGTGCATCCCAATTACAGTGGGAGGAAATCTCAATGCCAAGGTATGTGTAGGAAGGGAGGACCGGAATCTCTTGGCTTCCCCACTGCCGCTTGAAGACAATCTCTTCACTTCAGCATGGATTTCACCAATCCTTGGATGCAATTTGTCTTCTACAACAAATGTATGCACCCGGTCCTCAATGCAGCAGCGGCCTGGCTCCATTCTGATACTCTGTCCTCCATCATTTTCTCAGCTTAGCTCTATCATTCGACCAGCCAGTTGTAGCATAGACGTTTGAGAGCAGCTCGTAAGTTGGAGATGCTGAGGATCCCACTTGAGAAGGCTTTTTACCACACGTTCTGCTAGTTCCACATTCCCATGAGTTCTGCAGGCACCAAGCAAGGCTCCCCATACTGAAGCATCTGGTTTGATTGGCATTTTGTTAATGAATTCCTCTGCCTTATTCAATTGGCCAGCACGTCCAAGGAGGTCCACCATACAGCGAAAATGGTCGAGTGTAGGAGTGAGACCATGAACTGGTGTCATGGAATCAAAGTAGTGACAGCCTTCATCCACTAAGCCCACATGGCCACATGCAGAGAGAAGACATATGAAGGTGATACAGTTCGGCTTCAAGCACTCTTGTTGCATTTGTTCAAATAGTTGGAGGGCCTCCCTACCACACCCATGCTGTGCATATCCTACAATCATAGTGTTCCAAGAGACCACATCATGTTGAACCATTTCGTCGAACACTTGGCGTGCATCGTTAATGCTCCCACATTTGGCATACATGTCAACAAGGACAGTCTCCAGAATGATGTCTGGAAAAGTTCCAGCTTTGAGGATGTCTGCATGGACCTCTTTGCCCTTTTCCAGGGCTGCCAAGCTGGCATACGCATTAAGAATGCAAATAAATGTGACCTTGTTGGGTCTCACCCCTTCATGTATCATTTGCTCATACATATCAGAAGCCTCCCTACCACACCCGTGTTGAACATATCCTGCTATCATCACAGTCCATGAGACTACATTTCGTTCAGCCATTTTGTCAAACACCTCATGCGCGTCCTTCATGCTCCCGCATTTGGCATACATATCGACAAGGGTATTCTCCAGATTAATATAAGACGTAATTCCAGTTTTAACGATGTCAGCATGCACCTTTATGCCCTTTTCCAGGGCTGCCAAACTGGAACACGCATTAAGAACGCCAATGAAAGTGACCTTATCAGGCATGACCCCTTCCTGTATCATTAGCTCATACATCTCATAAGCCTCTCTACTACACCCCTGTTGAACATATCCTGTGATCATGGCACTCCATATGACCACATTTCGTCGAGTCATCTTGTCAAACACGAGACGTGCATCTTTCACGCTCCCACATTTCGCATACATGTCGACAAGGGCAGTCTCCAGGATCACATCTGGTGCAATTCCAGCTATGATGATGTCAGTATGGACCTCTTCAGCCTTTTCCAGGGCCCGTAGGCTGGCACATGCATTGAGAACGCTAATGAACGTGACCTTGTTGGGCATCACCCCTTCCTGTACCATTTGCTCATACATCTCAAAAGCCTCCTTGCCACACCCATGTTGAGCATATCCTGCAATCATGGCACTCCATGAAACCACATTTCGTTCGGTCATGTTGTCAAACACTTGATGTGCATTGTGCATGCTTCCAGATTTGGCATACATATCAGCAAGGGCAGTTTCCAGAATAATATCGGATGCGATTCCACTTTTGATGATGTCAAGATGGATCTCTATACCTTTTTCCAAGGCTGCCAGGCTGGCACATGCATTTAGAAGGCAAGTGAATGTGACCTTGTTGGGCATAACCCCTTCCTGTTTCATTTTTTCATACACCCTGAGAGCTTCCTCCCCACAATGGTGCTTAGCATATCCTGCTATCATTATACTCCACGTGAACAATGGTCGCTTTGGCATTCTGTCAAACACTAGGCGTGCATCCTCCATACTTCCACACTTGGCATACATGTTGACAAGGGTGTGTAGTAAAAATACGTTTGGCTCAAATCCCCTTTGGATGATGTGTGAGTGTACCTGCTTTCCCTCTGCTAGGCCTTTAACATCAATGCACTTCTGCAAGAGACAGACATAAGTATTCCCATCGAATGGTGTTCTTTCTTGGTTCAAAATATGCAGTGCCTCCTTAAGTTGTCCTGCCTTACATAGTGACCTTACATCTCCACAAATAACAGCAGGGTTCTTGTCCACTACATCTCCTGTTCCTCCTTCAAAAGCAGTAGTCGAAGTAGAGGTGCCTGATTCCAACAGTTGTGCCTGATTCAACCCTGATGTCCTGCATGATCAAACTCTTTAGCACCCATCCTGTACAATACTCAGATCCAATATTTCGAAGTCCGATGACTCTTCAAAGAAACATCTCTTCATGAGGGCAGGGTCCTACATATTGAAACGGGTGTAAATTACCATAGTGATCTACTTTGAGAATATGTCGATTGGAACCCTTCAATCATCATTGTTAAAGGTATACCGGTTGGACTCTCGGTCTGGAGCTCCATGGTGCATATCGACATTAGAACCATCACAAGACTGTGCTTGACCTTCTACCATGGCGGCTAGCCCTGCTTTCACCCAAGAAGGGCTTGACCCACTCTCAATCCAAAGACCCTCCTTTGAGCGCTTGTGCCTGAAGTCTGGAGATCTTGGACTCTTCTGTGAAAATCATTCTTTGGCAGCTGAGCGGCCATAGGTTTCAAAAACAGCCTCACAGTAGAAGAACGCAAACACCAAAGCTCCGATCATCTTCCACATACCAGCAATCAACCTACTTTCACGTCCTGCGACCATTAGAAAACTCATATCACCAGCTAACAAAACATTCATCAACCCTCCTTTACAAACTGTTTTCCGTCCTAGGAATATAGCCTCACCTTTTCAAATCTGTTGTCCCACCACTGTGAAGGATCTGAGAAAAACTCCTGCCAAAGCCCTTCCATGCTTAATTCTTGGCCTGCATGGAAACACCACGGAGACAGAGAAATTTAGCAACCAATATTCTCCAAGGCAAATTGAGGAATAACAGCACCTCCAAAGTGCCCCCTCTCTCCTTATCGACCCCCCAGTCTTACAATTGTGGCTCTGCACTGCTCCAGGGTGAACAGAGCCATGTGTCCCCTACTTGCGACAACCAGCCCTCCACATTAACGAGCGAACGCAAATGCATGTACATCGTGGACCTGGCAGAGGGATTTAAAGGGGTAAGACTTCAGTTTCAAGGCGAACTCTCACGGTGAAGGAAACCGTGAAGGTATTTCCCCCAGACAAGGTATCACAAAGGGGCCACGGCCGCAGGTAAACCATGTGAAGAGATGTCGTTGTCAAGGATTAGAAACCAGGGATCGCACCTATACAAAACTTCAGAAACCCAAAGGAACGCAAATTATTTGCAAGTCTGTACCGTCCATCGGTCTCGAGCCAGGAATGGCCAGACTCGATGCCCATCTCAACTCCAGAGCCTGGCCCGTCAATCTGCTCCCTACTGTAAACCCTCCCGCCCCTTTCTCGCACAAATAAGACAGGGCTTTGGACACGGCCACTGCCTCCATGCCTAGGAGACAGGCGGAGCGCGCTGCCATCCTCTTGATCGCCCACGCTTCCAGAGAAGCTCAGGTGTGACCCTCCATGCAAATTTCCGATGTGTGAGCCTCCAGCCTACTATTTCCCAGATCTTCAGACAGAGCTCCTCTCCGTTAAGGTTGGAAAAAGAAGAACGAAGCCATTCGAACAAGACCCAGCAGGTGAAAGCCACTCTTAGGTGCAAGAGATTGGCCTCAGGGGCCAACAGTGTACTTACAGAGTTGTGTGTGAAGATCAAAGTTGAGGAGTGCAAAGGTGAACATCCATTCCTTCCAAAATAGCTTTAGAGTTTAGAGTTTCAAATGAATAGGGGACAGTTGATGAGTTTTGGTTGCCTCTCATTTTAAGATAATAGGGTCTTCAATGGGCACGTGCGATGTGGCCGGTGGGCCCCGCGCACGGACGCCCAGCACCCCGCCCGCCCCGCCCGCCACTGCGCGCGGCCGCAGAACCCGCGCCCGCGCCCCCGTCCGCCGCGCGGCCAGTCCCCCGCCCATGAGTCCGCTGCCCTCCAGTCTGCCAGTCCGCTGCTGGCCAGTCGGCTGCCCAGCAGTCTGCCAGTCTGCCCGCCAGTCCGCTGGCCAGTCCCCTGCCATCCAGTCCGCTGACGGCGCAGGATCGCCACCGTCCATTCCCATAACCCATCCGAGCCCTCCATTTTTAGGGCTGCAATTCAAACCTGCATCCCTGCCGCCTGCCACTTGTCAGCAGCCGCGAACGTGCGCACTGTTCTCCTGGCACGTTGTCGATCGTGTCTTGTACTGCGGCGCGTTTCTTGCATGTTCAGAAGCGTGTCCTTTGCACTGTATAGGGCATGGACGTGGAAGCAAAACCCGATGATATACTGATCACGGAAAGCCCGCTTATACGGCCTCTTCGACAATGTTTGCAAACAGCAAAACCAGGACCCTTCAACAGGAAGGATCTCCATTGGAAGAGTGAGACGCAATATGGGTTTATGGGTGTGCGAGTGAATGTTGAAAAGGCCTGCATACCTTGGGATAGAGTTGGTGACTTCGTCCTGGGAGAGGAGAGTTTGGAGGACTATCCCACTCAGTTTTGGGTGAATGTCCATTCTATAGTGGAACCCGGCTCGCGAAAAGCAACCAGAGCCAACACATTTCTGTCCAGTATTATGTGTGCACCATCCTCAGTCCTTTTGACGTTTCATTGCATGTCTGTTGCCATTTTTTGTTTCACGAGTTCTCTGATTTTATGCTTCCTCAAGTCGTTGGATATCGATTTTAGAATTTTCTGTCCAGGTATCAATGCTGCTACGGTCCTGATGACAAGCGCACCAACAAGACAATAGTGGAGGATCCAAAACAGAAGCGTGGAGGACCTCTTGTGGGTGCTGGAACATCTTGCCCTCATAAAGGCCCAAGGAGAAAGAAGTTGGAGTATGGAGAGTCTTACAAACGTGGTTGCCAATGCTGTTTCAAGGTCCAGCAATGCTATCTCGCCCCTGACATCTGCGTCCTCACGTACTACAACAACATGGAGCATACAGATGCGCAAGGGAAACCCTCGCATGGGAAGTCCGCAGAGTTCAGGAACACCCGCCACGCCTATGCACCACACATTAGCGAGGAATTGAAAGCCTGGGTCGTCGAGTGTTTGTGCCGAGGCCTGTCGGTCGCCCAAATCATGATGGAGCATAAAGAGCACGTGATGAACAACACTGGCTTGGGCGATGCATGGACCCGCGATGATTTCTTGTTGGAGCAAGATGTTCGCAACCTTGCCGAGAAACGTGCGTGACAAACCTTCAAAAAACACGCCGATGATGCAGAGAGTGTGCGCATGTGGAGAGACCAAAATCCTGCGTCCGTTTTTTTCTATTAAGAGGAGAAATTAGAGCCAACATTCGAGCATTTTGATGGAGATTTGACATTCACTATTGGCATACAGACTCCGTGGCAGAAACAACGAATGCTGGAACTAGGACATGACCGTATCGTTGCATGTGATGCAACCTTTGGGACAAATCATGACAAGGTACTATTCGAACGATTCCATGGACTTATACGAGCATGATAGCATAGTACCATGCAACATTCACATAATATTTGGTGTGCTGACCCTTTCTGTATGTTTAGGGTTGTGTATGTTGCAAAAGACCGAGAGGCAGACCCATTATGAACCGCTACAGACCTCATCACTCTTATGAAGTCTTCTCGTGCAGAACTGAGCGGAATTTGCATGCTCTGACCATCTTACATTGTGCATTCCAACAGTTCCCATTGTACACGTTGATGGTCTTCGACGAGTGGTTGAACGGTATACCAGTTGCCTATATCCTATCCGCGAGGAATCGGACAAGAGACCTGGTTCCGTGGATGAGAGCCTTGCGCGATTCACTCCTCGCAGATTTGCCGAGCTGGCGACCCAATGCCTTCATTGTGGACGATGCCGAAGCAGAAATCAACGCTATTCGGTAAGTCTGTTGGTCCACAGCACCGGTCCATTGTCGAGGTCCACTGTAGCAGTCCATTGCTACAGTCCACTGGCAGACTCCTGTGGCGAAACCCGATGGCAGTTCGCTGGGCAAATCCACTGGTAGTCCGCTGTCAAGTCTGGTCATCACTCCCCTGGCAAGTCCGCTGGCAGTCCCCGGCAAGTCCGCTCGGCAGTCCGCTGCCAAGTCCACTCAGCAGTCCCTGGGGTCGGCCGTCCGCTGCCAAGTCCGCTCAGCAGTCCCTGGCAAGTCCGCTCGGCAGTCCACTGTGGCAGTCCAATGGGGCAGTCTGCTGATGCAGTCCGCTGCCCCAGTCCTAGCTAGGGGAAGTCCAATGGGTAGTCCAATGGGGTTATTCCAGCACATCAACGTCATGGCATTGTATTGTCCACTGGCCGAGTCCAGTGGCTCTGCCCGCTGATACAGGTCGCTGTTACAGTCCACTCCGGCAGTCCACCATTGCAGTCCGATCCCAAGACTCTAATGTGTACCATGTGTGTTGTGCAGAATTGTTTTTGAAGGAGTACTCATTTTCCTCTGCCTTTGGCATGTCCGCAAGGCATGGGTGAAGCAATCATGCAAGAAAACGAAGGATCCGGTGACCGCTGTAAACTTGTTGAAGGATATAGGAGACCTCATGTACTGTAGAGGGGGACCACGCAACGAGAAAAGAGCGCTTCGGTGGGTTGCAAGGAGAATCCGTCGTATGAGGTCAAAATACCCGAAAGGACATGAATTTCTTGACTATATCGAACAGTACTGGAAGCCCAAAATAGCAATGTGGTGTACAGCAGCCCGCCATGTCCCTCATGCGAGCCAAGACACAAACGCAAGCATTGAGGCATACCATGGAAATCTGAAGGCAAGACTTGCCATGGGGAAAGGCAAGATGAGTGGTCGTAGAGTGGACTGGCTTATATGGGAACTCACTGGCCGTGTGCTAACACACTACTGGTACGCAATCCATTTGAAGACCCACGGGTTCATAAGAAATGACAAACACGAAAAGTACATATCCAGTTCTATACTTGCGGCACGAGACATTCCTGCTGAGAGTGTTACTCTTCCCTTGGGTCCTGGTGAACCAGCCTACGTTCTCAGCAGCAACCACCCCGGCACAACATACATTGTTTACAATCCTGATTGCGATTGGGGTTGTTGCACGTGCCCATGGGCAATGAAGGGAAACTTATGCAAGCATCAGGTCCGTGTCCTGAAGATGCTTCACCCTGACCTGCAGATGGCCTCCTTGTGCGCGCTTGTGGCACGGCGCTGGGAACCATTCATGGAGGATTACCTAACTTGCTCTTGGGCAATGGTGCCGGGGCAACGACGAATCCAATCAGTTCATGGAAAGACATCCTCCGGACGACTTCCCCTACGACGAGGCACCTCTGGAGGTCTCAGCCTCATTGGAACAAGAATTCGCGGACATACTTCGCATTGTAGGTGATGACAAATACCTGGAGGCACATGCCCGATCTGCTCTTCATATGTGCAGAGGGCAGCTCGTTGATATCCTGGCGAAAAGTGTGGCTGGAATGTTGCACCCTGCGGCAGCGAAGGCTTTCCGTCCTCTGAACGACAACAACAACATGTCTCTGAAAAGGAGACGAGATTTCGTGGAGGCCTGGAAAACCCGGCCTAGGGTTTTGCGGAGAACCAGCAAGAGGGTGTCTGCACCTGCACCTGCAGCACATATATACTCGAAAATTCGCAAGGTTTCAGGTCGTGTAGATGTCACGAAGAAGACAATATAAGTCTGCAATGCCTCGAAAAGAGACAAGGTTTCACGTCGTGTAGGTGTCACGGAGAAGACAATATAAGTCTGCAATTCCTCGAAAAGAGACAAGGTTTCATGTCGTGTAGGTGTCACGAAGAAGACAATATAAGTCTGCAATTCTTCTGGTAGCATTGTCCCTTTCTGAAATACAAGTCCGCAATGGACTAATGCACAGTCTCCCAACGGACTCCTCCAGTCTCCCAACTGACTCCCACACAGTCTCCCAAACATAGTCTCCCAACGGACTCACGCACAGTCTCCCAACAGAGTCACAGTCAACAGACTGCGAGCGCCAGTAAGCCAGTCTGCTGGTCAGTCTGCTGCCCACTCCAAAACTCTGCTCACCACACTTCCACCTCATCCCTGCAACTTATGCCAATCCAGCGTCCCAGCGGACTCATGGACATGGTGCCTCCCAGACTAGGTACCAGACCCAACAGTCCTAGCCTCGGCAGCGTACTGCTCGCACATTCAAGCTCAGCAGACTCGGGTGCACAGTGCATGGAAAAATTGACACCATTGTGTCCATTGAGTTTAGTGACAACATTACAAAACATGCCAGCACCCACAGTACACAAAAGTGCTCATCACCACTGGAATAGTAAGCGAAAAGACTCGCATTTTTTATTTCGGTACATAGACTTCACAGGACAAGTACATCATACTCATGAGAGCAGTTTCTCTACATTGTCCAACCCCCGCACGATATACTGGGCACACTGCATTCGCTGCCCAAGTGCAAACTTGAAAGAAAACCAGTCCTTCGTGAAAGGTGTTCCTCTCTCTGGCTTTGCAGTCTTGGAGACATTTGCTCTGACTTTTACCCACTCATAAAACACTTGAATGAATGACATGACGTAAAAGCCACACTCCCAGCTGAATGGTTGCTGGGGCACATCAGGCGCGTGGAACTGAAATGCTTGGACAATCTCATGCCACTCTGGTGAGTCCATCGAGTACCCTAAGCACTGCGCATGAAGCTTCCAATCCACCCTAGAACAAAGGGACATTTATGCAAGTCCCTGATAGAGTTCAGGTGAGTGTAACAGCCCTTGCGGAGGTCGATGATACAAACACTCCAGTGCCCCCTGCAATGGTATCAAACAACATGGCGTCATTGCACAATCATGATGGGCAGACTCAGCAGACTGACACTCAGCAGACTCAGCACTCAGCAGACTCAATCTTCAAACCCAGTCCACTGCACAAATACAGAGGTCAACTTAATCGCTCAGAGTCAAGACGACACTGCAAAACCAACTATGACTCAGGAGACAGTCTCAGCAGACTCAGAAGAGTTCTTACTCGTCCCCAATTGGCACCAAAATGAAATCGCACTCTTTCAAGTCTTGCCCAGTCGTTCAGTGCTGAGGCAACCTTTCAAGACCTCCAAAGGCTTTCATGTTGCCCCACCCCCAATGACTTCAACACCGTCCATGTCGACGTTGGAAGAACAGCAATAGTGTTGGTGAACGCAGCCTCAACCGACTTCTCATAGAATCGACACCACAGCTCCAGGAGTCTATCTGTGCACTCCGACTCAACCTTCTGGACCGCCTTTATGTCATCCGGCGACAGTCCGCATTCAAACCGTGGGTCCCCTTCAAAAAACATCAGCATGGAATTACCCGCCTTCACGTGCAGAGCATGTGCTTTGCCAAACCGAGCACCCATCCTGCACAGAGCAGACCATCCTTCGGGAAGCCTCATGTACTGAACAGACTGACGTCAACATGGTACCAAACACTCTACAGGCTGAACAATTCATCAGACTGACAAGACTAACCACAACAGACAATGATGAAACCAGCAGCAGACTGACCACAATAAACCGCAAAGCACTTAACGACAAAGACAGACGAGGAGACTGAGCACAGTACTCACCTGTGCTGCTCCAGGAAACGACCCACATCTTTGTCCATGTCCAAGGCCAGCTTGCGGTTCTTGTTCATAAAGACGTCAGACTTTTTCTTCGCCGGTCTCTTGGTACTCGGACCCTCCTCGACCTCCTCAGCATGGTCCACGACAGTCCGCTTCTTGGCTTTGCCTCTCCCCTGGGAAGCAGGGACAGCTGTAGGCGGGCTGGATAGAGCAGACAAACGCAGCGCTGCCGCCCTACTTCGCAACAGAGGCTGGTCAGCAGGTTTGTTTACACTTGCTGGACCTGTCTTTGCAGCTTCGTGGGTCGCATGCGTAGAACTACCCGCGCATCGGGGGCGTGCTCACCCCCACACCTTTCTGGTTGTCGATCCCACGTTTGCAGCATGGGCAAAAGATGTCATGTCCTTAGAAGTAGACAGTCTGCCGACGGAGGGACGAACATCCTGTGAGGATACCGAGCAAAATGTCGAATTAGCCCAATTTCACAATGTGCTAAAAATAAACAACAATGCTGAAAGAGGAAATGGCACAACCTGCCCAAGGGGTGAGGGAGCAGACTCCATGTAATCCAGCGCTATACCAGACGGTGTCTGTGCCGCATGTGGTTCCTTGTCAGTGTGCCTGCCAGCATGTTCAGTCTGTTGCTCAATGTGGGCAGTCTGCTCGGCCGCCGGTTCTTCGTCAGTCCTTTCGTCTGTGAACTGTGCAGTCTGCTGGCAACTCTGCGGTTCAGTCTCTTCCTCAATGTGGGCAATGTGCTCAGTGGCAGGTTGGTCGTCAGTCCTTCCCTCTGTGAAGTGTGCAGTGTGCTGGTCAGGCCGTGCAATCTGAACTGTGCAGTCAGAGCTGAGCTGTGCAGTCTGCCGCTCCGAGCCATCCTGGTCAGTCCTTCCATCTGTGACCTGTGCAGTCTGCTGGTTAGTCTGCGGTTCGGTCTGCTCATCAATGAAGACAGTATGCTGCCCCGCCACAGGTTGCTCGGCAGTCCTTCCATGTGTCCACTGTTCAGTGTGCTGGTCAGTCTGGTGGACAGCCGGCTGGGTGTTCGGATCTCCATGGACTTGGGAAACATCAAGAACATGTATGGAAGACCCACGGCAATTGCTTCCTCAGACTCTTCTGTAAGATCTATGATACGGTTTTGCGTTCCCAGATTGAGTTCGGTCATCACGTAAGACTCATCTATGGCTTTCGCCACTGAGCGCACGAAAACGGGACTAACCTGGAAGGTCATAGAAGGCAGGCCACGGGGAGCTGGATAAGAATGCTTTACCGGTGACCTGATGACGTCGTCAGTGAATGTGCCTGGGGGGAAAGTGGACTCGGTCAAAACACTCATACTGGCAGATCCAAAAACATGTTGTTGGGAACTCAGCAGAAATTCGTCCACAGGGTCCCGGTGAGGCCAGTGCATCCGAGTCTGTTGCACAATCCAGGGAACAGACTGGCTGTTAGTCTCCTGGATAGTTTGCTTCGCCATCTGCTGAGTGGGTTCGCCAGTGTGCTGCACAGTCTGCTGATGGGCAATCTGCTGGCTGGATTCGTCGGTGTGCTGCACGGTCTGCTGAGGGGCAATCTGCTGGCTGGATTCGTCGGTCTGCTGCATGGTCTGCTGTACAGTTTGCTGAGGGGCAGTCTGGTGGCCATGTTTGCTGGTCTGCTGCACAGTCAGCTGAGGGGCAGTCTGTTGGCCGGTCTGTTCTCCAGTCTGCTGCAAAGTCTGCAAAGTTCGCTGACCGCTCAGTACTGTTTGCACATACTGAGTATGTGTGTGCGGGGCAGTCTGCTGGGAGTGATCCGGCCTATTACCCGGGACGGTCTGGTGCACATGCTTGGTCTCCAGCACTTGGGCAGTCTGCCCACATGTGTCGTGGGGAATATGTTGTTCGACATTCTTGTGGCCAGTCTGCTGGACAGTCTCCCGAACTCCTTGTAAAGCCAGGACAAGGTCCCTTGCACCTCTGGCAAAAGAGTCAAAAGTAGCCTGCACTTGCTTGTCTCCCAGATCAACTCGCCCTGCAACACATGTTTATGCAAATGTGAACTTGTAAAAAAGTTGGCAAAAGAAATTGAGCTGAAACACGAAAGTTGCCCATAACATTTTACCTTCCAAGAGATTTCCGACGAGGCCAATGTCCTTGATTTGCCGGCACAGGCATGCTCCATCGAGATGAGCAATGGCGCCGATGCGGTCTTCAGTTGGGATCCCACACCACATGACTTTGAAGACATTGGGATTCTGCAAAACAATGTCGAATACTGCTCGCTCCATCACCAATGCCGAATACTGCTCGCTCCATCACCAATGCAAACCAGTGCAATGCGTCATCCACCACAAACTTCTGTGAATGGTCTGTTCCATGGAGTAAGTCCATCCTCAAACTATGCAGATTCTTCATCAACTTGTTGTATGAGCGGAAATTGCCAAATTGCATCCATCTGTGTTGTAGGAAGGAAGCTGCCATGCGCTCAAAGTCCTCCTCAGTCAATCCGAACAAGTGCTTTCTTCGCACCCCAAAGGTTGGATGTGCCATAGGCATATGTCTGAGGTCTTCAGGCCGTGGGTCATCCAGGAGAATCAGCTGTACAAGTAGAGGCGGCGCATTTTGGTCGCTTGTGGCTTCAATGGCAACAGCAGAGGCGGCTTCTAGAACATGGTTGGCTTCCTCAATAGAAAACTCCATGGAATAATGAAAGGGTACAAATGACCACCAGCGGTCCGCAACAATCCGGTGGAGCTCATTATGCCAATCCAAATGGGGATTAATTTCTCCCACCCTAAGCCGGGGAAGTGTGAGGTCTTCAGCTCCGGGTCGAATTACCGGTGATGGCGATCGCCAAACTGCAAAAAGCGTCGTGCTATGTGAGAGAAAGGCAGTCTGCTGGTCAGTCTGCTGGTCCGCAGTCTGTTGGATGACAGGACTTCCCATTGGCATGGGCTGCATGATGGGCTCCTGGAGAGGAGTCTGCAGGATGACAGGCTGCTCATTGGGAGTCTGCTCTGTTGGAGTCTGCTGGATGACAGACTGCTGAATGGGAGTCTGCTAGATGACGGCCTGCTGAATGGGAGTCTGCTGGATGGCAGACTCGGCTGTCCCATTCGCATTCCCCCCCCGACGCGTCTTCAATATGTAATGCCGCTATAGCAGCAGATGACCCATAATACTTCAATAATATGTACTCTCGCACGCGGTCCACTTCCGCACGCACTGCAGTCGCTTGTAAAGGAGCATCATTGCTAGGTATCTGCCAAGCCTGAATGGCCCTACGAATAGAAACACGTTCATCCTGGTACACGGCAGAGAACTTCGACGTCAGGAACATGGACGTGGACTCTATATTCACCTCATGCAGCGGACTGGACTCACAGACCAGCAGACTGTAACGTGCGCACGTAGGGTGGAGGCAACTAGTAGACTATACCAGTGGACTGGACCAGCGGACTGACAAACGGACTCAATAAGTAATGCAGCGATATAAAACAGACTAACTGACGAGCGGACTGAGCCAGCGGACTGAGGAGAGAACGCAGGGGACTGACCAGACTGAATAGGCAACGTGACCCCGATGATGGACTCAAACAACACAGAGAACAGACTGGGCGGTCAGACTGACCATTACCTCCTCTACTTCATCATCGTCATCTTCATCTTCAAAGCTGTTCAACCAGTTCTGTTCCGCCTGTCGGATTAATGTGCGTAGCAGACCTGACTGGGCAACTCTGTAGAAATAACGGAAGAAGTCTGGATCCCCAATTGGTGGGCACTCTGGTGGGAAAAGCCAAAAGTCAACGAGGCACAATGTGCCAGGGCAGACTGGCCCTTCAGTGCTCTGTTGAGTTTTTGGTTTTGACCCTAAACCGATGGCATGGGTCGCGATATTTATGTGAGTCTGCTGCCAAGTCTGGTCAGGCAAGTCAATGTCCACTGGACTTGTCACCCCTTCCAGGCCCTGAGCAGATTCACTTTCAGTATCAGTACTGATGGTGTGGGTCTGCCGCCCAGGACGGGGTTCAGTCTGTTGCGTGGATTTTGCCCTTGCCTCGCGAGCAGACCTTGCAGCCTTCTCCTTTTTTTGCCTTTCCTTTTTTTGGGCCCCATCAATCAGTTTACGTTTTTTGGGAGCGTCCAGCGTTCCCTGCACTTGCAAATCTTCCATTGACGGGCCACCACAATGGACGCCATACCGTGCGCGCACTTCGTGTAATTCCAAAGTGCGGGGGGTCAAGCACTGATCCGCGCAAGCGCATTGTGGCCTCTTTGACAATCGACATTTCTTTCAGTATTGGCCAAGGCTTGAAATCCCGTGGAATCATTGCAACAGTCTCCTTGCAACCCGTGTCAACACAATGCCGATTTAGTTGGATTTTGTCCTTGATTACCTCTTCACAGAAGGGACAGAAGAGCTTGTCCTTCTGCCAATTCGAGTTTTTGGGCTTCTGGGCGCAGAGGTCTACAAATGCTTCCACTATTTTATGATCAAACTCGTCTGGTGAGTACCAATACCTTCGCTCCTTCTTCAGTCTGGTTTGGTGCACAAAATCCAACCAGTCCGCTCCACCTTTTTCACAAGCATCCTCCATCGTTGCAGAATGAAACGAAGGTGCAAGGACAATGAGCGATAGAGCGACAGATAGAAGTCCTATGAAAAGACTCACCCTAAGCAAGAAGATGACACAGAATGGAATGGAAACACCATAGCAAGTGAGAACCTCACCGAGCCGATGAACTTCGAGTTGTTACGAAGGCGAGCGTGTTTGAAAACAAAGCAGTGCAAAACTGTGCGAAGAAACAGGTGTGAAGAGAATGGAGAAAGTAGAAGTAGAAGGGGGAAAGCGGGCATGGCACTGCCAACGTGGCGCGATTTCACAGGCGCCAACTATCCGCCGTCATCGCATTGAATACGTCCACCGAACGAACGGATCGTACTAAATTCATCCACACTCCTCGCAAGTGCAGCAGACTCATTTCCCATCGGGCCGAGAGTCCAGCGGACCGCCAGTCCAGCGGACTATTCGCTTTGCTGTGGCGAAGCGGCTTCATATTGGAGGCACTTCCCTGCCAGCGGAATGAAGACAAAAGAAAGTAAGGGGAGAACAGGAAAGTCGAACACACCCATTGCGAACAGACTCGCGGCACAACAGACTGATGCATGCACAGTCCAACAGACTGATATCTATAGAGGAGAACTGTCCAGCAGACGGACGTTTCGCCAGACTGGCGGGAGAACAAGCCAAAAGACTGACCGGAGGAAAAATAAGAAGTCAAACAGACTTAGTGCAACAGACTTTCGACACAACATACTGACAAATTCACAAGTGCAACAGACTGATATCCCAACAGACAGACTTCCAACAGACCGTCTCCAAACTGACTGTTATGCATGCGATAAGGGGAATATCCGGAGCACTGACGGGCTAGCGGACCCACTGTGAACAAACTCGCGACACAACAGACTGATGCATGTACAGTCCAACAGACTGATATCCATAGAGGAGAACTGTCCAGCAGACGGACGTTTCGCCAGACTTGCGGGAGAACAAGCCAAAAGACTGACCGGAGGGAAAATAAGAAGTCAAACAGACTTAGTGCAACAGACTTCCGACACAACAGACTGACAAATTCACAAGTGCAACAGACTGATATCCCAACAGACGGACTTTCAGCAGACCGCCTCCAAACTGACTGTTATGCACGTGATAAGGGGAATATCCGGAGCACTGACGGGCCAGCGGACCCACTGTGAACAGACTCGCGACACAACGGACCTCAAACATCCACGCGCATTTGCAGATGCAATTGTCTCAGACATCTCCCGTCGTGGCTCAGACATCTGCATTCAGCAGGTGCGTGTGGATGTTTGAGGACCTTACGACTAGATGGTGTTCCGTGACGACTCGAATTGCTTTTTTGTGCTGCCATCCCTTATATAATACCATGTGGATCCATCACAAAGCTGGGTTTTTTCAGATTCTCCACCCTTTTCCACAACTTATGCACGACGGATGCAAGCCACTATACTTGGTCACATAAACAGTCCCATCGTCCGATACGAAATCTGCAATACACGCCCCCATGTGCATACGCTTCCACCATTTTCGCGCCCATGTTACCCATGGGTTCCTTTAACGAACTAAACTTGTGAAGGCTCTCATGAGGGATGCAGTACGAAGGGGCTAAACGTATCATGACGGATCACAAGCAGAGGACGTTATCGACGACAGATGTCCGCATTTTCCATATTTATGACATAGAACCAAACCATAAAACGAAGATTCCCGAAAGCACGACAAGAAGGCAAAAATAGTGGAAGCATATGCACGATGGTGGCTGTAGTGCCCAGACAGTCCTCTCATGTTCAAGCACACGCTTCATCATCATCATGGACATCGCAAAAGAGGAACAGTCGCGTGCATGGAAACGCCTACCGCAACATCGGACAACAAACAGCCGTCAAAAGAGAGCGGCCAGGATTTGGTGGGAAGATCATTGCCATTTTCGCAACCCTAAAAATGGAGGGCTCGGATGGGTTATGGGAATGGACGGTGACGATCCTGCGCCGTCAGCGGACTGGATGGCAGGGGACTGGCCAGCGGACTGGCGGGCAGACTGGTGACTGGCCAGCACCGGACTGGCGGGTAGACTGGAGGACTGGCCAGCACCGGACTGGCGGGCAGACTGGCGGACTGGCAGACTGCTGGGCAGCGGACTGGCCAGCAGCGGACTGGCAGATTGGAGGGCAGCGGACTCTTGGGCGGGGGAGTGGCCGCGCGGCGGACGGGGGCGCGGGCGCGGTTGCTGCAGCCACGCCCGCGGCTGGGCGACCGCGCGCAGCGGTGGGCGGGGCGGGCGGGGTGCTGGGGAGCCGGGCGTCCGTGCGCGGGGCCCACCGGCCACATCGCACGTACCCATTGAAGACCCTATTATCTAAAAATGAGAGGCGTTTTGGTTGTCATTTTGAGTGTTTGTTGAACAAGTTGGACTCTCTATAAGTTAGGCACTTTCCAGTAACAGCTAAGTTTGGTGAAGAAAAGAAGATTCCAACCAAAGGAGGTTGGGTAGCTCAGCAGACGACATATTCCATACATTCTCAAAATATCATGTGAATATGCTACAGTCGACCTTGGATATGCAGTGCTATGGAATAGGCCGCAACATGACATTGTGGCGGGTAAGGTACAATGTCATGTTGCGGCCCATTCCATAACGTAAAGGATTGCGTCGGCCGCCCTCTCATTGGCCTACAAGTCCTAATCAAACACATTATGTTTCATAATGTGCTAGTGGAAATGGCGTAATGTGCTAGTAGCATTAGGCGTGAATTCTGCTATTTAATCCTCCTCCAAAATACACCATACTAAGGCAGGCAAAATCTTTTACGTGCTAATTCTTTTTTTAAGGCAGGTAGGTTTTCCAATAATGCAGCCCCTGAATTTCAAGTACGAATCTGGTATACATAGGTGGCTTTAAAAAAAAATCAATCTGGATATGGGCAATGGTATCTTGAAAATTTGGCCATTTCAATAGCCCAAATGACCCATTCCAATATTGAAATGCCCATTTGAATAGTCCAAAAAAAACAAAAACAATCCAAATGACCCATATGAATATTTTCTGTCCTCTCTCTAAATGTTATCTTGCATCTGAAGGACCTGTTTTAATGTCAAATTTCTAATTGTTACGTTATGAGAATCAACCTGTTTTATTATTATTTGATATAACTGCCTAATTGTTATAGAGTCTATACTCTTGGAGCATAACAATTTTCCAGGTTGGACTGTATAGCGAAAGGAAAATAGGTTCACTCCATTCAAATGCGAAACTAGCGAAAACTTTTGTGCTCATGCGAAACTATCTTTTATTAAATACAAAATTAGATTTTAAAATAAAAACCTTCGGATATTCTCTTTTGGAATTATTTTGAAAAAAAACTGTTTGAAAATAAAATAAAAAAACTGTTTGTGCTCACGTGAACTCAGATTTTGAATTAGTTTCGTTGGCAAAATTGAGTCATTTTATTTTTTTAAGTTTTGTTTTTCTGGTATTCTCTTTTGGAATTATTTCGCAAAACGAAACTGTTTGGAATTAGTTTCGCTGACGAGATATTGTTTTTTTTTAATTTTTGTTTGTTTTAGAGAAGAGGGACATTAGAGTTATCCGTTAAGTTGAGGGGATGGAGGATGAATTAGGCCAGTTTGGCCAAAAGACAGGCTGCAGTGTAATAAATGTCGAAAGAGCATGTGAGTAAAGTACAAGGGAGGAAATGAACGGACCAAACTCAAAACAACACCAAAATGAGCGTAAAACGTGTTTCATCCTGTATTTGGTTTTTGGCATTCCTTGTCGGGTAAGTGGTGAGTGGCGTGGCGTGGAACCAAGTGGGCAAGAGCTGGGGTGGGCCAACGCTGACATGAGGCTAACACATGCTCGCTCCCTCTCTAGTTCCTCTTTTGGTACTAAGTATGCTCTTAGACTGAACGGATATGCGCAAAGTGCCCACCATAGGCATTATGAAGGGGTGATGGTGATTTAACGGATAACTTTAACGGACCCAAACGTCGGAGAATTACAAAGAGGAAAAATAACCTTTGGGACAACTATTTATATTATATATATATTATATTAAAAAATATTAAACTCAGTGTTTTGCTATTAAATATTTATATTTTACATAGGGTTTCAGTTTAAGCATACTGATAGACCATGTACCTGACCCTATTAACGTAGCAATATTTTATGTCCGCGTTGACTTCTATTTCCGTTTGCAAACATATTTTCCACATAACCGTGGATTTTGCTCACACCGGTTTTTTTTTTGTGCTCATGCCGTTTCTATTGAGATTTGTTAATCTTACCCTGATAATGTAGGTCTTGATTAGGTGTCCAAGAGTCACACTCTTGGACGACGAACAATTGGATCTCTCTGTGAACAGTTAAGTCCCTACGGTTGCTTAAAGGAGTCTCTTGACGCCGTGTACAAATTAATTGTAATATACTCTTTGTAGAATTCTCTCTCTCTCTCTCTCTCTCTCTCTCTCGTTTTCGCATAGTTTCTGCTTGCGCTGTGCTTATGCCATACAAGGTTGGGCATGTGAGTGTTGGCCAGTGGGTGTGAGCACAAAGGCATATTCTAAATATTCCAAGATATGCGACTGTGAAACCAAAATCCGCTCACATGGTAAGAAATACGAAACCATCTGAAAACCATGTTCACGCGAAAAAAAATCATGAAATTAATTGTCCAAAGCTTAACTCACGTGAGCACAAAGACCCACAAATATATCTGCAAGAACTCAAAGATCAGCGCACATAAACATTGTGGCAAGAACCACCCACAAAAACGGATTTCGCCTGCGAAATTTGGTTTCGTCGGCGAAATTGGGGTTTGGTTTTGATTTTTGATATTTTTTTTTTAAGGTTTCTCCCTTTCAAGCTCCTTCTATATGTTTAACATTATATTTAGACACCATGGAGACCTTATTAACGCATAAAGACCCTATGTCCGTCTATTATATGTATTTCCGCTGACATACATATCACCCCTATAACCATGGATCCAGCTCACGCGGCGATTTTTTTGTGCTCATACCATCCCCACGGGGGTTGGTATCCTATGAGCATATCGTGTGCAAACTCACGTGAGCACGCTTGTGTGAGCACAACCCACGGTAATGGGGGTTTTATGTTTAAACCTCGGTCATAGGAGGTATATGTTTTCAGAATGGAATAAAACCATAAGCGGGTATAGAGGACTAGTGCATTTGTACAGTACATTTGCGCCAATTCACCGAGGCGAAACCTTCAGTAGTGTAGCCAAAAACCCTATACATGTAGTGGCAGTGAAGAAGTCAAAATATCTATGTATAACTCACATGAAAAGGCCAAAGGTCCTTTCACGGACTTTCATTTTCCTCAGATGGGGGAGGGGAGACCCTTCTTCATTCTATGAAGATTGTTCTATAAATATGGACTGGGTATAAAATTAGAAAATTGGGGCTGCAGAGATTCAAGGTGAGAAGGACCCCCATAGTAAATACATTGCGTAGCCATTTAATCTCCAGTGCAAATGTTAGAATGTTACAGAGTGCTCCGCTATGAATCGAACCAATTCATTTCATATTAAGAAATACTTGGTGATATGGGCACAAACTAAGCAGCGGTGAATTTCGCACTGAGAAATATTTGGTGATATGGGTACAAACTAGGCAACGGTGAATTTCGCACTGAGAAATACTTGGTGATAGCACAAACTAAGCAAACGGTGGGTTTTGCATTGAGAAATCCCATCACCCAAAAATCCTACATCCAAAAAGAATGGGTGGGGGCTTGAGAAGTGACCTATTCATCCTTTTAGCCACAATGTGATTGCTTCTCAGGTGGAATTTCGCTTGACGAAATTATCCATGGGAGTTTTTTTAATTTTTATTTATAAATAATTTTAAGCAAGGGAGCCTTAAAGTTGAGGTGAAGCCTCACCGCCCACTCTCCTGCCTCTTGGAGAAAAAGCCACGTCTATAGGGTAACATGTTCATCAGGTATAGGGGCTACTTGTTCTTTATGGTTAGTTTCGCATAATTGTTGATTTCGTCAATTTCTATGCTCACGTCGGAGTGAGCCGCTACCCAACCTCCCCCCCCTCCCCCAAAGAGGGCGGTTGCCGCAAGGTGAAGTGGCTCTTAGTTATGTCGACTATGGCCGGCTTCTCTCTTTCTAAGACGTAGTGTGGATATGTTATTTTTATTTTTATTTTTTTAAAGAGGGGAAGTAGCTCTCACTAAAACTTTATGAATAAGGGGAAAAAATAAAACCCCATGGGGAGCCATGAAGAAAACACACCAACAAAAGTACCGAGGAACCCATAATCACAATAGAGAAAATAGCCATCCTCAATGATGAAACCCTGTAAGACTTTATTTACAACATGTACGATGGGTGAACGTACATAGGATGAGAAGTACCCAAAAGAGAGGGAGGAACAAGAAGAACAAGCAGCTCCTCGTCCATGCTCTTTCCTTTAGTGATTTGGGATTGTTGTTTTATACTTTTTCCATGGCTTCATAAATCACACCCATCAACCCTCCATAGACTAGGCTTAATGGATAAACCTAGTTCTCCGCCCAGGCAAGATATCTCCACAATGGCTCTATCTCGAATAGGAGCCAACAAATAGTGTGACGAGCACAAAAGACAAGGGGCGACCCGATGTATATTTCTATAGGATGTCCATGTGAATCAGATGGAGATGGGTCGAATTTCATTTCCCTCCGTAGGAAGCACAAAGATTTGGGTGGAGCTAGTCCCCATTTCTCTATGTGGAGAAGTTACTAAACCTCTAGGTGAGGACCTCTTCCTCTTTGCAACCTAGAGACTCAAAGGAACTCATCCTCTTGTACGTAGATCCGAGAAGCCTAGACGCCGGGGAGAAGGGGTGTATGACGAAGGCTTTCTCTTTCTACTGGTGGCCTTTCTCTAGTACCTGTCGATGCTGCACACACAAGCCAATTGCTAACCCCCAATCTTCATGCGTCGAAGGGCAATGTATGCCAGTACACGATAGCCCACAACCATTATGAGCAACACCCAGGCCTCCTCCCCCCCTCCTCCCAAGCTAACGCCATGGAAATTGGGCAATGTGCCTAGACTCTTACATCCAGTGGGGCTGGAGCAGTCGTAAGTTTCACTGGCACGAAACTGGACCTTCATGAACAGCTTGTAGGAGTAGTAGTTGAACGATATGTACTTCAACCATCTCATCCACACTGGCGTGTGCTGCGCATCACATACCACCAAGTGAGCACATTGGCAACTAGTGGGAGCAAATCATCTGAATACTGTACTGCCAATTGATGGGGTTGCAGTGTATATGTATTTGGCACCTAGCATCCTCTAACCTCACTAAAAGAAGGCAGCTTTGTGAAACTAGGAGCCAAGAAGATCACCTGAATGAAGAAGCCACCAGTGAGCATAAAAGCAAGCGAAACAATTGATGCCACAGTAGAGCCCTTTTTCACATCCATCACAGCTGCACCTATAAAAAAGCCTAGGCCCTGGACGACAATGCAGCTGGGCATGAGCTATGATTGTGCATGCCCTTTTCCTTGGACCTGGTGGTTTACAGCTACATAAAACTACCAACGATCCCAAATCTCAAATGCCTCCATGAGCTTGATTACAGAAAGAAGGTTGCAAAGGCAGCTTGAACCAGAAGCTCCTCAAATGCATGAGCAATGTTTTCTCCCTTTGAAGAATTCCTGGCTACTGCTAGAAAACCTAATCAGGAAGAGAAGTTCAGGTTTACCTGAGCAGTAACAACATCCAGACAAAGTGTGAGCATAGTCAGGAAGAATATGCCTGCATTCATGTACAAATTGGTCATGAAGTAAACGATGATGATGAACAACACCGGCATGATCAAGTCCAGCGGCAGATCTCCAAGCGTCCGGGCCAGAAAATAAGCACTCAACCGGTACATATCCGAGGCCCGCTCCTTTGACAACATTGCTCGTTCCAGAGGAAACGTGAAGATGGCTGTAAAGAGAGGAAAGAGTCCCCAAAATACAACCATAAAGAAAAACAATCCCAGCTGCAAACAAACGAACAAGAGTTAAATAATTGACCTTCCATAGTTATGGACCATAGTTATGGACCATAGTTATGGAGAGAAGGCGTACAATTACAAACTCAACAGTAGAACCACTAGCTGGCATGCTTAACAGAAAGAAAACACCAAAAAAGCAACTTTCTACAGTCCAGATGAACGGAGAAACTTTGACCAGTGTCTCAATTTTGTGGGCAAGATGGTTGTTTTTGGAGGGCCACCAAATGCTGCTGGATATACCTACACAGCTCTTCGCCGGTATAGACGAGCCTCAATTGATCACAGACTCCAGACAGAAAATGTTAGTAAACTAGGTATTACAAGTTGTGGAAGAAAGGGTTGAGAGAAAAGAGTCTGGCCCAAGCCAGCATAAATAAGAGCCACTTCCTCTTGCAAAGGTTACATTCCAAGATGCAAGCACACCTGATCCTCGACTTGGCTGGCAGTACCACGCTTGGACTTAAACCAGAGGCAGCCCACAATGAAGGAGATGGTCGCAACTTCCACAAACCGCAACCAGCTGAAGTATTCACCCTTCCTTTCCTTGAACCCTCGGATCATGAGCAGTTCAAACTGTTGCCACCATGTGGTGCTCCATTCCCTCTTCTCAGCGATGGCTGTCTTCAGTTCCTCTGTTGTTGCATCCAAATCAAACAGCTTTGTTCTTTCTTTGGGTTCCAATTGTTGCTTGAATGATTCCACCAAATACTGTCACAGAGAAAACATATTCATGAGCTGCCGTTTGCACCCACATTGGGACATTCTAACAAAACTTGGAACCCACTCATTTATCTCTCGCTGTGTAGCACAAGATACCTCTGGCCATGAGAATGTTAGCTAGTCTAGTCAAAGCTGATCAATTTTATCTCCGCGGATGATGCAAATGCAACTTTTCCACTTCTTAGAGTGAGATGTAATACCTTTCGAACATCTTGTGGGGTAGGTCTCACTGGGCTTGCTTTAACGGCAGAGCTTGGCAACTGTACCTTACTCTCCAAAGAGGGTGGTACTGAGACATCACTGATATTGCCACTAGCTAAGTCCAGTAGGAAGTCAGCAGGATTCATGGCTCTCAAGGGTGACAAACCAATTGAAGTGAAGTAGTCCACTGAAGATGTTGCCTTTCCAAAGTAGAGGGCATATCCCTCTGAAAGCAGAAGCAGTTTATCGAACATGTAGAACAACGTGCTCGATGGCTGATGGATCGTTGTCACCACTGTTCGCCCGGCCTGTCACAGAGATGGCCAACCATTGATCCCAAGTTGTTAGAATGTGCTAAGATCATAGAGAAGCACCAAAGCTGTTTGAATATATCCCTATGCACTGCCATGGGGGCGCCACAACTGACATCTGCAGCAAATGAATGCTTCACCAGCATGAACTTCCCAAAAAAAATTGGGCAACACCCGGTAGCGACCGCTCACAATTCAGGCCCCTTAATTATAGTGAGAGGAAAAAGTAGCCTCTTTCAAAGTAACCTCAAAGTTCTCTCCTGGGACAGCGCCCAAGGGAAGGGGGAGAAGGGTGGTGCTCAGAATTTGAATCCAGAATCACCTGGGTGGCACCGGTGCACTATCCACTGGTGGTTATTGAACAAAGGCGTTATGAAGTTTACTGACATTTTGAATTCAATAAGGATTCTCTCCATGGTATTGTAGGGACTCTTCAAAAACATATCTTTGCGTTTAGGTACTCCTATACAAGCATTGGTCCACCAGTACCTCTGCTATGTTCTTGATTACTTGGATAATTCGGAGGGCAGTGGTGGAATCGAGGCCCGAAGTGGGCTCATCAAGAAATAGTAAGGAGGGGTCGACCAAAATTTCGTGACCAATGCATACACGCTTTCGTTCACCTCCTGAAACTCCTTGCATAAAAGGTCCCCCAATGATCGTATCCCGACACCTATGTCACCATTCACACAATTCTCGAACCGTCATGAATATACAAATACAGTGGCCTGACACATGACATTCAAAGACTGTCTACCTACACCATTTAAAGCTACACCAAGTGCTGTCAAATAAGATTCTAACCACACATTTTTTTAATGCAAAATTATCATCTTGTTCAAAGCAGGCCCCGAGGACAAAGTACAAAATAAGTTGCACTGAAGCTTGCAATTCGTGATACAGTCTTTTGTGCAGTTGTTGCTCCACTGTTGCTCAAGACCCTCAATCTTGAAGCCACATGCCATGTAAATGGAGGATATTGGTAAAGGTGGTGTCATACATACCTTTCAAGCCCCAGATCGAGAATAATATCTTCAGCTCGCTGTATCTTTTGTGCACGAGTGAGTGAGTTGGGTAAGCGGAGTATTGCAGCATACGTAAGTGTCTCTCTCACTGTTAAATTTTGGAACAATACATCATCCTGTGTGACAAAACCCATTCTGATGACCCAGTAGGACACGATTAGCCATCTATTCTCAGGTGCACTTAACCGATGTGACACTGATTTTGGACGTGTACTCAACTCGTACTCAAGTGCTGAATTCCAGTCCTGAATGCAAAAAGATCAATTTCTCGCGGCATCTAGAGCCTTCCCTACAAGTGCACTAAAATATTTAAACTCGGCAACCAAACAATACTAGAAACAATTGGTGCCTGCTGCCAGGAGTGGGTTCTGAGGTAAATAGACCAGATTGACAAATCGACCAAGACCCGTGGACAAGCATCCCTGCGCCAAGCCTTGACAGAAGTGCTCTTTTCGACATCGTGCCCAACTAGACAGTCAAGACCAACTGGCATGGACCAGACCAAGTGACTACAAGACCTCAGCTCATGGAATGCATTCATGCCCTTGACACTCAGGTTTCTAGGTATTGGTATGCTAGACAACTCAGAAATATACTTCAATGAATGTGCAATAGAGCTACAATAAATTAGTGCACAGGATGTAAGAGGACACCTTCTTTTGAGAGATTTATGGTAGTTCAGATCATTGTAAGTGATACTGCCGGACAGACTATGCCGCGCCCTACCACCAAGCAGATTGAGAAGAGTAGTTTTTCCACTTCCTGACGGCCCCATCATTGCAAGGACTTCTCCAGGCATTACTACCCCTGTTATTCCATGCAGTATTTCTTTCTCCCAGGCAGGCTGTCTGTTGAACTTCAGTGGCCTCTTGAGATTCCAATCAGTCTGGGATTGCAATGTCACTTTACATACCACATCGACGAACTGTCGATCCAATCATCCACGTGTTTCAGAAAATAAGAACCCTCATGCGTGCGCACTAGTTAGAATTTTGTGACTCATACATGTCGGACTTCATGCCAGCCAAACAGAAGGCTTGGTGCTGACTGCAACTAATCCTGGAAACCCACGGTCAGCATGTGCACCATCGACACGTCGTACATTTAAGTGGAAAGTGGAGTCATCATCATTCTGAACATTTTTTATCACAAGAAGTTTTCAAGAGCTCTAACATCTTTTCAACAAGACGGCAAATTTTTGAGATTTCCATTCATGAGCCCGAGCAAGCTTCCTAGAGCAAAGATGCCCATTTGAGGATAGCAGCGTTCGTGCAGGAAATTTTAAAGAAGTCGATGACGTTGAGCCTGACACCTAATTCAGAGCTAGAGATCAAACATGTATGCAAGTTGACGAGTTGATATCAATCAAGTATCAATCGAGGTCTAATATTGAGGATCAAAACTTGAATCCAATACTTTCCTGTTGTACCTATCTTCAGCACATGTGCTAGCTAACACGCACTCAAACAAATTTTAAGCGTACCTTCAGCAGAATAGGCAAAGGCGGCTTGCGATCGGAACACTCAAAGCCTGGCTTCTTGTTTTCGATGTCCACAATATATTCAAATGTATGAGCTGCATACCGCGCCCCAGCGTCCTCCACTGCAAAATCACGCGTTTGTGTGAGATCGAGCTCTATCTGGGATGGTCGTCCTCCTAAATTCATATCTATGACCTGGATCACAGCTTTACATTGTAATGCTCTCGATCGTTGTTGTCTGAGTACAACCTTAGCCACAAAACAATTTTGTGATCCAGTCACACTTCAACGTCCTTTCACATTGCAATCTAGAATGGAAGATCCCTTGTTCTTGATTGTTCACCTCAATCAAGAGAGTTCTACAACATCTCACATAAGGAGCTGGGTCCTTACGGGAAATTCCATCCAATGGATACATATATCTGATCATATCGAGAGTTTTGAGTGCATGAATTTTTTTGAAGGCACGTGCATAGTTCAACAGGCTTACCATTAGACATAATGCCCGTGTTGGCTGGAACCTGAACAGGCCCAGCTATTGAAAAAGAGAGCCCGCGGTGGCTAGCTGCACTTGAATCCCTGCACCACCTGCTCACCCTCCTCACAAATCTATCAACTACTCTCAGCCCCTTGTCTGCAGTCCCAGCTGAACACCACTACAACTTGACCGTCTCGGAGTCCGCAGGCAACTGAGTCTACTTACTAGCTGGGCCCAATGGGAAATCCCCATCCATTATCTTTTTTATAAATAGAAAGGGGGACGGAGGCCGTGACGGTTGCCGGGTGAAAGAAGTAGGCTGGCCAGGGCAACACGGCAATATATGTATATCAATATGTGAAGTGAGACGTTTGTTTTGTTGGCTCTCTTGCTTTGCATCATGTTGAAGTCAATGGAGAAAATGTGGACAAGGGACCTTACACCGTGTCAAGGATCAGATTGGTGTGTCGTGCTGAGTCATGCCCCTTACTCTCACCCTCCTCCTATATGTTTTGCCAAAGCAAGAGAGCCCATCGCCGTTTTTGTTTGTTTTGTTTTGTTTTGTGCAGCTGTGGACTCTAAAACAATAAATCTAAATTTAACCAATTGTGATAACGGCAAAAAGCCGCAGATAGGCTAGTATCTGGCTGGGAAGTGCACAATGTGTTGCCCTGATGGTTCGGGTTCAAACCCGCCCTGCCCCCTTTGTGGGATTGTTCCTGACAATATATATGGGCGTTGTTCGTCCTGTAGGTCTCCATGGCCCATAAATGAAGGGGGGTTAATCTTTCCCCCTCCTCAAGGGCCTGAATTGTGGGTTGTCGCTCCCAGGTTTCCTATAGAAAAAACCAGGTGTAGAAATTGTGCAATGTTTCAATAGGTCTGGCCGTAGACGGCGTAACTAAGAGTCACTTTGCCTTACGGCTATTGTCCCCTTTAAGGAGAGGGCCCTATAAATTTCAATAGGTGAAAGTAGTTTAGAAATCTATCAAATCTTTGCCAAGATATGGACTTTTTTATACACCAAAAAATAGGTGTTTTCATTAGTCCATAACATATTTTTTTTGGATTTTTGGGATATCATATTTTACTAATAAATATACAAACCATATAATTTAAGATGGCTAGGTGGAATATGGACAAATGGTCATACACACTAAGATTTGACTCTTCAAAGTTTTTTTCAATTAAATATTATAATTTCTAATAAATAACATAGTTAGACCCTTTACTAGAGATGTTAAGTATACTATTTGTCTATTTTTATAAGAATCAAACTGAAAAAATATCCTCCAAAATGAAAAAAATCATGGACTTATCACCATCTGCCAAAACTGGGACAGTGTAGCTTGCAACTGCCCCCGAAATGCCAAACCGTCCTTCTTCTAGCATCAGTCTTGCTAAGACCTCAGCGAGAGTCGGAAGTTACATGTTTCAATTTAAGGTCTACAATACCCCTCCAAAGCTATCATTGAGCATTAATCTTGTGGCTTTGTTTGATAACATGTTCAGGTTTTAGGGTTTGAGAAACCTCCAACTTTCCTTGGGGTGATGAAAGCAGCAATGAAAGGCATGATGTGGTCTATGAGAGAGTCAAATTTACATAGTGTTGTGCGGGTTGTGCCTTTTTAAGGAACCCGCCGGGTCCGGGTACGGGTATTTTTTTGGAGCCTAGTCCGGGTCCAGATCCGGGTTTTTGAAATTTGGGAAATCCGGGTCCGGGTTTCTCAACACGGACTCGGGTCAGGGTCCGGGTAGTTGTTGGAAAATATTAGTGGGTTCACGGGTTCAGATCCGGGTCCTAGTTAATTTATTAAATAAATTAGAAAATTAAGATTAATTAGAGATAAAATTATTTTTGGCTGAAATAAAATGAATTCTATTTCAGGACACATTCCTTCAAAAAATACCATGAATATGTATTGCTCATTCAACATAAGAATTAAAATAGAAATTGAGTTCCATTCTTCAATATCAATTTCGAAACATGTTAACAATAGTAATATGCCTCAAGGCTCAAAGATCAGTGCGAGCCAACCTCATAATAATAATACATGACGCCGGGAGGTATAAATTATGGTGTCATTGGACCCTACAGGACACAGCTTTGTGACACCAATCCGTGGATTGAACCCACAACCATTTTATGTGGCTACAACTTGGTGGGGGCTGGTAGGCTGTTGCAGCGGCCTATTGTTCGACACATTGCAGAACCTACCACATATAAGGTTGACCTCGCATGCCCCTCCTAAAAGTAAGACCCGGATCTTGACCGCGGGCGAGCGGGTTTACCGGGTTCTGGACCGAGCAAGCAGGTCCGGGTTCATTTTAAAATGAAACCGGGTCAGGGCCCGGTTTTTGGGGATAGCACGGGTGCGGGTGCGGGTAACCCGGATCCTAACCCGCCGGGTACCTAGGGTCAAAACCCGGACCCGCACAACACTAGGTGGGAGCCTTAAATCTCATCTTTTGAAGTCCCTCACCCTGTTCAACATTATTTGGATAAATGATCCTGATAGGGATGAGATGATCAACAACATCCCAAATATCCGCTTGAACGAGGATGTTGTGGATTCTGAACTTCCAAGTGGACTAGTAGTTCAATGGCCCATGAAGCCTCAAAACGAGCCTGAAGCATATATTCCCTTCTTCTCAAGAAACAAGTTTTCACAACAAAGGGGCAAGCGGAAAGAGTAGGCGATGCGCGAGAGGAGGATCAAACACAAGGATCTGACACGCATGAGCCCTCATCCAAAGCTTGTACACCAAATTCACATATACACTAACACCCGAATATCTGCCTTGACCTTGTGTCAGGGCGCCGTCTTTATACAAAAGACCTAGCTTCAGTTGCCCGCTGCGTGGCGAGGCATCACAAGCCAAAACCCACGGTGTTGTTCTATCACCCTAGATTAGATGAAGGGCCAGGATGTGGCCACCAGCCAAAATAACCCTAATCTAAATATCATTGTAACGGTTTAACGACATTATATGCCAAAAAATTTTACTATGGATGTGTATCGCCGTTTTGGATGAAACAGGTCATTTCTAGCCTAGGCAAACATGGGCCATCACATATGTGAAGCCTACCCCCCACAAAAAATCTTGAGCTCCGCGAAGGAAAACAAATAATGAGGAAATATCACCCTCCACTGCTAGGTGAAAAACCTACCAAGGAAAAATCTGGCACCTGCAAGTTGGGTCGAGGACAAAATCCTGCAGAGAGTACAGATGGTGATATACCATGAAAACTAAAATATTTCTAAATCCCAGAGAGGTCAAGTCATAGGACCCCAAGAGTCACCATTCGCAAACTAAGACTAGACCGCTGAAGAGAAGATGATCAAGCTGAAGAAGATCGGCTAAGAAGATCAAGACATCACCCCACCGTGCGCCCCTCCACATTGATACAATGTGTAAGATCAAAAACTAGCTCGGAATGCACCAAGTCCATCGAAGAAACAGGTTCATCCCGCACTTCAGTATTAGAGCCTTATAGAAGAAGGAGAGCACATCGCCCACGTAAAATCTGATAGATCAAGTATGGACCGTCGATCTTGAGCTTAGATTGGCATGCATGTTTGTCATGTTGTAATCGAACGCACACGGTTTGGCCCACCTGAAACATGTTAGAATACTTGACCCGCTTGTTAAAATTACGGGCATGGGTTAGCTGAGCCCCTGGGGGATGCACTCCTCATTAAATGTACCAGCCACGTGCGTGCACAGGAGGGGGTATTTTAAACCCCCCCATGTACAACATTATACATACAGAGGGAGGTTTAAAACACCTTAAATATAATTTTACAGGAGGGGGTTGGTGAGTTTTAAGGGGTAGTGTAGTGGTAAGAGTGGCGTTTAGGCCGCGATGCATCGCGGGATCATTTTTTTTATTTTTTATTTTTTTTTGGTCCACTACTACATATTAACGTTTTTATGACTACGGGTGATATAAACCTTGGTAATCATGACTATATATGTGACTATGAAATGATGAAACCCATTGTTGGGTGAATTTTAATATATTTTAATCTAATGTAGTCATACGTTTTACTACATGACTAGGAGCCGCGGTCAAATATTGTTGACCAAGAACAGAGGCTTGGTTTATATAACTAGTAGTCATACGCAATACTACACGTCAGACACGTGCCACATAAGCTTATGAGTAAATGAAGGAGGGAGGCCCTACAAGTAATTATAGGCATTCACTATGTCATTTCCCCAAAAAACCACCAACTGTCGAGGGCGGCGGTACCTCTATTCTCTTCTCCTCTCTCCCCATTTGTCAGGGTTTTTGTCATGTAAGAGTCTACTCATACCAGTGCATGGTTCTCCCGGTCCAACTCCACAGTGGGAATAGAGGCATTTTATGTCAAGAGAGGTAGGGGCAAATTTACTTTGGCAATGATGATGGCCTAGATGGAAAAATATGGATTGTTGCTGGTGCCAGCTCTAGAGGGCTGTCAGTTGTGAACAAGGAGGATTTGGAGGAAGTTTTTGACCCTGACGAGTATGACAAGAAAATAAAGAAATCTTTTGTGCTCAATTTATTATGAGTCAGAGGATGCCGAACTTGATGAAGACCCAAAAATTTGGATATCATAGAGAAGCCTAATTTTGAGGATGAAGATGAAGCATTGGGACTGCCAAAGGACTCTGATAAGAAGATAGGCTTTGTTGCTGTACACGAGAAGCAAAAGATACTAATCTTACTCTCATTTTTTATCTTCAAAACACAACAGCTTTGTTTGGAAATCAATTTTTGGGTGATCTCAAATTGAGTTGACAACAAAAATAAATTGCAACACCTAATTTAAAGTTCATATGAAAAAAGATATAAATGAAAGTAGACTAGTTTAGACTGGGCAAAAATTTCGCAAAGTGAGCCACTGTAGCATGCTTCTGCCCTGCCCACAAACTCAACATCAAATACGAGTGTTGAATTGGGGGGTATGACACACAACCCTGCAATCCAGCAACTTCTCACGGTTTAGAAAAGACCTTTCAAAAATGAAGAGAAGGAAGAGAATGAAATGGAACTATGTGGTTCAGGGATGGATTAAATGGGGCAGCTTGGCATGAGATGGCCCTTGGGTTGTTGCCTACAGTGAAACAGAGAATATGGCATGCTATTGGAGGCATATCAATCGTTGAGGCTATGTGCTTCCCCAACCACAGCTTAAAAGAAAAAAGAGGTTGCATCAACAACGATTATGGATATTGGATTGCAAGATTGCTACCACAAGTAAGCGATGTGTAGGATATGGTATAATTGTAGGTCTTCCACCACAACCAAGTGGTGTAAGTATTTTACTCGTGAAATAGCTTTGAACCACCAAAAACCTCCCATGTTGGTCATAGTGGTAGAAGGGGTGAAGGTGCACAAGGCCAAGTTTGCAGGATATTGCTATGCATGTCACCCCGTCTACAACTCTACAAATGGGCAAAGAATTGACAGGATCAAAGCGTGAATTGTACCAATATCATTGTGGATATTGCCCTGGCGTAGATGTATGCCAAATGTGGCAATATGTTGTTGTAGTTGAAGCTAGACAAAGGCCCAAGTATGTGGGTATGGGCTTTTTTTGATATAGGGATATTACTGCAGGTTGCCAGCGATGAAATCAGTGCTAATAGTTGCACAGTGGAAGATATTGGAAGTGTAGAATGGTGAAGTGTCAGACTGGGTCACTTCCCAACTTCTGGGTGCCAATGTTTTACAATCTGGATATGAATAAATGGCCCTACTAGTGGCCAATCCACTAGTGCTTGATCACAACAGCTTATACTCGGAGGAATTGTGAGCATATTTGAATATCAATGTTCATTGATAGGTGGTACCCAAAAAAATGTGACTACATGGGAACAGAAGAGTACATTTATTTGGAATGACAGGTAATACATGCACAAGAGTAGCATATCTAATTGCCATCGACTGAATCCGTGTCTGTGAATATGGAGGTATCTGTGTCATCATCACTGACCATAGCCTCAACGTCGGTGGAAGTATCTGTGTCTTCATGACAGACCTGTTGGTCAACTGGGGGTTGTACCTCGCGTCGTCGGTATGGGGGTCGGAACAATGAGGCCAGCTGCTCTGGTGTCACTGTCTGAATTCGGTTGTGAGTTCGGCCAATACTCAATGTCTCTTGTAGTTGTTGTGGAGTTAACAAGCCTTCAACTCTTGTCAGATCATCAATAGAAATTGAGATATCACACACCACTCTCTGTGATCGGGGGCTCTTCTCCAATACAACTTTCCATTGTCGTTCCTTCACACACTCAGAAAAAAGACTTGATCAACATGTACTGGCAATACAAAAGGCTGTTCAGAAGGTGGTAGCATTTGATTGAAATTGACCAATGTGAAGCCACAATCATCTTCCTTCATTAATCTGGGTTGACGACCCACATTTTGGGCCCGTACCCAGGAGCACAAAAACACTACAGCCGTGTAATTTCATAGTCAATTTGCAAAATCTTCCTGATAAGACCCACATACCATACAGATTCCGTCTCATGCTTGAAAACTGATGAGACTCCATAATCAAAGGATGTCATACTTTATGTGTTCATGCCTGGGGATGTAGCCCTGTAATGGTTGCCATATCCTGACATACTCTTGTATGTCAAGGCATAATATGATGACCTCCGTCACGTCAGGTTCCGGGAATATTCTAGTAAAAAAAATATCAGATAAAATATTGTCACTTAAGCAGCCACGTCGCCGACACGGTGGCGGTGACAAATACATTTTGGAAAATAATGGCGGTCGCTTTATATTTCAGAAATTTAGAAATAAGAGCGACCGCCAATTCTGGCAGTCGCTTTATATTTCGGAATTTTAGAAATAAGAGCGACTGCCAACATGGCGTTCGCTTAATTTTTTTTATAAAAACAACAAAATTGGTGGTCGCATTGGCGGTCGGCTAATTTTTTTTTTTAAATAGCAACCTCCGTATTGGCGGTCACATAATTTTGAAAATATATAAAAAAAACAAGCGACCGCCATAATATGGCGGTCGCTTCAATTAAAAAACAAAAACAAAAACAAAACAAAACAACGACTGCCATAATATGGCGGTCGATTTATTTTAAAAATATTACAAATATTAAAATATACTCATATTTATTTTATTTTATTTTTTAAGAACAGGGTGATAGTAGCCCTGTAAATTTATTAAAAAGGAGGTAAGGAAAAAATAACCTTACAGAGAGCCATAAGGCTGATGACTGAGATACCACTCTGAGCCCGCAGATCTAAAGAGAGGGGGGGAGATAAAGTGGACAAAGCTAAGGCATGGCAGAATATTTTTCATTTCAGAAAATGCAGCGACCGCCAGTAATGTCGGATGCATTTTATTTTTATTTTCTTAAATAGAGCGACCGCCATTATTGGCGGTCGTTTTTTTTTTTTTTTTTTAAATAGAGCGACCGCCGCGGTCGCTTGTATATTTTTAATTTCTGAAAATACAGCGACCACCAATAATGACGATCGCTTTTATTTTTTGTTTTTTTAAACAGAGCGACCGCCATTATTGGTGGTCATTTTATAAAAACAATAGACCGACCGCCATTATTGGCGGTCGCTTGTATAATTTTAATTACTTTATTGAAGGACTATTTTACTCAAAGGGGAAAAAACACACAAAGTAGGAGGAAAAACCCTCAAGGAGAAACCTCAAATGGGAAAACAACCCTATTACTCGGAGCCCATTACAAAAAGGGGGAAAAACCTCAAGGAACAAACACAGGTAGCGTCTTTTGATCCCTCTTCACACATGTCTGCAGTTCCATCTAAGGCTACTGAGTCTGCGCTTCGCACACTACAACACATACCATATCGGAGGCATATTGGAAAGTCTAAAATCAAGTCAAGGGAATCCTGGATAGCTGCTCACATCTCACATCAACCATGGGTAAACTGCATGTGAGGTGAAGTCCAAACATGCCCTTCTAATTTCATCTCTATGACTTACTTTGGGGTTCTGAGCGACAGCCTGCTTTAGCGTGCCATCTCCTTGGCAAAGGTCCACTGCTACCCTCACATCTCTATACATTTGTGCATAGCTGCAAAGGGCAAAACTACCGTGAGATGACCCGAAAATGCGGTTTTTATAGTACCCCATGTGCAGCAACCTGCACGCTCCGTGGCTGTTTGTCTTGCATTTCATAAGCCACACTGTGATTTGGTCCATGGATGGAAGGAATTAGCATGAACTTGTGTTGTATAAATATCAATGGTCGAATGCATGTGTGGTCAAATTGGACCATGCGGTTGGTCACTATCATGTGCATTCCAGTACCCCTGTCAACCATGTCAACCATCATATGGCCTCGGACATCTTGCAAATGCAGATAGTAATCAGCAGCGAAAAACAAATGAATCTCTCCTCCAAAATCATAGGAGAATATGTTTTTGACCTTTGCTTTGTATGGTGTTGAATGCTCCACATTCTCCTGAACAACCACATTGTCCCCACACTTGTAGAGAATTCCTCTGAGCAACACTGACTTGTACAGTTTGATGGTTGTGTGAAAAGATCCCACATTCCAAGCGCCTAAGACTCCAGTCTGCATCAAGTGCTCTTGTAGATACGTGTGTGTATGTTCATCCATATTTACCAGGAGGTCCTTGTCATTCTTCTTACCAAGTAGTATTCCTTTCATTCTCATCAATTGCAGGCATGTCGTGCCTTCCAATGCTTTGAGTTTTTTCCATAACTCAAGCGTTTTTTTTATAGAAGTGACCTTCAACGCGCACTTCAAATGCCATGCTTGACAAGCAATATCTCTGCCAACCTCCCAATTAGCACGTTCGGGGACATAAACACTGCATGAATTGCAAGAATATCCCTTTGGGCTCCCTGCATACCATCTATGTCCAAGAAGACATGACCTTGAACTTGTGTGAACAATTGGCGGGAATAGTACCTGATGAATGAAACTTCCATTTGTTTTCTATTTGTATTGATTCGATGGTAGCGAGTAATCTCTCTCTCGTATGGGAAACACCAGTACAATTCATGAGGCCCAAATCGTACCACATCCTCAAGGATGTGCCCTTACTGCCTTACACACTTTGGCCACATCCTGAAGAGCATTGGCATCACCTTGAAGCTCCAGAAATAATTTTGATGTGAAAGACTTGAACAGGTTCAAACTGGCAATATGCATTACATCGTAAGTCAAGTCCTGGCTTATATCAAACCCATATAAATGGTATAAAGTCCAAAGAGCAGACTCTCCCGATATGCCCCCTTCTTGCAGAATTTGACGTTTCTCTTCTTCTGAAGATGCACGCTTTCATGCCCGCACACTGGTGTACAATGCTTCAGATGTGCGTCTCGGTGGTGGATTTAGTAATTGTCTCCTATTCCCATCGTAGACATATCTCCCATCACGGGCTGTCGATTGCATGATACATCGTCTGCATCCAGATTTGTCTGATTGTTTGACCATCCCAATGCTACATTGGGCAGGGTGGTCCCCTGCAGGAGGGTATGAAATAGGTGCTTCAAATCCATCTAAGAAGGAACCTTGCAATTCCTCAATTAACGGCTTCAAAAAAGCAGTCTTGGAATTTTTGACTCTATCCAAAAGTCCATCGTGAATAGAGTCCAAATGGATGAAAAGAATAACAAGGAGACCTAAATCACTATCTTTGTCTACATTCAAGATTATCACCTCTACAACCCATCAATTCCGATTCGTGTGCCGAGTGGATGAGAACCCATCCCAGTGGGCCATGATTGCAATATTTCTCGGATCTCCTTTCACCATTACTCTGCGAGCGAGGATTGGCTGTCTACAATGCGTACATTCAAAATCATATAGCATTCTATGTGGATCCCATGCACCCTCCAATACCTCGCTCCTTCCTGGAAATGATTTGTAGCTCTGCCCACATTGTGTATTCCTGCAAAGGACATGTAGTTCCCATTGTGACTCCGGATCCCAAAATTGTTGATAGGCACGCAACTTCACTCCATCCCAAAAGTCCTTTATGGTGGTAGGCACGTCCCCAACACCCTTACCCAACCACCGATCTCGAGCTCTGAACAAAACAGCAACTGCCATAAAATGGCGGTCGTTTGATTTTAAAAAATTTAAAAATATTAAAAATATTAAAAATATATTAACATTTATTTATTTATTTATTTATTTAAGAACAGGGTGAAAGTAGCCCTGTAAATTTATTAAAAAGGAGGTAAGGAAAAATAACCTTACAGAGAACCATAAGGCTGATGACTGAGATACCACTCTAAGCCTGCAGATCTAAAGAGAGGGGGGAGATAAAGTGGACAAAGCTAAGACATGGCAGAATATTTTTCATTTCAGAAAATGCAGCGACCGCCACTAATGTCTGACACATTTAATTTTTTTTTTTAAATAGAGCGACCGCCATTATTGGCGGTCGCTTTTGTTTTTTTTTTTTTTTAAATAGAGCGACCGCCCTTACTGTCGGTCGCTTGTATATTTTTAATTTCTGAAAATGCAGCGACCACCAATAATGACGATCGCTTTTATTTTTTATTTTTTTAAACAGAGCGACCGCCATTATTGGTGGTCATTTTATAAGAAAAATAGACCGACCGCCATTATTGCGGTCGCTGTATATTTTAATTTTCTGAAACTCTTTTTTTTTAAAAAAAAAAATAGAGCGACCGCCATTATTGGCGGTCGCTTTTGTTTTTTAATTATTTTTAAATAGAGTGACGGCCATTACTGGCGGTCGCTAGTATATTTTTAATTTTTGAAAATGCTTCGACCGCCAGTTATGGCGGTCGCTTTTATTTTTTATTTTATGAATAGAGCGACCGCCATTATTGGTGGTCGCTTGTATATTTTTAATTTCTAAAAATGTTGCGACTGCCAGTAATGGCGGTCATTTTATTTATTTATTTTTATAATAGAGCTACCGTCGTTATTGGTGGTCGCTGTATGTTTTTTTTTTTTTAAATAGAGCGACCGCCAGTAATGGCGGTCGCTTTTTTGTTGTTTTTTTAAAATATAGCGACCGCCATTGTGGAAGGTGTGCCTTACGCGTGAACCGAGGAATGAGAAGGGGGGCAGATTAGCCAAGGGAGGCTCATTCTCCCCTCACTTCCTCTCCACATAACTTATGTGCGACCGCCATTATGGCAGTCTTTTTTTGTTTTTTATTTAATTTTAAGTAAAGCGACGGCCATTAATGGCGATCGCTTGTATATTTTTAATTTCTGAAATGCCGACGCTAGTTAATGGCGGTCGCGTATATTTTTTTCATTTTTGAATAGAGCGCCCGCCATTCTAGTGGTCCGCTTGGTATATTTTTAATTTCTGAAAATGTTCGACTGCCAGTAATGGCGGTCGCTTTTAAATTTTTTGTTTTTTTTTTAATAGAGAGACCGTCGTTACTAGCGGTCGCTTTTATTGTTTAATTTTTTAAATAGAGCGACCGCCATTACTGGCGGGCGTTTTTTTGTTGTTTTTTTTTAATGTAGGGACCGCCATGGTGGCGGTCGCTTCTCGAAGGTGTGCCTTACGCGTGGACTAAGGAATGTAGCGGGTTAGGGTGCAGATAGGCCAAGGGAGGCTCATTCTTCCCTCACTTCCCTCCACGCAACTGAGTGCTACAGCCATGTATTGGCGATCGCTTTTTTTATTTTTATTTTTTAAATAGAGGGACGGCCATTACTTTCGGTCGTTTGTAGATTTTTAATTGCTGAAAATGCTGCGACCGTCAATTATGGTAGTCGCTTTTATTTTCATTGCTAACCTTACCTACCCATTACCGGTTCTGGTGTCGTCTGTATATTTTTCATTTTTGAAAATGTTGCGACTACCAGTAATGGTGGTGGTTTTGTTTCTTTTTTTTTTTTCAATAGAGCGACCGTCGTTTCCAGCAGTCGCTTGTATTATTTAAATTTTTAATTAGCGACGCCATTTCTAGCGGTCGTTTTTTTGTTGTTTTTTTTAAATGTAGCGACCGCCTTGGGTGTCGGTCACTTCTATAATGTACTTAACGCGTGGACCGAGGAATGAGAAGGGGGGCGCAGATAAGCCAAGGGATGCTCATTCTCCACTCACTTCCTCTCCACACAACTTATGTGCGACCGCAATTATTGGCGGTCGCTTTTATTTATTTATTTATTTAAATAGAGCGACGGCCATTACTGGCGGTTTTGCTTGATAAATTTACTTTCTGAAAATACTAAAATACTGCGACCGCCAATTATGGCGGTCGCTTTTATTTTACCGCCATTACTGGTGATCGCTTGTATATTTTTAATTTCTGGAAAGATTGCGACTGCCAGTAATGACGGTCGTTTTTATTTTTTTTAATTTTTTAATAGAGCGACCGTCGTTTTTGGTTGTCGCTTTTATTGTTTAATTTTTTAAATAGTGGGACTTTTTGTGTGGTTTTTTTTAAAATGTAGCTACCGCCATGGTGGTGGTCGCTTCGAAAAGGTGTGCCTTACATGTGGACCGATACGAGGAGGGAGGGGGGGGGGGGGGAAGGGGGGGGAGATAAGCCATGGAGGCTTCCTTCTCCCCTCACTTCTTCCTCCACACAACTTTGTGTGCATGACAATGTAACTATTCCATGACACCGTAGTCACGTGGAGAAGGAGCCATTGGTAGGGAGATTTTTTTTTGCCGCAATTTTGTGAAGTTCGTTGGAGAATTCTCCTATATAGCCCTTCCTCTAGCTTCCAGAACATTTCATTCTACTAAATTAGCTTTTAATAACGATTATGACACTTATTCAAACCCGTTTCGTGTTAAGGGTAAGGGTCAATTGTAATTTTTCGATCGAGATTGCAGTTCCTTAATTCTTAGCCATTTCCACGTTTGTTTCAGTAGTGTTTAACTTTCCTAATTTCCTTACTTAGTAGTAACGTCATTTAGGGTTGCCATTTTGTTACAAAGATGGCAGAGCCGGCCAGGACGATGAGCGTCAGGAAGAGATGACCCATAGAACATGGATGTGCTCCCTAATAAAATCAAATGGTCAAGGCAATGACTTGAATTGGGAAGTATATGATGACCCTAGCATACTAGCAGAAGAGGGATGAGAGGATTTTCCGAAGAGTTCATGTGCCAAGCACGAGATGCAAAAAATTCGTGAAATGGTGTCACAATCAAATCAATTGTGGCCTAGACCTAGGCAATGTGGTGCAAACCAGAACAATTGCGCGGACTCCGGTCTTGCATGAACTTTGCATTTCCAGCATGGGGCGACTGAGGTGCATTGCACGTGTTGGGTAACCACTTTTAAATGGCTAAATCTCGTACACCTTGGGCAGCCCTGTTGTACGTGGAGGTGATACTGTTGCGTTCAGTGAATTGGCAACTGTTAGTAGGAGGAACGCAACGATGCAATACCATTTGTCGACCTCCAACACGTTTGGAACACCCCCGCTAAGATACTGGGCCCCCGTGCGCGAGGCACCGGTACCCCCAGGCTATGATACTAGGCGGCCCGAGGCACCGGTTCAACAAGTATCCGGAACGTTTAGAGGATACTGGTGGAAACAAACCCGAGTCCGAATCCTGCAGAACCTTGTGAAATGACAGACTGGCATAGCCGAGTTGGAGGGTACATTGCAGAACACCCTCAAAACAATGAAGGCACTGTCCACAATGACGTTCGAAGAACGACGTGGACATTTTCGCGGATTTTACAATGTCGACTCGCAATATTGACCGCATCATTGCCGGAATTACGCGACATCTTTGACTCTCGTCACTCGTGAGATTCTGCAAGAAAGTCACTTTCGCCGAAAATACGGATGCTTGGTCAGAATTGATCACATGTCATTGGGCCCCTTATTGACCACAAGATCACGTCCCAGGCTCTCCGTATTGCAGTGCAAATCAGGCCACAATATCACATCACTCCCTTGGTCCCCGACAGTGACGACAAGAATTCGAATGAGTAGCAACGTAGTACATACAATGTGGATTTTTGTTGTCCTTGAATTTCTGAAACACACTGATAGCACTACGCCATTTTGTATATGCAACTAATTTTGTTATACACATGTGGGCAACTTACAAATTTCAATTGCATGAACAGCGTAACGCGTTT